>CM050166.1:379304387-380504387 GCA_027410445.1 Discoglossus pictus | reverse complement strand
CCGCAACATGTCCACAGTCATAGGGCCTGAATCAGGACCATGGTCTATATTTTCCTTTAAATCACATGGTATAATCGTGTTAAAATATTTACTCTACAATGGTACTGAAGATTCGCATTTCTTACCAATTTAGGCATTACTAGCTTTGACATTTCAGGGAAATATATTATGCTTTAAAGTCAACATTTATAATTAATTATTTTGTGGATACAGAATATATTTCGAAGTAGAATTTTTTATTAAAAATAAGTATAAGGTGTGTTACTGTAACCTTTAAATATTTATAAAATAAAGCATCCAAAACAACAAAGTTCAGTTTGAGTAGAATTGATCGAATAGAATGTCCTTAAGAATATCAAATACCCCTTATTTTGACTAGGATTTTTTTTTAAATATGGCACTTGTTTTCATATACATCTTATATGTTAAAAATTATATTCAGAAGCCTATGAAGGGGCAGAGGTAGTGAAGAAAAGGAACTTCCAAAAAGAGCAACATTTTAATACTGACAAGAAGTGCTCCCATCTGAATTTCCTTCTAAGAAGCAGTGCATAGTAAATACAGGGATGCTCTATTAAATTCCCCTAATGTGTAAAACCGTAGACCGTAATTTAGACCGTAAGACTTACAGCTATTAAATTGGCCCCGTAAATGAAGCCTCTGTCAATCTGCGGTTTATTTGCGAAATAAGCCTACGGGATATGGAACATGGAGCTTTTGTGGCCGCAAATGCTTTGTTCTCTCAAGCCCGTGACTGCTACATTTCCAGTTTAGCTATAAAATTGCAACTAATTCACTGGTGTTCAATACCGTAACACGCTAATGAGCCAAGAAGTTAACAAGTGACAGAGAGGAGAGAGTGATGTTAGGTCTTGGAATTAATAGCACAACATTGCTATGCCATGAGAGGAATTCACCAATACTGTAAGAGGTGTTAATTTTTCTCCTTTCTGTTCCATTATAATAATGATATATTTAAGTATAAGTGAACTCCCACGAGGGCCACATATTCAGAAAATGAAGTAATGGAATGAAACTAAAAATAAATTGTGGCTGCCTTTGTTTCAAACATGGGTGTAAATTTATGGTCCCTGTGGTCTTATTTAAATTTTTATTTTGGGAATGTTATCACAAGTGTGGTTGTAGTATGCAGTGCTGAATAGCATTGTGGGTGATGTAGATGAGAAATTGCCTTTAGTAAATTCCATGATCTAAAGCTAGCCCAGAGATTTCAGTGTTGGTCAGCCCCAACACATCCCTAAAAACGCCAAACGCAATGCAGTACTTTATCTGTATTTTCAGTCAAATATGTATTTACTAAATCACATGATGACCTGCTATGTGGCATGGCCTGCCTACCCACATAAGTGTTAGTAAATTATCCCCATAGTGTGAAAGGAAATTATGGTCCACCAAGGTAGTGAATGGTAGTTATGCCCTTTTCTATGTCTAGAAATGTATTCTATTTTTTCACTCCTCTACAGATAACAATAATTAGTGAATCTTACCATTAGAGTTCAACTATAAATATATTAAAGAGTTTTTTTATTGCTTCAAAGTAGGATGCCACAGCATAATAATATGAAGTGAAGGCACAAAACTGAATATTAATGAGACAAATAATAGTGCATTAACGATATCTCTTAACCTATCAACACACCACTGTGAGTGCCATTAACATAAATATTTATTATGATTTATTTTATTGAGCTAATTACTTGATCCCATGATTCTAGCAGATGAAAGCTTAATTGAATAACAATAATATATACAATAACATACACATATAAAATAATAAAAATTAAACATTATTGTTCTTAACAAATGCATGTTCAATACACATTTCTGCAATAAGTAAACTATAAGCATCAATGTAAATAATAAATAAATTACTTAGAGATCAATAACTTGAAAATAATCATCTTACACTGATGAAATTACAGAATCCGAATATCAAATCTTTCTAGGGTCAACTAAATGTCATAGATCAAATAATAATGTGAAATTATGGGAGATCAATAGACATAGACCAAAGCAATTCACTCTCTTAGTTGTGCTAATGCAGTTGCAATAAATGAGATGCTTTGTGAACAGTAGGAACATGTAACCATTGAAACGATTGAATATCAAGAAAACCAAACAGAAAAAAAGTATATTCATCTGTGTTTCAAAGTTTTACCACATGACCAGTCATTTTCATGTGATGTCATTTTATGAAACTTAGTTGACAGAAATGTTATATAATAAAACCTTTTGATGGTTGATACTCTGCACAATAGCAAAGTTGCATTATGTGTGTAAAACAAACAACAACAACAAACATGAAATCATATACTGGTGCATGTTGTTTTAATGTAAAATAGGGAAAATGCAATATTTTATAAGCTGTGAATCATTGGAAACGGATAGTAAATTGTAATAGATCTATAATACAGATCTGAATGAATTATATTATGAATTAGTTATATTAATGCTGTTTTCAAGTATCCACATGTTATATATTTTATTATATTACATAATTTATAATACTTATACTTTGCTTTCTGTGGAGTTGTTGTTGTTTAGTTATTCAGTCACGTCCGACTCTCCGTGATTCTATGGACCACAGCACGCCAGGTGCATCTCTCCATCATGTTCATTGCTTCAGTGACCTCATCTATCCATCTCCGCCTCTGTCTTCCCCTTCTTCTTGTGCCTTCAATCTTTTCCAGCATCAAAGTCTCTTCTAGGGAATCCTGCCGTCTTATGATATGGCCAAAATATTTGATCTTCAGCCTCATGATTATAGAATTCTAGTGAACAGTTTGCCTTGATTTCCTAAAGTATTGATTTATTGAATCTTCTTGCAGTCCAAGGGACTCTAATCAGTCTTCTCCAACACCACAATTCAAAGGTGTAAATTCTCAGACTTCTTTATGGTCCAGCTCTCACATCTGTCTATTTGCTACGAAGTGAGATTGCCATTTGCCATGATATTAGTCTTTTTAACGTTGAGCAGCAGTCCAACTTTTGCACTCTCTTCTTTTACCTCATCAATAAGTAATTTAGTTCCTCCTCACTTTCAGCCATCAGAGTAGTATCATTTGCATATCATCAGTAATACTGATTCCAGCTTTGGATTCATCCTGTCCAGCCTTACGCATGATGTACTCTGCATATAAGTTGAATAAATGAGGTGAGAATATACAACCTTGTCGCACTCCTTTTCCTGTTGTCCCGTGTTCCGTTCTGACCGTGGCTTCTTGGTCGACATACAGATTCTTTAGGAGGAGGATGAGATGATCTGGTACTCCCATCTCTTTAAGGACATTACACATTTTGTTGTGATGCACACAGTCAAAGGCTTTAGAATAGTCTATGAAGAACCAGTAAATGTTTTTTTTTAACTCTCCTGCTTTCTCTATCATCCAGTGTATATTGGCAATTTGATCTCTTGTGCCTCTTCCTCTGCTGAACCCGACTTGCACGTCTGGTCCATATATTGTTGGAGTCGAGCTTGTAGAATCTTAAGCATTACCTTGCTGGCATGTGAAATGAGTGCAATTGTTCGATAATTGTAGCACTCTTTGGCCCTGCCTTTTTTGGGGATTGGGATGTAGACTGACCTTTTCTAGTCTATTGGCCATTGTTGAGTTTTCCAAATGTGTTGGCATAAGGCAAGTAACACTTTCACAGCATCATCCTGTAGAATTTTAAATAGTTATTTGGGATTCCATCACCTCCTGCAGCCTTATTATCAGCAAGACATCCTAGGGCCCATCTCACTTCGCTCTCCAAGATATCTGGCTCTAGCTCATTGGACAAATTATTGAGGTCATCATTACTGTTAAGATCCTTCCTGTATAGATCTTCAGTGTATTCCTGCCACCTCTTCTTTATCTGATCTTTTTCTGTTAAGTCCCTATCATTTTGTCTTTTATCACATCCACTTTTGCATGGAAGGTGCCTTTTAGGTTCCCAATTTTTTTGAAGAGATCTCTTTATTTATTCGGCTATCTTCTTCAATCTCTTTACATCATTTATTGTAGAATGTCCCCTTGTCTCTTCTTGCAATTCTCTGGAATTCTGCATTCAGTTGGATAAACCTTTTCTTATCTCCACTACCTTTCGCTTTCCTTCTTTCCTGGGCTACTTTCAAAGCCTCATCAGACAGCCAGTTTGACTTCTTACTTTTCTTTGTTTTAGGGATATTCTTTGTTGCTGTTCCCTGAATAATGTTGTAAACTTTGGTCCAAAGTTCTTCCGGCATTCTATCTTCCATGTCTAGTCCCTTAAATCTATTCTTTACTTCCACTGCATATTCTCAAGGAATATTATTTATTTTGTATCTACTTGGTCTGATGGTTTTCCCTCTTTTCTTCATTTTAATTTTCAACTTTGCAATAAGAAGCTTGTGGTCTGAGCCACAGTCAGCTCCAGGCCTTGTTTTTGCTGACTGTATATAGCTCCTCCATCTTTGGCTGCAAAGTATATAGTCAATCTGATTTATATGTTGTCCATCTGGTGATGTCCATGTGTAGAGTCATCTTGGAGGCTGTTGGAAGAGGGTGTTTGCTATGACCAGAGAACTATCTTGACAAAACTCCTCTAATCTCTGACCTGCTTCATTTTGTACTCCAAGGCCAAATTTGCCAGTTATTCAGTTGTCTTTTAAGTTAGTATAAACCAAAACAAATGTATATCAACATATATTAGGCTATAATATCTACTTATTTTTAAGTGACAAATCTAAGGTATAGGCAAAAATTCAGTCAAACTCAGATTACTTAATAGGAGCAACAATAGCTTAAATACATGTGAAACTCAGTCTGTGGGTTGTGTTTAGATTACCCGTGTCAGCTATTTACTTATTCAAGCCTATGGCCAGTATTCACAAGTGTCTTCAAAAGGGTTTAATTGAGGGTGCAATTGCTGTTTTTATGACAAAAATAGGAAATGACCACTATTGAAGCCTCTTCATAACATTTCACATTCCCTGCAAAGCACAGTTTTGGCCATTATTATTTGTATTTTGTGTTATCCAAAAATACATTTTTGTCTTACATGTTTCAATCATACTTTGTAGCTCAGTTATAAAATAAATAATTTATTATATGGAGACAACTTATACAATGATGACATAACAGGGTAGGACATAGAATTCAAAAATATATCAATTATTCTCTCAAAGTATTCAATTAATAAACTTCAGTTCCTAGGTACTAATACAATAATTTGAAGATAACTAATCAGGATTCACCTGGATTTAGTTAGGATATTTTGAACTGAATTAGGACCATAGATAAAGTTTCCATATTCATGTAGAAAAAAGTGAGCTAAAGCAGCCTGGTAAATATCTTCAAATATAATTTTAGATAAAACAATAATTACATTTTGCTAGATAGATTTAAAAATTAAATTTGAATGCAGTTTTCATAAAAGGATCTCCAGCTGAGAAACTCTGGCTGGGTATAAAAGGGGTTTATAAAAGAAAAAAACTAGAAGGAATAACTGATTTGTGGTTAGATTCCAGTAACTTTACTTCCAAATGAAACTTTCTCAGAAGCAAGGCATAGCACTGAGCAACAGATGCCTTTGCACAGGGATGAAAAGTGCATGTTTAAACCTAGTTTGTCATGCAAAAAATCTAATTTGATGTTAATAATATGTTATTTTAAATGCATTTGAAAGTCAATCTTAGTTTGTCTATTATTTCTCTGACCACTTCCATTGAATGTGTGTGTTGTTGTAACAAACTTAAATATTGCAGCATCTTCATTCTATTGCCCACTCTGCCAGTATAAAAAAGTTATTAATGAAAATTTTAAATCGAATGGACAAAGTTGCTTGAATGTTTGTTAAAGTTAATTTTACGCTTAGTGTACAGTTAGTTAATTTTTCATTTAAATTATTATAAAACATATTGGTCTTTTAGTGCTCATATTTGACCCATGATAACCTAAATGGTCAGTTTATGTGCTAAGTAGAGAATCTGTGAACATCTAGTTTACTACTTATTCAAGAATGTGTATTTATAAACAATAAACCCATCTGTGATAAATAGTGCTGGTGCTTTCTTCACAATCCAATGTATCACAGTCGATGAGATGCTTAATGAATGTGCCTATTGAAGACACCAATCACCTGAACACAACACTTGTGAGGAATGTCTGCTGAGGTTTTCCCTGATGCCATGTTAGCTGGTTCTAACAGGCAGATACATAGAAGGTATACATATTACCCTGTAATTACTGCTAGGCTGTTCATTTTAGGCTATTGTTTTAGGAATATTTATTTTCTAAAATTAACAGGTTAATGTGTGCCATTGCTAAAATATTTGTGTTCTTTACCTTTCTATCTTACAGAGCCAAGCTACTTTATACATTTACACAGAGCTTTCTAATAGATGTTTTCTGTTCAGTAACAATAGCACACTCATCTGTTAAATTTATTCATCTAGAAATTGTAAACACCATTGTTGGTTGCCAAGCATTAAAGCTGAAAATTGTGTTGCAGAGTTGTTCAGTCATTAAAGAGACATAAAAGATGGGTTGTTTTTTTTAAGAAAATGTCAAAAGACAGCTTTATGTTATAAATAAAGTAAACTTTTGTTTCAATATAAGAAATATAAATGAGGTTAGATTTTTTTTCTGGTTCCTGTGCTTATTAACCTCCTTCTACCTTCCTAATTCTTATTGATTCAAATGCTTTGTAATACTAGACAATTATATCAGATATTGCTAGAAAATCATATTAAAAATTTTACTTTTCAGATAAGAATTCATACAGGGGATTTAGTAGAACTAAGTATTATAAACACCTATAGATCGTTGTCTATAATTGTTCATCACTAATTGGACCATCACGTATTTACTAAGGTTCATTTAATCAAATTACCCCTGTGATGTCGTAATGATGTGAAATCTTCATGTTCCTAAATTGCCTCTGGATCATTTAGATCCGTGCAGAACAAGGGTCAGATTAACATCTGAGGTGCCCCTAGAAAAAGTTTATTTAGTTTCCCCTCTTGGCTAATTGAGAGCTGTAGGGGGACTATACATATAAAAGGAAATTTGTGTAAGTGTGTATATAATTATATGCGCTTTTTGCATTTTGGCATCCAGATTCCCAGAATGCAAAGAAAAATGTTACTTGTTCACATTCTAACCTATTGAAGAAAGAAAGACGTGCATATAAACACAAACTTATATATATATAAAGTATATAGAGTCAAATGTGTCTATCTATTATATTTTATTGACCATGCATATGTATGCACTGCTCTGTATACTTAATGAAGTATAGAAAATGTATCCAAAATAAATCAATGTCCTTTCACTTCAATTAAAGCATCTTAGGAAGCAACAGTATCATACCTCCCAAGTTTTCAAATGGCCAAAGAACGAACCTTACATTCTTGACAAATTATGGACTATTAGTAAGTGGTACTGCAATTCAGTATGGAATAATATGAAACTTTAGTTAGACATATACTTAATATGTGCCCAATACTCCATAAACGCACATTGTTAAGAACAGACACTCTAGGTTAAATCTTTCTAGTAGAAAAAAATCAGAAGGAACCTAAGACTGCAGGACATGGTGAGGACAGGAAACAAGAGTTTTAGCCTTAAATGTGGACATTTCTTCAATATTAGAAAGGCAATGGGTTACACACTATTAATTCCACTGTGGACCTTAGTAATTGAGAGAAAATATAATAAAACTGGAATTAAATAAAAGTTCCTCTTTTATAGAATACCTTTGGCTATTGATCTATGTTTATCAGCACAGACAGCATGACATTTTTTTTGGCAGAATTGCCAATCATTGATTTAGACATAAAAAATGGCGGTAGCTCTATAATATAAAATGATGTAAATATTAGGAGAAAAGGGACAAAAAGTGGTAAAAGACAGTACTATAAACCTTAAAATATATTTTATTGTAGTATAGTAGAATATTTCACAATTTACAGTGTTAGCCATTTAGCTACTAGATCAGCTTATTGCTCACTTTTTAATTAGTCCTACTGTGTTGTTGCACTGGCAAGTATGGTGTTAATGGCAATTCATGTATTGTGAACACTCTACCACATTGTCTGTGGACTCTCCAACTTTCCAATAAAATTTTCCACTCCTGCTCTTAGCTCCTCCCCACGTGCAGTGTCAGAATATCAGTGTCCAACTTGGAAAATCTCAAATTTGTGTCCTCACAAGAATTATGGTAGTTGGTTTTGTTTTGTCTGTTTTTATAAGAAGATGAGACTACACCAGAATGCTTCATAGAGAAGAGAGTAAATGTATACAGTATATTGGCAGTTCAGTCAATCCAAGATGAGCTTTACTGTTGCTTTCCCTAAGCACTCTGACTATATTTTTGCTAATTTTCCTCAGTGGAAAAACATGGTGTCCAATGCAGGCAGGCTTCTCTAGATACCTGCATAATCATACACCCATGCCTGTCCAGCATCCTCAACAGGCTTTGGTAGCTATTAGAGAAGAGATGGGATTAATTCATAGAAAAACTGTGCTGATGAGTTTAAGATTCCTTCACCTAGCTTATGCATTTGTCATGGGGTATGCATTAATCAAAAATAATGTGAGTCCCCAGTATCCACTTATTTAACCAAGTGGTCATAGGTACCCCACTAATGCACAACCAATTGCACACTGGTGCAAGTGACAAAGGTCACTTTCCTGTAGGGAAATAAATATGCTTATGGGCCTGGTTACTATTTTGGATTACACATTTTTTCCAATCCTGACATCTAAAAAACATACAGTGACAGGAAGTCTTTGAAAATGCAAAGTGTACAATTTATTATCATCCTCCCAAATGCTGTGCGAACACTAATAACTAGCCTAATGACTATCCGACCACATTTCCTCACAACTTAAAATATTTAACAGTCTGGATAAAGGAGAAGCAATATCTTTGTTTCTCTGATGTTATTTTTACAAACCTCAACACATTCTTATGCAAAACATGTAACACATGTTTAAAACATTATTTTAAATACATAGAAAAGATAGGATTCATTTTGTTTAAATGGAAAAGAAGCATGTTAAAAACCACTATATTACGAAGCTGACATGAACCATATTCCAACTAGTGGAGCTTAGGCCAGATCAGCCCATCAGCTGAATTCTGTGACCCACTGACTACCAGGGTGAGTCTTCTCACAAACCTAATTTTATTAAACTAAAATACTTGGGACATTATACATAAATTCCCAAATTTCATACAGAAATAAGTATAACGTATTAATTTATATTTTTAGATATACCGTTTTTATCATTATTCTAACCCATCAGCTCACTGACAAATTAAAATCTTGCCACCATGCACAACCAGATTTATCATTAGGTGTGGTAGGCTTTTGCCAGGGGCATTTCTCCAGGACAAGTGTTTCATTAGTACAAAACAAATATATTTTTCCTTCTTACAAGATTTTCCCATCTAGTTTGTGCGCTTATTTGTGAAACGGTGAGGTGCCACTATAAGCAAGTAGGTGGAGCTTCATGAGGTAGTCATTGGTACTTATACAGGGAGCAGTCTTGGCAATGCTTGGGCAAAACCCTAGTAAAGCCAGCAGCTACAAGTGAACTGTACTTCAAGTAAAAATCCTGCTCTATGTGATGTGGTGCGTATGTCTGTATAATATTTAGTGCCCTTGGAATGAAAATAAATATATAACATTTCAGTGGCAGAGCTAGAAAATGGAGGTCACTGGTGTAAAGAAAATGTTTTGCCCCCCTTCTCAGGGACCAAATCACTCAGTGCTCCTCTCACAGACTCCCTCCTATAACTACTTCCCTCCTAAAGACCTTTTCCCATAACAGTAAACATTCCCAAGACTCCTTTTCATAGCTGCTCCCCTACCCTTACCTCCTGCCTGTGCAAAGCTCCTCTGCCTGTAGCATAGCTCCAGGACGTGCAAGCTCCACTTTCCAGCAACATCCTCTTCGGATAATTATTTATATATATATATTTATATATATAATGTACCGTGTAGCCAAGTTTTTCAGACCTTTTTTAAGGCTAAAAAGGGCCCCCTCGGGTTATACTTCAGTCACTCCCCCCCCCGTGTCTCTCTAACCCCCCCATGTCTCTCTAACCCACCCATGTCTCTAACCACCCACTCATGTCTCTCTAACCCCCCGTGTCTCTCTACCCCCCGTGTCTCTCTAACCCCCCGTGTCTCTTTTCCTCCCCCCTCCTCATCCTCAACCCCCCCTCCTCATTCTAACCCCCCTCCTCATTCTAAACCCCCCTCCAAATACCTCCCCCTCTCTCTTTCCCCTCACTTACCTCAATCTGCAGCTTCTGCTCCGGCCTCCACTCCTTCCGGCGTCTTTACCCGGCCAATATTAATGAAGTGGCTTGCATGTGACGTCACGTCATTAGCATATACCGGGTGCCAACGCAGGAGGTTGAGGAGGGGGGTTGAGGTTGTGGATTGAGGTTGAGGTTGAGGAGGGAGGTTAAGGAGGAGGTTGAGGATGGGGGGTTGAGGATGAGCATGGGGGGTTGAGGTTGAGGAGGGAGGTTGAGGAGGGGGTTGAGGATTAGGAGGGGTGTTAAGGAGGGGGGTTGAGGAGGGGGGTTGAGGAGGAAGGTTGAGGAGGGAGGTTGAGGATGAGGAGCGGGGTTGAGGTTGAGGAGGGGGTTGAGAATGAGGAGGGGGTGGAGCATGAGGAAGGAGGTTGAGGAGGAGGGTTGAGGTTGAGGAGGGAGGTTGAGGTTGAGGAGGGAGGTTGAGGAAGGGGTTGAGGATGGGGGGTTGAGGATGAGGATGGGGGTTGCGGTTGAGGAGGGAGGTTGAGGAGGGGGTTGAGGAGGGAGGTTGAGGAGGGAGGTTGAGGGTGAGGAGGGAGGTTGAGGAGGGAGGTTGAGGATGAGGAGGGGGGTTGAGGTTGAGGAGGGAGTTGAGGATGAGGAGGGGGGTTGAGGAGGGTGGTTGAGGATGAGGAGGGGGGTTGAGGTTGAGGAGGGGGTTGAGAATGAGGAGGGGGTGGAGCATGAGGAAGGAGGTTGAGGAGGAGGGTTGAGGTTGAGGAGGGAGGTTGAGGTTGAGGAGGGAGGTTGAGGAAGGGGTTGAGGATGGGGGGTTGAGGATGAGGATGGGGGTTGCGGTTGAGGAGGGAGGTTGAGGAGGGGGTTGAGGAGGGAGGTTGAGGAGGGAGGTTGAGGGTGAGGAGGGAGGTTGAGGAGGGAGGTTGAGGATGAGGAGGGGGGTTGAGGTTGAGGAGGGAGTTGAGGATGAGGAGGGGGGTTGAGGAGAGGGTTGAGGATGAGGAGGGGGTTGAGGAGAGTGGTTGAGGAAGGTGGTTGAGGATGAGGAGGGAGGATGAGGAAGGGGGTTGAGGAGGGAGGTTGAGAATGAGGAGGGGGGTTGAGGAGGGTGATAAGGGAGGGGTGGAAGAGACACAGGGAAGGGAGAGGGGTGAAGAGGGGGGGGCACAAGAAAAGGGCACACAAGAGGGGGATACAGAGGGCACAAGAGGGACACAGGGGGCAGCACATTTCCCACCCTCGGCTTATACTCGACTGACTTATTTTTCCCAGTATTTTGTGGTAAAATAGGTGCCTCAGCTTATACTCGGGTTGGCTTATACTCGAGTATATACAGTATATATACACACACACAAATATACACATTTATAAGTATACTATCTCTACATAGCATCCAGTCCCATTCAACATCACCACACAACACCCATCCCTCTTTGCATCCATCTCTACATAGCACCCAGTCCTTGTCTGCAGCCATCCCCTCACAGCATCCATCCACGCACAGCAACCGGCCCCACTCAGCACATGGGGGCCAGGGGGGCCGTGGCAGGCTGGGCAAGAGTGGAGGTCCCAAGGGAGCTCCCACACTACAGAAAAAAAATTACACGCAAAAAGAAAATGTTTTTTAAAGTTTACATATCATTAGGCCCCCCAGAGAACTGCCCTACCTGCACCACTGATAGATCCACCCCTGTAACATATTGTTAAGTGTGTAAATGTAGGTAACATGCATTCAGCATACTGAGAGTGGGTAATACTAATAAGATGTGTACTACACTCCCTCTGAATTAAGCTCTAAACAAGTATTTACTGTGTATGTATGATGGTAATAAACACTCATTATGGTGTATGTGTTTACGTTTACTGACCTCTCAGAACACTGAGTGAAATCAAAATAAATTATTCAAAGTATATCTGTGTGCAGTATGGTGATAAATGCATTTTATGATAGTGTGTGTAATATGAGCTATCCTCCCTTTGAATGACCACATCATTAAATATTTATTTCATGTGCATGATGAAAAATACAAGTTATCATGGTGTGTAAATTGTATTGCAGTGTTTCAGAATTGTTTATCAAAAAAGTTATTCATTGTCCAATATGTATCTTTATGTTAAATTATGAATTCATGCAATCACTGGGTGTATGTAGCATGTACTACCCTCCACCCCAATTATTACATATATTTGTGTTGGCATGAATAAGGGACATGTATGTATACATATGTATATACTCCTTTTATCCAGCAAATCACCATCTGCAGTGTACTTTATGCGTAAGACAGTAGTCACCTTAACTGGTGTAAATAGCTATGAGTAAAAATAGTAAAATATTGTGTGGGGTGTCATTAGAATGCGGTTTCACGTGGCAGAAGAGTGTGCATCAGTGGTGGAGCTAGAAAAAGGAGAGCACTGGTGAAAATAATATAAAATAATCAAATAAAATAATCTGGCCCCCTTGCAATTTCTCTGTACACCCTGTAAGAGTTAATAAAAAATGCCAACATATAGGCAGATGGTCAGATTACGCCAATAGTGAATAGATCCCCTTTCTATAAAATAATTATCTGCCATAATAAATTAACAGTCTTCCTTTACTCCAGGCCAGTGCCAGTAGCAGAGGGTCCCTAAACTGTTCAGGTCCCTGGTGCTTGCCACCTGCTGCACCGGCAGTAGCTCTGCCACTGGTGTGCATGCAGACACAGAAGAAATCCAGTGACTGCACAGTTTTGGTTTAGAATACAATGCTTAGGGGCACCAGGTATTTAGATCCAGCACTTCCCTCACACTGAAGGAGAATTCCACTAAGTATTGTAAGTGCTGTGATAATATTCAATGTACTATTTTTATGTAGACAAATTCCATTGGAGCAGGTTGCTCCCCTTTACAGCCTTGTATTAGCTTAGCGAATCTCTAATGTCTAATTGCATGCTCCATTTGTATCTCTTATCACTCACACTGGTAGTCCATTTTCTGACTCCTCTACTCTTTATCAAAATACATTTTCTAATTTTCTTTTCACGATTCATATACACTATATGCTGTTTAAATGGCCACTCTAATGGTCTACTCGGCACATCGTGATACAATCAAAAACAGATACTTCAGCGTAAGCATTCTCACAAAAGATCAACCTTTTATCACAATAAAATGAAAAGAAGTATAGTGTTATTTAGATTTTTTTAAATGCATATTTAAAATAATGTTAAAGTTTTCAAAAACTGATTAGCACCTTACATTATCTGCAAGAAAAAAGCAATTTAAAAAGTGGTATGAACAATCAAAATTACATATAATTATGATAAGTATGTATAAACATGTAAAACCAATTATTTTAAGTAGAAAATATGATATTTAGAAAAGATAAGGCAGCACAAATGTAGGTGTACATTTCTTAAAAGACAAATTGCATTTCAACTATTTGTAAAGAACTATAACGAAAAGCCACAAGATATATAAATATTTATTTTGACATTCTTTCACAATTACACCATAAAATAATTTAGCTAATGATTATTTTTCAACAGAATGATACATTTCTAAAATTTGCAGCCAGCCCTGATCGTTGGGCTGTTCTATCCTTCAGATATGTTTTGTTGTTTTAAACAGCTACTGACAACGCTAATATTAATGGAACATGGGGAGATTAATTGCATAACTGCCTCCTGGGGAAGCCTGGGCAAGACCCTGTCCAGTTTGAATTCCATCATTATATGGTTATTTTATTATATAACCTTGTAGTTACAAAGATATATATATACTGTAGTTGTTGCAAGTCCCAGAGAGAAGTGCTTGACCTCTTTCAACTGCCAATGTCAAAGCAACCACAAATGTTGGACACTATTTCCTTTGAAATATATATCATTTTATCTGTACATTTTTTTTCTCTTCATTTCACAATAAAGAGTTCCACTTGATTTTCAAGGATGAGCATATTTTATTAATATTGTTGTTAATATTATTATTGTTATTAACCATTATGAAGAGCCAATAATTTACAGTGTGATACATATCATCTGTAAATACATTGAAGATAATAAATACAACGTAGTTTCTTAATAGGTGCGAACAGGACAGTCTCCAGTGGCCCACCTACCAAAATACTTTTTACAGTTTCTTTTTAATTAAAAGTTAAGATTTTTGTGTGTGTTTAGAGATTCTAGAAACTTTTCATGTAGCCCTAGACAAGCAGTATTGAGTATTTGTTTTCTACCCCTGTGCTTGACAGTATTTCTTTATATTCAATGCGTGCTAGCCCTTTGCTAATAGTTGTTAAAGCTGCAGAGGAACTCTTTATTCTAGCAATGGTAATGAAGTAGAGGCTCTAGAGAAAGTGCCTGTGAAAGTGACCACACTGAATTTGCCTAGAGAAGCATAAATACATAACTGATTCTGCTTTGTGACACTAGACTCTTGTATAAGCTGCCCTTGTGTCCTGTTCTTGTGTTTAAATATTACAAGCCTTAAATGGTTGCGGATGTATCTTACATTTTATTCTTTGCAGAATGCTACGTAAAATGTTATGTGCGTAGGGAGTAAAGCACTCAGGATCTTGACCAAAGAACCGTATTTTCTAGAAATTACCCGGATGAGATTTAATAGGTTTAAATATGATTTAAAAATGATAATACAAAAGGAGAAGATGTCTCTTGCCTCGGCACAACGCTCAAGCTTCCAGGCAGCCTCCAACTGGCATCAGCAAGGATCCTCTCACTGACCTTTCAAGAGTAGCAGTTCTGCCTCATGAGCAAATGTAAATGGCCACTGAATAAAGTAGCTTGTCCCCATCACAGAACCCAGCCAGCTGGACCAGCAATACTTTGGAACTCTTACCGTTTAGGCTGTGGTTCTGAATCTGTGAGGGGGTATGCAGCACTTAACTTCATGGATGATGCTGGACAGGAGACATTGCATCACAGCAACCCTGGAAAAGTGGAGTCAGATAGTTGAGAAGAGAGTAATCACCTGTCTTTCCAGGGAAAACATACAACTTCAGGCATATAGTATTCCTTCAGTTGTAATAAAGTTGCTTTTTCATCCCTTGGTTCCCCAGAGACACAGTGTTATGACCCAGATATGAGGGGCCCAAGTACCCCTGATTCTCCTGCTTTAGCTTACAGGATCAGTTTCTAGGTTGTGACTTTATATTCATCTCAGCAGCCAGCAATTCAGATCAGAACATCATTCATGGAGAAAAAACAAATGAGCAACACCATTCAATTAGTGTAGAGACAGACTGCCTGTTTATACTTCTGAAACAGATATTTAACATTCCCAGAAATAAACCATCCCCAGTTCTAACCCTTCCTCTTGGGTAAGTGTTGTTTGATTTCCCCCCATGGTTTCCAGATTTGATCTAATTAACCACCCCAGAGAAGCAATAAACTAACTTCAGTTCCCTTATCAGCAATCTCTGACAGAACAAACATTCCACAGGGTAATAAACGTTGTCCTGTTGGAAATCTTTTGGATTATCTTGGTGCCATATATACATTTAAGTTCTTGCAGAAACTTTTGGGTTAACCGTTTGTTGTCACTCTAAAAAACATGGCAGAAAGTATATCTCTGTTAGTAACCAGTAAAATATAATTATTACAGTGCATATAACATGATGTGGTAACCTCAACATTAATTCTGAGAGTGACCCCCGTGGCTGCACTGCACGACCCAACCCGAAAGCTGTGTGCAAGCACCCACCCCTGGCTATTAGACCAGGAGGATAATCATTTTTCTTTGGAACAAAACCAAATGATAACCCCAGTAGGTACCCTGACAACTGGATCTGCTGGCGGACATCAGCGATCTGGGCCTTGGCTGTAGTCTCTATCCCCCTAGGTTGAAACATGGGCTGGGCACTGTACTCCATTTGTTCTTGCACCACACTCTGAACAATGGTCTGGGCATGAGACTCAATTCTTCCATCTCCTTGGGCCACGGTCTGTGCACTGTATTCCACCTCACCTGGAACCATGGTTTGGGCATGGTACTCTCCATGGACTCTGGTCAGGGCGCTGTGCTCAAACTCTGTTTGCTTGGGCATATAATATGGTGTACTGTTCCACTCTATCTTATTAGAATGGTATTTGTCTGTCTGCTCTCTTAACTGCTCCAGGGTTAGTCTTTGAAAGGGTGATTTTGTCCCACTCCCTGCCTGATAGGCCACTGGTATTAACTCAGTCTGACCCATTTTAAGTCCACAGTGCCAGGGTTATTTATACAATCCTTCACATCTTCTCCCCAGACCCATTGAAAACTGTTAGGGTCCTATGAGAGCAAGTAGTTTGTGGACCCCTGGTAGGCCGGGTGTTGGGGTGACCTTCACAACATTATCACCTGCCTCCAGTTCGTCCTCCCCTCTGCAGTGCTCATTCTCTGGCATTATCTTCTCCAATATGTTCGTATAGGTAGCCAGCTTGCTTTTGGTTACTGCACCAAGATGCCACCTCTGCCAACCAATTTGTCACAACACAGAGATGAGGGGCCCACATGCCCATAATTCTCCTGCTTTAGCTTACAGGAACAATTTCTAGGCTGTGAGTTTATGTTCAGCAACAACCAGCAATTCAGATCAGAACATCATTTCATGGAGAAGCAGGAAAATCTGATGAGCAACACCATTCAATTAGTATTTATTCTGAAACAGGTATTTAACAATTCCAGTAATAAACCATCCACCAGTTCTAGCCCATCATCTTGGGCAAGAGAGGATTGATCTCCTTCCACGATTTCCAGATCTGATCTATTTTATAACCCCAGAGTGGCAATAAACTAACTTCAATTCCTTAGCAGCCATCTCTGAAAGAACAAACATTCCAGAAGTAATAAACTTTGTCTTGTTGGCAATCTTTTGGTTTATCTGGGGGCCACATATACGTTTAAATACTTGCAGTAAAATAACATCATTTAGTAACACCAACATTAATTATTGTAGCCCACATTACATATGAAAACAAAGTGTCATAGTCCTTAAACAAGTCTCATGCCCATTTTAATAATCTTTGATATTAGAAAACCCATGTGTTAGAGTCCCAAATAACAGGGTTGCTTGTGGGGTTCAAGGGGAGTTTCACTCTAGCCCCAAAAGTCAGTCATGACACTCAGCTCAGACACTTGTATTCTGTCCCAAGAGGACAGGACATTTTATTTTCACTAACCTATATACTAATCTAATATTTTAATTTAGTTTTACATCTAGACAATTCAATCAGGAAGGTTGTTATCAAGATATATAATCCATTGAGGGAAAGGAGTCCGTGTCCTGTTGAAAAGAGGATATTTCAATGAACAGGCTGCCTATGGTCATCCTCTGTTTTAAATGGAATAGCTGTGTGTAGAAGTAGAAGTAATTGTTGATGGTCAGCAAAAGTAGCTTGAGTAGAAAGATATTTCTCTTTAAGTTTTTTAGTCTGAAGAAAGTAATAAACTCTTAAAGCACAGAAAGTTGGGGATATGCTTCTCATTGTAGTTCAAAATTTTGAGAAAATTGTTTGGTAAAATAATGGAGGGGAAAGAAACAGATGATTTCTTGTCTTTCCTTTCAGCACTTTTGGCACAGTTATCCGGCTGAGTATGTCTTTGTTGCCCTTTAGTGATATTGCAGATATAGCAAGGACAATATTTCAAAGAGTAGGAGTAGCTAGAGACTCCAGTTGACAGGAGAGGACTTGGCTTGTTACTGAATGTGGGACTGAAGGGGAAAAGTTCAAACCCTAAGGCAGTGGGCTTGAGAGTTGATATGAAGGGAGAGTCGTAGACAGTAATGAAAAAACTCAGAAGGAGAAAACAGTAGGCACTCATTTATTAAGATGTTGAACTGTAAGTAGATTGATGAAATTATGAAGAAATATCAAGCAAGCAGGTGTAGATTCAAGATAGGTCTGGTGATGTGAACTACATATGTGTACTGGCAATATACAGGTAATGCTGAAAACTTAACAAGTTTATAATAGCACATAGGGAAGAAGAGTAGACAGAAAAGAACAGGTGACAGAGGGCTGAGCCCTGACAGTACCACTGACAATAAGGGCTAGTGGTAACAAGAAAGTGCAAGAGAAGACACTGAAAGTAACATTGGAGAGATAGGATGTGAACAAAGACAAAATTATGTTACAAATGGCAATGGAGCTTGGCTGTGAACAAGTCATTTGCTACCTTAGTATGTGTTGTTTCAGAGGGATGTTGAGCAGATAGCAGATAGCAGAGGGCCATGTAGAGAAATGAAAGAGACAATATTGGTTAAGTGGTTGTAGAAGAGATACTGTATATGTATATTTAATCAGTTGCCTCACAACCTGGAATTAACATGGATTGTTTGAGGATTTGCATCATTTAATTTACAGAACATTACCACAACTTTGAAGATATTTTTTTTTATTGTGAAGCAAACAACAAATAGGACAAAATAACAGAAAAAGTCAATGTGCATAACTATTCACCCCTCTATTCTTTGTAGAGCCACCTTTTGCGGCAATCACAGCTCCAATTCACTTTGGATAAGTCTATATGAGCTTGCCACATCTTACCACTAGGATTATTGCCCATTCCTTCTTGCAAAACTGCTCCAGCTCATTTAAGTTGGATGGTTTGTGCTTGTGAACTGCAATCTTTAAGTCTGACCACAGATTTTCTATTCGATTGAGGTCTGGGCTTTGACTAGGCCATTCCAACACATTTACATGTTTCCCCTTAAACAACTCAAGTGTTGCTTTAGCAGTGTGTTTGGGGTCATTGTGCTGCTAAAAGGTGAACCTCCGTCCTAGCCTCAAATCGCGCACAGAGTTGTACAGGTTTTGTTCAAGAATATCCCTGTATTTAGCACCATCCATCTTTCCCTCAACTCTGACCAGTTTCCAAGTCCCTGCTGCTGAAAAACATATCCACAGCTTGATGCTGCCACCACCATGTTTCACTGTGGGGATGGTGTTCTTTGGGTGATGTGATGTGTTGGGTTTGCACCAGACATATCGTTTTCTTTTTTTTATTTTATTTTTTTACATTCATTTAACACATAAAAAAAAACGTAATTGCATTAATACGTAGTACCAATACATAAAGTACACTCTTTTTCAAACATACATAATACATACATTCTTCCCTTATGTTACATATTATATAGATACAGCTTCAATAAAGCCCAAAAGAAAGATTAAAAAAATACAGCAGTGTAATATTCAATAAACATACATGGTATAGAAAGTAGATGTTGCGGACAGTTCGACCGCGGACTATTCACAGCGATTTTGGCATGTTCGCGTTCGCAGCGGACGGCGAACACATGCGCTTTTCTGTTCGCCCCCTATACTTTATCATTGAGGAATCTTTGACCCTGCACCTCACAGTCAGCAGACACATTCCAGCCAATCAGCAGCATACACTCCCTTCCAGAGCCTTCCATCTGAAGGACAGCATACATCTTAGAATCATTCTGAAGCTGCATTCGTTGTGAGAGGACACATAGTGTAGCTGCTGGAGATTTAATAGGGAAATAGATAGCCAGGCTGTGTATTTAGCTTCTATTACAGACCTGAAGGACTCATCTGATATCTGCTGCAAGGACAGCAACCCAAAAAGCCCTTTTTAGGGCTAGAACATCATTTATTTTATTTTATAATTTTTTTCTGTGTAATCTAATTGCATATGCTTGCCTGCCAGCGTGTGTGTGTGACAGGCTAACACCTAACAGCTTATATTGTGCTTATTTTCACTACTCATACCTGGTGGTGTACCATACATTGAAAACAACCATTTTTTCCTGTAATCTAATTTCAGTTGCCTGCCTGTGTCAGGCTCACAGCTAATATTGTGCTCAGTGAACTAAAACAACCCTTTTTGACTGTAATAGATTGAATAGCAGTTGCCTGCCTACAGGCATGTGTGTGAAGCCTATTGCATCGACTCTGCCAACTTTTGCCAGTGCACAGTGACACTCTTATCTGGTGCAACCGTAGTGTACAGTGACATAAAACACTTTTTTGACTGTAATCGATTGAATATCAGTTGCCTGCCTACAGGCGTGTGTGTGAGGCCTACAGCGCCTACTCTGCCAACTTTTGCCAGTGCACAGTGACACTCATATCTGGTGGCACCTTAGATTGCACGCGCAGTGCCCCAAATTTGAAGTGGGAGGACCGACCAAGCATCTTTTTCCATCTCCCGCTTCCAAAAATCCATGCCATATACACGTCCCCTGATAGGTGACGTAACAGGTTCAAACTGATAGGAATAAATAGTACAACTTAATACACCACTCCTATCTGGTGGCACATTACATTGCACGTGCAGTGCCCCAAATTCGAAGTAGGAAGTCCGACCAAGCATCTTTTTCCATCTCCCTGTTCCAAAAATCAATGCCATATACACGTCCCCTAATAGTGGACGTAACAGGGATTAAACCGATAGGAATAGTACTACTTAACAGTACACACCTTATAATAACGCAGACAGAGGCAACGCAGAGAGAGGAGTCTGAAGAAGAGGAGTCAGAGGAGGAAGGTGGCTTTGAGGAGGTGGAAGACCAAACACTGCAGGCGTCCCAGGGGGCTTGTTGTCACCTTTCGGGGACCCTTTGTGGCTGGGTGGAGGAAGAGACCTTCAATTACATCAGTGAGGACAAGGAACGGGACATGGCTAGCTTGGTATCCAACCTTGTGTAAATGGGGAGTTTGCGGTTGTTCAAAGGGACTGTTTGCGGTTGTTTGCAGTGCATTAAACGGGGAGATTGGCCTGTTACTGTGAAGCGGGTGTAACCCTTACACTACCTGATCGATACAACATCATACCTGATGTTTTAAAGCATGTTATTCCAAACAGTTTAGGAATGTTAGGTGATTTATACCCTTTATGGCTTAAAACCAGACTCTGCATCAACTATGTAATTTTCCGTGGGACTTTTGCCATGGATCCCCCTCTGGCATGCCACAGTCCAGGTGTTAGTCACCTTGAAACAACTTTCCCATCACTATTGTGGCCAGAATGAGTCCCTGTGGGTTTTGAAATTCGCCTGCCCATTGAAGTCTATGGCTGTTCGCCGGGTTTGCCCGTTCGCGAACATTTGATGGAAGTTCGCGTACGCTGTTCGCAAACCGAAAATTTGATGTTCGCGACATCACTAATAGAGAGATATATAAATTTAAATTATTTAATTCTACACCTTATTCTTTAAGTCAGACTGAAAATTGAATTAGATTCTTTTCAAATTTTCCATATATTGGTCCCATGTAGTCCAGTTTATCTGTCTCTTTCTTTTATTGCCCTTGATACAATCTTCCTTCATCAGATCTCTGTTATAGTTCATATATATATATATATTCCAGTTACAAAGAGCAGATAAAAGGTCCAGAGTTCATTTCAAGTGTGCTATTTGCATTTGTTGCTGTTAACTCTCAATATGAGATCCAAAGAGCTGTCACTATCAGTGAAGCAAGCCATCATTAGGCTGAAAAACCAAACAAACCCATCAGAAAGATAGCAAAAACATTAGGTGTGGTCAAATCAACTGTTTGGAACATCCTTAAAAAGAAGGAACGCACCAGAGAGCACAGCAACACCAAAAGACCCAGAAGACCACGGAAAACAACTGTGGTGGATGACCAAGAATTCTTTCCCTGGTGAAGAAAACACCCTTTACAACAGTTGGCCAGATCAAGAACACTCTACAGGAGGTAGGTGTATGTGTGTCAAAGTCAACAATCAAGAGAAGACTTCACCAGAGTAAATACAGAGGGTTCCCCACAAGATGTAAACCATTGGTGAGCCTCAAAAACCCGAAGGCCAGATTAGAGTTTGCCAAACAACATCTAAAAAAGCCTTCACAGTTCTGGAACAACATCCTATGGACAGATGAGACTAAGATCAACTTGTACCAGAGTGATGGGAAGCGAAGAGTATGGAGAAAGAAAGGAACTGCTCATGATCCAAAGCATACCACCGCATCAGTGAAGCATGGTGGTGGTATTGTCATAGCGTGGGCATGTATGGCTGCCAATGGAACTGGTTCTCTTGTATTTATTGATGATGTGACTGCTGACAAAAGCAGCAGGATGAATTCTGAAGTGTTTCGTGCAATATTATCTGGTCATATTCATCCAAATGCTTCAGACCTCATTGGACGGCGCTTCACAGTGCAGATGGACAATGACCCGAAGCATACTGTAAAAGCAACCAACGAGTTTTTTAAGGTAAAGAAGTGGAATGTTATGCAATGACCAAGTCAACCACCTGATCTGAATACGATTGAGCATGCATTTCACTTGCTGAAGACAAAACTGAAGGGAAAATGCCCCAAGAACAAGCAGGAACTGAAGACAGTTGCAATAGAGGTCTGGCAGAGCATCACCAGGGATGAAACCCAGCATCTGGTGATGTCTATGCGTTCCAGACTTCAGGCTGTAATTGACTGCAAAGGATTTGCAACCAAGTATTAAAAAGTGAAAGTTTGATTTATGAAGTTAATCTGTCCCATTACTTTTGGTCCCTTAAAAAGTGGGAGGCACATATACAAACTGTTTTAATTCCTACGCTGTTCACATGATTTGGATGTAAATACCCTCAAATTAAAGCTGTAAGTCTGCAGTTAAAGCACATCTTGTTCGTTTCATTTTAAATCCATTTTTGTGGTGTATCGACAAAAAGATTAGAATTGTGTTGATGTCCCAATATTTATGGACCTGACTGTATATATATATATTTATATATATATAGAGAGAGAGAGAGTTATATATAGATAAATTAAATATGGATGGTGCTTAAACCTGATAAATATAATGAATATTGAACAAAAGTAAACGAGATAACCTTTATTTTAAGCTGACAAAATCCATGGCTTGCTATGTAGACAAACTAATTAAAATAGCATTAAATCTAAATGCATATGGCACCTATACCTTGTAACAGCACCCTGTGCAATATAAAGTGCTAAACAAAACAACAAACTAAATTGACTACATGCACATGTCAATCGTATGTGTGCCAAATAATGTATACAAATATACAGAGTGAAACTACTGGTACAGCATTCATATGCAGATTATCAGTGAACGTTTTCTAATCAGCTGTGTGGAAACACTTAATGATCCAAAAATGAATACACAACCAGTCTAAAATTTGACTGTGTTTGTGAAAAAATATAATATGACAGTCTAGTGAGTGCACCGTGTAAATGAAATCCTCACCAATAAACAAGTGTATCAGAGAGACAAGTGTAGCCTGTGGGCATAAAAAATATATCAAAGAAAGTACAGGTGAATATCAGAATCGAGATATAGGTCACACACATAGATTACGTTGTCTGCGGTCAGCCTGTTGGATCTATCTGTCCAAGCTATTAGATCCAATAGTGTTATAATGACTATTTTATTCCCTTAAACTATCCTATGATTTTAACTGTATATATGAGGATAGTATCTATGCTCACATTCGGGTCTTATGTGGTTCTGTTTCATGTTAATACTATTTGGCACCTTATTACTCTTTTCATTTTAAAACTAGTCACTTTAGTGACTTTCTATTATAAGCCTTCAGCTTATTCACTATTATACTTCTACTAGCGAATTGCCCGTCAAAAAATGACGGCAATCAAATCATAAGGTAGCTAATGCTGTTTGGTGTGTAATACTAAAATATATAATATATTAATGAATGAATATACTTTACCTATTTCGAAGCATTGTGTTGAAGAGCTGACAATCTGTTTTCATGTTGCTGCAGCATTAGTGGTGTGGAGCTGCTGTGTAAGCGTGATGAATGTGTGCAGTGTAACAGTGTGCGTGCGCGAGACGAAACCGTTAGCGTAGTGGTGTACTTCCACATTGGCGTCAAATGGCGGGTTATCTGTGTTATGCGTCTTTGCGGATTATCCGTCGGTGCTTCGTGGTGTTTTTCAATTTTCTTGTGGTGTTTTACGAGTGTGTTGTGGTGTTTTACGTGTTGAGAGTGCTGTAGCCTCGTTTTGGTTTTTTTCGTCGCCCATTTTTTCTCTCGCTTAGCAATTTCATTAGTGTCTAAAGTGTTTTATTGTTATTGAAATGAATGTGTAACTTGGTTTTTTGAGGTGCTGGATGGTTCCTCTTGCTGTAGGTAAGTTTTTTATGTGTGTGTTGCGTCCGATGTTTGCGAGGTCGTAATGTGTGGTAACGTGTCTCGTATGGTGTTTGCGTGTGTAGCCTCGTTTTCGTTTTGTTCGGCGGCCATTTTTTCTCTCGCTTATCAAAGTTTTTATTGTGCAAACTCTTTTATTTTGAGTGAAATCAAGGTGTGAGTTGCATTTTTGAAGTCCTGGATGCTCCCTGTTGCTGTAGGTAAGGTTTTTATGTATGTGCTGTGTGTATGTATTGTGTTTTTAATGTTGTAATGTTCGCAAGTTGCGTCCGAGTGTTGCGAGGCCGTAATGTGTGTGAACGTGTGTCGTATGTTTTTTGCGAGTGTCGTAATGTGTGTGTCGTGTTATTTGCATTGCGACGTGAAGTTTGCGAGGGGCGCAGTTGCTGGCATGGAGCGCCTTCGGCGTTCCATGCCAGCAACTGAGGCCCTCGCCCAGTGCCCTCGCTTCGCGAGGCCCGCGGCTCGCTGTGCGAGTGGCGGCCCTCACTTTGAGAGGCCCTCGTCTCGCTGTGCGAGCCCGCAAGCGTTAGCAACAACTCGCATGCTCACAACTATATATATATATATATATATATATATAATGTGTAAATATATATATAATATAATGTGTGTATATATAAATATATTATATAAATATAATGTATATATATATATATATATATATATATATATATAATGTGTGTATGTGTATATATATATAATATATATATATATATATATATATAATGTGTGTATATATATATATATATAATGTGTGTATATATATAATGTGTGTATATATATATATATATATATATATATATATATATATATATATATATATATATATATATATATATGTTGTATATATAAATATATATATATATATTTATATATATATATATATATATATATATATTGTATAATGTAAATAAGAAGCCATCTAGAGTATATTGATTTCACATAAAAGTCCAGGTCCTCAGAGATAATCCTCCCTACCACAATATTTACTTTAAATGTGACACATAAACTCCCTCCAAGATATCACTTGGATCCCCAGGTCTGTGCAGCTCCACATAGATGTCTCACACAGTGACTGTAACACACACATTATAGGGAGAAATGAGAAACGGTCCTGGCCAATACAATAATTGCACACGTGGTGACATCATTAGTTTCTAGGCAGATAAAAAAAACAGTTCTATCTTTCCATTTGTTTTTGCAGAGTGAGAGACAGATTTACATACACAGCTATATTATATATTAGACTCGCCCCCTAATGTGCTGAGTGGCTACTACTTGTGCTGCTGAGCATTCTGGGACTTGAAGTTTTGTGCAGTGAGTTCTGGTACACCCACTTCTGGTTCTTTATTAGCGCGACGCGAGGGGCCGCGGGCTCGCTACGCGAGCTCGCAAGCAGGTAAATACAGTGATTCAGGTTCCAGTTGGTGACCAGGAGGGCCTCAGTTGCTGGCATGGAGCGCCTTCGGCGCTCCATGCCAGCAACTGCGGCCCTCGCAAGCGTGAGCAACGGCTTAAGCAAGCTCGTATGCTCACAACTATATATGTGATTATACTTATATTTATTGGCACATAGTCACTTTAGTGACTCTTTACTACTACTTTTTAGTTTCTTTATTATTATACCCTCACTATGTCTATTGGCACATAGTCAATTTATACACATACTCTCTATTTCCTTTTTTAGAGTTGGTCATACTTTCTATACCGCCATTTAAATAGCACCTTAAGTGTACATACACATTTCTGTATAATTTTTTCACATTTGCCTAGGTTGAGATATTTGGTTCTCCATGGATGTGCTTGTGTTTCTATCTTTCCATTCACTTATATTTCATAGGGCTATCAATTGCAATTAGAGCCTATTCCGATTCAACATTAAAAATATTTTTTTTTATATCATTGCAACGTTATTTCATTTTTAATGTATTATTACACTTTAAACTTTGTTAACTCTTTTAATATTGTATTATATATATATATATATACTATATACTGAAAAATGACAGGGCAATAAAATTTGAAGCCATGGTAATGCTGTTTGAGACATAATTGAAACCGTTTTGTACTGTGAGGACCTTCGGCGCTCATTGCGAGCCTCTCCTGTTGTGTACTTTTGGTCCTCTGAGAGAGATATATATTTCTATGTATATGTAGTTAAGTAATAATTAATGATTTATTAAATAAAGCTTTATAGTTTAATTATTTGTAATTGATATATGTAGCGAGCAATAGGCTGAAGAGCTAACAATCTGTTTGTATTTTTCGGCTGCATAGAATATCCATTTTGAATGTTAGTGCCCTGCTTATAAAGTGTAATGAATGTTTGAAGTGTGCATTCTAAATAGGCTGCGTGTGCGAGGTAAAGCCGTTGGTTTATTGTGTAAAGCATTGTATAGTCGTAATGTTATTAATGTGGTAGGCGTCTCGTGAGCATTTTCCGGCTTTTGTAATAGTGTATCTTGTAGTTCGTAGGGTGATGTGTAAAGAGCTACGCGTTTTAAAGTGTTTTCGCTGTCCGGGGTTGTGTAGCCTCGTTTTCATTGTTTTTCGGTGGCCACTTTTTTCCTCGCTTAGGCGGTCTACGAGTGCCGAAAATCATCTAAATCGAGTTAAATTTGCGTTCCACCTCACTCACACACATCCTAGCTATTGCCCCATGCTGTCTGTGATGTTTTTTGAATTTATTTGGGTGTATTTGGTGTGTTTTTTGTTTTTTTTGTTTGGCTGCTAATCTCATAAATGTTTGCTTCTCGTATCTTTTTTTATCTAAGTGCTGCGTCTCGTATCTTTTTCTTTCTAAGTCCCGCGTCTCATATTTTTTTTGTTCTAAGTCCCACGGCTCGTATTTTAATGGCTCGCCTCGCTTTGCGAGGCTCACATGGGCTAAGTGCTACGGTTTAACGTCTCGCCTCGCTTTGCGAGGCTCGCAGCCATGAGCACCTTCGGCACTCATCGCCTAAGTCATTTGCACCTCACAAAGCGTGACAACGTCTCGCAGTTTGACAACTATTATATGGGATATATAAATATATATATATATATATATATATATATATATATATATATATATATATATATGAATAATCAGAGTATTTCAGTATACAGTGATACCTTTTTTATTGGACAAACATGTTCATAACTTTCATAACTAGCTTTCAAGAGCGCACCTCTCTTTTTTAAGTCCGAAGCATCTCGGATATATTCCCACTGAATCACAAATTACAGTTTAAAAAAAAATGTTCCGTTCATTGGATTGTTCACAGGTCTGTATTAGTGAAGGTCAAAGTAAATAAACAGGGTCATAAATATTTGTACATCTTAAGAGTTTAAGATACCATAAAACTGTAAGGAGACACAAGGATAGCTCAGAAATAGACCAGAGATCAAACAGAAAAAACAGAGAAAACTAAAAAACTAAAATACAACAAAAAACTTATCAGTGATGTAAAATTAAAAGAATTCTAGATAATGCGACAGGAATTCCATGTTAACATTAAGACCTGTGTTTTTTGTATTAAAGTGTGTTATCATTTTCATTTCAAAGGCCTTTCTTTCTTGTGTGTTTTTAAAATGACCATTGAGTATTTTTATTTTCAGTTTTTTTATGAAGTGGTTATTTTTTTTAAAATTGGTTTCCAACTGGAGTACAGTAACTGTCCTCTTTGTGCTTTTTGATGGAGCTTCTGTACAGATCCATCCATAAATGTAGTTTCTGACTGGTTTCTCCAATGTAGCATCCATTTTCACATATAGTACATTGTATTATGTAGACTACATTGGATGATGTGCATGTATATGACCCTCCGATGTCATGGCTCCTTCTTTGTTATGTGTGGCTGTGTCATCTTTGCAGATGTGCTGACATAATTTGCAGCACTTTTTTTGCAGGGTTTGGTGCCATTTTGTCTGTGGTGCTGTTCATTTGCCAGTCTTCTGTTCACTAATGTTTGTCTCAGATTCGGTGATTGTCTGAATGTGAGAATGGGAGGTTTGGGGAATATATGTTTTAGTTCTGTGTCCTCTGTTAGTTGAGGTTGTAGATCCTTAAATATTTGGCGTATTCCTTCTAAAACCGGATGGTATGTTGTTACAGAGGTGTACACGAAGTATTTACTTTCGTTTTGTATTGCAACAGGTGTTCACAATGTGTTTTAATGGCAGAGGTTGCTTTCTGTGTAATGACATAAGGTTTGTACCCCTTTTGCCTGGAAGAGTCACACAGCGTTTTTAAATGTTTGTCTCCAGTGCTTGAACATATGCGATGATATCTGATGGCTTGGCTGTAAATTATCTCTTTTTTAGTATGTGAGGGATGGAAGCTAGAGCTGTGTAGGTAACTACATCTGTCTGTAGGTTTCCTATAAACAGGTGAGTGAAGTTTGCTATTTGTGATGGATATGGTGGTATCCAGAAAGTTTACCTGTTCAGCAGAGGGTAATCCATTTTAATTTTAATACATGGGTGGAAGGTATTAAAGGAGTTGTGGAAGTCGCTGAGTTTTTTTTCTCCCTCTGTTAGATAGTATAGATCATCCATATAACGGTAGTATCTATATGGTTTGTGGATATATGTAGACAGGAATCTCTGTTCCAGGTCAGCCATAAATAGATAAGCCTATTGTGGTGCCATTTTGGTGCCCATTGCTGTCCCCATTATTTGCAGGTACACCTGTTCGTTCTTGGGGAACGTTTGGATAAGTTCCCTGAGTTGGATGGTATAATCCTCTGTAGGGTCTTGGCCCAATTTCTTGTAACAGGTGCTGTCTGTCAATTGCCTGTTACCTTCTTGTATGTAATCCAGAGTGTTCAAAATCACAACTGCACCCCCTTTCTCTGATGGTTTGATGGTGATGTTTGGCTTTCCTTTTAAGCCCTTTATGGCAGCTCTTTCTAATGGGGGGATGTTGTATAGGCATAATTTTTGCTGATTAGTTACCATGGATGCAGTTCTAAGGCGATATCTTTCTATATAATTCTCCAGTTTAGGGTTGTGTCCAGGTGATGGAGTTAATTGTGTATTCTTTTTCTTGCTATTTGTAATCCAGTGAGCGTGTGATATCCTCTTTGTTGTAAAAATATTCTGTAAACCTCAGTCTCCTGAAGAATTCTTCCAGGTCAGAGTATAGTTGAGTTTTGTCCAGTTTTGTGCTTGGACAGAATTATAGTCCTTTAAATAGAACAGAGATTCCTGTGTTGTCTATATATAGATACTATATATATATATATTATACATATTATATAAATTATATGAAATGTATATATACCCTTCCCTCCAACACATACTGTACATAATTTATATATATATATATATATATATATATATATATATATATATATATATATATATATATATATATTGGAAAGGTTTCTTTGTTACAGCTATATTCATTTAATATAATACAATATAGACTATCACTCCCCAGTAGTTTCCCCCTCACCTCCTGTCCCTTTAGCAGCGGGATTAATCTTATTTCTTAGGTCTCACAAGATCTCGTAAGGCTGTCTTGCAAGATCTTGTGAGACCTGGTTATCAGGGGAATTCAGCTGCTAAGGGGACAAGAGGTGAGGGGGCCACTACTGGGGAGTGAGAGTTTGAATAAAATGTGGAGGTGGACCCACACCTCACCTCATCATGTTACTGGCTTAAGTAAAAAAAAAATCAATTTACATTCAAGTGAATATAGATGGTTATAAATTTGAGATATCATGATGGTGAAAAAATTGTGAATGAGCTTAATAAATATAGTTGGATTTCATTGCCCATTTACATGTTTTGGCTTTGCATTGACAGCATGTGTTTCATTTGGACTCCTACATATATCAGTATACACTTTTCCATTTGATATTTAGCTAATAGCTCAAATATTGAACCTATGAGCGAACACAACTGGCTATCAAATGCTTGTTTTTACTTTTAACAATTAAAACATGGATAACAATTGCATGGATATGATGTAGAAAAAGAAAAATCTTACAGATAGGGTACAGTACAAAATGTTATTGTTATGTAATAGAATACAAAAATGATATAATATATATCAGTTTGTTGTTGTTTAGTCATTCAGACCTGTCCAATTCTCTGTGACCCTATGGACCGCAGCATGTCTGGTACATCTGGCAGTCACCGCCTCTCTGAGCTCGATTAAGTTCATGTTCATCACTTCAATGATCTCATCTATCCATCTCCGCCTCGGTCGTCCCCTTCTTCTTGTGCCTTCAATCTTTCCCAGCATTAGAGTCTTTTCTTGGTAATCCTGTCTTTTCATGCTATGGCCCAAATATATGAGCTGATTTATTGGATCTTCTCGCAGTCGAGGGGTTTCTAAGCAATTTTTGCCAACACCACAATTCAAAGACATCAATTCAATGGTGCTCAGCCTTCTTTATGGTCCAGCTCTCACATCCGTATGTTACTACTGGGAATACCAATAATAGTTCTAACTATGCAGACTTTTATTGATAGTGTAATGTCTTTACTTTTTTCTAGCTTGTCCAGACTTGCCATAGCTTTTCTCCCCAGAAGCAAACATATTATAATTTCATGGCTACAGTCACCATCTGAAGAGATCTTGGAATCCAGGAAAATAAAATCTGTCACTGCCTCCACTTCTTCCCGATCTATTTTCTAGGAAAAGATATTGCGGTTTGCCATAATATTGAAGCCATCTCTCGACTTTCCCATTCTGTTATCTTCTTCTATCTCTTTACATCACTGACTGTAGAAAGTCTCCTTGTCTCTTCGTGCTATACTCTGGAATTCTGCACTCAATTGGAGAAATATTTTCCTATCACCAACACCTTTGACTTTCCTTCTTTCCTGGGCTATTTTCAAAGTCTCAGCAGATAGCCAGATTGCCTTCTTAGTTTTCTTCATTTTATGTTACAAACTTCGGTCCAGAGTTCTTCAGGCATTCTATCTTCTATGTCTAGTCCCTTGAATCTATTCTTTACTTCCACTTCATATTCACAAAGTGTATTGTTTATTTCATATCTGCTTGGTCTGATGGTTTTCCCTCTTTTCTTCACTTTAATTCTGAACTTTGCAATAAAAAGCTTGTGGTCTAAGCTGCAGTCAGCTCCAGGTCTTGTTTTTGTTGACTGTATAGAGCTCCTCCATCTTTGGCTACAAAGTATATAGTCAATCTAATTTCTACATTGTCCATCTGGTGATGTCCATGTGTAGAGTCGTCTCAGAGGTTGTTGGAAGAGGGTGTTTGCTATGACCAGAGAATTATCTTGACAGAATTCTAATAATCTCTGAAATGCTTAATTCTGTACTCCAAGGCCAAACTTGCCAGTTGGTACATGTATCTTTTGGTTTCCTACTTTAACATTCCAATCTCCTAGGATGACAGTAACATATTTCTTACTGTTATATCTATGACATGTTGAAGATCTTTATAGTACTGGACAACCTCAGCCTCTTCAGCATTCATGGTTGGAGCATAGACTTGGATGACTGTGATGTTAAATGGCTTGCCTTTAGAGATTTCGTGAACAGTTTGCCCGCGGACTATTTGCTGCGATTTTGGCATGTTCGCGTTCGCATCGGACGGCGAACACATTCGCTTTTGGGTTCGCCCCCTTTTCTTTATCATTGAGGAAACTTTGACCCTGCACCTCACAGTCAGCATACACATTCCAGCCAATCAGCAGCATACACTCCCTTCCAGGGCCTTTCATCTGAAGGACAGCATACATTTTAGAATCATTCTGAAGCTGCATTCGTTGTGAGAGGACAGATAGTGTAGCTGCTGGAGATTTAATAGGGAAATAGATAGCCAGGCTGTGTATTTAGCTTCCACTACAATTAATCTAATTTCATTTGCCTGCCTGTGTCAGGCTCACTGCTTATATTGTGCTCAGTGAAATAAAACAACACTTTTTTGACTGTAATAGATTGAATACAGGCATGTGTGTGAAACCTATTGCATCTACTCTGCCAACTTTTGCCAGTGCACAGTGATACATCATATCTGGTGCAACCGTTGTGTACAGTGACATAAAACAACACTTTTTTGACTGTAATAGATTGAATAGCAAAATCCTGCCTACAGGCGTGTGTGTGAAGCCTATTGCATCTACTCTGCCAACTTTTGCCAGTGCACAGTGACACTCATATCTGGTGGCACCTTAGATTGCATTCGCAGTGCCCCAAATTTGAAGTAGGAGGTCCGACCAAGCATCTTTTTCCATCTCCCTGTTCCAAAAATCAATGCCATATACACGTCCCCTAATAGTGGACCTAACAGGGATTAAACCGATAGGAATAGTACTACTTAACAGTACACACCTTATAATAACGCAGACAGAGGCAACGCAGAGAGAGGAGTCTGAAGAAGAGGAGTCAGAGGAGGAAGGTGGCTTTGAGGAGGTGGAAGACCAAACAAGCAGGCGTCCCAGGGGGCTTGTTGTCACCTTTTGGGGACCCTTGGTGGCTGGGTGGAGGAAGAGACCTTTAATGACATCAGTGAGGACAAGGAGCGGGACATGGCTAGCTTGGTATCCAACCTTGTGCAAATAGGGGAGTTTGCGGTTGTGCAAAGGGACTGTTTGCGGTTGTTTGCGGTGCATTAAAGAGATTTAGGAGATTGGTCTGTTACTGTGAAGTGGGTGTAACCCTTACACTACCTGATCGATACAACATCATACCTGATGTTTTAAAGCATGTTATTCCAAACAATTTAGGAATGTTAGGTGATTTATGCCCTTTATGGCTTAAAACCAGACTCTGCATCAACTATGTAATTTTCTGTGGGAGTTTTGCCATGGATCCCCCTCCGGCATGCCACAGTCCAGGTGTTAGACCCCTTGAAACAACTTTCCCATCACTATTGTGGCCAGAAAGAGTCCCTGTGGGTTTTGAAATTCGCCTGCCCATTGAAGTCTATGGCGGTTCGCCAGGTTCGCCCGTTCGCGTACATTTGATTGAAGTTCGCGTCCGATGTTCGCGAACAGAAAATTTGATGTTTGCAACATCACTACTTGCCTTTAATCCGAATTGAAATCACTCTGTCATTTATTGGTTTGTAACCAAGCACCGCTTTTGCCACCCTCTGATTGACTATAAGAGCTACTGCATTTCTTTTGTGGGATTTTTGACCACAGTAGAAGATTTTGTGGTTGTCTGATGTGAAATGTCCCATTCCAGTTCACCAATTCCCAGGATATCGATGTTTAGTCTTGTCATCATGTATGACCAGTTTACCTTGGTCCATAGTTCTAACATTCCAGGTTCCTATGCTGAATTGTCCTTTGCAGCATCAGACTTTCCTTTCCACTCTAAACACATCCGCAGCTGGGTGTCCTTTCAGCTTTGCCCAACCACTTCATTAGATCTGGTGCTACTCGTACTCACCCTCTGCTCTTCCTCAGTAATGTGGTAGGCACCTTCTGACCTGAGGGGATAATCTTCCAGTGCCATATTTTTATGTCTGTGGTTGTGCTTGCCCCTAGAGTTTTCTAAGCAAAGTTACTGGAGTGGGTTGCCGTTCATTCTTCAGTGGACCGTGATTTATCAGTTACAGTTTATGTATTCCAGCTCCTGAGTTTTTATATTTTGTAATTATATAGGTATCATGAGCATTGTGGATCATGGCTCATATCTATAAATGTAATGTGCGGTGTGCCATCTGCAGTTGTTTAGGACACAGTGCAGTTTGTGAGACTGACCAATCTGTGACCAATATTCAGCAATAGTTGTTAACATGCTTCTGAGACATGGTCTAGGTTAGGCTAGTACATGACACGCACATTAAGTTCTTCAGAGTCTGTATCCGCATAGGCTGCAGTGTGCACACCCATATACAGTATGTACTCTCTTTTGGATGTAAAATCAATTTTGATCTACAGCTATACCTCATTTAACGCTGGGGATAGGTTCCAAGCAGTAGGAGTGTTAAGCTAAAAAATAAGCAATTGAAATTGACACTGTTTTGTTTTATATGAACTTTGGACAAACAGCAAACATAACACTAACACAAACTGCATTGGCTACTGCTATTCAGAATCTGTTTTAACTGCAGGTATTGGACAGACATTTCACTGATAACAATTATGATAATAATATTGATGCTTTCTTGATGTACATGGTTATTGCTGCCCCATATAGCTGTAGTCATAATCAGAGATCTTACAGTGCTATTGTACTGTATGTCAGTTATTTATGTGTGTGTGGTTCATGTGTGTGCATGTGAGCGTGTGATGGTGCATATTATACTCACATTGCAGGGTTTCCTGAAAGCCAATGTCCAGCTGTCCTGGAAGGCCCACGACTGCAGCTGGCTCCAACGACTCCTTCAGAGTCCGCTCCCATCCACAGTAGGTGATGTTGACTGGTAGGCCAACACCGGTTGCATGAGCTGCTCTTGCCTTCGCTGCCATAATTTTCTTCACCTTCTTCTGGCAGTCATCATATCAGTGTTTCACAGACTTCACATCCCTGTTCGCAACCCCTGATGATGCAACAGCTGCAGCAATCTCATTCCAGATGTGTCTTCTCGTCTCTGGGCTATAATTGTGAGCCCTGTGCTTTGGCATAACCTCTTACCCTCCCAACTGTGCCTAGGGTTCCTGGCCTGCCCCTCATCTCCACTGCCTTCCCCCTCGGATCAAGACCCTGACCCTCTGCTCCTGCACCTTGGGGGCACATACTTCCACCTCCTGCTCTCCTACACCTGTACCTCCCCTCCCTGATGTGCTTCCTCATCTCCCTCTCTCCATACAGTACCTCTACCTCTCCTCCTCTCCTGACTCTCCTCCTCTCCTCACTTTCCTCCTCTCCTCCTCTGTCTTCCCCTCTCTCCTCACTCTCTTCCTCTCCTCCTCCCCCAGTGTTTCTCTCTCTCTATCTCTATCTGTCTCTCTATCTTTCACTCGCTCTCTCTAACTCTATCTCTCAGTCTCTCTAATTCGCTCTCTCTAGAACTCTCTCTTTCTCTCTCTCTCTAGCACTCTCAATCTCTTTCTCAGTCTATCTCTGTCTCAGTCTCTGTCTCTCTCTATCTATATTTCTCTCAAAAACCCACTAACGCCTAGATCTGTGCGTTGACTTTCTCAGCTACAGCACAGTCAAGACTTATGGTTTTCGCTGTCTTTTAAACCCATTTCAGCTGTGCTGATTGTCATTCCCCAGTTCCTATTGGTTAATTGACCTGTGACAGGATCGCAAATTACGAGCTTGCTTGATTTTGGCGCACTTCATCAGATCGGATACTCGGACGCGTTACATATGAAACCAGGATTTATGGGCTTGAGGCCTCAGACCGTAACTTGCGACTTTGCTCAACTGAATAGTGGCGGAATTGTAGACGATCACGAGCCCACAACAGGCCCACAAACACACAGCCTGAATACTGCGAGTTGTGGGCTTCAAATTGAATTAGGCTCTTTATTTGTAACACACCAACAAATTCCATAGCGAAGTAGATATATAATGCAGGAAGTAATGTCACCAATCTCTTTCTGGATCTCTACCTGGTTGTGGTAAAGGGGCTTGTGTACCTCAATGGAGTTTTGAGCTATACCATTGATTCAAGATTATGATGAGGGCATTTGACATGCTGAGATTTAAGAGCACCTCTAGGTCCCTTTAAAAAAAAAAAGCTGAGCAAAGCTGTGGCTGCCACTTCTCAGTGGGGGAGCACAGGGAAACATAACCCAGCACAGAGGTATCCAGGGCCACTGCTGTAATGGTGGAGCTGCCATGTGATCCATAATTATGTTTGCACCATGTGTGCCCATCAGAGTCGACTGAAAGGGCTTATCTTACGATAAATATGAGTTTCGCACCAAAGCATTTATCAGTATGGCAGAATTTTCTAGTATGCAAAACCGCAGCTCATCTAAGAAATGAGGAGCTGTAAAAATCTTTCCTCTCCCATGCTGGAAGAGATTTTCTAGGCCTCAAGTTTGACATGGGCCTATAGACCAGAACTGCCTCTATTTTTAAGAAATACTGGTGTTAATCAGTTCTAGACAGTGTCAGAAACCTCCTATACCAATATTATTGCTGGATGGCTGAAATAGAAGCTCATTTTAAGCAGACTGTGAGCAGCCCTCCTGGAGCTCAGTGGAAACACAGCCTTCTAGCTTGACAGTTGGCTCAACCCCCTCTGTTTGCTTACATTTCTTTTAATGTCAAAATTCCCTCTACGTGATTTCTCTGTGATTTTTTTATTCAAATACTTCACTGAAAATGTACTCACCTTCCTAAAAAATAATTTGACTGGTTTGAAATAATCACATTCAGTGATAATGATTATTTTTCTAAATGAAATACACTTTACCATTGTTTGTTCAAATTAAGCACTTTAACATTTCCCAAGTAACTGACTAAGCTCTGCCAAGTGGTTTCACCTAAATGAGATAAAAATCCTTCCTACAGTCCATCAGTCAATCAGAATGCGATATAGGGGTGTATCCCATTATGATTGGCTCACACCTTGGCGCCTTCTGATTGGCTAAAATTTTATTTGCAGCCTTTTCAGCCAATCAAAAGGCGTCGTTGCCAATTGTCTACCAGAAGAGGCTCTGGAGGCCTCATTAGCATCGGGGAGCTCTGCAAGTGCGGAACTCCGTTAGTTTTTTTAATATTTCTTTAGAGAGAGGATACTTCAAGGGCCCAGCCAGGGCAGAAGAGGAGAAGGCCGGTGACATAGCGGACAGGTAAGTTCTACATTTATAATGTTTATTGTTTATTTATGTTGTGTGTATTTGTGTACATGTTATACTAATGTGATGCTTCTTTTTTCCAGGGGCCGAGCCAGAGAACAGAAGATGATGGATGGGGACATGGTGGAAAGATGAGTTCAATACTGTATTTGTAATGTTTATTTTTTATATGTACTGTTTAATTATGTACTAGTTGGATGTTTCTTTTTTTCCTAGGGGGTGCGATCTGAAAGAACATCTGCAAAGGTAAGTGGTCTTATTTATTCTATTTTAGCTTAGATTTAGGGTGTAATGTCTACATAGGGGGTAATTTATTGTAGTTAGGGGTATATTTAAAAATGCATTTATTACTCTAATGTTATGTATATTTGTGTGTGCCTTTTCTTTGCAGGTGTGTAATATTGTTTCTATTTTTTGTAGTGGGGGGATTTGTGATGTTCTTCTTTTTATTTTTTGTATTGGGGGTTTGTGATGTTCTTTTTTTATTTTTGTAGTGAGGGGGATTTGTAATTGTGTTAGTAGGTAGTGTTGGTAGGTAGGGGTTAATAGGTTATGGTAGAGGGGGTTAGTTTAGATTAAGTGGTTTATTGGGGGAGAATAGTGTAGTGTATTATAGTGTTTGTACTTAATGTCATGAGGGTCCTGGAGGACTGTATAGACCCCCATAAGGGATGGGGTTAGACGGAGGCTTATGGGGCTCTGTATAGACGCTCATTAATTATGGGATTAAATAGGGCTAGATGGGGTTAAATAGGCCCAGTAAGAGTTATTAGGTTCAGAAAGGTTTAAATAGGCTTAGTTAGGGTTACATAGGCCCAGTAAGGGTAATTAGGTCCAGAGAGGGTTAGATAGGCCCAGTTAGGGTTAGATAGGGTTTAGTATTGGTTAATGGGGTATAGTTAGGGTTAAGGGGATAATGGGGTATATTTAGGGTTAATAGTGTAGTGTAGTGCTTAGAGGACCCTCATGGCACTTCTGGGGTTAACCTAGGGGTTAATAGTGTCCTATAGGGGCCTATATAGACCCCTATTGGACTGAGGGGGTTGATTTTAGTCTAATGGGGCTCTGTATAGAGCCCCATGAGTTATAGGGTTAATTAAGGGCTTATGGGGGTCTGTATTGACCCCCATGAGTGAAAGGGTTAAATAAGGGCTTATGGGGGTCTGTATTGACCCCCATGAGTGACATGGTTAATTGAGGGCTCATGAGGCTCTCTATAGAGCCCCATGTGTGATGTGGTTACTTTAAGGTGCTTGGGGGGTACTATAGTACCCATGCAGCAGGGGTCAATATTTTTTAGAGGCAGGAAATTTGAATTTTTAAATGCAGCGGGGTGCAGCGATGCCAATTGAGACTCCCACTGCAAGAATTATTATGGGGACACTTTGGGGGTCCCAATGGGGACCCCCAGCATAGTGGGGGGTTAATGTTAGGTGCTGCAGAGGTACTCACAGTACCTTCGCAGCTGGGATTAGCTAATGGTGTGCCGAGGGTCCTTTAATAGAGACCCCTGCAGCAAGGGGTTAATTTGGGGTCACTTTGGGGACCTCCAGCATAGAGGGGGGTTATTTTTAGATGCCGGGCTTGTATGTAGAAATGCTGCTGAGGTCCCGTTCAGGACCCCCGCGACACGTGATGATGTGGGGGAGCCTGCGAAATCATCTCACAGGCTGTCACTACTCATGCACTGTTTCTCCGTGTTTGACACGAACGGACCTGTTGCGTAGCTCACACGTTGCCCGCAGCAGGGCTAATTTAATAGCGTTGTAACTTTTCCAAATTTGAGGCACCTAGGGCTTAAGTTCAAACCTTGTATCTACGAGGCTGGAATTTAATATGGCTGCAAATCTCCATCAGTACTTTAAAGTTATATTTTTCACAATTCTTCATGGTGAATTGCAAGATGAAAACATATACTGTAGACAATTTAAATTAGTGTTTATTAGTGCGACTAAGAGGTTAATTAATTTTAATACTTGTTTGCCAACTACTGGGAGACAACTGTCCTGGGAGGGAAGATCATGTAGATCAACAGTGAAATATGTTGAAATGAACATTGTAGTAATCTAATCATCCATAGGGCAACCAGTTATGATATAATATATATATATATACAGTATATATATATATATATATATATATATATATATATATATAGTAAATTAAATGTACATCTGTGTTCACATTTGAATGTCTAAAGCAAGTTAAAAAAAACCTGCTTCCAGCTCAGAGTTCCGAGAAAAACAGTTATTACACTGCATTCTGGGAAGTTGAGCTGGAACACACAAATGTGCCCACAAATGTCTCGCTCTTCATTCCGTAGCCATTATCAAACATGGCTTCCTTTAAGCTTATGCATGCTGTATTACACAGCTTTAATGTAAAGTCACGGTTGGAATAAACACAGGCTGAGTATCCAATCCATGTACAGCTGTTTCAAGCTTACTGGCTATCATCAGCATGGAGCGGGATCTCAGCCTGTGTTGTGGAAATTATAAGTAGGTAGTTCACCACAACATATGTGTGTGTATATATATATATATATATATATATATATATGTATATATATACACAATTCTTCTAACATGCTAAAGTGCAAAAAATGCAGTTAGGACTCAAAATATCCAAAGGCAACATAAAAGATTAATGGTCATATAATGTCAGCTCTTGAGGAATAGGAGCTGGGAGCTATAATTCTAGCTAAAGAATCAAAACAATAAAAAAGCAAAGGAATGTAATGGTTTCAGTAACAAAAAGTGTATGTGTTGATTCTACCCAGTAGATTATTAAAAAATAAATAATCAAAAGCACTATTTAGAGATCTGGGAAAAAATTCACAGTGATGCACTACTCATATTGTTTAATATAAGAGTGCATTAAATATTGCAAAGGGATTTTATTGTTTTATTTATATAATGGTTCACTACATTCTGAGAAAACAGAACACTTTTATTCTCATATAAACAGAAATAGTTAATACGAACAATAACATTATTCTATCTGTATTACTGTATTACTGTTATATGTTTAGTATACCTCAGCATTTGCTACAGTATAGATATAACACTTAAAAGGGCAGCAAAGTCCAAAATATGTTGTTGTGCATTTAAAAGAATATGTTACATATAATAGATAAAATGTGCATTCCCTTGCATGAAAAACAGTACCATAAATCATCTAATCTTATAAAGCTGTGCTCCTCCTCAGTTGGAAAAGGGTGAGAGGGTAGGTACAGTTTATTTAGCCATCAAAATCTGTAAAGCATTTTGATCATCAGCAACACTGTTTATCATTTTTACACCTTTCTTGCATTGATGCTATATATGCTAGGACATTGTTTTAAAGAATGGAGCAGAAACTAAAACTTCTTACTCAAAATTGGGAAGACATACCTTTATACATACAGTATAAAATGACTGCTTGACTTCAACTCACTCATTTCATATACAGAAACATTATTTGTAAAATATTATCTTTAATTACATAACAAACATTTTGGAAGTTTAGAAAAGTGATAACAAAAGCTTTCCTTTTGTACATTTGAAAAGAAGATTGTCAGTCACCACAGTCTATTACTTTGTTGTTATAATAAAAATATAAATTTGTAAAAAGCCCGGAATAAAAATAGAATTTGGGGTAATTGTGTATAAGAGTGATTGGTCTTTCAGTGTAAATCTATAAAAAAATGATAAAACATGCTTAGTGTAGGGATTATCAATAGATTTAGTAAATCTTTTGTCATTTTTTCCCCACATTAGATATTATATGTCAAGATGAGAGATAAGATAATTTTCTATTGGAATTCAAAGATGAAAATCTAAATGTGATATTATCTTTAGTCAAATTTGGCAGTTGGCTGCATTTCTTACAGTACTATGTGTTAATTTGTTCTAATCCAAAATTCCAGGCTAAAACCCATTTATATGTAGTCACATTATATTAAAACGTAGACATGAACAGGGTTAAAGCTACTGAAGCTGAAGTAAAGCTAAAAAGAATCATGGTTTGTCATGAAAAAATACATAAATTGTTAGTATAATATAAAAAATAGCATAGCAGTAATGTTCGAAGTGACGTTTAAAAAAAACGTTCTACTGTGCGTCAGTTTTTCTTAAAGGGATATAGGGAAAACAATAAAATAAAGACAAGTATTAGTATTCACATAAATAAAGAAAAAGACCTGCTTGTGAAAGTATTTGTTGTAGAAAACAAAAGAAAAAAACAATTTTACAGCATCTTTTACTTTGAAAGCATATTTCAGAGAATGATAAATACTGGATCAAGACATCATGGTCTTATGCAGTGGTACACTAAGGGGGAAATGAGAAGAAATTCTGTCATAGATTCATGAAACAGCCTTTGAGCAAATGTGCAATTGCATGTTATATATTATATATTTTTCAATCCCACCCATACTTCAATTGTATTTACTAACATCAAATTAATACATGAATTTAGTTTAAAACATTGCATTTTTCTATAATTTCTGTTTCAAAAAGATAAATCATTAATGATCTTTTTTAGAGTTTTCTGTTGTAGTGGTGTAGTCATAGAAACTATAAAAATCTGTTCTCTAACATGATTTTCCACTCTGTGTTCAGTTCCTGCTGTTGGGTGAAGATATCTGGAGCAGCTGGAGCATTCTGTGAAAGGGTGAAATGCGATGTCAGCAGAAGACGGAAATACTGTAGGAAAGAACTTTTGCGCATCTTTCATCCACTCATCTTCATCTTCTTGGCAGGGTGACAATCTATGCAGCTCTAAACAGAAACCAGACAGCTTGATTTCACACCATGGCATATCACAGTTGCAAAAACTTTTATTAGAGTGTGTCCTAATTTTAAACTGAGACAAAGAAGCAGCTTCCGACTGTCAAAATAATCTGCTATGTCAAAGAGGTAGAGAGCAAAAAATGAAATATAATAATAAACAGCCTAACACAGCTGAAGAGATAAAAGGATAAAGCTATGAAAGATGTATATCGTAACACCTGAGAAAATACAAGTTTGGTTATTTTAAATAACTGCTGTATCCTCTTTGCATGTATATAAAAATAAATATGTATGAAATGCTATGTTTCCCAATCATTATTATTATTTGGATTATTTATAAAGTTTTTATTTTATTACATTATAGATATTTCTTTAGAAATAAAAAAAAATGCAACGACCGCAAAATAAAAACAATTATGTCCTAGGTATCATTGTGAGATATTTTCATAACCATTGCTTGGATCGCTATTGTTTGCAATAACAATATTCCATTGCAGTCTACTGGTGAGAGGCTTAGTAAATAACTGCAGTTGAGAACTACTTGATGATTAAAAGCTTATGAACAACCAAAGATAAAAAAGAATAGTTATCATTTGTATTTTTGCATTGGTTGAACATGAATCCCACAGTAGGTATTGGAGATTTTCAATGGTTTTCTGCAGATCAGATAAACCGAGTTGCATCAATTGGGTCATTTGATATAGGTATATATTGTTTGATTGAAAAGAAAAACATTGTAAGGGTTCAAGAAGTAGTATGGAACAGAATCTAGTCTGGAAAATCATAGCATATACCAACAAACCAACAAACTAAGCCAAGAATCTATCTATCTATCTATCTATCTATCTATGTATCCAGGTCATGTACGGCCCTGGTGGACTGATAGCAAGCTCAGGGAAGTTGGGATCAATAGAGATAGAGGCAGCACATGAGCTGGCCAACCATGATTTGGGTCCCTAAAATGAGGTATAAGCCACCCCCAGAATGAAAGGCCATCTTTTTGGGCTACACCTTTTTAATGTATTTAGGACAGGGACCCTTCTACCAATGTTCATGGAAAGCAGCTTTCAGTTTACACTAGCCGTGGCAACATGAGGAGAACTTTAAACTTTAAGCATCCTGGGAACTAGTTTGAATGAAAGCCAAGACCCTTTGAGAAGTTTTCAAGTGGAGTTAATGGCTCTCCTTTAAAGTATGGTCAGGTGGCCCTTTTGCTGCACTGTTCCAGTTAAAGACATATTTAATTAGTGTCCCAACTCAATTACTCAGGAAGCAGTAGTGGTGTCTCTTGATAGGGTCTAGACAGGTAAGGCTTGCTCTTAGATGTTTGTGAATGTTGGATACAGTCTAGTCACTTAAAGAAACCATGCAACAAGACTGACGTCAACTAGTGGTTATTTAGGAATCAAATGGAAAGATTAGTATGCTTATGTCCTGGAGCATAATCTAGATTGTTTTTGGACTAGAGGTTGGTCAAATCAGTTTACCATATGATTAACATATAGTGCAACTGTACCACTTACTAATATGCCTATGAGGCATACTGATTCTATTGGACTTGAATAGTGGATGTACATTATTATTATATCATTAAACAATAAAAACTTTTCTTTGCGAAGTGTATAACATATTTTAATAAAATATCATAAAATTTTTCTATAAGACATTTATTTAATTATTTACATCATATTTATCCCAAAGTTCCCATATTTTCTTTCTTTCTTTTAATGGGATCCCAATTTCATAGTTTTTTATTTCAAAATCTCTATTTTTCTTATATTTTATCTCTGACCAATTAGGTATTTGATTGGATTTCCATTTATTAATTAAATTACTTTACATACCATAAAAATATGGAGTATAAGTTTTCTAGTTGAAAATGTAATTTCTACGGGTAAAATATGTAATAACGCTGCCTTGGGGGTATTTGATAAGTCTATATTCGTAATATCTTTAATTTTTGCCAAGCATAATTCCCAGAATTTGGATACTCTAGGACAATCCCACCATAAATTATAAATAGTACCTAATTGGCCATATTCTTTCCAACACTTGTCAGATATCAGATTATTAAATTGGGCTAATTTAAATGGAACATAGTACCATTGTTGTAATATTTTAAAATATATCTCTTTACACATTGTATATTTAATTGCTTTAGTTGTTAAAGTAAAAGCAGTGGACCATATTGTTTCACTCCATGTTTCTCCAATATCATATTCCCATCTCTCCATTCTATTCATTTTATATATATAATTTTTCTTAGATATAATTCCATAACATTTTGTTATTAGTGTGCTTTTATCTGTGTTCAAACATAACTTTTCAAATTTGGTTAAGTTATAATCTATAGTTGTTTTATAATTACTTTTATTTAGAATTTGTATAAGAGATCTAAATTTCAACCAATAGCATGGAGGGATGTCATATTTTCTTTGGAGTTCCTCAAAAGAAACTAAATTATTTTAATTATAAACATCTTCTACATAGCGCAAACTCCATTTTTCCCATATTGTATTTTCCTTAGTTGTATATTTTGCTAATTGAAATTGAATTGTGTGTGCTAGGGATGGTTTGTTTGACAAATCATCAATTTTCCTTAATGTTTCCCAGTATTTTAAATTAGTTTTAATTACTTTTGTAGCATTTTGAGGAATCCCATCTTTATTCGAAATTTCTCATAACAAATCCTTCAATACAGTTGTACGTATCAAAGATTGTTCAATATCTAATCAGCATGGTGTCTCTTCTGTTGGTCCCCAATTGGCCAAATGGGCCAAACGTACCGAATCAATGATAATATTCTATGTTAGGTGATGCCAATCGTCCTCTAGTTAATTTCCTTTTAGTTATTGTAAGATTTATTCTTGCTTTTTTCTTAATATAAATATATTTGTCTATCATCTTTTGAAATAGATTTATGATATACTTAGGTATTTTTATTGGTATACATTGAAATAGGTAATTGATCCTAGGCAAGATAGCTATTTTAATGGCTGCAATCCTGCCAGACCAGGATAAATTATTATCTCCCCAATTGTTCAGAGTTTCTTGTATATCTCTTAACAGGTCAATTTAATTTTTCTTGCTCATATTACCTAGAGTCGGTTGTATTTTTATGCCTAGGTGTATCAAAGTGTTATCTTTCCAATTATAGGAGTATTTACGCTTCACATTTTATATCTCTGTTTTTTGAAACCCTAACCACTTTGTTTGGGTTTTATTCAGATTGATTTTGTAGTTTGATACTTACTTACATGCATATCATCTACAAAGGCTATCATCTACAAAGACCGTAACTTTATACATATTTTTACCTATAGGAATTCCAGAAATGCCCTTAGACATTCTAAGGCTTTCAAGAAGTGGTTCCAAAACAAATATAAACATTAGCGGGGAAAGGGGGCGTCCCTGCCGGGTTCTATTAGTAATATAAAACTTATCACTCTTAAAATCCATACCCACCACCTGGGCCTTGGGTTTGAAATATAGGGCTTTTATAGCTTTATACCCCAAGTCTCCCAGACCAAACTCCATAAATAACCAATCAACCCGGTTCAATCGAAGCCCCTTTTTCAGCATCGAGACCCAAAGATAACATAGGTATATTATTGTTTTGTGTAAACTCTATAATATTGATTACTTTTCTGATATTCTCAGGACCTTTGTAAATTTGGATCTGAAATATGTACACCCCTCACATTTTTGTAAATATTTTATTATATCTTTTCATGTGACAACACAGAAGAAATGACACTCTGCTACAATGTAAAGTAGTAAGTGTACAGCCGGTATAACAGTGTAAATTTGCTGTCCTCTCAAAATAACTCAACACACAGCCATTAATGTCTAAACCGTTGGCAACAAGAGTAAGTACACCTCTAAATAGAAATGTCCAAATTGGGCCCAAAGTGTCAATATTTTGTGTGGCCACCATTATTTTCCAGCACTGCCCTCAAGGGTATGGAGTTCACCAGAGCTTCATAGGTTGCCACTGGAGTCCTCTTTCACTCCTCCATGATGACATCACAGAGCTGGTGGATGTTAGAGACCTTGCACTCTCCAAGTTTCCAATCTCAGACTATTTGCTTCATGAAATGCAGCCATATCTCTCCGACAATGTAAATACCCTCTCACACACACAGCTTTTTTATATATTTACTAAAATATTGCCAGCTGAACAAAACATACATGAGATAATAAAATTTTTTGCATTTTTTGTTTCTTGATTTGCTCTTCGTTTTATAATAGCTTTTATTAATAAGTGCTTAAAAGCCCTGTTTTACTCACTTAAACATTCCAAATAGTCACTATAAAGGTCATGCACACATTGTCTCTATTGGTTCTAGATGTACTAGCCAATCACAACAGCATGTCGCTAAAATGCTGCTGTAGGAACTTTTTGGAAGGTTTCAGGGACCACTGCAAAAAGAAAATGTTAAGTCTAACTAAGACAGAAGAGATTTAACGAATGAAAAATCAAGCAATCTTTTTGAGAAACATGGGGATTTCAAGGGAACCTTTCCTGCCAAATCGGGCATGATAAAAGACAAAAATGGTATGGACTTAACAGAAGCAGAAAAGAAGAGATTGCAGAAATACACAGACAATTTATGCAGGGAGGATCATAACAGCCTTCATAACAATGAGCTGGAGCTAGACAGCTGGGAGAGTGAAGTGAGATGGAACCTAGGAAACTGTGCTGATAACAAAGTTGCAGAAGCTGATGGAATCCCAGCTGAACTGTTCAACATTTTACGTTTTAAGAACGAAAGTGTTGTCTACATCCCAAAGCAGTGCCAAAGAGTGCTACAATAATCAAAATTTTTACTGATTTCACTGATTAGCAAGGTAATGCTTAAGATCCTGCAAGCTCCGGCTTCAACAATATATGGACCAAGACCTATGAGATGTGAAAGTCACGATTCGTAGAGGCAGAGACACAAGAGATGAAATTGAAAAATAAAGAAAGCAAGAGAGTTCCAGAAAAAAATCATGTACCTCTGCTTCTAGGCTATTATAAAGACTTTGACAGTGTTTATCATAACAAAATGCAAGTTATTAAAGAGATAGGGGTACAAGATCATCTCATCTACCTTCTGAGAAGCCTGCATAAAGACCAACATGCCATGAACTTGCAACAAATAGTTCAAGATCGGCAAAGGAATAGGACAAGGTTATATAGTGTCAACTTTATTTATTCAACCTATACGAAGAATACATCATGCATAAGACTAGGATGGATGAATCCAAAGCCAAAATTAATATTGCTGGGAGAAATATCAACACCCTCAGATATGCAGTTAATGCTACCCTGATGGCTGAAAGTGAAGGAGAACTATAGGGTCTATTAATAAAGGTGAAAGAAGAGAGTGTTAAAGCTGGCCTGCTACTCAACATCAAAAAAATAAAGATCATGGCAAGCAGCAATCTCAGTTCCTAGCATATAGATGGGGAAGAAGTGGAGGTAGTGACATATTTTATTCCCTAGGCTTTGTGATCTATGCAGCCATGAAATTAAAATATGTCTGCCTCTGAGGTTCCTCCTTTCCTAGCCATGGCAAGTCTGGACAGGGTATTAAAAAGTAAAGATATCACATTATTAACAAAGTCTGCATAGTTATAACTATGGTATTCCTAGTAATAACATCCGGATGTGAGAGCTGGACCATAAAGAAGGCTGAGTGATGTAGAATTTACACCTTTGAATTGTGATGTTGAAGAAAACTGCATAGATTCCCTTGGACTGCAAGAAGATCCGATCATTCAATATTACAGGAAATCAAGACAAACTGTTAACTGAAATGTTTGATCATGAGGTTAAAGATCAAATATTTGGACCATATCATGAGAAGACAATATTTTCTAAAGTGTACTGGGAAAGATTGAAGGCACATGAAGAAGGGGATTGAAGAGGCAAAGATTGATAGATAAGATCATTGAAGCAATGAACATGAGCTTGAGGGAGTTCAGAAGGGCAGTGGCTGACACATGTCTGGAGTGCTGAGGTCCATAGGGTCACAACAAGTCGGACACAACTGAACAACAATGTGCATAATAAAGCAGGAAAAAGTCATACATCAAGTTCCTAAATTAGAACAAAAGTGCATTTTGATGCATCTGCAGGACCCTGGAGAGATCCATGGTACATTGGTGAAAGTTGTGTGTGTCTGAGAGGGGAGTTTACATTTCTGTTTCTTACCTTTACAATTGCTTCCTTTTGCTTCCTTCCCCTCCCCTCTCTGCATTTATAGCCAAAACATACACCCTCATGATTCAGCTTTAAGGAAATGATGTAACAAACACAAAATAGATACTAGTACTAGAGTGTCAAAAAATTCAAATTTTCCCAAAAAAATATGTATGCTCAATGCTTACACATCTGCTAATATTGTTCATTTGATACATATTTGACAAATAATTGCCTTTTTTCCTGAACTGCAGTGGTACTTTAAGTGAGTAAAAACAGAGCTTTTAAGCACTTGCTAATAAAATTATGTTTAGATATGAAAATACTTAGATTATTTATATATTAAAAACATGAAACCTTTCATGTTCCTTTAAGCTAAAACAAAAAAACAACACAAACTAATTTGATTTAATTTTAAAGTTTAAAAAGCAAATTATGTTTTGTTTTCCTCCCCATATATCATTACTGAAAATTAATTAGATTGCAAGCACACACTTAGTACCTTTTAACAGTTTGTAATGTGTTGTTTTTCAATGATTCCTAAACCCCTTTGTTACATTTAATTGAATTTAATAATCTGAGTTATGGTTCCAGGTTAACTACAATAAAGATATAATCCTTTTGAGATTACACCAATCAAAAAATGCTTTGTCTTACTCAGCACAAAGGAAAATCATTTTTCTCTCACAGAAAGACAGGAATGATGCAATTTCTTAGGGCTATGAAATACAAATCATTGTACTTAATTATATTGAAAGATGGAGTGCAACAACTTGTGCCTTAAACATACACAAAATTATATTTAATAAGCTTTTTTATGAAATGCATGTGATTCAGTTGTGATCTAGTTGAAGTAGGTGTGAGCGTGTATCATGTTATAATATATATATATATATATATATATATATATATATATATATATATATATATATATATATATATATATATATATATATATATGAAAATAATGTCACAAAGGTAAACATTTCTATTATTACATTTTTTATTTATTCAATTAATAATGTTAAAGTCCCATTGTTAATTGGAAAAGCTATTAAAATAATACTCATTGATGAGCCTATACAAACTAAGAAGTAAAAAGAAAATGTCAATGTCTTATTGACTATATGAAAATAAATGTTATTAAATCCTTTTATCATAACGATTCAACTAACTATTTAACTAACTTACTATCTAACTGAAATATTATTTCCCCACACATTGTCTATACCTACAACAATACTCGTCTCTGTACTGTAGGCAAATAGGCAATCTGTGGAGAGATATGTAGTCTGACATTTTGTTTTATTGCTCAAAATAATAGAACAATAAACCACAATTTAAGACTAGAGATACATCCTCAGCCAAAAAATCAATAATGCAGAAGGATAAACTTAATTCCTATAAGAGTACCAAAATAATAGGATTGGTAAAATTGTTCTCCAGTACCTAAGAAGGGTAATGTCCCTACAGTGCCTTACTAAGAAAAAGAAAACATTGCCATATGTTTAACAGTGGGTTCTAGCACTATTTGTAAGACTGTCCTTATCAGATGTGCTGCTGCCATTTATACACTGGAATAATTGTTTGTCTTAAGAACTCCTTTTGGATCCTAGGTTAGGGGGCTATAGGAGTAAATCACATTATTTTATTTTAAAAAAAATGTCAGAAATGTACTTCAACCAACATTTTTAGCCATGGTTCGGGATTATGAATTTTGATATTATTATTATTATGAGTTATGTAGCTAAGAGAAAGGACTTATCATTCAGACCTAGGTATCCCTATTAACTACTGAAACAGTAACCTATCTCTGTCTCTCTGGTAAATAGAATTATTGGACTATCTAACATTATAAGGGTTATTTCGACTTGCCCGTCAAAAATGAATATAATTTGAAGCCTGGCAATGCTGTTTGCCACACAATGCAATGTTCTGCCCCCTCTGAGCACCTTTGGTGCTCATCGCGAGCCCCGCACTGAACGCATTCAGCGCTCATTGTGTGGCTCGCAATAAGCTCCAAAGGCGCTCATTTCGAGCCTCTCCTCCCATCTACTTCACCGCTCACTACAGTCTTGGCAACTTGCAACTTGCCATGTGTCTCTTTCCACCATCTCCCCCTGTCCCTTCCCTGTGTCTTTCTCCTCTGTGTCTCTACTGAATCTTTGCGTGGTGCGCGCTGTATGCCGTTGGTTTTATTTTCCAAATCCTGCATGCCTGGCGTTGTTGGTGTAAGTGTTACTGTCTTTGTCGTTGTGTATTTTCTAAGTCTGCGTGCCTGGTGTTGTTTGTCTGTGTACCACGTGCCTGGCGTTGTTGGTGTGTTACTGTCTTTGCCGTTGTGTATTTTCTAAATTCCGCATGCCTGGCATTGTTGGTGTAAGTGTTACTGTCTTTTGCATCGTGTATTTTCTAAGTTCTGCGTTCTTGCTGAGACTCGTTTTCATCTTTTTTTCAGAATTTTTAGTTTTTTTTGGCCATTATTTTTTTACGTTACGCTGATTTTCGATCATTAAAAAAGTCAAAATATGCCTCAAATTAACTTGCAACCTCACGCACCGGGCCCTAGCTCTCCCCCTGTGCTGTGTGTGTAAGTGAATTTGAGGCATATTTGGGTTCGGTGGTTCGGACGTTAAAATCATATTTTTTGTGAGCTCATGCCTCAATGGCTCGTCTTGCTTGGCAAGGCTCGCAGATGCGGTCCTACGGGCTGCAAATGGTTCGCCTCGCAAGCGTGACAACAACTTGCAGTTTGTCAACTGTTATATGTCATACCATTTGTGCTTTAAACACTGGTAAAGTAGAGTTTGTTGTATTTACTAATTTATAGTACAGTTTGAAATGTACATGGCAGCACTTTATTTGGATAGATCTTTTCCCTACATTGACAGTTATTAAACAGTGTGCAGTTTTCTGGTGAGCAGCACTAGATGTGTACTTTTCTGGTTTGTTTTTGTGCATTTTCTTTTAGAGATGTTGCTGTGTTGTTCAGTTGTGTTCAACTCTCCATGATTTCATGGTCCATAACGCACCAGGCACATTTTTATGTCCATGGACATGCTGATCCACTTTTCATGGCAGAGATACTGGAGTGGGTTGCCAGTTCCTTCTCCAGGGGGGCCACAGCATACAGCTCCAGGTATTCCTAGGTGGTCTGCCATATAAGTACTGACCAGGCCAAACATGCTTGGCTTCAGGGTAGTGTGACCATTTGGTTCCATGACTGGAATTGAACCCAGGTTGCAGTGGTGAAACCCCCGACTCCTAAACACTGGACCACCAGGGAACCCTTAGGGACATTACCGCCATGCTAATAGAGATTGTTCCTCTTTATTATGTGTCTCATTTCGTGTCTCAGAATTTCCATATCTTTCTTCATGCAAGTAAACATTTACATGAAATATTTTTGTCTCATTATTGACAATTGACAACTTTTTATTCACTTAGCAACATGAACCTCAGCTGCTTTTATTTTCATGTTAAATCTGTATTATTATAAGTCTTATGTGCTCAGTGATGCAATTGTACCACACTAAATAAACTGTAATTTGAAAGCTAATAATAATGATTCAATGCTTTTGAAGGCTCTAGGGCAGTTCTGCAAATGTAATGCACCTATTTGTTTCACAAACCTCAAATATTTATTACAAAAGCAATGAATACTGCAAAAATTCTATGATTATTATAAGAAAAACCTGAATTACATACACATGGTTATATGATTATTTATGTAAACTAATAAATAAATATGCAATCTTTTTCAAACATATTTAAAATATTTCAAAGCAGGATGGAAAATTACAGAATTAAATTATGAAAATATGTTAATTTGCTAGTTTAAAGAGCTACTACAGTTCAACAAAAATGACACTTGTTTGCAAAGGAATAGATCAGTAGGAAAACAGTAGTTCCCGTTGCAATATTATATTAATTTCTAGCTTACATAAATAATAAATCTAAACTTTATAAAAAATAGCATTCAATTAAACAGTTTTATATGAATAAGCCTCTTACATGCACACCTATTTGACCTTTTAAATTACACAGTTTAGAGGAAGCTTGGTCAAGTGATCATTAGCCCATTTATCAGTGTTTTGTTTGGCCAGCTGAGCATTCATATTAATAATTTAGTAGGAACTACATTAATCATGGCTTCCCACCATTGTGTCTTGCTACATATCAGAATAAGAGGAAGGCCAAGCAATTACCTCAAAAGTAACGTTAGCGTACATTTTCCAAACCGTGACTCATTCATTATTCATGGAAAAAAAATTATGTTTGATATTATTACGACACCCCCAAGGACGAGACCACGCTCCGTGTTGAGGGTTAAAAGTGAACTCTCTTTTTATTGAAACAACACACATTTTTAAACCCTTCACATTCACAATAGGGGCAGTGACTACCTTTGGTCAACCCCTAATTACCTCTGGCCCAACAGACAGAGTTAAGGCGTGGGAACCAGGAGTCCCCTCCCCCAGGAGCCGCCCACTAGGCGTGGCTAACTGCTCATTCTACCCCTTGTGGTGGATAGAGCAACATCTCTCTGAGCCTGAACTTTTGCCTTGATTTTGTGAGTGGGACAACCTGTAGATTTCAGGGGGTTAAGGCGCCTCTCTGTCTGTTAGGACCTTATTGTCCCTGGCTGCTATCACTTAAGTGTGTGTACTTAAGTGATTAGCCTTGGTGTCCTGCTGGGTGCCCTTCTCATATTCCAATATGTATGTTGCAATTTGTACAACATGACTAACCCATAGTAGTATATACATCCATATATATTATTCCATGGACAGAGGCAAAACAGACGAACCAGCAATATCAGTCCATATAGATGGATCTGTCACACGGCTCCCTCCATGTGGGACACTCCGGCAGACCCGGCTTGACCCTTCGGCGGGTCAACTTGGGGATGACCGGACTGGGAGGTGTTAGGGATGTCAATTTGCCGGGACAATCCATCAGCATTCCCGTTCTGCTTACCGGGTCGGTAGCTGATGGTGAAGTTATAAGGTTGTAGGGCTAAACTCCACCGCAGCAGTCTCCCATTGTCTCCTGAGACCCGGTTGAGCCAGACAAGGGGATTGTGGTCCGTTATAAGTGAAAATTCCTGTCCGTATAAATAGGGGCTTAACTTCTTCAAGGCCCAGACCAGGGCTAAACACTCCTTCTCTACTGCCGCATAGCTCACTTCCCGAGGTAATAACTTTCTGCTGAGATATGCGACAGGGTGCTCTCCTCCATCTTCCCCGACCTGGCTCAGCACTGCCCCCAGTCCATACATGGAAGCATCTGTATGAACAAGAAAACGTTTATTAGGGACTGGAACAGCCAGGACAGGGGCATTCACAAGAGCATGCTTCAGTGCCTGAAACGCGGCTTCACAAGCTGGAGACCACAGGACATGCTTAGGTAAATTCTTTTTCGTCAGGTCAGTCAGGGGCTTGGCAATAGTACTGTAGTCTGGGACAAAACGTCGGTAGTACCCTGCTGTCCCCAAGAAGGCTAGCACCTGGGTCTTCGTGAGAGGTGTGGGCCAGTTAGCCACTGCCTCTACCTTGGCTGGCTCTGGTCTCTGGCTCCCACACCCCACTCGGTGACCCAGGTACTGTACCTCAGCCATGCCTAGATGGCACTTGTCTGGTTTCAAGGTCAGGCCAGCGGCCCGAATCTTGTCCAGAACCATCCCTACATGTACCAGGTGCTCTTCCCAGGACTCACTGTAGACCGCAATGTCATCCAGGTATGCACAAGCAAATTCCTGGAAGCCATCGAGAAGTCTATCCACCATACGCTGGAAGGTAGCCGGAGCATTCTTCATCCCAAATGGCATGACCTTAAATTGGTATAAGCCAAATAGGGTGACGAAAGCCGACTTAGGGATAGCATCCTCGGCCAGGGGAATCTGCCAGTAGCCCTTACACAGGTCTATGGTGGTCAGATAGCGTCCCCTGGCAATACGGTCTAATAACTCGTCTACCCGGGGCATCGGGTAGGCGTCAGTGGTGGTCCGCTCGTGGAGCCGCCTGTAGTCCACACAGAACCGGGTGGTCCCATCTTTCTTAGGCACTAGGACTACAGGCGAGGCCCAAGGGCTGTCCGAGGGTTCGATGACTCCAAGCCGAGTCATCTCCTGTATCTCCTTCCGCATTCCTTCCCGGACTGCTTCAGGGATACGATAGGGTGGCTGTCGTAAGGGAGTCTGTCCGGGGGTCTCTACCTTATGTACAGCTAGGGTAGTGTAGCCTGGCTCTTGGGAGAACGTCGCCTGCTTCTCCCACAGAAGCTGTTTGGCCTGTACCTTCTCTGTGGGGCTTAACCGATCCCCTAGCTGTACAAGACTAGTGAGGTCAGTCTGAGGGTCCTTCTCTAATAAGTCAGGCAGGGGTAAATTCTCTGGGTCGTCTGCAGCCGGGGCACACACTGCAGCGACATCTTCTGGTCTCTCCTGATACTCCTTCAGCATATTCACATGGAAGGATCGCTGAATCCTTTCATCTGCACAGCTGGCTATAAGGTAGGTAGTATCACATACCTGAGCTACTATCTTATACGGGCCCTGCCAAGATGCTTGCATCTTGTTAGTCTTCACAGGCTTGAGCACTAAAACCTTTTGCCCCACCTGGAAGACCCGCTGTCTGGCACCCCGATCATACCATCTCTTCTGTCTCCCCTGGGCCGCCTGGAGATTCCCCCTTACTATTAGGGACAGTTTCTCCATGCAGTCCCGGAGTTCCAGAACATATTGCACGATGGGAGTTCCTTCCTGCTCTGTCTCTCCCTCCCAGTGTCCCCTAATGAGATCTAGGGGTCCTCGGACCCTTCTCCCATAGAGGAGCTCAAAGGGGGAGAACCCAGTAGATTCCTGAGGCACCTCTCTGTATGCAAATAGCAGATGAGGTAGGAATCGCTCCCAGTCTCTGCAAGTGTCAGTAAAGGTCCTCAACATCTGCTTGAGGGTGCCATTAAATCGTTCGCAGAGACCGTTAGTCTGGGGGTGATATGGTGAGCTACGCAGCGGTTTAATGCCACACACCTTCCACAGCTGTTGGGTGAGCACAGCGGTAAACTGAGGTCCCTGGTCGGAGAGAATCTCCTGAGGGAACCCTACCCTAGTAAAAATCTTAACCAGGGCATCAGCTACTGTCTCTGCCTCAATATTAGACAGCGCTACTGCCTCTGGGTAACGAGTGGCATAGTCCACCACGGTGAGAATATATCTCTTACCTGATGGACTAGCCCTGGCCAGTGGACCCACAATGTCAACGGCAATGCGGGAAAAGGGTTCCCCAATGATAGGCATAGACATAAGCCTAGCTTTTGGGTGATCCCCCCGTTTACCCACCCGTTGACATGTGTCACAAGTGCTACAGTATACCCGCACATCTCGGTTAAAATTGGGCCAAAAGAAATTTTGAGTGATCCTATGAGCTGTGCGGCGGGAGCCTAGATGTCCAGCTAATGGCACATCATGCCCAATCCGCAGAATCTCCTGTCGGTATTTTGCAGGCACCACCAGCTGCCGGTTCTGTGGAGGGGTATTTTGTTTCTGGGAAGGTTTAGGGATCCTATACAGCCTGTCCCCCACCCATTCGTAACGCTCCCCGTCTACTCCCTCTTCCCCAGCCTCTGCCCTAGCCCTATACTTCTCCAGGGTCAGGTCCTCCCGGGTTTCCCTCCCGTACGTCTCTGGGGTATCCCAGCCTAAGGGGGCCTGATCTAAGGTGCAAGTCGGGGTAGAGAGTCTTACCTGGGTCTCAGCAGCATGTGGGACGGTCTCGGCGGCACGGGTCTGGGCCCGGGTCATCACCGCATTAACTTCAGCAGGACCCATGGGAGCGTATGCGGAGACAAGAGGGGCCAGGTCATTTCCAAGGAGGACGTCAGCTGGTAAATCCCTCATGACCCCCACATTCACATGTCTAGCGCCCACTCCCCAATCCAAATGTATCCGGGCCACGGGTAGGCGGAACACAGCGCCTCCGGCTACTCTCACAGCCACAGTATCTCCAGTGTGTTGCTTCTCAGACACCAAGTGCTTTTGGAGCAATGTCATGGTTGCACCGGTATCCCGCAGACCACTGACCTCCTTCCCGTTTACTTTGACGAGTTGCCGGTGTTGTTGTCGGTTATCCCGGTGGGCAGCTTGGACGGGGTCTGCCTCGTGCAGGACGCCCCAACATTCCTCCACTTCTACGCAGTGGGCAGCAGGCGGATGGTTGCGCTGGTTTCCGCTGGTGGGTCTCCAAGACTGGGCCTGGTTAGCGTTATTAAGCGGGCACTCAAGCCGCTTGTGCCCCAGCTGCTTGCACCCAAAACACCGGATGGGCGTTGAGTAGTCACGTGAATTAAACCGGGGCGGCTGACGGTAGTGATTAGCTGGAGGGGGTGCTGCTGGTCGGTACTCCACTCTGGCAGGAGTCTTGACAATAGCACTGTCCAGTTTACGGGCATCCGTGTACTCATCAGCCAGGCGGGCTGCTTCATGCAGGGTGGAGGGTTTGCGGTCCCTTACCCACTCTCTGACGCCTGGGGATAATTTCTCAAAACAATGTTCCAGCAGGAACATCTGCAGCACCTCTTCCCCGGATACGGCTTGACACCCCGCCATCCAGTTAGCGGCTGTGCGGTGTATTTTACATGCCCATTCGACGTAGGAATCCCCAGTTAGTTTGGCAGTGTCTCTGAACCGCCTCCGGTATGCCTCCGGTGTAACGGCATACCGGGAGAGCAAAGCTTCCTTTACAGCCGCATAATCCCCGATCTCCTCATCAGGAATGGCCCGAAAAGCGTCACTGGCCCGGCCGGACAGCTTTCCGGACAATATAGTTACCCAGTCTTCTGCGGGTACCTTGTGTAGCGCACATTGCCGCTCAAAATCAGCAAGGTACCCATCAATCTCCCCTTCTGTTTCCAGGAAGGATTTAAAAGCTGCAAACTGTACCTTCCTTTTCTCCACCGGGGATGCTAGAACTGGAGCTGCTGCAGCACCGCTTTGGCGTCGCAGGTTGGCATCCACAGCGTCCATGACCCGGCTGATGATCTCTGGAGATGGGTTGGGACCATAATGAGCCAGTCTGATTCTCACCGCCCGGTCAAAGCTTGCCTCTTCAGGGGTTCTGTCAGCTGTGCTGGGCCCATTGGTTCCTTCATCCATTTCGTTTAGCATTGCAATAATCTCACTTTTCCTGAGATTACTGGCTTGTCTGCCTCTTTGTTCCAGTAGGTCTTTAAGGGTAGCTCTTTTCAGCCCTTGGTATTGTATTTCCATTAATCTTGGATATAGTTGTCTCTCTGGGCGATGAGGTTCATTCCGTCACTTGCCACCAGTTATTACGACACCCCCAAGGACGAGACCACGCTCCGTGTTGAGGGTTAAAAGTGAACTCTCTTTTTATTGAAACAACACACATTTTTAAACCCTTCACATTCACAATAGGGGCAGTGACTACCTTTGGTCAACCCCTAATTACCTCTGGCCCAACAGACAGAGTTAAGGCGTGGGAACCAGGAGTCCCCTCCCCCAGGAGCCGCCCACTAGGCGTGGCTAACTGCTCATTCTACCCCTTGTGGTGGATAGAGCAACATCTCTCTGAGCCTGAACTTTTGCCTTGATTTTGTGAGTGGGACAACCTGTAGATTTCAGGGGGTTAAGGCGCCTCTCTGTCTGTTAGGACCTTATTGTCCCTGGCTGCTATCACTTAAGTGTGTGTACTTAAGTGATTAGCCTTGGTGTCCAGCTGGGTGCCCTTCTCATATTCCAATATGTATGTTGCAATTTGTACAACATGACTAACCCATAGTAGTATATACATCCATATATATTATTCCATGGACAGAGGCAAAACAGACGAACCAGCAATATCAGTCCATATAGATGGATCTGTCACAGATATATGTTGTATTAAATACATTGTAGGAAATGTATGGCTTTTGTGTACCTTTAATTACATGCTGAACACACTATCAAGGATTTGGACTGTTTATCATGACATTAATTATTTTTATTTGTATGTGTGGAATACCTGTTATTAAATACAGCTAGTCAACATTATTTTAAGGAAGTGATTGGTATCATTTAAACTTAATTTTTAACCAAGGTAGCAGAGGAAAATAGTTTTGACCCCACACACTATTATTATATGTCATGGACATATGAAATGATGATAGAATTTGAATGAGAAAGCAAACCTTGAGATTTTACTGCAATTCTTAATCCTGATTTTATTTTCCCTATCCTTTCTCGAGTTCTACTTATCTACTCTTCCTCTGAATGTATGTAGGGAACAAAAATATTTGACCATCAGCTAACTATGAAGAAACTATATACTGCTGTGAACATCAGGCAATTATTTGTTTTTATATCATTTAATATATTTACCACTTGTTTCTTACTCATTATGCAAGTGAAACTTGTATTTGCTATGCATGTCTTTAGGAAAAAATGATGAGGCCAACATTCTTATTATTTTCTCATTAGTATTTGAATATTCGCTATTGGTATTGTGTATCTCATGAGCAATTGTATTACTGACAATGTACTTTTAAATTTGACCAATTATGACTCATATCTTCTAAATATCATAACAACAGTACCTTATACAAATATATATAAATATGTTACATATTCTTAATCTGAAAACAAATAATCTAAATTTGATATGTGGGAATATATACAATTAAGAGAACAAAAGAGAGCAGGTAGGCAAGTAAATCAGATTCCATCCAAAGTATGGCCCCAACCTTAAATACCCAGGAATTAAGCACTGAATGAGCATTGTCAGCTATGTGCTGTACTTCTTATGCACAGTGATCAATAAATCAATATCTCAAGACCTCTACAAAGTATTTCCCTATTGTGTACATTAGGTTAAAATAAATAATTTTTTGACTTGATAATATACTTGTCCAAACCAGATGAAACAATCTATGGTCTTCACACAACCACGCAATCTCTCAGAAACTCTAGAATTGACCTCATAATCAGGACAATGGATATACATCCCATCTATAAAAGTATCTTCCATTTCCTTAGAAAATATATGTTCTGAAACTGAACCAGATAAATAAATGACCATTTCTGAACCAGATCTTGTAGGTTCCAGTCTGCCTCTCGTGAATTAATCTGCTTCTCCATAGAAACACTGCATTTGGGTACATATTTTAACTCTTTACTTACCTTCAAGCCAGTATCAGCACAATTCAAAGATCCACACAGCAGAGTCTGGCTCCTGCTTCCTAGTAGAGGGGACTACACATACCATGATTACTTGCTACACAAAATGCCATCATAGATTGATACAAATGTATTAGCTGACTGTGATTGGCCAAAACATATTATGAACTTTATGCTTATTTTAGTAGAGGTGTTGACTGTGAAGTAAACTGTGTTGAAAACTTTAGGGTAAGTATAATAATGTTTATTTTGGTATTTGTTCATGCAAAACAAGTTTGCATACACTGCTTATTTCCCCGTAGCAGATGCAATCACAATCCATAAATATGCATTTAGTGAGAGAATGTACTCATTTGTTGATAACAACAGTCCTTAACACTCAAAGAGAATATTTGAGAAGTTAATCTGCACAAGAGCTAAATAAAACAGAACAGTCTTCTATACTTGTGGCTGTTGTGTAATTTGCAAGCACATTTGCTCCAAAAGAGAGTTTACAAATAGCCTAGGTATAAGGATGCAGAGTGTAACTGGTATGTAATTTTATAACAAATTGATCTGAGATTAGGTTAAACTGCTCTTGCTATACAATTTATCAAGATAAACGTGTAAGTGGATTTGGGATTAAGGCTTTAAAACAAGAAAGCAAAACCTTCTGAATAAATTCATATGCTACACATAGAAAGTTTAAAATTCTTTGTGAAGGAAAAACTGAAACAAAGTTCAAGGAAGTAGTAACTGATATGATGCTAATACAACATGAGGACAAGTGGATTTATATGTTAAACAGTAATATGTGGCTAGGAATAAATCAGGATAATATAACTACTAATGCTACTTTAAACCTTATGTCATTCATAAAGAGAGACAGTTTTCATAACCTTTAACCTCCCTGGCGATATGATTATTTCAGTATTTAGAATGTTAAAGCGGTACATTCAAAAATACTGACATAAACATACAGACCTTTCTGCCTTATCCTCCTCCCTTTCCCCCTTATCCTCCTCCTCCTCCCTTTCCCCCCTTATCCTCCTCCTCCCTTTCCCCCTTCTCTCCTCCTCCTCGCCCCTTATCCTCCCCCTCACTTCCCCCCTCTCCAATCACCTCCCTTTCCCCCTTCCCCTCCTCCTCCTCCTTTTACCCCCTACCCTCTTACTCCCTCCTTCCCCCTTATCATCCTCCTCCCCTTTTAATTCTCCTCTCTCCTTCTCCCCTCACCCTCCTCCTCGTTAACCCCTTATTCTGCTCCTCCTTAACCCCTTATCCCCCTCCTCCTTCCCCCTATCATTCTCATCCTTCCCCATAACCTCCTCCTCACTTCCCCCCTCTCCAATCCCTATCACCCTCTCTCCTTACTTGTTATTATGCTCTGATGAGCGGCTGATGATGATGCTGCCACTGCAGCATATCTTCCGTTTATGAATGTACTGGCATATGCTAATGACGTGATGTCACAGGATAAGGGGTTAAGGAGGGGGAGCATGTGGAGGATTGTGTGCTGAGGGGGCCTAGGCAGCAATATAATAATTTCATTGATTACCTATTATAATAAATGAACTCACAACTTAATAAAAGCATTTTACTAAATCATTTTGGTCATGCATTGTATAATTTATGATTCAAGACATAATGTGAATGTTTTTTCTTCTCCTAATATAATAGAAATCACAAAATAATGGAGAATATAATTCAATTATGTGCATATAGGAATAATTTCTGTTATGATATTTCTATATATAGTTATATTGTTCTATTGTTTTCTCATATTGGGGAAAATAACTGAATGTGATTATTAGTTACTACTAAAGATACCTGGAATAGCAAGCAAGTTTGGCCATGAGTACAAAATGAATCACTGAGATTAGTGGAATTCTGTCAAGATACTATTCTGGTCATAGTAAAAACCATCTTCCAACAGCCTCACAGATGACCCTACACATAGACATCACCAGCTGGGCAATATAGAAAACAGATTGATTCATCTGTAGGAGCTCTATACAGTCAGCAAAAACAAGACTTGAATATGACTGCAGCTCTGCTCTTGAGCTTCTTACAGCAAAGTACATTGCCTGTGATTATACAGTCTAGGTAAAGAAGAAGTTTAAGGGATTAGACATAATAGATAGAATATACTATTAAATATAAAAAAAATTAACATAATAGATACTGTAGACTGCCTGAAGAACTTTGGCAGAAGTTAGTGACACTGTAAAGAAAACAATTAAGTAATACATATTGAGTGCACTAGTAGCCTCATTAAATTGACGCTATGTTTCAAAAAGTAGCCTGTAGTGAAAAAAATAGGACTGAAGGCTATTAAATTAGCCTTGTAAACCTCTATGTTGCCGACTTGCGTGTTAGAATACAGGACGATCGAAAAAATGCCTACGTTTTCAGGAACGTGGAACATGGCAGCACGCAACCCTATGATCTGTCAAGCCCATACCCGCTATGTTCCCCTTGAGCTATCTCGTAACACGCAAATGGAGCCCAAAGCCCAACGTGTGCTCGGGAGGACTTGCAAAGGCTTTAAAAACCCTTAAGAGACCCCCCTCTGGCCTCCAAACCTTCCTCTGGTCCATAAATCTCCTCCCTCCTCCCCAGACTAATCCCCATGCTGCAGGGGTCCCAATTGGGACCCCAGCAGGCTCCCAATATTAACCCTTGCTGCGGGGGTCCCAATCAGGACCCCCTTGACAGCTAAAAATTCAATGTTGACGCCTTGCGGGTACAAAAGGGTGTGCAAAGGTCCTGAATGGACCAATGTTAACTAAAAAATTAACCCCTGCCGCAGGGGTACTATAAGTACCCTCCCCGGGCACCTAAAATTAACTCCATCACTCATGGGGGTCTATCTAGTCCCTCATGGGCCTCTAATTAACCCTATCTGTCCCATACAGGTCTATACAGATCCTCATGGGACAAGACTTAATCCTCCCAATTTACACTATAAGTGCCATGACGGTCCTTCAGGACCCTCATGACACAAAGTCTAAACACTACACTATTACCCCCCCTACCCCATTAACTCCCCCTCTACACTATTAACCCCCCTCTACACTATTAACCCTCACCCTTATGGGACGGATTAATTAGAGGCTCATGAGGGTCTAGATAGACCACCATGAGTGATGCTGTTATTTTTTTTTAAGGACCTTTACAGTTCTTTAAGCACCTGTGAGGTGGGAAAATTAAATATTTAAATGCAGCGGGGGTCCCAATCGGTTCCGCCGCTGCTAGGGGTAGTATAGGGACACTGTGGGGGCCCCGATGGGAACCATCAACATAGGGGGATTAATTTTAGGGGCCAGAGGGGTATTTGAAGTACCCCCTGCGGCAGGGGTTTGGGGTTTTAGTTGCCATGGGGGTCCCAATCGGGACCCCCACAGAAGGGGCTGAGGTCGGGAGCCTGTGGGGGTTCCTGCAGGCTTTAATTAGCCAGGATGACAATGTCCTTTGCCATTGGCTACATTTAACCCTTTACTATGGGTTAGACTAATTTATCGTGTTCACAGCCGCACATCCAACGTTCGACATACTGCGTTGCGGGTTTGTGCCCCAAGCATGCAGCCCCTTCCAATTTAATAGCACCGTAACACTGGGGATTTTCAAGCCTGTAGCCACTGCAGACCTCACGTTGGAGTTTCTGAAGTTTAGCTCCTCAACTCCCTTTTCTCTCTCCCCCCTCTCTCACGTCTCCTCCATCTCTCTCTTCTACTTTCTCTCCCCTCCTCCCCTTCTCTCCTTCTCTCTCCCCTCCTCCCTTATCTCTCACTTACCTCTGACCTGCATGCTCTGTCAACATGGTCCTGACAGCTGAGCCTTAATGTGCTTGGCTCATTGATCCCCCAGGGCTCCCGTTTGCACTGAGGAAGTAAGGCAACGGGCAGGAAGCCCTCAGGATGGGGTGGAGGAGGAGCCCAGGGGTGCAGGGTTATGTCCTGGGGAGGAGTCCGAGAGGGCTCCTACACTAAATAAATGTTTTTAAATAAGTTTAATTTATATAAAATTTCATCCGGCACTGGAGCCCCCTGGAGATAAGGAGCTCCAGTGCACTGCACCAGTGGTAGCTCCGCCCGTATAAAGGAGCCAGAATATCAAAGGGTTCAATGATCTCCCATTAAATACCTTACAGCAGTGGCGGCTGGTGACTTTTCAAGTTGGAGGGGCGACAGGGCGAAACATAGCCACTCCCCCTTTTTCAAACCACACCCATTTTATAACTCCTCCCCCTGACGTCATAATGACCTTTATAAGCCCCGCCCAATGACCTTATGCTTCTGAAGCCCATTGAAATACATGATCTGCAATGCAGAAATGTCAAGAAGTAAAGTAAAGTAACAATGTGTTAAATTCATTGGTATACAATATAGATTGAAAAAACTCATGTGACAAGACTACAGCAATATCATAATTGCACCTATACGTATTAACAGAAAAATTAAAGGAGTGACACCTACCATTAGTCGGCTCTTCTTCTCAGGGTATTCATGTTCATTAAGTTGACCAATGAGTAGAAACAAATCTGCAGCCACATAGGGTTTGCACCTGGGGTTGAAAGAAAACAAGCAAATCAATCAGACCATTCAAGAACAAAACCATACTTTCAAAACCTTAAAAGACCAAGTGGAACCATATAGGCCCCAAACATACCTTAGAAGACCAAGTGTGACTATATAGGCCCCAAACATACCTTAGAAGACCAAGTGTGACTATATAAGCCCCAAACATACCTTAGAAGACCAAGTGTGACCATAGGCCCCAAACATACCTTAGAAGACCAAGTGTGACTATATAGGCCCCAAACATACCTTAGAAGACCAAGTGTGACTATATAAGCCCCAAACATACCTTAGAAGACCAAGTGTGACCATAGGCCCCAAACATACCTTAGAAGACCAAGTGGAACTATATAGGCCCCAAACATACCTTAGAAGACCAAGTGTGGCCATATAGGCCTCAAACATACCTTAGAAGACCAAGTGTGACCATAGGCCCCAAACATACCTTAGAAGACCAAGTGTGACTATATAGGCCCCAAACATACCTTAGAAGACCAAGTGTGACTATATAAGCCCCAAACATACCTTAGAAGACCAAGTGTGACCATAGGCCCCAAACATACCTTAGAAGACCAAGTGGAACTATATAGGCCCCAAACATACCTTAGAAGACCAAGTGTGGCCATATAGGCCTCAAACATACCTTAGAAGACCAAGTGTGACCATAGGCCCCAAACATACCTTAGAAGACCAAGTGGGACCATATAGGCCTCAAACATACCTTAGAAGACCAATCAGCACTGCATAGGCCCAAACCAGTGGATCTTGGGATTCAAGAAAACAACAACATTTCACTTCTGTTTAGACCACACAATAATCAATGTCAAACAAACACGTTGAATTAGCATATGGATAACCATATGAGCAGTAACGCCACGCCAAGGCTTCAACAATTGTTACTGACCATTCACACACCTTTCATAGCTCCTTCAATATGCACACCCACACACCATTCATACTTTACTTACCACTAGTTATTTTTGGTAGTGAGGTGGTGCCATTTCTGAGAACTTTACGTACCCTTGAAGGTGCCTCCAATTCCTTCAAACCAATGCATTTAACCGCTACAGGGCCATGGTGCTTTTTAATTACTTTTTTGATCCTCTTCAATGTGGAGAAGCATCTTTCTGGTTCTTTAGTAGTCTTCGTTGTTGTAAGCAGGATTCCTTATAGCTTCACTCACTCTGTTAGATTATGTAGATTAAATTGATGCTAAAGTTGCTGCAGAGCAACAGCACTTGTACAGACATGGAATTCTTGCTTCCTGTACACAAGTGACAGCTACCCTTGGAAGTGCCTCCAATTCCTTCAAACCACGCCAAGGCTTCAACAATTGTTACTGACCATGCACACACCTTTCATAGCTCCTTCCATATGCACACCCACTCACCGTTCATACTTTACTTACCACTAGTTATGTTTGGTAGTGTGAGGTGGTGCTGCTTAACGCAGTTTATCTTTGCACACCTTGGGGGTATGCATTCTTCTTTGCTTCAATCACTTGTATTTTAATTTTGCACGGCGATCTTTCAAAGAACAAAACTTCTCAATGGTTTTTTCATTGAAGTGTGGGATCTCGGAAATCAGTTGCTTTTCCATTGAGAGCATCGCCAATGCATTCAACCGCTCCAGGGACATGGTGCTTCTTAAAAAGGTTTTTATCCTCTTCAATGTTGAGAAGCATCTTTCTGATTCTGCAGTAGTCATTGGTGTTGTAATCAGGATTCTTAATAATTTTACTGTCTCTGTGAAATCATTCTGCAGATTAAATTGATGGAAAAGTTTGTGCAGAGCAACAGCACTTGTACAAGTATGAAACTCTGTCTTCCCATACAGAAGTGACAGCTCAGTGCATAATTGTTCCTTCTTCAGTATTGGATATGCTTGCACGGTGTCTTCCAGAGCTTGGGTTGGAAAGCAAGTGCCATGGGTTTTATACAAGTCACTTTGAACAAGTTTGGCACTGACTAGGTGATTTGAAAATGAAAAACGTTCTTTTGCATGAACCACCACTATGTCACATACCTCTGTTGAAAGTTGTCTCAAGGTTGAGATCTCCGCACTCCGTCTGTTGACTGTTAGATCGCTTGGCAAACTTGCTTCTATCTCTTCCACAGAATTACGGATTTTCTGGATGCTGGCGACAAAGTCTTCTGTGACTTTTTTGATATAAACAGTATCCGTGTCTCGCTTCTGAAGCTGACTATAGAGGATGTCTACATGTGGCATTATTAAATGAAATAATTTAAGGAAGTAAAGGAACTCCCTGTCTTCCAGCATTCCAATGAAACCTGCGGCTTCCCGTATAGATGTTGGATCAAAGTTTAGACATGCTTCAATTGTCTGGAAACACTCAAGTAGCGCATCTCTGTTCTCGTAGATCACGTTCACGGTCCTAACGTTGAAGTTCCATCGTGTCGGTGCACCTCTTGGAAGTCTTCTACCAACTACCTCATCCAGAACTCCAGTCCTTTTTGGAGAGCGTGAAAAAAAAGATGGTATGCCGCCTATGTTTGAAAAAAAAACTCTAACTCTTCCAATCCTTGAAACTGCTTTCTCCATTATTAGGTTCAGTTGGTGAGCATAGCAATGGACGTAGTGTGCGTTCGGGTACACGTCTTTTATTTTTCTTTGAACTCCTCCTTGATCTCCACGCATCACACTGGCACCATCATAGCTTTGAGCTATGAGTTTCTTCTTGTCTTCTGGCTCTGGGAGAACAGTATTCAGTGTTTCCAGCACAACAGCAGCAATGGAGTCTGCATCCGTTGATTTCATTTCCGTGAAGCCATCAAATCTTTCCACCACTTGATGCTTCTTGTCAATGTAGCGATAGACTACAACGCACTGTGTCCTAGCGGAAATATCGGTTGTTTCATCCGCTTGGATTGCCACAAACTGGGCTTCCTTAAGCTCTTGGTGAATCACTTCCTTTATAACTTCATGCATGCAGTCCAGTAGCTCATTCTGCACGGTTTTGGAAGTGCCCTTAAACACAGTTGCAGTCTTCAAATGCTGTTCCATTGCACTATCGATACTGCCAACCAAATCCACCAGGCCTCTAAACACTCCTGGATTTAGCGATGTTTCACTCTCGTCGTGTCCTCTTAATGCCAGTTCAAAGGCGCCACAAAAGCGAACACAATCAATTATCTTCGAAAGGATGTACCGGTTCTTAGCCACTTCTTCGTTGTGTTTTTGAATGCTGACTTGGTATCCTTGGTCCAGTTGAACAGCAATGTTCGCCTGTCCAAGCATCTCAAACTTGATCCTGTTATCCAAGTGAGATTTCGAACTTTTGTGTTTTGCCAATTTGTCAGCTAGATGTTTGTCGTCAGTCACTCCAGTTTTGGTCCAAGCAGCGTCACCACCAAATAGGATGCATGGGAAACAATATAAGGACTTCCTAGAAACGCTTCCAGAAAGCCAGTCGTTCTTCTTGTACCATTCAGTATTGAAATTACGGACATATTGCTTCCCTCTATCTCTTGCGATTTGCTGCAGATTTATCTCTGGTTGGTCAGCTCCTAACCGTTTTACTTCCACCTTCTCCTCATAGGTTAGGGTGGCGAAAGGCTTCACAAGTAGAGAGTCAATAGTATTCATTTCTGATATTGATACCAATAAAAGAAAGAGATCACGGTATATTAATTTATATTATGTCACAAAATTACTTAAAAATAACAGTGTGTTGATTTCATTGGTATACATTACAGATTGCAAACCCTCATGTGACAAGACTACATCACCATCAAATTTGCACCTATACACATGGACAGAAAATTAAAGGCAATGATACTCACCAACAGTTGACTCTCCTTCTCGGGGTATTCACGTCCAGTAAGTCAACCAACGAGTCCAAAGAAATCTGATTCCACAGATAGTTTGCACCTGGGAAGTTATAGAAAAAAAAAAAAAAAACATTAGAACGTTTAAGACCCAAACCGTAACGTTTAAAACCTTAAAAGAGCAAGTGTGACCATATAGGCCCCAACCGCCGCTTAAAAACCTTAAATAACCAATTTTGACCATATAGGCCCCAACCGCCGCTTAAAAACCTTAAATAAACAATTTTGACCATATAGGCCCCAACCGCCGCTTAAAAACCTTAAATAACCAATTTTGACCATATAGGCCCCAACCGCACCTTAAAAACCTTAAATAACAAATTGGGACCATATAGGCCCCAACCGCACCTTAAAAACCTTAAATAACAAATTGGGACCATATAGGCCCCAACCGCACCTTAAAAACCTTAAATAACAAATTGGGACCATATAGGCCCCAACCGCACCTTAAAAACCTTAAATAACAAATTGGGACCATATAGGCCCCAACCGCACCTTAAAAACCTTAAATAACAAATTGTGACCATATAGGCCCCAACCGTACCTTAAAAACCTTAAATAACATATAGGCCCAAAAAAAAAAAAATAATAATATATAAATATATATATATATATATATAAATATATATATATATATATATATATATATATATATATATATATATAAAAATTGATATCAATATATCACAATAAATAAATATATATATATATATATATCAAATTGATATATATATATATATATATATATATATTTATTTATTGTGATATATTGATATTAATTTTTATATATATATATATATATATATATATATATATATATATATATATATATATATATCCAAATATATATATATATATATATATATATATATATATATAAAAATTGATATCAATATATCACAATAAATAAATATATATATATATATATATATCAAATTGATATATATATATATATATATATATATATTTATTTATTGTGATATATTGATATTAATTTTTATATATATATATATATATATATATATATATATCCAAATATATATATATATATATATATGTATATATATATATATATAAAAAATTACACATAAATATACATAAACATATACATACAACAATATATATTAATTGATATTTATTATTTGATTAATTGATGTTCTTTATTACATGGTATATTATATTGTTCATGCATTTCTATTACACTTTATTTGTTATACATATTACAGTGCTATTTTTTGGCTATACATGTTACAGGATATTATCCTGTAACATGTATATCACATAAAATAGCCCTGTAATATGTATAATACATACAGGGTCAAACAAGTTCACACTAACCTTTTTTACCCTTACAGGCTTCCATACCTGCTTGCTGATTTGCTAATTTTTTAAAGACTCTCATTGGTTGAAATCGATGTCAATTAAAAATTTCAGCCAATCAGAGTCCTTCAAAAATTAGTATATATAGCAGACCGTGGGAAAAAAACAATTAATCGCGGGAGGGGCTCCTTGTAGGAGGAGCTCTTTTAGTGTGTTGTTTTTTTTTTTTTAGAGCGTCGGTTTTTTTTGTGGAGGCCTCTTTCAATGGGCCAGAATGGATGGATGGACAATGGCTTCAATCAAGATTGGATTATTTTTGATCATTGGCTTCAATCAACATGGATTATTTTATTTTTGATCATTGGCTTCAATCAACATGGATTATTTTATTTTTGATCATTGGCTTCAATCAACATGGATTATTTTATTTTTGATCATTGGCTTCAATCAACATTGGATTATTTATTTTTCATGACTATATCCAGAGAGGACAGAAGGCCAACGCTGGAGGGGTCAATTTTACAGGTAAGTATGTGCTGTTGTTTATTTTATTTTATTTTTAATGTTTGTTTAAAGCTGATTATTTTTGTATAAAAATGTGTTACTAACTGTACTAACAATGTGTTAGCTTACTGTTTAATTGTAATAATGTTTTTACTTTTTACTGTATTTTTGTTTCCCTTCCCTTATTTTTATTTTATCTTTAGAAGTGACAGGCACATATACATGCCTGTTACTTCTAAAAATGGAATAAAAATAGGGGGGGGGGGGGTAGGTAGTTTGTTTGTTCATCCAGGGTGGGGTCGGTCACGGTCAGGCGCCCATCGGTCGCCCATAGGCCACGACCAGGGGTGGCACAGGCCTCATGGGGGTGAACATCCACCCCCATGTGGCCTGGTCAACCCCGCTCACTGCCCGAATACCCGGGGTAGCATAGGCCGCATCGGGGTGGTGCCGGGGGCCCGGTGGTGATCAGGCCTCGGGGGTGGTCCGATCACCCCCATGTGGGCCTGTGCCACCCCGCTCACCACCCGACTACCCCGATCCCGTGATCGGTGTAATCCGGTGGTGGCATGATGGCATAGCTAGGCTAGCATAGGGCAGGCCTGATCGGGGGTGGCACAGGCCACATGGGGGTGAAGGCTGGGGTCGTCGGTGGTAGTTGGTGGGTGGCTGGGTAGGTGGCAGGCCAGGCAGGCATAGTGGGGGTAACTGGTCACCCCTAACTTTTATTAGGGGCTACTAGGGGTTTTGGTTTGGCCAGGGGCAGGGCAGGTGCCAGGCAGAGGCAGGTGTAGACTTACTGTGTTAGGCAGGCAGAGCAGATGAGTAGATTCAGCCAGGGAGGTCTCTCAGTCTCAGCGTGACCAGGGTCAGGAAACAGAAAGGGGGAAGGGACAGGGAACTGGTGGTTTTATTGACTGTATCAGTCAATCAAAATTTAAACTCGAGGCCCTATTTGCTGGCGGGCGCTCAGGGCTAACGGTCTGGGTGGGTTTAGATTGATCACTTAGTAACTGGACAGCCTTCCATCATTGATTGGTCAATGATGGAAGACTGTCATTTATTAATTGATACATTTATGACCGCCCATGCATATCGTCACTGTGATGGTGGGCGGCATGCATTAACGGTCAGGGACAGGGGGCCAGGCCAGGACTCATTGAAGAGAGAGAAGAGTCTAAAGGTTAGTGTACACAGTGTAACAGTAACTATTGTAATTTGATCACACAGGGTGCAGGCAGGGGGCTATATAGATACACAGCATTAGTTAATGTAGCGCAAGGGTTATTTTAAAGTGACAGTGTCCCTTTACTAACTTTACTTCATTTTTAATACTATTTAGACTTGAAATGATGATGTACACCTTATATTTATTTGTTTTTGGGTTATACTAATACATTGTTGTGTTTTTTTTATTGCAGGGTGAAGAAAATATTTGGGGGGGCGTTTGCCCTGACGCCCCAATGGACGGGCCGCCCCTGCCTTACAGTCAAAATACACCAGCTAAAAGGAGTTGCTGGTGCTGTCAAAGTGTTGCTTGCTTTATGCCAATAAATTTGGAAGACTCAAAAGTGGACAGTATACTGGAAAAGGTCAGTTTACATCCCTAAGAAAGGCAGTGCCAAGAAGTACTCTAGTTATCGCACAATTACACACATTTCACATGCCAGCAGTGTAATCCTTAATATCCTGTAAACTCAACTCCAACAATATATAGAATGAGAATTACCAGATGTGCAAGCTGGGTTTTGCAGGGGCAAAACAGATCAAATTGTCAATGTCCACTGGATAATAGAGAAAGCCTGGAAGTTACTGAACAAAAAAAACATTTACCTCTGCTTCATAGACAAGTCTAAAGCCTTTAACTGTGTGGATTACAACAAAATGTTGTTGTTGTTTAGTCATTCAGACATGTCTTACTCTCTGTGACCCTGAGGGCTGCAGCATGCCAGGTACATCTGTCAGTCACTGTGCCTGAGCTACATCAAGTACATGTTCTTTGCTTCCATGACCTTATCTATCCATCTCCGCCCTTCTTTGTGTGCCTTCAATCTTTCCCAGCAACAGAATCTTCTCTAAGGAATCCTGCATTCTCATGATGTGGCCAAAAAATGTGAGCATCTCATAATCATACCTTCACAATTTGTCTTGATTTCCTGTAGTACTGATTTATTGGATTTTTCTTGCAGTCCAAGGAAAGCTTTGCAGTTTTCACCAAAGCCATTTTCTAATATTTACTATAAGATCTTTTCTAAAATATTAGTCTAATTACTTTATACAATGCCATCCTTAAAGTGGAACAAATCCCAACGGAATTCAAACAAGCCCATATGATATTTTTCCCAAAACCAGGACAATATCCCCTAGAGGCAAAGAATTTTCACCCTATTTCTTTATTAAACGGGGACTTAAAAATACTAGCGAAACTTATTGATTCTCCAGGTTTCTTCCAAACCTGATACATAAAGATCAGATGGGTTTTATATTTTTCATACAGGCAGGGGACAACATACGAAGAGTGTTGAATATCTTCCATTCAGCAAAATTAGGCAACAATCATTTATGCACAATTGCTTTGGATTTGGAAAAGGCCTTTGATTCCTTGGAGCGGCAATACCTGTACGCAGTCTTAGATAAAATAGGTATCAAGGAAAGCTTTGTCAATCTCATTAACTCACTATACAGAGACCCAGTAGCATTCCTGAAACTCCAAGTAGATAATAAAGGTTATATAAACATTCAAAGGGGAACAAGACAGTGGTGGCCCCTGTTTCCACTACTACTTGCAATGGCGATGGAACCTGTAGCTCAAGGTATACACTCCACCCCACAAATCCAAGGGTTCCAAATAGGACTACAATATCTCAAATGTTGCTTATTTGCGGACGACATCTTTTGCACGTTAACTGACCCAATTTCATCGATACTTACACTGATGAATTTTGGACAGATCTTAGGATTAAACATTTATTTAGATAAGACAGAAGCAATAGAGTCTTCTCTCCCCCCACAAATGTTAGAACTGTTAAATAGCAAGCCATTTGCTAGGGCAAAAAAAGTTATCACATATTTAGGCATCAACGTGACCATACCCCTTTACTATCAACAAAATAAATGGCTACAGTATCTAATGCTTTCCACTAAAAACCACATTGCCCGTAAATGGAAGACCCCAACACTTAATTTAAGAGAAGTGATCAATAAACTGAATGTTATAATGATTAATGACAGACTTACCCATACGATAACAAACACATACATACATATTTCTAGAGACTTGGGGCTCGTTGCTTAGTTCACCCCATACAATAAACATTTTATAAAAAAGCCTTTTTTAGAACTCTTCTAAGATCTGGTAGATAATTTAATGCAGGCTGGAAATGGACCTCTCGGCGTGGATCCCAGGAGTTGGACAAGTAAGTTGTCGGAAGATAGGCTGGAAATCGGCCAACCTCATGCTAAAACCTAAAAATATTGCCTGGGCTGGGCTAATTGTGCTCATAGTAGTTATTTGGTTTAATTTTCTTTAATTTCATAATGTAATTGATATATAACCCTTATGTTCTTTTTGTTTTACGAAAACTGAAAAGTTGAGGAAATATTGTGATAGTTCAATAATGAAAAAGAAACCACATTATACAAAATATGTTATAACATTTTTCATACTTGTAAATTTAAACACACGTCATAAACTGCATGTAATAAAATCTGAAAGTCTTTGTATAAAAAAAAATGTTGTTGTAGTTCTTTTGTTTAACTGTGACCTTCCTCCAGTTTTTTTCCTTTTCTCCGTTTGACTGAAGCTGTAGATTCAGTAAAAGATATTAACTAAATGAACCTAAAACATATTAAATTAAACTGAACTAACCCTAATATTCAGGTGAGGGGGCGGGTGGGGATAAACTTGAATGAGTCATCGTTGATTTTCTTTCTTTCTTTTATCTGTAATGGGTTTGAACTCCAGATTACAATTATGTCAATAAAGTTGTCATTGAATCCATACCTGTTCAACTTCTGCTTTCCACTCCAAGCGGTTATCAATTCAGCCAGTTTTAATATAATTTTTTAGTCTTTGTTTTGTGATATTTGTCATTTTTTTATAATTGTGATTGGGTATGAGGAGTTTTAAAAAAAAAATATCAACAAAATATAAGTATTTTATCACACAATAACATAAGTATCTTTCCAATTAGTTCAGATATACAATACAATACACAGACATACACCAAAGTATATGAACAAAAACAAACAAACAAAACAAATCAAAAAGAGACAAGGGGAAAATCGCATTATTCACTTCTAAACTGTTCTCATCTTCTCCATTTCCTCAAAGATATTTTATTTATATTATGTTGGTCTATAATGCTAGTATCTTTTTTAATTAAGTATGATCTCTCAACATTAATAACTATTTCCTTCCATGATGGAAGATTTCATTGTTTCCAGTATTTAGCTATCAATAATTTAATTACTAGCAAGATGTGAACAACCAGATATTTATCATTTCTTCTGAAAGGATCTGGGAAGATGTGGAAGAGGACTAATCCTGGGTTCTTATTCAACAGGGTTTTAACAATAGTTGTTATTTTTTCAATACACATAGACCAAAATCATAGTCATCTATCAAGGGACAATCCCACCATATATGTTTGTGGGTTCCTTGAGATTTACATCGCCTCCAACAATTTCCATTAAATGTTTCCAGTTATATTTTGTGTAGGAAAGTTGGTACCATTTTTCTACTAATTTAAAATGAGTCTCTTTCAATGTTGTGCAAGTTATGGCTTTAGCACTTAAGTCAAATACTTTTAGCCATAGTGATTTATCCCAACTCGTACTGAGGTCTTTTTAAAATTGCTTGGTTCTATCTTACTATTCTTCAAGATAAAACTAATCGGGGTTGCCGTAGAAGGAAATTCTATAAACTTATATTTCTTGTTAATTCTAAGCCATGCTTTCAAATTGATTTTAGTAACCCAGGGAATTTTTGCAAACATTATCTGGTCAGGATCGTCCCACAGAAAGTTGTCTATGTTTATCGTTTAAGTAAGTGACATTTCTATGTCTCTCCATTTAGCTGGATTATCACAAAATAATAAATCCAGTGTTTGTGCCATCTTAACTGCCTCATAGTAAAATTCTATAATTGGAGTTGCCAACCTGCCCTTATTGATTTGCCTTTTGACAATATTGATGTTTATTCTAGGTCTTCTATTTAGATATATATTTATCTATCTGGGTTTGGAAAGAACGTACAATATATATTGGTAAGAACAACGGTAGCATCATTATCAAAAAAATAATTTTAGGTAGTATTGTCATTTTCACTTTTGCTATTCTACCCAACCATGATAAACCTATACTTTCCCATCTAGACAAGATATTTTTAATCTCCTGGTGCAAAATCTCATAGTTTTTAGCTACCAATCAATGTCTCGATTTAAATAATGTGCCTGCTCACTTGTTAATCTAGGTAATTTAATGGTTTTAAGGAATTGTTTTATTTCTTCCCTATTAGGTTTGATAAAGTTTGTTTGTTCTTCTATGTTGTATAGATGTTTATAGTACTAATAGAAGGTGTTACCGATATCTTTAGGTTTATAGTGTATTAACCCATTTTTATCTTTTACTTTTTCAATTCTCTTCAGGGGAAGTTTATTTTTTATTTTATTCCCCAGATATTTTCCAGGTTTGTCCCCAAGATGATATTGTTTAATTTGGAACTTCCATATCGCTCTTTCTAATATCTGATAGTTAATTTTCCTTATTTGGGTCTGAATTGTTATCAGTTCCCTTGTATCAGACTGGTTGATATTTTTCTTATTAGATCTTTTTATTTGGGATAATTTAATATTGAGAACTCTTAAAGATACACCTCTCTGTTTTTTTAAGATGAATATTCCAAGAGTTTAGTAAGCCCCCTTACAAAGGCTTTGTGAGTATTCCATACTACAATGTCGGATTCTATGATCCCTCATTAAGTTAAAAAAAACATATATTCTAATTGCAATTTATCTTTATATACTTGGTCTAAAAGAATGTACAAATCTATATATATAGGCTCCCTCATTTCTTTTTTCTCTAGTTCTCCTAAGTGCAAAGTAAGCGAGACGGGATCCGAAAAGGCAGACGGTTTAATTTCAATATGTTTTTCTTTTTCCCAGGGTTGTATTATCAAAAAGAAAGTAATGCAGCTTGGAATACATTTTATGTCTATTCGAGTAGAAAGTAAAATCTTTCTTGCTGTTATGACATACTCACCATGTATCATAGAGATTGAAATCTAGCACGCTTTTATGGAATTTCTCAGCCTTTTTTTCCGTTTGTAGATCAGGTTTGCTGTTTGTTACAGAAGTGCGATCCAAATTTGCATCGTGCACCATATTCAAATCTCCAAAAACAATAAAAAAGCCTTTTCTAATTTTATGAACATGTTTTAACATCTTACTCAGAAAGGAATTTTGGTTACTATTAGGAAGGTCAAGATTCATTATGGTAAAAGGTAGGTCATTAATTTGACCTATCTAGATGACAAATCTACCGTTAATGTCTGTTTCTATATAATCATCAATTATACTTAAGTTTTTATTAAACAAAATAGAAACACCTCTCGATTTAGATGTAAAATTGGAACTTATTTTCCTCTTAAAAGTTTTATTGAACAGGACTGGTTATGCTTCCAATGCGTTTCTTGTATGCAAGCTATATCAATCTTATCTTTCGTTAAGCTATCTATAAACGATTGTCTTTTAATAGGTATATTTAGGCCCTGTATGTTTTGTGCTAAGATCCTTAGCCCCATTCTTGAATGACCTTCGATTTTGTAACTCCGGGATTGCTCACTCTCCCCAAAGGATGTCCCCCACGTCTCACATGTATAAAGTAAAAAGTAAATACATAGTTGACAGAAAAAAAATCATAAAAACATAAATAAATAATAATTAACATTCTTTTGGTTCTACTACAATTATTCGTTGTTATTTCCTGTTTTTTTATTCCATATTTGGTCTCAACAGAACTGTGTTGACCAATATGGTCCTAACCGAGATTTTATTCTACTGCAGCCAACTTCCCCTTTCCTTTCCCTTTACTTTTTGTATTCCCCTTATTCCTCCCTTCTTTCATTTTCCTATTTCTCAACATACACCAAAAAAAGGGTTTTGTATCTATCCGTGTATATTATATATATTTACTTAACTGTAGTTTTATACGGTATTGAAATATCCTACCGTGTAGATTTTAATTATCCTACTTCTGTGTTTTTACATCTAACCTTCAAGTTATCTAGTGAATTAGGTGTCTATATTAGCGTTTTTTTAATCTAAATTAAGCGTAGTTAATTATTAATAATACTTTCAACTTCTATCTAAGGCTAATATTTTATACTACTGAGTCTTGTGATTCATTTACCGTGGATTAAAATTGTGTTTAAACCTTTATTACCCGTCCTTCCATTTATAGTGTAATAATTTTATATTATAAAATGTATAATTGTTTAATGTGGTTCTTGTTTTTAAATCCCATACAAATATCTATATCAGATTGTTGTATCTGACCCCCTATATCTCTTGTGGATTATATATCCATGTTATTCCATTCATTATGTTTTTTTTTTTTAAGTGCTAGCTACTTGCTTAGTGTATACCAATAAGTGTATAGTGTTTTATTATTGTATATTTTACATGTTAGAATACATTATTGTCATAATTAAAAATATATGTTAAACCTTTAAAGGAGAAAAAAAAACATTGTTGTCATGAATCAGCCAGGGGCCATCTTGGATTTGGAACTGTTACCTGCCACATGTTATTGAACAGAAGGTTTTGGGCTCCCAGAGCCACTGTTATAATGTAATATATTCAGGGCAGAGTCCCACTGTTATTGTTAGACATTGAGAGAAGAGGCAGTTTACCACGTCACCACTAATAAAGTCGTCATAACGCATTAAGTGGACTGACGTGGGAAGTACTGCCTCAACTCATAACATGTGGGTTATAACATGTTGTAGTGGTAATATCTGTAAATATATTGTATTGGAATGTTGGAGCCATGTTGTGTCCATATTGACTGCATATGTAACCTGAGTTGATCACCCATCTGCCTTCCAGCTATCACCTAAAGTAAACACTTGAAGTGATAGTAAGGCCAGAACAAAGGGGTCTATACAGACATTGAGGCACCATAACCCCAGGGGGTCTACTGGGATTCTCACTCAGACAATCAGGGCAAATTCCAGAGGACAGGTAGATGTTTCTCCCTTGAGAGCCAGACACCAACTGAATTAGGTAGCCACACCTAGTGGGCGGACCTGGGAGGAGTCTCATGGTTCCCTGCCTGATTGGCCAGAGGCAGTTAGGGGCTGACTAAAGATAGCCCTCCTGGTGATTTTGTATGCCTGTTTAAAAGATGTTGTTTTCCAAATAAAGTTGTTCATAATTTTCATCAAGACGTGGTGTGTAGATGTATTATTTACCCGGGGACATATGCTTGCAGTAAGATTCGTCAGACTTACTGTTAATATTGCTCAGTCTAAACCAAGGGCTGAGACATGATGTTCCTGTACTCAAAGCTACTCCAAGGTCCAGAGTAACCCAAATCAAGTCAGCAGACCCCAGCCAGAGAGTGGGTCGTGATAATAGTATGTTGAGAACTAGTTATACATAAAGTCTAGTATCATTTTAATCTTGTATCTGACGCTAATTTAGATTCCGTTTTGTTTCTCAGCTTTACTAGGTGATTCAAAACTGTATTCTCTCCTGGGAAAAAAAGTCAGAGCAGATGCCTTCCTTTTTTTCTCTAGATTTATTTTTAACTGGGTGACTAATATCTAGGGCTATTCTTAAACCTGTATTATGTTAAGACTAAGTGTACTAATTAATCAATATCTAACCTGTTTTTTTACTTAGTTCTTATCTCTTTAGACAATTGTTACTGAGTAGGAGACTTAGGTCCTTCTGTGATATTTAATTAATAAAAAATAGGGTATTATATTGATCAGGTAACCCTGGGTAAGTCCTAATTATAGTCCTGCACCTGAAACCATGCATAAGGTGTTGTATAGCAATCCACAAATTATATTAAATACTATTCACTCTTATTCCTAATTTACCCCACCTAAATTAATCAAATACACTCAAAGTATCACTTGTATATATTAATCAGACCTCCTATGCATAACATTAAGTTCTAATACTTATTATAACAAGTATAACTTTGTGTCCATTTACTTCCTTGCGGTATAGCAAGCACATAATAGCTCTATTGTCAGTTCTCAGCTCCTTCAGTTTAATATTCCAAACAAAGAGCAAAAACTGTATTAAAACAAACATAGAAGAAAATATTCCTTATAAGGCTTCTTGTATGTTCCTAGACCGCCAAACTTTAAATAAGGGGCACAATGTCTATGCCAGTTATTTTCTTATCTTGCCATGTCCGTTAGGAACCAAGAACTAAAGAGAGGTTATTACACTGCTCTCAAAATAAATGTCTTCAGTTGAATAATAATCATGGCTTGATATGAAGTGTTTTGTATAGTTCTCATATATAGTTTTGCCTTCAAATTTGTATTAGGTATATTTAGACTCCTATTGTATAAAGAGTGGAGTGGTGTTTTATCAGGGAGAGCAGCGGTTTCTAGCCTTTCACCCAGCGTAATATCAGCTGATTTTAGTACCACTAGCAGTGCTAGTAGAGATAGTGACCTAATTAGCCCCTTCTTTTGCAGTTTGAGTTTTTATTGCCTTTACTGCTTCTCAATATCCTCCTTCATCTGGGTTATTAAACAGACTTAAGCTGGTTTAACAGTCCAAAGTAATTGGCCTTCCACCTAAAACAAATCACTCAATCAAGCTCAGTGTGTACGATGGGATTGACTTTGAGTTGAAGGTAAATGAGGTACAATAAACAAATCAATAGGTGGTGCTATATACAGTCATCAAATGGTGTTATATACAGTTCACAGTTCGCCTTATTCAGCAAGAAGGCAGAGATTTCAGACTAGTTTGTTTACAGACTTTGAGAATACTTCATATACAGCTCGTTATCTAGTTTTATAGTGTTCCATATACCAGTAAAAGTTTAATTCCCTTTAGGACAATTTTGCATGCTGCACTTGTTAATGTAGTCCACTGATATTTACAGTATATCCCCAAATGGCAGCCATTTCCACCAAGTGTGGACAAATGTACCTATAGTTTTACATAGTCTATAGCAACTTGAAGATGTGTGTTTGTTAATTTTATGTAATCTATCAGGTTTGTGCTCTGTGCAAAACCTTTATAGAAGTTTTAAGTAGACTGTAATTTGTTGAGCCTTTGCTTATATTTGTGCAGATTTTTTCCACTTATGTGGATCCCTTTGAGTTCCCATGTCTGATTCCCATTGTTTCATAAAGATAGTTTTGAAATTTGTTGTCGGGGTATTTAGTATAGAGTAAATAGATCCAATGACATCTCTGGTTCATGGGGCTTGCTGCATATAAGTGATAACCAGTTGGTTTGTGGTTTACCCCATTTTTCTATTAGTGTGGTCAATAAATGTTGTATTTTACAATAATTGTAATGCTGCTTGAGTGGGATGTTATAGTTAATCCTCAATTGGTCAAAAGTTAAGGAATTGTCCATTTGATAACCAATTACCTAATTTGTCAAGTTTAGCTGTTGTCCACCAGTTTTTAGAATCCTCTCTCAAGGTGTCCCAAATAGGTTGAGATGTAAGTGTAGGGGTTAGTTCTCTTAATCTAGCTGCTAATTGATTTTTTGAGTTAGCCATTCTCCAGTTAGTTATCGAAATCTCTATCACAGGGTTGTTATGTTTCAGTATATGTGGAGGGATTGATGGATTCCATACAACGGATTCCCATGTTTGGGGTTTAATTTGTTAATTTTGCAGAAAATACCCAGGCTGGTTGTTCTTCACTGGAGTGTGCTTGGGGTATGAATGCAATCTGGGCCAGGTTATGATATAATTTTAGGTTAGAGCATGACAGCCCTCCTGTTTTTTTTATTTATGAATATGTGTGTATGGGCTATCTTCACTCTTTTATTATTCCATATAAATCTAGTTATATATTTTTAAAAGTTCTCTAACACTTTGGGAATCATTGGTATAGGTAAGGATCTCAAAATATATAATATTCTTGGTAATATACTCATCTTAATGGTGTTTATACGCCCTGTCCATGATAATAGATATTTGCTTAATTTGTTAATATCAGTTCTAAGGGACTTAAATAATAGGATATAGTTTGCATTCTACAGTCCAGAAAGGTTAGGGGTTATGTTCAATCCCAGGTACTTTATGTGGTGTTTAGGCCAAGAGAACGGATATTGTCTTTTAAGATGGTCTAGGTCTTGTTAAAGAAGCAATGACCCTATTGCTTCTGTTTTACCCTCCTGAGATCGCTCCTAATGAATCTAAGATGCCCATCAGGCTGGTATGCAGTTTACCGGATCTACCAATGTGCACATATATATCATCAACGAACATGCAGCACTTAAATTGTTGCAGTCCAACCGTGACTCCCTTTACTTGTGGCGTGGACCTAATAGCTTGGGCCAGGGCGCTCAATCGCTAAAGTGAATAAAAGTGGGGAGAGACGTCACATTTGTCTAGTCCCTCTTTGTATGGAGATATGGTCTCTATTTGAGCCTTGTACTTTTAGGTGCGCTTATTGGATTTCTATAATAAGTTTTAAATAGATTAATAAAATTACCCTTAATGCCCATCTTGGCCAAGACCTCATGCAAATATGACCATTCCATTGAATCAAAGGCCTTCTGTAAGTCTAAGGCTATTCTGCATAAGGGGATATTTTTAGATTTGGCTATATGATATATGTTGAGAATCCGCCTAACATTGTCCCCTGCCTGTCTGAACGGCACAAATCCTACCTGGTCCTTGTGAACCAGTTTAGGTAAGAACTTGCCATCAACTTTGCTAGTATTTTAATATCTCCATTAAGCAATGAGATTGGACAGGAGTTTTTGACTTTCAGAGGGTCTCGTCCAGGTTAAGGGAAGAACACTATGTCAGCCTGGGAGGCATTTGTTCCCCCCGTAGGATTTCATTATATAATCTATTTAGATATGGAGCAAGTTTATTGGCCTGTGTTTTATAATAAATGTTGGAGAAGCCATCTGGCCCAGGGGATTTGCCTAGTTTTAAATATTTTATGGTTTCGAAAATTTCTTCTACAGTTGTTTCAGCATTTAGATTTTCTAGGTCTTGATTTGAGGTGGATGGGATATCGTATTTATTTAAAAATTCCTTTATTGTGAAGTTACTACTTTTTGATTAGGATGAAAATATTTTTTAATAATAATTAAGAAATGATTCTTTTATTTTTGTTTGGCTCAGGGCTATCAGTCCCTCCGGGGTTCTGATCTGGTAAATTTGATTTTGATTTTGCTTGGACCTCAGTCTCCTAGCTAGCATAGGGGATAATTTACTTGCATACAGGAAAACTGAATGCTGAGTGTTTCTGACATGATGTTATCCAGCTCTAGCAGGATTTTATAAATGTTTGGCCTAAGTGAGTTTGAGAAGCTATTTTGATTTTGTCTCTCTAGTGTGTGTAATTCTTTTAAGAGTTTAGTGTCTTTGAGGCGATTATTTTTTTTATATGTAGATGCTATTCTCAGTAGAGTCCCTCTTACGTATACTTTGTGAGTCAGCCAGAGCAACCTTATTTTTGTTTCTGGTTGGTCATTACATGTGAAGTATAAATCTAGGTCTGCTTCTATTTGCGTTTGAAATTCAGGATTTGTTATTAACGAATCATTTAATCTCCAGCAATATTGATATTTGAGGTTCAGACCTAGATCTATGTTTATGAGCACTCCTGCGTGTTAAGACCACGGGCAGGGCAAAATTTGTGCATTACCTGAGTGGCCAAACAGCCCTAACTCAAGTAGTATTGCATCTATTCTGGAGTATGAGTTCTGATTGGGTGAAAAATACGTATATTCCCTTTTTGTGGGGTGATGTACTCTGCATGGATCCACCAAACTATTTTTCTCCAGTAAGTTATTTATTTTTAGATTAGATTTTTTGGGGAATATCTGTTTCTTAAGGTGTCCTTGGATCTATCCAAACCATGGTCGAGAGCTATGTTTAAGTCACCCCCCATTATTATTTTACCTGTTTCTAAGGAATGTAGCACGTAAAGTAGTTTGATTAAGTAGCTGTGCGGAGAGGTCATAGGGGCTTATATGTTTACTAGAGATATCTTTTTGTTCAGTATTGTCCCCATTATGATTAGATAATTCCCTTCCATAATATTATTCTTAATTGCCTCATTATATTTGTGGATTAAAATTACCAATGACATTTTCCTTCAAAAACGACAGGAAAAAAATCTGAAAGCTTGCAACGATGTTTGCCAGATAATGCTTGGCTCTTCCCCCTGTAACTTGTGGGCCTCGCAATTCCCCTCCTGGCGTCTACTTTATGGGACTCGTGATGAGTGCCTTGGGCCACTTGTATTGGCCAACCCGCCCTGTGTCTTTTCCCCACCTCTTCCTCCCCTGTGTCTCCTTCCCCCCTCCCCTGTGTCTCCTTCCCCTTCCCCTCTCTCCCCTGTGTCTCCTTTCCCCTCTGCCTCTCCTGTGACTCCTTTCCCCCTCTCCCTTTCCCCCCTCTCCCTCCCCTGGTTCTCCTTCATCCCCTCTCCCTCTCCTGTACCTCCTTTCCCCCCTCTCCCTTTCTCCCTCTCTCCCTCTCCTGTTCCTCCTTTCCCCCAGTGTCTCCTTCCCCCTCTTTTTTCCCCCTCTCCCTCCCCTGTTTCTCCTTCCCCTCCCTCTCCTGTACCTCCTTTCCCCCTCTCCCTTTCCCCCTCTCCCTCCCCTGTGCCTCCGTTCCCCCATCTCCCTCCTCTGTGTTTCATTTCCCCCCTCTCCTGTTTCTGCTTTCCTCCTCTCCTTTCCCCCTTGTGTCTTCTTTACCCATTTCCCTTTCCCCGCTCATGTCTCCTTTCCCCCTCTCTTCCTCCCTTGTGTCTTCGTTCCCCCTCCTCTCCCTTCCTTGTCTCCATTACCCCCTCCTCTGTATCGTACCTGGATGCATCCCTGTCAGCAGCACCGCACTCACTTCCTCTGCGGCTCCCGTCATCCAGCCGGAACTACTTTCTGGATCAAGCCACGCATTTGCATCTGTGTCCCACTTTTATGCCGTCGGAGGACGGGAGGCGCAGAGGAAAACACGGAGTGTAGCGCTGCTCTTAGGGTTGTATCCAGGTACATACTTGGCTACTGACAGGAACCAGGTACTGCAGGGTCTTGCATGTCACTCAAAAATCGGCTAAGGGAAGAAAGAAATGGCGGACGGAAAACATAAAAAAACTGAAACAGGATGAAAACGAGGCTGAGCAAAGCCAGGCACGTGGGACTTAGAAAATACACAACGACAAAGACAGTAACACTTACACGAACAACGCCAGACATGCGGGACTTTGAAAATAAAACAAACGGCATTCAGCGCGTAACACGCAAACATTCAGCAGATACAAAGGAGAAACACACAAAGGGGAGATGGAGGAAAGAGACACATGGCATTCCCAAGCCCAAAACTTGCAGATTGACAAATCCTGCAATGAGCGGCCCATACAGTAGGCGGGAGAAAAAGACGCTCATCACGAAGCCTTACAATGAGCACCGCGGGCAAGAGTAGCTTGCAATGAGCGCCAAAGATGTTCATTGTGAGCCCCACGATGAGCGCCAAAGGCGCTCAATGTAGGGCTTGCGATGAGTGCGGAAGGTGATCATTGCAAAGCAGGAAAGTTGAAGTACACGGGGGAAAAGGCTCGAAATGAGCGCCAAAGGCGCTCAGAGGAGCAAAAGCCTCACATTGTGTGGCAAAAAGCATTGCCAGCCTTACAATTTTATTCCCGTCATATTTGACGTGCAATTTCCTAGTATGGTAATAATATTGGGAAGATCATGGTTTTCTTTTTTTCTATGGATAAGAAGATTATTTTTCATAAAAATACACTTTAAAACTATGATTATTTGATTTGTTTGAGACTCACAACCTCTTTCAAGTCTTCAACCAGTATATAATGCAGTGACACTGCTTGTAAATAAATTACTGTCAGGCAATATTTTGATATATAGGTATATAGCACATTTTCAGTTACTAGGATACAACTGATATGTGACACATAAGGCCATTGTTTTTCATTTTAAACCCTATATAAAATTGCATATTTTATTACTCACATAGGGCCTCATTCAATTGTGATTCAGCCATTTGAATAGGGCTCTAAATAAGCATATAGCATATTTTTTTAAAGAAGTTTTTAGTTAGAAAAAGCCTTGCTTTTGGATAGAAGTTCACTAACTAAAAGCTTCTTTAAAAAATATATGATATGTGCTTATTCAGAGTCCTATTCAATTGACCAAATCGAATTGAATGAGGCCCTAAATGTATATATCTTTAGGTTGTATTTTATATTCTGTGTTCTGTATACTATTCAATAATGTATATATGTAGGTACGCTTCTGCTTTCTCATTCAACTAGTGTAAGACTCTTTATGATGTTTCAATTCCGCTAATATCTTGAGCTTGAATTGTGCCTGAATATTGTAAGCATAAAGAAAGGAAATTAAAGTAATGTGGACTGTCTGTCTGTCTATCATCTATGTAATATATCCATGTGAAAACTAATGGAGGTAGTATCATAGGTTTAGATGTATGGCATGTGTTAGTAGGGTAAGGATTTGATTTGATTAAAATAGAAGTAGAGTTAGAGTACTGAATTCAGTGTTTAGGCATTGTTAATTCTAAAGTTGTAATATCATTAAAGTGGAATTAGAGTTGATGCAATAAAAGTTATAGTGTGTGTATGTATGAATAAAAACAGAAAGTCAAAATAGAATCAGCTTAAAGTAGTGGTAATGGAAGTAAGATTAAGGTATTTGTAGTGCTGGTGGAAATAGATTTTTTAAATATATATGTTTAGATTATGGTCATGGTAGGGATCAGAGGCGGAGCTACTGCCGGTGCAGATGGTGCAAGACACTGAGGCCCTTGACCTCTGAGGGCCCCCCGCGGCCCTCCGGCAGGTCCCCTGTGGCCCACTGCAGCACTTCTTTGGCCCACTTGGTTCTCCTGTGGCCCCCACAGGTCTTCTGTGCTCCCAGTGGATCTCATGTGGCCCCCGTGGATCTCCTGTGGCCAAGCAGAATATTGTGGCCCCTGGGGTCTCTATGGCCCCTAGGGCTCCCTGTGCCCCACTTGGCCCTTTGTGTGGGACCACTGTGGCCCCTTATAGCCCACTGTGGCCCCCACAAGCTCCAGGGGCCAACGGTGTCCCCTCCAGGCCCAGTGGATTCCCATGGGTCCCCTGCAGCCCCTTATGGCCCACTGTGGCACCCCACAGGGTCTAGGGCCCCCCTGCAAATACTTATGGCCCTTGCGTACCTACTGTGCTTCCCTTGCAACCACTTAAGCATCACTGTAGCCCTCACAGGCTCCAGGGACCCCATCAAGCCCTGTGGCCCCCATGGCCCCTTTTGATCTTTGAAAACCTCCTGTAGGTCCCCTCAGCCCCTTATCGCTCAATGTTGCTCCCCACAGGCCCCAGGGGTCCCCTGTGACCCCCACGGTCCCTTATGGCTCCTGTGGACCTCCCGTGGGACCCCTGAAGCCCCTTATGGGCCACTGTGATCCCCCACTGTGCCCCCCACAGGCCCTGTGGCACCACTGCCCCTAATGGCCCCCGTGGACCACTTTTGCCCACTTGCAGACCTCTGCGGCTTCTCTCAGCCACCTGTGCCCTCCCTCTGCCCCTTGTGGCCCCCTTAGTCCTTGCTGGCCCCAACGGCCTCCTCTTACCTCTGTGGCCCTCTCGGCCTCTGGCCTGCAGTGGACCCTTATCTCCCCAAGAAGGGGAGTGCAGCACCGAGCAGGTAAGAAAGTATTTATAGTACTATAATATATATAGATGTATGTGTAAATGCATACGATATATACAGTATATATATATATATATATATATATATATATATATACATATATATATATATATATATATATATATATAGTAAATAAATAGTACATCTGTGTTCACATTTGAATGCCTAAAACGAGTTAAAAAAAACTGTTGTCTGCTCAGATTTCTGAGAAAAACAGTTATTACACTGCTTTCTTGGAAGCTGAGCTGAGGCATGCAAATGTGCCCACAAATGCCTCGCTCTTCAATCCATAGCCATTATCAAACATGGTTCCTTTAAGCTTATGCATGCTGTATTACAAAGCTTTTATGCAAAGCCAAGGTTGGATTATACACAAGCTGAGTATAAGCTGTTTCAAGCTTACTGGTTATCATCATCATGGAGCGGGATCAGAGCTGGAAGCAGGTTTTTTAACTTGTTTTAGACATTCAAATGTGAACACAAATGTACTATTTATTTACTGTACTGTGGAGGGCTTCTATCACTCTTTTGCCCACCAAATTATAAATGATTGTTGTGGTGAAGTGCCTACTCATAAAACCCACAACACAAGCTGAGATCCCGCTCTCGAGCCGTGGAGGTAATGAAACACGCAGGACCTACAAACACTTACAAAACACAGGATCACCTTAGGCTGCAAGCAGTTGACGAACACAGGACTTAGAAAAAAAAATACGACATAGGAAAAATACGAAGTCAACGGCCGAACCGTGCAAACCAAATAACAAGAAAAACACAAAAAATACAAAAACAAATACAACAAAAACATCACGCATAGCACGTAAGAACAGCCAGGACATCTGGAAGTGAAACGCAAATTTATGTTGAATTTAAGCAGTTTTGGCACTTGAAAATCAGCTAAGCGAGAGAAAAAATGTTGGACCAAAAAAATGAAAACAAGGCTACATGACCCAGACCCGCGCAAAACACAGCCAGCGATCTACGCAGTAGAAAAATACTAATAGGAAGAACGCGAAATGCTTGTAAAATGCGTAAAACATAGACTAACGCCGCCATTTTACAACACTCACTTTTTACACATTAAGAGTCTGAAATGGTGGATTTTCCGCCTAAACCAATGTTTTTCTCTTGCGCACGCAGTCTATATATAGGGCACACTTGCCACAGAACTGACACTTTCTCCTCAGGCGTTGACAGTGTGAGTGGACATTTTCTGCTGCTGAAAAATCAAAAGAGATTGTTAGCTCGTCAGGATACTGATTGCTGAATATTAAATACAAATAGGTAAAGTATATTAATTTATATTAATAATGATTAATAAATAATTAAGAAATTAATTATTCTTAAAAAAAAGGGATATATTATTAGTTTAAAAAATTCAGCAGCAAGCTTATAATTTACACTTGCTCTAGTCTATCAATACTTTCATGCTTAGCTGTTCATTGAATAATTAATTAGTTATGTACATTATTATATATTAATTAGTAATTAGTCATCATTATCAAATTAAAATGTAAACAATTTTAAACTGCTGTTAGTTTTTTAATACATTAATGTTTACCTCTTTGTAATATTTTTAGACATTGATTAATTAATTATAATGTACATTATTTTATTAATGAATTATTAGTAATCATTATGAACAACAAATGTTCTATATTTTACAATGCCTTTAGTTTATTAATATATTAACGCTTAACTTTTTAGAATACATTTAGTAATTGATTATTAATGTACATGAATTTATTCATTAATAATTAGTAATATTACAAAAAAAAGGACGACAAACAATATGTATATTTTTCTATGCACTGATATATCCGTGTTGCTGATGAATCCAAATATTACAAATGCTTTCCATCTTATTTGACAGTGTCATCATCTCTGCAGCTGACTGAACACAGAGAGTGACGTTTGCAGCCTTTGAACAGCATAAAGATCACCTTTACAAGTATATCATTAAATTATGTTCTTATGGAACAATAATGGATTAAGTCTTTTTATTTTGAATTGATGACAGTTATTGATTAATTAATGTATATTGATATATTAATTAATTAATCATTAGTAATCATTACAAAAAAAAGTTTTTAATACTGCGATAAAAGTAATAACAATTGTTAACCTGCACTGATATATCTGCCTTACTACTCATTCATGTACATGTGCTTTTGGAACTATTAATAATAAAATGTATAATAGATAAAAAAATCTGTACATTTTACAAAGCACTTACATATCTGGAGTACTTATAATTGCCAGGGATAGGACCTTCAAGGCACTTAAATATTTAAAGCACTTTCTTGCATTCTGTCATGTGCTACTTTTAAAATGTTATTATGATTTTATTTATAAATATATTGATTATTATGCGTTTATGGTTTGCATCTATGCCAATTAAACATCATAGTTTCAATGAGTCACAAATTAATTGAATACAAACATTAAAAATGATTTTCATGTCACTTCACAGATTACTCATCTTTTCACCTGCACCCGGTATATGCTAATGACGTGACGTCACATGCGCACCGGGTCAAGACGCCAGAAGGAGCGGAGACCGGAGCAGAAGCAGGTAAGTGAGGGGAAAGGGAGAGGGGCAGGTATTTAGGGGGTTTAGAATGAGGAGCGGGGTTTAGAATGAGGATGGGGGGATTGAGGATGGGGGTTGAGGATGAGGATGGGGGTTAAGGATGAGGATGGGGGGTTGAGGATGAGAATTGAGGTTTGAGGAGGGGGGTGGAGGAGGGGTGTTGAGGAAGAGGTTGAGGAGGGGGTTGAGGAGGGACGTTGAGGATGAGGAGGGAGGTTGAGGATGAGGAGGGAGGTTGAGGAGGGGGGTTGAGGATGAGGAGGGGATTGAGGTTGAGAAGGGGGGTTGAGGATGGGTGTTTGAGGATGAGGATGGGGGGGTTGAGGAGGGAGAATGAGGATGGAGGGGATGAGGAGGGAGGTTGAGGGGGGTTGAGGTGGCAGGTTGAGGAGGGGGGTTAAGGAGGGGGTTGAGGATGGGGGGTTGAGGAGGGAGGTTGAGGATGAGGAGGGAGGTTGAGGAGGGGGTTGAGGATGAGGAGGGAGGTTGAGGATGAGGAGGGAGGTTGAGGATGATGAAGGAAGTTGAGGAGGGGGTGGAGGATGAGGAGGGAGGTTGAGGAGGGGGATGAGAAGGGGGTTGAGGATGAGGAGGGAGGTTGAGTATGAGGAGGGAGGTTGAGGAGGGGGTTGAGGATGAGGAGGGGTTTGAGGTTGGGAAGGGGGTTGAGGAGAGGGTGGAGGAAGAGGGGGTTGAGTATGAGGATGGGGGGGTTGAGGAGGGAGGTTGAGGATGAGGAGGGAGGATGAGGAGGGAGGTTGAGGATGAGGAGTGGGGTTGAGGATGAGGAGGGGTTTGAGGTTGGGAAGGGGGTTGAGGAGGGGGTGGAGGAAGAGGGGGTTGAGTATGAGGATGGGGGGGTTGAGGAGGGAGGTTGAGGATGAGGAGGGAGGATGAGGAGGGAGGATGAGGAGTGGGGTTGAGGAGGGAGGTTGAGAATGAGGAGGGGGGTTGAGGAGGGTGATAAGGGAGGGGGAGAGACACAGGGAAGGGAGGGGGGAAGAGACACAGGGAAGGGAGAGGGGAGAAGAGACACGGGAGAGATAAGGGGGGACACAGAGGGCACAAGAGGGACACAGGGGGCAGCACATTTCCCATCCTCGGCTTATACTCGAGTCACTAATTTTACCCAGTATTTTGTGGTAAAATAGGTGCCTCGGCTTATACTGGGGTCAGCTTATACTCGAGTATATACAGTATTTCAATCCTATTTTATGTGGGGGCAAACTCACACAACAATGGATTATCAATTCCTATCTACAAGTCGAAGCAAATAATCTAAATTTTATAACATTTCAAAAAAACATGCAAAAGTAGAACAATATTGTGGATTGATGGATTATGTCACTGAATTGGCTACCAACAGAGATATTCCAGCTGGAAGAGCAATCATTTTGCCATCCACTTTCCAAGGATCTCCTCGCAATATGCGAGAAAGATATAATGATGCCATGGCTTTTGTCACAAAATTTGGAAAACCAGATTTCTTCATTACATCCACATGTAATCCACAATGGCCAGAGATCAAGGAAAATTTGAATCTTGGACAAAATACTTCTGACCGACCAGATTTAGTGGCAAGAGTATTCAAAATAAAACTAAATTCATTAATACATGATATAATTAAAGCACAGTTATTTGGAAAATATGTGGCTTTTGTTTATACCATTGAATTAAAAAAAAGAGGTCAGCCACAGGCACACACACTTTTAATCCTGCAGGAAAAAGATAAATTGAATACTGCAGAGAGATAAGATTCAGTCATTACTGCTGAATTGCCACATCCAGAAAAATATTCCAAACTTTATGAAATTGTAACACACAGAATGATTCATGGGCCAGAACTGAATCTGCAATGTAATGATTCTTTTGGGGTGCGTTAATGAATTTTAAAATGTCATTATTTAGATTCAAAGCATCTATATTTTTGGATGTTAATATCACTTTGTTTGCAATGTTTGAGTAATCGTCGTTATTAAGAGTGTTTAGAAAGATTGTCGATATGAGTGATTCCTTGCGAACCATTTGTGATGGAATTTCAAAGGTTTATAAAGACACTGAATCTCATTTTAGTATAGAATTTATTAATTCTTTAACACCATCTGGAATGCCACCACATGTTTTGCAATTGAAAAAAGGGGCATACTATTGAGAAATATGAAGAAGAAAAAAAAGACTTTGTAATGGGACCAGATTAATTGTGCATGATTTAAAAGATAATTTTATACATGCAGAAATTATAACTGGTACCCATAAAGGTGAACAAGTTTTTTTATACCAAGAATTGATTTGGCTCCAAGTGAGAGTGGTTTTCCTTTTGTCCTTCAAAAGAGACAATTTACCGTTATCATTTGCCATGGCTATAAATAAATCCGAAGGACAAACTTTTAAGTCTATGGGTATTTTTTTACAGGAACTGTTTTTTGCACATGGACAACTCTATGTTACTTTTTCAAGGTGCACAAATCCAGATGATATTAAAGTTTCAATTGAAGACAATCCAAGTCAGGGTGATCTATTACACAATGGATGCATTTTTGCAAAAAACATTGTGTACACCCAGCAGGAAGGGGTTAATATTAGGTGATGCGGTGGTCCCAATCGGAGCTCATCGCAAGGCCTGCAGGCTTCGCAGTTGCAGGTGTCGCTATGCGAGGCCGCAATTATCTCGCAGTTGAGTGTCAACTACTCGCCTCGCATCAGTGGTGGATCCTGAATGGGCTAATAGTTTCTCTTAAATGTATCAAAATAAGTAATAAGAGGCAAAAAGTGCAACAATTGAGAATAATCCAAAAATTAGCACCAAATGGTAAACCTATGAGTTATTCTTGCAACCCTCAGGCAAAGAAAGGCTTAGCTGGATCAGATAGGTCTAAAATAAGCATTAAAAAAAGTAATTCTGACAAACAAATAATGTACATGAGAGTGCATTAAAAAGTAAATAGGTGAATTTGCCCCCCGATAAAAAGAGGTACACCAGTTTTATCAGATTGGTGAAAAAAATGTTTTAAAATAAATGAGAGCTAAATAGGGTCTTAATATGTGTTTTCCTCTGCCCACCACCACAAAGAGACTCACTTTCACCCAAAGTCCAGCAGAGATCCATCCTGTCCCAGTGTTTGAAATCACATTCAAGTGACGTACACGTGGCTCTAACCTGACTCTGTATGTTTCGTTGCAGGTATTGAGTATCCTCTGATTGTCTACATAGAACAAGATAAACCACTAATATAAATGGATATGTGTTAAAAAAAAACAATCAAAATAAATAAATAATATATTAAATATGAAAACAATTCAAGAAGCCTCTATTTGTAAAAAATTATGGTAAAAATCAAATGTGCTGATAATGAAAGTGATATAAAAATGTGAATAATGATAAAATATAATTAAAAAAAAATATGTGCCATTGCTGTGAAATGTAAAATCTATTAAACTAATGTAAGTCTGGTATGAAAGACAGAAATTTGGGCATATCACTTGTAGCTTTGTATTTCTGAATAATGGTACTTACAAATCTCAATTCATTTTGAGAGCCAAGTTGTTGCTTCTCAGTAATGTTTCTCTGGGGGTATTTAGTGCCCTATGATAGCTTATTTTATGACTGTATTGCTATACCCTCATTGCTTGAATCTTTGTCTTAATTCTACAGCTCTTATCTTGAAAGTGCTAGGGTCTTAGAATACAGAGACATTCTCCCACAAGAATTACCCTTTTTGTTGCAGGTATGTGGGCACTAAAGAAATGAAGCGTACTGTTGGTAGCTGTCGGTTTCTGATATAATTCTGAATGAACTCTTCATTCTCCATTGATAATGAGAATCTGAAAACTAATTTTACAAGTATCAATCTAATATGTAAATTTCAGATTGAGATTATTGATGTTAGGGATGTTAACAGAGGATTAAGTGTGTAATTTAGCCATAATTCTATTTTGCTTGTGAAATCAGTGTTACCTTCAGAAAACAAAACTTCTCTGTCCCACCAGTCTAGGTATAGCTTGCCATAGTTGGGAGCACAACAGGCACCCATTGAATTTCCTCTTTTTTTTAGATAGAATCAATTATTAAACACAAAGTCATTTTGTTCATGTATGAATTTCAGCAGTCTCGTCAAGACATTTTTATTAATCCTAATGATCCATGGATTCCATATTTAAAAAGTACTGGACTGCTGCACACCCTGATATATGGTTAATTAATGTGTATACTAAGATATTAAGTAGAGTAGTAGATTTTACTTCTACTTAGGACATACATTGTGTCCCTTGTATATGATGGTAAGCAGGTTATGAAAAGTATTTGTTCAGCATCCAGATACTGGCTTGCTCGTTTACATCGACTCCCCTGACCAGATATGATGGGTCTCCCTGGTGGTGCTTACTTGTAGGTTATTCTCAATTGTTGCATTATTAATTGGACTGTTTGTCCCTTATTACTTATTTTGATACATTTAGGAGAAACTATTGGAGTAAGGATTGTGATGGAACATATTCACCCTTTGTACTTTACTCAGTTTTTGTATTTACACATACTAGTGAATTTCTTTTGCCTGCCAGGTGATACTTAACAGCTACCAACTAACAGTTTACCATTTGAAAAAAAAAATCATTATTGTTTGGGTAAATTAGGTAAATTAGTTTTTCCATATTAGCTATTTCTGATAAAGCTATAAGCTTATAGATATTATTAGTCTAGTCAGGATTATGGTTGGTCATTTCCACCTCTCTGATCCCTAACTATTAGGTGATGTACCAGCTAATTATGAGAACACTAATTATATTATAAAGTTATCATTGACTACTTACCCTTTAAATTGAACACATAATTATTAATTACCAGCTTTTGTACTACTACAATTAGTTTAGACATCACAGATTTAAAACGCTTAAGGATAATTACAATGAACCTGTTTCAATTGAGCAATCGTAAGTTACAGGAGCCCGTGAGTGAGGCCGTAAGTTAATATGCGATTCAATTGGCATATTTTTGCTGACTCCAAATGGTTTACGGGTTATGGCCTTGAAAACCTTGCAGTTGTTAAACCCGGAACTTCCAGCCTCTGATCTTTCCCGTCTGCAAGAGTTACAATCGCTAAAATCGCAAATCGCTATTCCATTGCTCCAATTCCCCAAGTCTACAAATATTTTCACACCTGTAAACGGCAAATGTAAGAGAAAATCCTACGAGTCCTAGAGAGGACCTGCAAGGGGGTTAACACCTGTCCGCAGCACTGTAGATGCAAATAAAAAATTAATACTGCTCTGTAAATGACAGGGAAATCGATAAAAGACAATAGAATTAATTGCACAACAGTCTCAAGCTCGCAAATCGGCAATAAAAAAATCATATTTTGTATGTGTCATTTTGCGGTTATATCGATCTCAGCAATCAATAAGTAAGTACATATTAGGCCACCCATATGGACTAGAACAGTATTGGCATTCATTTTTATTATTTTGTATTTTGAGGGTTTGCGGGTCCCATCGCATATCGGACTCCGAACCTAATTGATTGACATGTAACCTCCATGTCTCATTTCTATTGGCTGTTTCAAAATGGGTGGTTACAGCCTTGCTTAATTGATCATGTTCCAGCCCTGAACTGCTACGGACGAGTGCATAGTTTATGCCTTCGGCGTTCGGCCCGTAACTTGCAGGCTTGTTCAATTGAATAGCACCGGAATCGGAGACGAACGGGAGCCCACAGCACGCCTGCAGACATATGGCCTGTATCCCGTGAGATGCGGGCTTGCAATTGAATCAGGCTCAATGTTACTTTAAGGATTTTAGCACACCTACATTGTAGAGAATAAAAGAAGTATTATACCTTAATATTAATATGGGACACTTTTACCCTTTGATTGTTATTTAGAAGATGGTGTATCAACTCATTTTGATTGCATTGAGTACAACATGTAAATTACCAATTACTTGGTGTGTGATAACCAATTTGTATCTCATTATCCACCCTAATCACCATGGATAAAATATTGTTTCTAAAAAAATAACCAGATTGATTATTACTTGAAACTTGAATCAATCTCCCAGTTACCGCTCTGGTTTAACCATCTGTTCTTTTAAAAAAAGGAGTTTTTAATAGATATAAATAAAAATTACATTTTATTAATACATAAGATTGTTCTTGTCATATGTTAATTTCAATATATGTTAAGTGGTGTTTGCTAGTTCTGCAGTATACTTTTTCTACTAAGTCTATGGTTTAAACTTTTAAGCTAAACTACTAGCAATTTTTGTTCATTCGGTCATGTCCGACTCTCCATGACATTATGGACTGCAGCATGCCAGACACATCTTGTGTTTGGTTGTGCCTATCCATAAGGTTTTCTTGGCAAAAATACTGTAGCAGGTTTCCAGTTCCTTCTCCAGTGGACCTCCATTTGTCTTACCTCCCTGCTATGATCTGCCCATCTTAGGTAACCCTACATGGTTTAGCTCAGAGCTTCATTGAAGTATACAGTAGTGTTCAGAAGGGGACTAGCAATTCATCCAACCATTAGAAGGGAATTTATCCATTGCATACACGATCAACGCACTAATATACAAAATGAGAGTGAGGATATTTTTGTTTTTTCTGTTGGAACTTATACTATACAAGCCATGCCAAGCAGATAATAGATACATTTTTGTGAAAGATGTTGTGTCTTCTTTTGAGGGATAGGTTTTAATTTTAAAAGCTATGTGTTTTTATCTATTGTAGAATAGTTCTACCATAGCTGTTTTTTTACCACATTACTACTCAATTTGTCAGGATCACTTGAGAGCAAGTGTACAAGCCATTGGAATAAAGGGAGAGAGTGAGAGAAAGAGTGATGGTTAAATGGATCGGGGGAAGAAAGCAGAGGAAGAGAGTTAAAATGTGAACGGAAAAAAAAGATATGAAAGGGATAAATGAATGATAGAAATGGAGGAAACAAAAGAAATAAGGAAGTAGAAAGGGAGAAAAAAACTGCAATTAAGAGGAAAATAATATAAGAGAATGAGATGACATGGGGAACAAATATGGGGAAATGGAATAGTGAGGAAAATGCACAGCAGATAGTGAGAAATATAAAAGGAATTAACAAGATGGAAAATATACAGAGAAGATAGGGGGAAAAGAGTTTGCAAGATGGCACGGGGGCAAGGGTGGCACCTTTTTACTTATACTCATCCGAGGAACTAGCCTGGGCGTTTTGGGGAAACTTTGTGTATCAGAATCACTTACTGACAACTATTTAAGAAAAATAAAATAGTTTGCCTGATTACTAAATTGAAACAAGTAACAGGGATTATTAGATCCTAGTTAAACAGTAGGCACTCTATAAATGGATAATATATTGTTATACAGGCCAATTATCCACACTTATATCAAAGTTCTGTTACCAAATGGTCAATGTTCCTTAGAAATCAAAAATATTTCTGAATTGCACTGTTCAGGTCATGTGCTGCTGTCCAAAACCAATGCTGTCCAGTGACGGGTCTGTAGATGAATACAAAAGAGAAGACAGAAGGGGAAGAGATATCGCACAGGTATTGCGTTCAGATCCCTTCATATATATTGAGAAAATATAGTCCAATAGTAGTTCAGACTCTCACCTTGAAAAAGCTTAAAACATTAGGTATTGATTTCACATATACAGATCTTTGTACTGGATGTTGATGAGGTGGCCAAGGGATCCTCCTCCCAAAAAAATACTTCTTTGAGATTATTATCCAGGTTGTTATATTTCACTTGCATGTATGTGTGGATTATATATTTTATGTGTTGTATATACCATAACAAAAAATAAATATATCTACAAAATGTAAATTGGCATATACTATTATATATTATAAGAAAACAATATATTTCTCAATGAACATATATTGAAATTGAATTTAATTGATCTGAAAAATTCTTGAATGTAAAAAACATAATATAAGATATGTCATATCTTATATTATGTTTTGTACATTCAAGAATTTTTCGGATCAATAAAATCTATTTCAGTATATGTTCATTGAAAAATATATTGTTTTCTTATTAGATTTGAATAATAGTATATGTCAACTTACATTTGATGACTACATTGGCTGAGAATACATAAAAACTGACATATGTATCTACCTAACCAATCTAAATTAGTAATATAAAATACTAAATTCTGATTTAAATATTACATTTAGATTATTTAATATGCATACATGTACACCACTCTCTGTAAGGCATATGAATCAAAGAAAGGACAACAATACAATGTATCTAATACTAAACACACTACAAGTGTGAGTGAGCACAACAGGAAAGTGACAAAAACAAGTCTTAAAATAAAACATTATTTTTACTGTGTTTCACGGCTTTATATCCTAGACAGATTATGTAAAACAGTACTCTTCTGCTCTTGGATTCTTTATGATTTGTTTATAGTTGCACAGAATGTGTCAGCCTTGACTGAGCAATGTACATTACTGTTTTTTTTAAATGTCTACACTTTTGTCAAACTGAGAGCGTTCTTAGTCAGTTTCTTTTGAGGGGAGACTGTGGAACAGAGATTATTTTTGAAACAAATTTCTCATTCTACAAACTCTGTCCAAACTTGTAAAACAAAAAAAAATAGTTATTACCAAGAGAAGCTTCAAGTCAGACAATCAGAAAACTTATTTCTCGACTACTGACAGGGAACTTTTGAGACCATACGGTAGACTTGTTCACAGACCTGAAGAGTTCTTGTGATGAACCCGATGATATCCACTGAGTTTTGTGCTATAAGATCCATAGCATCAATTCAACATCACATACTGGACATGTGTTATTGTAGATAGACAGATGAAGGTATTTTAAATCAAATGTAGCAAGTGCATTCTACTGCCCATTCTTGCATAATGCTCAGTAACTAGTAAAGAAAGTCCTGTAAATATAATCTCAATATGACACAATATCTAAGTCTTAAAGGGACATAAAGGTCTTTTTTTAAACCAGAGAGCTTCCATGTAACAAAACATTGTGGTACAGAGTTGCAATCCCAGAAGAGGAAAATTGAAAAGGGCATTGTCACCCTAAAATATGTGTGTTTATTAAAGAACATTAAAAACTGGCTATACATTGTACAAGCCATTATTCTCTACAATAATTTGTTCCTGAGATACACAGTATTATTTGTGCTGTTCATTTATGATAATGTGCTGCTCAAAATGATAATGTGCCGCTTATCTGTGCTTAACAAGGGTTGTGGAGAGGATGTAACTAAGATGTAACTAAGAAAATTAAGAGTAGCAAAGTGCACCCCGGGCAGCAGTTCCTTAGGGTGCCAAAAATGCCTCCAACTGCCGCCCACTGCAAGTTGCCCTTCTGCCCCTCTGCTCTCTCCTTCCCCCAGGCCACCTGCTCTCTCCTACCGTATCTCCTTCTTCCAGGTCCCCTGCCCTCTCCTTGGAGTCTTTTTACTTGGGAGAGGAGGAGCCAACAGGCATCCCTCGCTTTGCGAGGGACACAAGTGTGTGACCAACATCATTACGAACAACGTTCTTGGTCCAAATCTATATATGTGATATGTATGTGTGTATTTATTTTTTACTTCTGTGGGCATAATATTGAATATATATAAAAAGGAACTATATATATATATATATATATATATATATATATATATATATATATATAAATATACATATACAAATGTATTTTTATATATATATATATATATATATATATATATATGTATTTATATATATATAGAGAGAGAGAGAGCGAGAGAGAGAGAGAGAGAGAGAGAGAGAGAGAGAGTTATACATGCTTAAGTGTTTGTAAAAACAGTAATCGGTGATATACTGTTTTTACCAACACTTAAGCATATACTGTATAACCTTCTCCACTGGCTAAAGCATTTGCCGGCCAGGCTATCCCTCACGCTTTGCGAGCTCGCGAAGAGCACTCATTGCAGGCCGCATTTGCCTGGGTGGAGGCTCTACGGCTCCTCACACGTGGTTACAAACACCCACACAAGCCACACTTTACCAAAAAAGACATCTAACACGTATTGACTATATACGGACTTACACAAAAAAATACAAACCGCCGGGACTTAGAACGTAAAATTTACGGACTTAGCATACAAAAATACAAGATGCGAGACTTTAAAAAAACATTACAACCTCACAAAAATACGACCTTAACGGTCGAATCGCGCGCACCTAAAAACATTAAAAACACAATAAATACACACAACAAATATATGAAAAGCTTACCCACAGCAAGGGGCGGGCACCCAGGACCTCTGCAAGTCAAGTTACACCTCAATTTACGTCCAAATTCCCGAGTTTAAACACACGAAAATCCCCTAAGCAAGAGAAAAAATGGTGCAAAACACCACCAAGCACATACGGCTTTTCAAAAAAGCCATACAAGGTACAAGATACACTCTTACCAAGGACGCTACATCATCCACAGCGCGTACCACATACACATTCACCGCCATTTTACAACACTAACTTACACAATGCAGAAGTACACAGCTACACTAACGGCTTCCCCACGTGCACGCAGCCTATTTACACTACACACTGCACACATTGCTGACACTTACACCTCAGCTCCAGAACAGTGCAAACCTACAATGTATGCTGCAGGAACATCAAAACAGATTGATTGCATATATTACTTCCAAATAGGTAAAGTATATTCATTTATTAATTTATTAATTATTTCATTAGCATACAAAAACAAATATAAAAAAAACAAAAAAAACACTCTCACAATAAACACAAAACCCATTTACCATGCGACTCACAACGAGCACCAACGCTGGTCATAGCACACAAAGCCTTGCAATAAGCGCAAAAAGCAGATCACCGCCGACAAAACAATAACAGCAAAAACGCCTATCAGAAAAAAAAATACAACAGCCTCACAATGAGCACAGAAGTCGCTCAGCGCGAGGCTTGCAATGAGCGACAAAGGATCTCGGACCACCCAAAAAATTGATTTCTGCCAAATACAGCATTACCTGCCTTATAATTTTATTGCCCCGTCATTTTTGACAGGCAAGTCACTAGTACATGTATATTTACTGTATAGTCTGAATAATATAGCAGATCCGCACCTATGATCTAATGTCACAATCTCAACAAATATACAGGATAATTAAACATTACTTTCTATATTTCTGCAGTATTTTACAGGGGGCCCCCGGTTTACAAACACACCGACTTACAGCGTTCCGTAGAGTGACAGGAGGGACCATGTAGGTCCAGGACACGCGACTGTAACATAGTGGTGGTAGTGAGCTGCAGCTCGAGTAGGCTCAATTACTCGTTGCTAAGAGGAAGAGTCAGTGAGTCATGCCAGGGGACGATAGGGAGCGTGTGCATGAGCTGTCCATGGTGCTGAAGACAGCTTGTGTGTACATTCACTGTCTGGCAGGCCTGCCCTGCCTGTGTGTGAGGAGACTGTCACTAAACTAGAGAGAGTACTAATAATAATAAATAACACTTTAAAACATATTCACTACCTGAGACTGAAAAGACTGCCCTGTCGGCTGGGCACAGAGAGTGTAAACAAGAGAGAGTACAAACACAGTTTTGTTGCTATTAATGTAATTCACCATGGATCTGTGTTACATACAAATTAAACTTAAGAACCATTTCAAGAACGGATCTTGTTCTTAATCCGGAGACCACCTGTACTGGGTTGAATAAGCATCTTATTATAGGTTTTTCTTTCTGTACAATGGAGATTTCATGTTGCATATATAGGGCCTCATGCAATTGCGATTTAGCCAATTGAATAGGGCTCTATATGAGCACAGAGCATATTTTTTTCAGAAGCTTTTATTTAGTAAACTTCTATCCAAAAGAAAGGTCCTCACTCGCTAAAAACTTCTGTAAAAAAAATTATGCTATGTGCTAATATAGAGCCCTATTCAATTGTCCAAATCGCAATTGAATGAGGCCCATAATATTTACCAGATAAATATAGTCACCAGACACATTTACAAATTTAAAAAAAAATCAAGGATATTTATGATCAAACCATAAGTGTTGACCTAAGCCTGTCTTTAAAAAAAAGCACAATGAACCTATATTTGTGTTTGGATATTTCACACAAGCTCCCTACTGTAAAGCTTGCTTGAATTTGAACTCTTTATGTTTTAAAGTATATAATAATGCAAATCATGTGGATTAAAAAATACAGATTTTGCACAAAAAGTCTTCTTTGCTTTTTCAACAATATAGCTGTAAGAAAAGTACTTTATAATAGTCATTTTTATTAAATTAACCATGGAGAAAAGTGTTTCCTGATTACACTCATTAATTTTACTGTGATGGTTATCTACTTGATGCTGTTCTTTTGGTTTTTCCCAGAGAAAAATGGTTTGTGTGAGTCAAAGATTAAGTACTTCATATAGGGAGAGGAGTGTTTAAATGTAGTAATTATGAAGGATTACTTATAGGAACTGATGGCCTCTAGATTACAAACATTTGAAAACTAAGTTATTCTTTTTTATACGGTAAGTTTATAGATGAAAAATGGCATATTGTTAAGGAGTTTCACTAAATATATGGAGGTATTTAGGCCAGTGGGAAGATCAGAGATGTTTCACATTGAGAGTACAGGATAAAAGCCCACTGAAGTGCCATATTCAGAGTATGCGCTTATGAATAGTGAGGTAGCAGTGACTGTCTAGTAATCTTAAAGTATTAAAGTATATAGTGATACTTATTTTATTGTAAAAACGTTTTAGCTAGAATGGCAAGCATTTGAGAGCTGCACCTTTCTTTATCAAGTCAGAAACAAGTCTGTGATAAAGAGAGGTGAAACTTTTGAAAGCTTGTCATTCTAACTAAAATGTTTGTCCAATAAAAACTTGACCACAATATACTGCAATACTCTGATTATTCATCTAGTATGATCTTATGTAGAGCTTCATATGATGAAGTACAAAATATTTTTCCAAAGTTTAAAGTAATGATTACAGCTTTTAGTTTGAATATATTCTAAACTATTTTACTTTGACGGCAGCAAATATTTTACCTTTATTCCTTAATTGGTAGGAAATGAGAATAGTGGATTAAGATAAGATCTCTAACTTCCACTTTGCATAGGTAAATTAGTATAGTATAACCATCCCCTATATGCTACTGAAATATTAACAATTGAAGAATGAATATACCATGACACAAACAGAGTTAGCTAAGTATAAGATTTTCTATAAATATACTTTTATATAAATTGCATTGCTCAGTTGTGTCTGACTCTTTGTGACCTCATGTACAACACACCATGCTGATCCACTTGGTTTTCGTGGCAGAGATACTGGAGTGGGTTGCCAGTTCCATACAGCTCCTGGTATTCCCAGGTTGACTCCCATCCAAGTAATGACCAGTGTGACCTCTTGTTTCTCTGGCTGGATATGAACCCAGGATGCTGTGGTGAAAGCACCTGCATCCTAACCACTGCACCTCCAGGGAACCCACTCCCACCATATATAACTGCAAATATTGTTAGTTTGTTATATACTTCACAAACATGTGAAGTTTTTTCACAAACTACAGTAGTCCTTTAAATATGGTGTAGACACTGATTGACTGTAATCCTATCATTATGCTTCGGTGGTAGCTATTATTTTGTTTTGTCTGATCTGCTTCTACAGGTGGTGGGAGACCTTGGACCTAATTCAATTGCGATTTGGCCAATTGAATAGGGCTCTATATAAGCACATAGCATATTTTTACAGAAGTTTTTAGTTAGTGAAGTTCTATCCAAAAGCAAGGTCTTCACTAACTAAAAACTTCTATAAAAAATTTTTTTTTTAAATGTGCTTATATAGAGCTCCATTCAATTGGCCAAATCGTAATGGAATGAGGCCCATAGCTTTTAGATAGAAGTTCACTAAATAAAAACTATAGAGACCTATTCAATTGGCCAAATCGCAATTGAATTTGGCCCCTTGAGTACAGAGGAAGCATTCAGCTGCTGCAATAGAATGTTCACCCTACAAAGGACCTCATTCAATTGCAATTTGGCCAATTGAATAGGGCTCTAAATAAGCACATAAAATATTTTTTTAAAGAAGTTTTTAGTTAGTAAGCATCTATCCAAAAGCAAGGTTTTCACAAACTAAAAACTTCTTTAAAAAAAATATGCTATGTGCTTATTTAGAGCCCTTATCAATTGGCCAAATCGCAATTGAATGAGGCCCAAAGTATCAGCACTTTCAATAGGTCTAATACAAATCTTACTAGATTAAAAGGATACACCATCCGGAGAGTTGTAATTATTTTTTAGTTAGTTTATTTTTTTTAACAAAGCTTATTGTAAATATGGGACTACAATAATAGTTTAACATAATCAAGTACATGTTGACACATACTCCAATAATGCAACACATGTTGAGGAAACAAGATGTGCTCTGTTTACTTTTATATTTGGGTGAGAAAAGCCAGGTTATAATTTGGATGATATAGAGAGAGGTTTAGGAACATAATTGTTATTAACATGTATCTATAAAGCATGAGTATATTCTGCAGAATAATAATTCAAGTGTACTTCTATTTCCAAGTACCACTTAATTTGTGCATGTTGAATTATATTTCTGTTTGGAGCTGATATTGCCTTTGCTATTTGAATAGATGAATTATTTCTTTACGTAATGTATTACATGTTTCTTGCTTTCAAAGCAACAGGGTATATTTATCAAGCAGGGATAAAAGTGGAGATAAGTAAGGATGAGTGGGAATAAGGCAGGCATAAGCAGAGTTACAACATAAAATACCTCCACCTCCTACATTACTATGGGAGCTATTTATCATGTTGGAATAAATGCAAATTAACTGCAATTTTTTTATCCCCACTTGATATATATACCATTATGTGAAATGTTCTACCTCCAGTGACTTATAGCAAGATTTCTTATGGTTGCCCTAAACATGTACTTAACCTGAGCAGACCACGCACATGTATACATGTACTCTGTGATGTAATTGTTCTGAACTTTATATCAGTTTCTTATAGTGTACAATAAAGTGTTTTGGTGGAACAGGATACATGCTGCTTCTTATATTCCTTTGAGAAGTTTATAGTTCTGTTTAGAACTTTTTGTAATTTTGTATCACCTGCCAAGAGTTCTCACCAATACAGCATGTTGAGTTCCTTATTATAGTTGGTGGTGCATCCCATCCTGAATTATTTGTTAGTGCTTTCACCCCACATCCCCATTTTTTAATTTAACTAGTACCCTAAAAAAATATGATTAAACATAATTATTGTTTTAGATGATGTAGAGAGAAAGGCACATGTTTACATATGTAACGTAAATGTACATTTGTTAAATACATTTGTATAAATGTGTCATAGAATAGCTGTGATGTTATTCAACAACACAATATAACACAATCCATACATTGCCCTGTTAAATAAAAAGTTAGTATCCACAAATAAGAAATACATTTTCTATTTAACACATACTATTTTGTCTTCTTTTCTGTTGGTGTTATTATTTATTATAGAATGAAAACTTTTACTCAAAAGACAAAAATAGATAAAGGTGAAAGTTTTAAGTACATTTTTTCTCTAAAGGAATTTAAACAGAAGGTTTGGAGGATAGTAGTTTCACCTTTAGCAAATTATGCTTCCTAGTAAGGGCACTCAAGGTTTCTTATCTGGTAAATATGAGAGAACAAGATTTGTGTTGAATGCTTTTAAAAGGGGCTGTGACAAATAATATATAAAGGCAAGAGTTTGGTCAATGGATAAATCAGATTCACAGTTTATGAGGAATTATTTTCCATCTGTATGAGAAAAATATCGAAGATCTTGTGCTGAGGTTGTTATGTACTTTGCTCTAAATATGTATATTAAGCAGACAAGGATTAAAGTAGATTATATAGGTCTGATTGGATACACTTAAGCTTTTCTTGACTCCAAGTATTGATGATTATTGTCAGCCAACAGTAATCTGTCTTGAATCTAGATGCTATTCTGAATAAAAACATTAAACTATTTTCTAGACTTTTCAAGGACCTGATTTTTATCACAACTTTTACTGCCAATGTAGGATGGCTGTAGCCAAACAGCATAAAGTTCCTTATTGTGGACAGTTAATTTGAAAAGGGAGCCCCTAGAGATTTAAAATCGATCGCAGAAAAAAAGATATTGCCACACTTTTACATTGCCAAGCTTTATGCTTTCTGTTGTATTCCAATAACAAATGAAAGAACTATTCTACTTTTCAATTTATTATAAAAGCTTTCTATTTGCAATTTTATCTGTAAGACTGCTCTCTATAGTTTTCCTTTTTTCAGAGTGGTTAAATGTGACATATTTAAAATTAACATTAAAGTTCATGTTAACATAAAAAAAACGGGTTTATCTTATGTATCTATTTTTAAAAAAAAAGTAACCAGGTCACAATCACAATTTATTCTTTAGACTATTATATATACCCCCAGAGTAACATAGGCAGCAAAACTATCAGTTTTTGATCGTAAAAGTTAATGCCCATAAACAAATATGCAATATGTATGCTGTGTAAAAAAGCAAAAAAAACAAACAAAGGGCAAACAATGGATGTGGTACAGACAATTACAACAGTTTAGTATAAATCAATATATTCACATCACATATCATTAGTATCAGAATAACTTCCATGGCATAAATGTAATTATTTCCATTTCTACTATTTGGGGACCAACCTATGTATACAAAGCTATATACACTGTAATCAGTCTCTTATTAAACATATAGAGCTAACAAAACCTAACCATTCACACCAATACTATCCTTGCTATGACAGAAATTAGATCTAGTTACAATATTTGCAACTATCAACTATAAAAACAAGTTTGCAGGTCCTTATTTTATTGCTGATAAAAGTACTAATACATCATGTCTCCAATAAAATAACCATCTCACCATCTCTACTCTAGCCCTCTATTCTTTGGTCCCACAGGCTGCTCTCCTTCTCTCCAGTCACAATCTCCTAAACCATGGCCCTCATTTATTTCCACCTTCTATTAGTCACATTCAGCCCCCAGGGCAGCAAACACCAAAAACACCCATAACTTAATACCCATCACTTATCACAAACCTTCCACCATGCTCCTCTCATGCCCCCTCTGGAATGCATGATATATTTGCAATAAACTCACACTCATTACCTATTTATGTTCAAATCCCTCAATGTAATCACTAAAACTTGGCCAACTCCACCAGATACCGCCTCCCCTGTGGTGCTTTCATTTGGAGATTTTCACTTCAGTCACACACTTAGACCAGGGTATAAACAAGGTGGAGGTGTGGACATATTATTTTCTCCTCGCTGCACATTTCACTGCATTCCCCCAGTTCCCTCCCTCCAATTCTATTTTTTCAAAGTCTGCACTATCCTCTTCCTCTCACACATCTCTCTGCAGGTTGCTTTGATCTATTGCCCACCTGGACCCGCCTCACAATCTCTGGCTCCCTCGCTCCCTCTCCTCACTTTCTCTCCTCCAATATGCTTTCACCCTCTCTTGGTGATTTTAACATTCCCACTGACACTCCCTTCACTACAGCTGCAAAATTACTTGCACTTACCTCTTCCCTTGACCTCTCATAATGGACAGAATCTCCAACTCACCATAATGGACACTCGCTTGACCTAATTTTTACCAATCACTGCACTATCTCCAACCTTATCATCTCCCCACTTCCTGTTTCTGACCATTATTTCCTAACCTACACCTTCACAACTCTTCCCACTTTCTGCTCTTCTTCTCCCCAGCTGCTAGAACCCACAGAAATCTGCAAACACTTGATCCACAACATCTTTCTAATGTCCTACAACTCTTCTCACTTGCCATGACATTGCAACTTCTCACTCCCCTCACTTGCGCTGACATTGCCACTACACAATACAACTTGGCTCCAACTTCCAAATCTCACACGTCACACTCATTCACTATAAGTTTATACATCGTTCCTATTACTATGCCCTCAATTCTGCAAAACAGCGCTACTTCTCATAATTAATATCCATTTTGGCCTCCTACCCCACGCATTTGTTTGCAAAATCCAACACTCTCCTCTGCCACCCCAACACCTCCCGCCCCTTCCTGTCTAAAGGCTGAAGACTTTGCTGTTGTTGTTGTTTAGTCGTTCAGTCGCGTCTGACTGTCCGTGACCCTATGGACCACAGCATGCCAGTTACATCACTCAGTCACTGCCCATCTGAGCTCCATCAAATTCATATTCATTGCTTCAATGACCTCATCTATCCATCTCTGCCTCTGTCATCCAATTCTTATTGTGCCTTCAATCTTTCCCAGCATCAGAGTCTTCTCTAGGCTATCCTGCTGTCTCATGATATGGCCAAAATATTTGATCTTCAGCCTCATGATCATACCTTCTAGTGAACAGTTTGTCTTGATTTCCTAAAGTGTTGAGTTATTGGATCTTCTTGCAGTCCAAGTAGTTTTCGCCAACACCACAATTCAAAGGTATCAATTCTACGTCTCTCAGACTTCTTTATGGTTCAGCTCTCACATCCGTATGTTCCTATTGGAAATACCATAGTTCTAACTATGCAGACCTTTTGATCATTCAATATATTTACTTTTTACTTGCTTGTCCAAGCTAGCCATCGCCTTCCTCCTCAGAAGCAAACATCTTTTAAATTCATGACTACAGTCATCATCTGAAGAAATTTTGGATCCCAGAAAAATAAAATCTGTTACTACCTCCACTTCTTCCCCATTTATTTGCTAGGAACTGAGATTGCTGTTTGCCATGGTCTTCATCTTTTTAACTTGGTCTTTTACCCTCAGCAATATTTATTTAATTTCCTCCTCCCTTTCAGCCATCAAAGTACCATCAGCGTATATGTGGTTGTTGATATTTCTTCCAGAAATATTTATTCCAAATTCTGGATTCATCCAGTCTAGCCTTACGCATGATGAACTCTGCATATAAGTTGAATTAATAAGGTAACAATATACAACCTTGTCGCACTCCTTTTCCGATCTTGAAATATTCTGTCGTCCCATATTCAGTTCTGACTTTGCTAGCCACTAATAAAATTAGATCTGTAATGTACTCTCCTCTCAACATGGCCCTAATTCATTCTTCCCTCAACAAACCGATAGCACCCTGCATTCACCCATCTCAAAATCCATTATTAACTACTTTGACCGTGTAACCAAGAATTAAGTCTCTAGTCTTCTATCAACCTCTTGTCTTACAACTTCTTCCACAGCATCAATTCCCATCCCAGCTGATATCAGGAACACAATAGCCACCGACTGTGACTATTCTCCACCACTGGATACACCATACAATACCTTAGAATATTAGGATTAATTCACAGAATGACACTTACACCTTGATTATGTAAGTCTAACAATTGCCACTCCTTTATTGAGACTATCAACATATATACAGTTTTCTGGACACAGGTCAGCAAATTACAGTAAGCTCCATCCTTGGGTACATAGAAGGGGACCAATTGGCAGTGACATGCTTCTGGTTCGCAGGGAGACCCTGTACATCTCATGATGTCAGACCCTTAAGCTATCCCTATATGGTGTTCTGACCGTCCGGTAGTACTTGAAATAAAACAAGTGCTGTACACTCTAAAGCTATCTGCCTTCTTATCTTCCTAAGGCCCCTGTCCCTTTAAGCTTGTATTTGTTCAGGTGGGGCTGGGTGAGTCAGCACAATCTAACAGTATATGACCTCCCTGTTACTATCCATGTAAGCTATTATGGTACCCCATAGCTCACTTGTCCCTGTGAAACCCATATCCATACCGTAACACAATCATAATACATGCAAAACAGATGTCATTTTAAAACTTTGGGCAACAAAAAATGAATAACTTTAGTAATACACAGGGTAACTCTTGACCGCCCAGACCCAGGCCACAGTCTCCATCAGTCCAGTCAGTCCCTGGGCATGTAGGATGTCTGTAGCCAAATAGCATACACATTCTTACTGCGCACAGTTAATTTGAAAAGGGTGCCCCAAGAGATTTAAAATTGATTGAGGAAAAAAGCTAAAGACTGAGCTCCTTATCTTTCCACCCTCTTTCACAACATCGACTCGTTATATATCTCTCACTGTTGCCAATGCCATTACCACACCCACCTGCCAGGCCATTTGTCTTCTCTTTACTTCCTTACATGCAATCAATCACAAATTCTTGCAATTTTCACCTAAAAATATCTCCAAAATATGTCAGTGTCCTACACAAGACACAGCAAAAAATTTAATTCACTCTCTCATCATATCTCACATTGTCTATTGCAACTCCCTCCTGGCTGGCCTCCCCATCACCCTTCTGTCCCATTCCAATCCATATTGAACGCATCTGCATCTGTTGGACCCATACACCATACTCAACTCAATGTGTCTAGTTGCTTCCCATAGCCTCCAGCATAAATTTAAATTCCCTATTGTATAAAACTCTAAAAAATAAGTAACCCTCTTATATCTCTGCTCGAATTGCAAAATACTCAATTGCACTTTTCGGTCTGCTATTGACCTTCTTCTATCCACCTCTCTAATTACCTCCTCTAACTCCTGCCTTCAGGACTATTCTCATGTTGCCTCTATATTTTTGGAAATTCTTGCCTAGCTCCACTTGACTATCCTCCTGCCTCAAATCTTTCAAAACCCCATAAAAAAAACATTTGTTTAAAAAAGCTTGTCAGATCCAGCATTTATCAACCTTGTACCTCACCCTTACACATTAGACTGTATGTTTGTGTGTCTTCAATGTTATCTCAATGTTTTATTGAACACTATGTAGGTTTGATTTTTAGCTAAAATCAGGGCCCTTCATTCTTTTGCAATGTGCTAAAACAGATTATGCATTGTACTTAACCCGGTATAGCGATATGAAATATGTTGGCGCATTACAAATAAAGGATAATAATAATAATTCACTAAGTGTTTGTGCAAACGGTAAGGGGCTTGTTCCAATCCCTAATGTATCTACACAAAAAAGGCTGCTTGCATCTGCAGCAGCTTTTTTTTTGTCCAGGTAACATACCAATCTCAATCTTAACTACTCTAAACCTAGTTAACTGGGGACCATGCATCATGCTGTTATAGACCCCACGTAGCGCTGCTGCAAACACTACTTAAAGGACCCCCACGGTATTCCTAATTTACCCTATGGCACTCTAAGTTATAAAATAACACTAACACTAATTATAAAAAAAAAACTTCTTTACACAAAAATAAAAACCTGAACATTACTAAAGATTATAAACCCTAAATCACATAAGATAAACAATCCAAATTATACAAAACAAAAAAAAAGAATTACAGTAGAAAATAAAAAATAATTGCATGGAAGTAAATAAAGAATTACACAAAATAAAAAAATAAACACTTTATAAATAAAACTAACCATGTAAAATAAAAGTAGTATACTTACCTATGCTAATTTCCATCCTCTTTGGCATACAGCGTTAACTTTAGGTGCCATGAACCTTACAGGGCCTCCATGGCATATATTGTTCATACTCTGTTGTATGTCTTAGTTAACAGTATTTTTCTCGTCATGTTGTTCAGAAATGCTGCCACTAACAGCATCTCCCTTTTTTATTGCTCTACCACAGACTACCTTCCCTTGATGGAAACTATATGTATTTGTTCTTCTTTTTAGGATGCAATACACAGGTACCAGGATAGTGATCCTGCATAGCAACGTTTAAAATAGCTATAAGCTAATGTCTATAAGTCAATGATGTATGACTAATGACAGTTCTCCATTCTGGTATCATATAGCAAGTGTTGTAATAAATTCCTGTGTATGAGTTGATATGTAAGTTGGTAACCAGAAGACAGCATCCTGAAGGGCACCCATATGTGTGATCTAATAAGGATAGCTTCTGCTTGACTTAGAACAAACACTTGTAACACTACCTAACACCTTTCTCTGGTTGAATTTACATGTACAAATGTATCCCTGAGAGCACTCACAGAGCATTCAAAGTACACATAAGCATGTTCAGTAACTCTTACGGGAGCTTTGTAGGAGAATCTTACATAAAATTTCCCATAGCAGCAGAGCCTTCAGACAACATAGGAAATTCATTCAATCTTACGGGAGCCATGTAATCGCAATTTAGAACAAATCACCTGTAGCAGCAGACACAATACATTACGAAGCGATCACTTGTAAGAGTTTACATGTAAGGTATTGAAATGGGTAGAATTTAATAGCACAGTAGGTCCCTACGAGGAATATTTGCGTACTAGTGTTCCTAGCGGAGCCATGTAACCAAGAGCTACGTTTTCTAAGGAGCAGCTCAATATGCTAATTTGTGCCAGAATATGCTTGCATAATGTAGGATGGTTTACTAATTGCATGACATCACAAATATAAACAACTTATGGTATTAGTGCGTTCTGCAAGAAAGATGCACACTGTGTCCCCAAAAGCACATCAAGATAATAGTATCAGGTGTAAATGAAAAATGGCTAGTTTCAAATTATCTACAAATTAAACTAGACTTATTTTTGGAATAACAGGAATTACATTTTACTAATGCCAATATATACAATTATGTGACTCTACTTTAAAGATGATATTTGTGTGTATTGTACTCATCAACATGAACAAACACTCCACAATTAATAAATATTTCACAAAAAGAAATGTGAGCTTCAATTTTAAATTTACATTGCAATCATATGTTTGCAGTCTTATTTGGTTATTAATTAGGTTCTTCTGATTTAATTAGCGTTCCCTTCCTAACCGGGGCAGCTTCTTGGTGTTCTCTTTTTTAGATTGCTAGTTGTTATCAGTTTATTTTCACAGACTGCTGCAGAGTTTCATAATTAAGTGGTCAAAGCTTTTATGTGAAAGTAGAAGAGTTTATAACCTGAAAGAAGCGGCTCTTTGGACAGTAAGTTCATTTCCCTTGCAGTCATGCCTCAGTGATAGACTTAAACAGCAGCCTTTGCTGGAAGAGTTGAAAATGTGATTTGCCAATATATTTCAAGAGCAGGCATTCTGGGAAAGGAATTAATTTTAAGGATACCATACAAAAGGTGATTAAAATTTGCAATGGCCAAGTGCTAAAGTAGCTGTGGTTCACATCCTCACTAGAAATGTGCATATGTCTCTGGAATGGGATTAATAACATTTCAAGATTTCTAGTAAGTGAAAATAAAGTGAGATGAAAATGGAGAAATATACTCCATGCACATATTTCTTATCTTTTATGCACAGTTAATAACAATTATTCTGCATAATATGAATGTAAGTGTATGCAAATAAGAACTACATATGAAAAATATACATTTGCATAATTATGCCATTGGATTTAATTATATTGCAAAACATTTGAATATGTTAATAGATTATAAAATAAAGTGTTGGACAGTTACAATTGCTTTAGTTAAATAATATCACTAAATCTTTTAAAGAACCACTGTGCAATGAAAATATATGTTTTTCAAAACGTAGGGCCTTATTCTATTGGCCAATTCATAAAATTTTACACACTTTTATCTATTAGCTACTTGCAATCTGATTACTAGTTACCCGCCCACAATCACTATGGGCCAGTCAAAGACGCAAAACTGGCCATAGCACAGCTTGATTATTACAAGCTCTATCTAATTAAAGTTTACAAAATTGATATTCTATTAGCCCTATATCGCAAATAAAGTCTGACCCGCAACTGAAAGAAGTATCATGTTTCTGTCAACAATATTATGAATACTAAATAGGACTCTCAAGGGCTTTTTCAAACACTTATTACAGCTGTAAAAGCAATTACAAATACAATAGTGCACTTTAAAGGCATGAGAAGGAATGGGAAGACATTAGAAATAATTGCAGGACAGTCTCAAACCCCCAAATATGCAATTAAAAAATATTATTTAAAAAAAATATTTATGAGTAATATTGATCCCAGGACTCAAGGGGTTAATACATATCATGAAACCCACATGGAAAAAAAATGATCTAATGCATTTTATAGAGTTTTAGATTGTGAACCCGGTCGGCAAATATTACTTATTGTCACTAATTAATTTGTAGCCTCCGATTGCAGATTACGTGTAACTTCCATGTTTTACTGACATCATGATGAAGGTCTCATTTACTATTGGCTGTGTCAAATAAGTAAATTACGGGCTTGCTTAAATATTGTTAGATTATATGATCATGCCCCCTGAAATCTGACTTAAGGAGGCAGAGTTTACGAGTTTAGCCTTAAGATCGTAATTTGCAAGCTGGCGTCAATAGAATCCATGAAAACATTTATAATGAAAAAAAAACTATGAGTTTGAGGCATTTGCAGGCTTTTAATAGAATAGGGCCCTTTGAGCCGGAAAATCATTAAGCTAGTTCCACTTAGGAATCTATGATAATTTTATGATAATTTTGTGAGATTGTGTGTGAGAGAAGCATTTACATTTCTTTAGAGCACGGCTTGCATATATTAATGCAGGCTAGCCTTCTTATTTCTTTTTTTTATAATTTTTATAGAAGGAGGTCGTAACAATAGTAGATGTAACATACAAAGTCAGCATAAATAGTGAGCAATTAACATCTAGGAAAGCTTGAGTCTATTATTCCCTTCTTTTGGTTTTTCAGTATTTATTTGACATCAGGATATGTCATAAATGGCCAGTTCATTTCAAAACACATAAAGAGAGAAAGAGGGGGGAAAACATAAGAGACTAAAGGGGGGAAGAAAAAGAAAAAGATCCAGAAAAAGGGAAGGGAGGGGGTGTTTGTAGTTATGTGCCGCTCTTGCGTCTAGTGTGAGTCTTTCTACCATTTCATTGCCATCCAATTTGTAGTCTCCATATGTCCCAATTTTTTATAGGTTGGTGTCTAATTTGGCTGAAATCTGGCTCATATAGTATATGTATTTGATTTTCTTCATTACTTCCACGAACATAGGATTGGCTGTCTTCCAGTTTTTAGGAGGGTGCATCTGGTGGCTAAAAATATTTGGTTAAAAAAAATTGAGCCTCCTTTGTGGGATCTGGGATAGGAAGGCCCAAAAGGGATTCTTCTGGCTTTTGAGGTATCTGAAAACCACAACATTTCTCCAAGATTTTGTAGGTTTCAGTCCATATGTGGGCTATTTTAGGACAGTCCCACAGGCTTGCCCACTTCTAAGCATGTGCAGGGCAAAATGGATGGTGTCTAATTCAGTGAGACCCAATGATCTAACAAATACTCTTCATCCTTCTCTCTCTTCTCTCCTTCCCCCTCCTTCCTCCATTAATAGACAAAACGACACATCTCTCATGCTCCAGTTCTCAGGAAGTGATGAAACAAGGACAAGATGGATTCATCTATAAACTACATTATTCTCATAAATTCTGATTCTCTTGAAAAATGTTGTTAGTTTGTTACATATTATACAAACACGTGTTGCTCCTCTTTTTTTTTTTGATTTTGCATTCCTCAAGACTGAAGTTAGTCCTTTATCCCGTTACTTTGGCTTCCATTTCATGGCTCCAATAAGAAAAGAAACAAGTGAAGTACACTTGTAAATCACTTCTGAGCTATCACAATACACATGTAAATCTAACCTCCGAGAAATGCCCCCTAAGTGACTGATATGTCCCTAATATCCTAAGCCCTGAGGACCTATACCATAACTATTTTAAAATTGCTACCACATGCCTCTTGTAACAATATTTTATCTCGCTGTAGTTTACTTGGAATACTTTCAGAAAAAAATACTCCTAGAAGCATGGATGCCTCAAGCTCAATGTTATGAAAGAGCTAGCACCATAATTATGTCAGATTTGTGGCTTGATTGCTTAAATCCAACACAATTAAGGGGTTAATACAGTTACCTCCTATGACTCCTGGACACCACCCCCCCCCCTCAAAACTTGCTATCCCCTATGATCCCATACATACCCCAGATTCCCATTCAATGCCTACTACACCCTTTGAGTCTGTGTATCCCCCGGGATCCCCCCTCAATACCCTCTACTTTCTATCTCCCAACTAAAGTATAACCATTGAGGGTCCTTGTGGACCCCGATTACACCAAATATTAAAATGTTACCACGGGTATAACCATGGAGATTCCTATGGACTCTAATCCCCCACGGGGGTCTACAGGGACCCTCATAGTCCCTAACACTAAGTACAATAAAAATATTACACAAAATAAAAAAATAAACTGGTAAAGGGGGGAAAAGTTCTTTACATATAATTTTAATGCCCACCAGCAACAATTATCAATGCCCAGATTCCTCTTCAGCATTGGACAAGTGGGTACTATCATGTTGGTTAAAAGTCTAACCAACCATAATGCATTGTTAGGACTTTGAACTATTAAGGAGGGATCCCTGGGGATACCCAGCTAATAGAGGGTAGCAGGTATTAAGGACAAATCCTGGGGGATACCCATCTCATATGGGTACAGGTATTAAGTGGGAATTCCAGGGAACAACTAGCTCATAGGAGGTAGTTGATATTAAGGAGAAATCACTGGAGATAGCCAGCTCATAGGGATATATGCTGTAGGTGGAGGGTTGCATTATTTTATTATTATTTAAACACTTCCCTGTCATGGGAAGGGGTTTATAAAGATAGACAGGGATAAGGGAAGATCTTCTGGCTTGTGTGTTGTGTTCTCATGAATGTGTACATTTCCGTAACATTGCTATGGAGACTACTGACATTCAGACTCTGAGTCCCCGACAAGCAGGCTGCAAGCACTGGTTAGAGCTAAAGAGCTCTGGAAAAAACCCTCTGGGTGCAAGTCAGTAAGTTTTATTTGAATTGTCTTTTGCGAAGTTGGTTTTCAATACTCCCGTTGCTGAGAGTCAACCTTCTGAGAGTTCTTAGGGAGACATTAAATGGCGGGCTTTACCTGGAAATCATCGTGCATAGCCCTATATTTCTTTTCTTTACAGGCCTGAATGCAATAGATATTTTCTATCACAGAGACTGGAACGCTCTTGGCAATCCCTGTGAATCTCAGCAAATCATAAATTTAAAATGGAACTGCCATATTAAAGTTTTTTGGTTTTTAATGATCACGATATAGATATATCTTATAGACATATTTTTACAAAATGATTATTGAGATATCCTCTTTGGTTGTGGTACTGTGTACTGATTAGTGACTTAGTGATCTTCATTATTATGTGAATGGATAATTGCACTAATGAATATATTTTTGGGCTGTAAACGGCATACATTGTCACTGTAATACTGGGAGTCAAAAGGTGTACATCTCAAAATCTATTTAGTTTAGAAAAATACTACAATGTGTTGACAGTTTTAGTGATCTCTAAATAACTACTGTAGTGGTCACACAATAGGGTTTATTTTGTTTATTTACTAACCAATCCACACTAAAATTAACATTTGAAGAAAAATGTTGATGTATCTTTAAGTCCTACAGTTGAACCTTAGTGTTTCAAGCTTTATTAGGTATCCTGGTTGTGGGAGCTGATCTGTCCAAGACTCTGTACTAATAATAGTATTTCTTTATCTCTGCCTGCAGTGGCAGCTGCTGTGTAATTGTACCATGAGATATATTTATCAAACAATGGCCAATAAAGCCTAAAGTGGGATTTCTGTTGGGTGTGGGGTTAAAATGCAAAGCATGAATTTCACAAAACCTTGCCTAACCCCATACTGCAGTGTTCATCAAACTTTCTCATTATAATATTGTGAATGCTTTTGCAGGCTTGTCTCACATAAATTCTAGAGTCCTTCTTAATCTTGTATCAGTCTCACATCTCATTCACTTTCAAATCCCACACAAATATAATAGGTTAATAATTCAAATAAATATTAATATTCTAAACAGCAAATGTCTATATTTGTATATTTCCAACTACCCCAGCAGTAGACAACTTGTATTTCATGTTGGGGCATATCTTTCAATACTTCTGATCATATTTCTGCCCTTCCTGCATTAGTGATGGGCCGTATATATTTTTTCAGGTATTTCTTTTTTATTAGTACTTAGAGCTTTATTTGTTTATTGCAGAATCAATCTAAGGTTCAAGTAGACAGCACCAGAGGGACATATTCAATTTTCGATTCATTTAAATATGCTACTCATTATTTTCAAAGTACGTCTATTTACCCTTGCACACCTTGCATAGGCACAATCAGTAGGAGAATAGCATTAATGAATACCAAGAGGCTCGTTCACTTAAAACTCATCTTGCAAGTGAAACTTTAACAGCTAATCAGACTTTATTGCATCTAGGCCAACGTATTTTTTTGAAACTCAAAACTATGACTTATTATTTTAGGTACCTTGATAAATTAGCCCAAAGAATAATTTAGTCATTTTATGTGTGATAGTCTTACACTGGTTGATACATTAAGAACCCCATCTCCTTGGTTGTGCTTGGCTGTCAGCCACAAACAATTGACTAAAGACACAGAGACAGTTTTTGTAAGTCATTATTTATTTTATTTTTGAAAAAGTATTATTGCATTAAACTACACTTCTAAGAATTATCAGATACTCAACTTAAAAAAGTTTCACTTCATGTACAACAAGAAGTGAAAAATACTGGATTTATTAGCTGCATTATTTACACAATTTCATACTGTACATTTAATACAAAAGCATTGACTTATGTTATAAATGTGTCTGCGGGAACAACCATTTTAAACTTTGTACCTTATAACCAAACAAATTGAAGGTGTCTTAATTCAATCAGGCATGCTAAATGTACACTCTCATAGGATTGTTATACAAATTGTACAGTTCTAGAAAATAATGTATCTGATAATTTTAACACCAAGCAGTAGTTTCACTCATGTGGTACTGAATCCATAATATCAACTTTTTGAGTACCAAGCAATGTATGAAGACATGTTGGATTTATTTAAGTATTACTTATCTACTATGATATGAACATTGTACATTTCTCTTTGGACACATATAATATGCTATATTTGTAAGTGAACAAGTGTGTGCTTCAATGTTTTAAGTTTTAATTAGAGTACCATAATACTTCATTTTTTTAGCATACACCTTTGATATTTTAACTTTAACCTCAGGTTAGCTGTACTGATTCACAATGTTTCTTAATTGAACATAGCTATAGAAAAGGGCAAAAACCTTGCAAAATGATTCAGACAGAAAGATAAGAAGCCTAATAGCTAATGCCAGACACCACAGATGCAACTGTCTCCTGAGTTACTGTGCCTTTTCCTGACAACTCTGTGTGATATGTAACTTCCATGGACATGCATTGGATTCTTGTGGAAACAAAGTTTACACAAAGAGAGTACAATAACTAAGGTTACCCCTGTACAGCGCTATGGAATATGATAGAATATGAAAGATAATAATAATAATAAGGTTAAATCTGTAGACCTGCTACAGTAAAAAAAAATCCTTGTTCCGAAACATATTTGTCTTTAATAACTAAGGTATTTGCAAGGAGAAATCAGTGCAGACCCTTCTACTAACTAGTAAGAGTCCTCCTCATAATAGTAATTTTATTTATTTATATATATATATATATATATATATATATATATATATATATATATATATATTTATAGATGTATAAGTATTGCTATATAAATAATTTAGAAATATTAGTAATAGTTTTTTATGAAAGGATAGCAAAACGATTAGAAACGTAATGAATATTACAACTATCCTCAACTTCATTACACTTCACTTTAAAGACCTTGCCACCACTTTAGTAAATCTAAGTCATTGCTCCCATATTAATTTTTTTTAATATGTATTCACAATAACTCCTTTGGATAGCAAAATAAAATATGTGTAGTCCAAGATTACAAATCATGCCTGACAAAAATATGCCCCTTAGGTGTAATATATTAATAGTCTGCACATAGGTTATACCCTTTATGATTATGTCCTTTATGTGTATGTTTTCATTATAATAATATTGAAGGTATACATCAATAATATACTATGCCAGGCAATACAGTTGATGAGGATATATTGTAAATTAATGTTCCTAAATGTGGGAGTTAAGTCTAGCACTTTGTTATAGTAGCAGACTCCCCTCTTCCTCTTAGAGGGATTGCTTCTGTGGAAGCTAGTAATTAGTTATTCCACAAGAGGCCAGAGACTAATATAATCATAGATAAAATCATAGATATAATTATATATGTCCATACAGATGCATTCCCAAATAAGAAATATGATAATACTGAAGGCATAAACCAATAATGCTGTTTCAGACAATGAATCTAGTGATGATCCCTATAGCTCACAGAGATGTACAATTGTATAGTATTCCTAATAGCAATATGCTACAATGACAAGCACTCCCCTCTCTCTTTAGGAGAGTGCCTTTAAGGAAACCAACTCTCGAATTATTCCATAAGTGGTTACAAGTTAATTTAAATAGTGCCTCTGATGTAAATACACTTCCTTGTTTAGGAGAGTGCCAAATCTCGATTATTCCATAAAAAGTTAGCTGTTTATTTAAATAGTGCATTTGAAATATATATATATATTCATACAATGACATTCCCACAATGACAGCCTAGTTCTTGTCTCACCGGCTATTCTCAGTGTTCAAAAACAGACCTGGGATGTAATTAAAGCAAAAATGTACTATTCCCTGTGCCTATCATTTCCCCACCATTAAAAATAGGGGAGATAGCAAGTGCTGCCATCCGGGCCCAAGATCCTGTCCCCGGCATTGTTATTTTTTCTTCAAAGTTGTAATAAAATAGACTTTACTGGCAGGCAATTACTATATGAGACTTTTGCTTACTACATGGTATTTAATGTTGGGTGTTTCCAATTATTTTTCTACATTTCAACTTGCTGTTATGAATACTCCCAAACCAGAGCTCAAAATCCCAGTAACCTTGCTTTTGCTTACCTCTAGCATTACTAGTAAATTGCATTCTTAGACATGCTAATACATTTACAAATTGCCTCTTGGGGCTTATAAACATAGAACATATTTAGTATTAGTGTTAGTTCTACTTTTCTTATTAAAATGCTTGTAAAACTTTAAGTCCAGCTGTTTAACGGGTCTAAATCCACACTTAGACCTTATGTGTCATGTGTTATCTTTAAAGCATGTGAGAAGATTGCATTTTGTTAAGGATATATTTTCTTTTTTCTTTAAACAACATGCTATACTGCTATTCTGTTTTGACTAAAATTGATCAAGATTTAAGGGGTCAATTATATTTAAAATGTAACAATTTTTTACTTTTTTACTTCGCTCAGAAATATCTTTCTATTTATAAAACATAATATCAAGAATATGACAAATAATGCATATCCATTTCCCGTCCATCTATTCTTTTTTTATTATTATTAATAATATTATTATAATTATTATTATAGCAATTTAAAAATTGTCTGTAATATTCTTCTTATAATATAGTTTTCTCTAGATGCATTTGAATTACACTTTGTGAATCAGTACAGTTGACTAGATTTCCAAATATAAGTGTATCTTAAAAAGTCTGCACAAACATACTCAATCTTATTACACACAACTACACATATTCCAGTGCACTTTCACTTATTTCCACATTGATACAATATTTCCCAAGTACTCAGTATTTTTTATTAAACAGTGCAAGCATATAGCACATCTCAATACAATTTGCCATAATAACTCTTACATTTCCTTTAGTGCTTTCTTGTAGCATCAGTCATAGATATTAAAGGTTGAAGTGGTAGAGAGACCAGTGACCCTCTGTGGCTTAGAGGTTTACCAAATATGCTTATTACAATTATTCATGTGATGGAAAGTAAACCGTGGACATTTATAGCAAGTCAATGTTCATCATGTATCATAACTCATAAGTTCTCTTTATATGCAACACCCGCCACAAGAAAGATTATAAATGAAATCTGTTGTAAAACTATCCTAACACTAACACCGTTAGTACTTCTGGATCATGGTTTATATAACTTTTTCATTTTGTTACATAAAAACAAATATTATTCATATTTTTCATGAATATTTCAAGCACTTGAAATGTTTAAAATGAAATAAACACATCAACAGGGACAATAACTAGGATAGTTTGTTGAATATGGCTCCATTCATCTTTTTTTTATTTCTTCATATAACAGAATAAGAGTTGTCAAACTCATTACACAGCTAGATATTGAACATACTTGCCAGTTTTATTTATTAATTGATTGATTTTACAGGTTTCAAAAATTGTGTCTTATTTGTGCTTTTCCCTTGTCTTTCCAGAGTGTTTTGTTAATATAACCTTGAAATATAACCTTCAAGTCTTGAATGGTGCTACGTGTTCCAAAACCACTAATTAGGGACATAGATTGCAATATGAACAACATGACATTACATATATGTATATGTATATTTTGACATCAACATATAAAACAAAACTATACTATAAAAGTCAGCTAAAACATAAAGTATTAAACTATGTAAGATATATTAATAATTAAAAACAAATTAAATAAATAAATAACATTAATGGTACAGATCTGACCCAAATGCTAGCTGTTTTGTGAAATAGATAACTAAAGCATGTGCATGTCAGTTTGTAAGGATGTAACAATGGCTTACCTCAACCAGAAATGTGGTGTTTTGTAAGGAAAATGCCTAAATATGACAAAAATACACCATTTTCCATGGTCTACTTTGCACCACCATTCATAAATTTACGTGTTGGAGCAACAAGCAATATTTTGAATCCACATACACCTCTAATAAAAATGTAAATATATAAACTGAATACATAGGCAGGTAGAAGATAAATATAATTTATAATGGTTTAATATGTATTTCAATGTGTTCATTGGGGAGTACAAATAACCCAACCCAACTAACAACACGTTCTTAATTTAAATGTTAATTATTGTCCTAGATTGTTCTAATTAATACACACCATTTTCACTATAGAGTATAATTCTACATAGTACTACTCTATGGTCATTGTGTGGACTCAAATATACTCTTTATACTCATTTTTATGACCATTGAACATCTATCACTTTCTATTATATTCTCTTAGGAAGACATAGTTTTTAATGGCTTCTAATGTGTAAGCTGAGTTTACAAGTAGATCTTCTTTATCATAAACCAATAAAATGTAAAAGACTTAGAGTGATGAAAATGCATTAAATATATTTTACTATTTCCATTTTGGAAAAACTTGAATATGAAGAATGACCCAAGATCAGCATAGCAATATATTATTTCAACTAAAATCCATAATAAAATAGAAGTATTGGAAATCTTACCTTTTCTAACTATATTTTAAATGCAAATAGTTGAATAACGGTGGATAGACTCTTAGCAGAGTAAATTACTATATAAATGAATATGTGAACATTTACTATTTTGAACAAGTGAAGTTTATAAGTATTATTATTATACTTTCAAATATCACTTCCTGAAAATATGTATATTATATAGTGTAGATATACATGCCCAAAAAGCACACATATCTAGCCAAATTTAATATATCATGTGTGTATGTGTGTTTGAACTGGGATAACATACAATAACCATGAATAATTTAGTTATTGGGCCTTTCCTTTCCTTGCATAGATAATATTGATGATGAGTATCTTTTCCATGTTCCTAATCCTGTCAAAACAATAAAATACAGCTAACAAATCAGAAAATGCTGCTGACTCTGATTACAAATTGATATGCTTTTCAATTCTTATTTAATCATCATCTGCCATCTGTATTTTATGAAAACAATATATGAAGAATATAGATATATGTTTGAAATACGGATTGATGTGGGAAATGCGTGCAATATAACAACATTCACTTTTCACAGGAAACTATTATTGGCAAATCATTCCTTCTGTTACCAAATGACTTAATCAAAATTGTACTAGATATAAAAACTCTTCTCTGCAGAGCGGGATCAATCTGTAAATATAACCTATATTATTTTTTGTGTGTCTACAGCTCATACAAAATTTATAAAGTCTTAATCATGATGTTATGGGGCATTGAATCATTTTTATCTGCATATATGTCTTCTCATTCCAGTTTGGTCTACATAAGAATATAGTGGGAGCAGTTTGTCAAACCAACCAATGTTTTATAACATCAACTGTATTCAGTAAAATGTAATCATTTATTTCCTCAATAATTCCAAAACCATTGACGTAAACACAATTCATAATACTGTGTAGCATTTAATCTGTGCATACAACCTTTTTTACATTTGTGAGTTTGTGTAGATTAGTAGAATGAAGTAAAAACCTCACAGTGCTTTTGTTGCCATTTTATACTGTCGGTAATTAACACTGGGCCAGATTAACTATAATTCTCGCAGGCTGCAAATGTTTGGGTGAGGCTTTGTTAAATTCAGTAGAAAACAGCCACTTAGTGCCTCAGAGAACCACAACAGCCAAGTATACATTTCCACTAAATTTGGATTTAGCTTTGGAAAATAATTAACCTATTATGGTTCTGTATTTGAAATTAGATAATATTTTTTAAAAAATGTTATACCAAATAAAATGACCAATAGGAGATTATCATTAAACACATCCATAATCATTCCACTGTTTTGAATTGAGAAATGATTATGTTATATTTGCATTTAAAATTCTAAAACATATCCCTGGGAAAATAAATATACTTTATAAGGGAATCAATGAAATATTTCAATATGTATCCTAATAGTTCCCAAAATGCTACTCTAGCAAATGTTAGTGAGATTGGGTTGATGCCGAGTGATGATGAAAGTCTTGTCCTTGAAATAGTGGATGGATTAAAGGATGGAGGTGTATCGCAGGATGAATACCAGTGTTGGGATGTGGAGTTAATAAAGTAGGAATTAAGGTTGCATGTGGAAATGCTTGAATAGTTAGTTGAGCGGGGTGAATGGCTGTTGCAGACACTAGATGTAATGGATGCCCAGTTATAAATGCTGGGTGTGCTGGAATTACTGCTGGTGATAATGATGAAAGGGCAATAGGAGTAAAGTGGGACTGAGGAAAGGGGTTTAGATGAGGTAAGGGAAGATGACCAGTCTGTGAATGCATGGCTGCAGTAACAGCATAGCGCTGCATGAGCGCATGATGAATTGTCGTGATAGATGGATGCTGTTGAACAGAAACAGGCTGGATAGCTTGTGCACTTGAGAAAACAGGTGATCCACTTGTAGGTAAAGCTTTAAAATGCTTTGATAAGTGCTGTTTCTGCATATGTTGCTGTGCCTGTAGCTGTAATAGCCGATACTTATCTACTTCATCTGGCGAAAATGTTATAGGTTGTTGTGTGAGGGGAGGAGATGAAGATGTATGGTACACTCTTTGATTATTTTCAGTTTTACCATAGTCCTGCATAGTACGATCATAACAGTATTTTAAGTTTCCTTCCACAGGACTTGATTTCATATTTACATCATGCTGTCCCAGTCTCTTTTGTTCTTCTTTGGTCTCGGGTGAATCAGATCCACCTGAATGTCGAAGAGAGGGCAAAGCACATGAGAAATTAAGGTGAACAGGGTCAGGGCTTTGCATAAAAGGTTGCACTTCGCTAATTAATTGTCTTGATTGTTCTCTGACAGAAACTGGAATTTCAGTATTCAAGGTTCGACACTCTGTGCCTACATGGATTATATCTTTAAAAAGACAACTATCAGAATTTCTGGTAACTGTGACTTCATACCCTTCTGTATTTTCACTTTTGCTATTGCAGATTCCATTTTCCACTGTGCTGTCATAAGTATTTATGCTTTTGCTTTTAGTTTTTACACTATTAAGTAAAGGCAAAATTGTTTGTCCATGAGCAGAAGGGTTAAAGTTTACTGCAAAGTAACTTTGGGAGTGATTATTTAATTCCATGCCACAATCTTCTGAGTATTCACTTAAAGTATTATCATTCTCCACTTGTTTTGCAGAAGCTCCTCTTTCTAAAACCAATTCAGCAATCAATGTTTTTTTCTCTTTCACTATTATATGCTTCACAATGTTTTCTGAAGTCCTTTCATTACAATTTCCCGAAAGAGAAATTATGTTTTGGGAATAACATTTATATGATGTTTCTTTTGCTTCACTGGTGTTAAACGTTTCATTGTCATGAGGAGTTTGATGGGTGCCCATTGAGTATGTTCTTTCTTTTGAGTGATATGTAGAATTGTTTGATCTTATAGATGTAGATTTGTCATTCCTGTGTGCATGTCTTGTATGTAATCTTTCTGAACTGTGATCTGATATCATTTCTTTATATTTTTTCTTAGATCGGTGTTCCTTCCTTATACGTTTGGAACTTACTTGGCGTTCAGGGCTTTCATATTTTGACATGTCAATAACTGTTTTGTGCTTTAAATTTCTACATTTATATTTCTGTTTTTTATCAGAAATGTAAGAAATGCATTCATTGTCACTAGACGTCTCACAATTGTGCTTTCCATTAATGCAATCTCCTCTTCTCCAACTATTTTTATGTCTTGATTTATGACTGACATGTTTACATGTTAAACCACCACTACTATCAAGAGAATCTGAATGCATAACAAACTTGTGACAAGGGGATGTTTGTGAAGAAGATAATTTCCAACATCTTACAGAACTTCCATCACTTTCCGAGCATGACTCTTTATTTTTGGAACTTGATTTATCACTTGAATTATCCCAAGAAATACCATTGCCATTTCGATTTAAATAATTATAGTTTTTATGCTGATTTTCGTTTGAGTTGGACCAGCTCATATGTTCATTTTTGTCTTTTATATTGAACTGATCATTATGCAAAGTCTTAAGAATTTTAGTTTTTGTGTCTTCTTTGGGAACTAAATTATTTTCTTTAACCCTGCTATGAAGAGATTCTTTGCTGTTATCTAACCATCCATGACATGATCTTTTACGCTTCCTTGAATGGTTACTTTCTTTAAAAATACACTTTTGTGAAGTATTAAGGTGGGTGGAATCTTGAGCTGTATTTTCATGCAAATTATTTAAGTTAGCTTTTTGTGTGATTTCTTTTGTTACTCCGTAATTGTTATAAGATTCCAAGTCTTTTTCAGACATTTTCTCTAAGAGAAGTTTTTCTCTCTTTGGTTCTGGTGATTGACTATCTTTTTCAATTTCCAGTTCTCTGTCTGTAGTATTACCTGAGGCTCTTTTCTCATTTGTAGTTTTAGACTGATCATGCTTCTCACAGTTTTTTGTGACTCTCTCATTTGCCTTTCTAATCGTGTTCTTTCGAGAACATTTAAAATCAAAATATAATGGATTACAGGCATAAGAAATAGAAGGCTCGGTTTTTGTAAATAGAAGCAATTCTGTGGGCCACTGCAAATTTGTACTGCCGTCTTTGCTCAAAACATTAAGAAAAGGCATAGCACTGGACTGAGCATTGTTATTTAAAGAGTCACTTAATTGGGGCTCTGGACAATTATTAGGGTTCTGGACTAATTCATGAGATGAATTTAAATTTTCTACATTTAAATTTGCACTTGGCTCATCTTCATCGTGCTTTTGTTTGATATCCTCTGATATATTCTGTATTAATACTGCATTAGTAACTGTGTGCTCATTGGAACTATTATCAAGTATCAAACAACTTTTATCTTGGCCATGGATTGATTCAGAAGTCTCCAAAGTTACCTCAGGCGTCCCCAAAACATTTACTTCTATTTCATTCAAAGGATCTGCGCAGTTTACTTCTGAACACTGTGTTTTGGCTTTTAAGTTTGATTGGACAATTTCGTTTGTTTCCTTTGTTTCATTTCTGCTGCTCTCAGTGTCCTTTACAATCTCCACATTTGCAGGCATATGGCCTTGCATAGAGTCGTCAGTTTCATGTTGAAGGGTCAATGCACTATTTTCTCTTGCATTTTCCTCGACGTGTGCATAGTGTCTAAAGCTTACAGACATTTGCTTTGTTTTATGATTGAGGAACTGATTGCATTCATTTGCTTCTTCTGTGTTCTCATTGAAAACTGATGCTGAAGAATCTAACTTCAGTAAAGCCTTTTTAGAGAAACAGAATGAAACTCCTGCCCTATTATTGACATTGATTCCATTTGAGAAAGGTAGTTGGTTCTGATTTCCAACAAAACAGCATCTGCCATTATTCAGTACATCTCTCCCAAATAAAATGTCTTGCTTGTTCTCTGTTACGCTGCCATTGGTGACTTGTTCTCCTTTACAGACCACAGTACACCTGGAGCCTGCGATCCTGCCACTTTCACTTGTGAAGAATGTTTCTTGGGGTCCTCGTAGTCTCGGAACTTTAAATATTGGTCCACCATCTGAAACACTGCAAGAAAAAAAACAACTCAATAATAATATACTACACAGATAATATATATATATATATATATATATATATATATATATATATACAATCTCAAATCTTAATATTTCTTAATATTTCCTGGCTTTGTGATCCTAGAAATATTGAATAGCAGTTGTTGTATATCATATATACTGAACCATTTTGGCTGAGTGGCGAGAGGAAGGGTTAGGCAAATAGATCAGTAATTAAATGACTTCAATGAGTCACAGAGGGAAGTGGTGCAATTACTTTAGATACTATCAACAGAACAAAGGCAAAGATTCAATGTACAGAGCAGTATCAGTCCCGTGAGCTTTATGGATTTATTTTGAGTATAACGCCACAACTTTAAAGTACAAACTATAAGCAAAACATATGCACTGCTTTAGTGACACTAGGTTAACCATATGGATAAAAAGAAATAAAAATTGATCTGTACAACACAAAGCTAGTAAGACTTTAAATTAATGCCATGCTACTTTGTATCTTGGGATATAGCCAATAATGTTAGTTTCCCATAAAGATTACATTTTTTATTACATAAATTATAGTGCATGATAATATTAAGCACATTAGATTTCAAAATGTTTTAAAATTGACCTTATGATTAAACTAATGACAGGTTATCAATACTGGAGCTAAACACAGAGATATTTTGTAATTTATTTCAAACTTACAAGTTCACATACGTTAAAATAATACCTTATAACTTTTGTTGCATTAGGACAGCTGATATTCAATGATTGAGTACGAGCAGCTAATTAATGGCAATGTATGGGTCATTGCAGACATAATGTTAATGAGAAGCAATAAGTGATGCATGGGAATTTGAATGGATTCCACTCATCTTTTATGGCTACTCAGTTAAATGTGATGTCTTGCTTTAATAAAATATGTTTGCATGAGAGAGAGAACATATTATAATTAAAATTATCATGATTTTGTATTATGGTTTGCATTATGATAGTTTAACCTCTGAGCAAATGGTAAATAATTAAGAAATAGTTTATTGCTCTTGATTTTTTTATAATACATACTGATCAAATTCACTGTTATCATTCAAATATTGTTCACTGAGCACTGGTCTTTGCATACCCCTCGAAACCCCACAGTGTTGAGTCAGACATGTTCCTTTATCACTGAACCAAATAATATCGATGAACATTCAATACATTTTATGTGAAAAAGCATACAGTATTACAATCAGGGAACTTTTCTGACCTAAAGTGTACAGTTTTACTATGGAGATACACACCCTGCCTTTTCTGCATATATCCTCATATATTTAATATGTCCCCCTTATTGCCTGCATCTAGATGTAACAGGAGTGTGCAAAGTACTGCAAATGGGTGTTTGTATCTAGGTTTATTGTAATGTGAAGCTGTGGATAACAGCTTCTTCAAAGTCCTTACTAATGAAAATAGCTTAGGGGTTTAATGTGCCTAAATAGACTATGCACTAGGTATACTTACAGTAATTAAAAAAAAAAACTTAACTTTTCAATATGTTGTATTAAACATGGTCTCTTTTCTATACATTTAACCATGATCACCTACATCGATAACTGTACACATGTGATGCATGTTCCCATAGCTATTCATTACCTTATACACCTTATAGTCTAGGAGCACATTATGTTAGCAATATATATATATATAGATTGTAATGTTATAGACAGCATACCTATTATTCTAACACTGTGTGATAATTCACCGTTGATTAATAATCAGTATAATGTTGTTTTTTGGGAGGGGCAATTGACTGATGAAAATGTATGGCAATAATTAGTATTAGGTTATATAAGTAAAAATAAGTAAAAGGATCATTGTAATTTTAAGCAAAACAAACAGATAAACCTCTTTTTATTTTTCACTAAACAGTTTGTGTAATGTTAATCAACATAAATGTGCTTTGTTACAATATATTTTTATGGTAATTACTTTGGATTGACTGCTTAAGGATTAAATGCGCGCTTACCACAACATTTTTGAATGTAGAGATGCTAAACATGATTTATGGAAAGGACAGTTGGACTTGTTTTCGTACAAGAATTCATTTCCCCCCTAATATTCAAAAAATGTTCTGTTAACAGTATTAAAGACAATTTGGGATTATACCATCCATGTATCTGCAAGCATATATATTAAACCAGAAAATAGTAGCGAGATTAGAACCTGCCTAAATATTTCAATTGCCCTTCACATTATAATCAAGGGACATATTATTTTAGGTTTTCATGAACATCCTTTTCAAAGACACCTAATTGAAATTCTTACCAGTCTGGTTGCTTTCGTAGCTCTGCAAGCTGATGAAGCCGTTTAAGTGCTTTCTCCTGTTTTTTCTCATCTTTCCAGGACTTTGAAGCAACATTTCGAGCAAATTCCCTTTGTTTTAATTCCTTCAGCCTCTGAAAATAATGAATAACATGATACATTGTGTTACTTAAATGTTGGATACCTAAATGTTTTCATACTACAAGGGATTAGTATTTAACAGTCCAATACTGAATATCTTTGTGCCTCTTGAAGTATAATTAATTGAATATATATATATATATATATATAAAGGTTTGTATATAGATGTGGAAACTTAGGGTCCATATTTTGTGCTTTTCTTATTAGGCTAAGTAAACAATTTCTTAACTCCTTTCCATTCAAACCTAAATAGGTTGTAGTGTACAATGCAAGTCATGTTACAACTGTCTCAGAAGAGTGTGTTAAGGTAACCATGTCATATTGTACTGATATCACTATTACACTATATCATTATGAGTAGCACAAGAATGGAACAATGTACATGCACATAGTGGTTGTAGATGAACTATCCAGTGGAATATATTCATTTGTTTTATCTAAGTATTATTATGAAAGGGTTTTTAAGATGTATTTTAAACTGTGGTGATAAATACAGTATGTAGTAGCATATTATCCTAGTTGAAATGTCTGCTCTGCTTAAGATCAACCATCTGGTCCTACTAAAGTAATAGAGAGTACAATGTTTCTGTTTTCCATGCACCAGGAAAGCTATTTTCTTACCATCACATTAGATCAATTCAAACTAATATACAATAGGCACAAGAGAAACACATAAATACATAAACACAAAATGTGTAGCATGACCTGGTAGTCCCTGAAAGAAAACATTCTGTATAAGCAATAAAACTCATTTCCATCTCCACTACTGGCACTGAAACATGAATTATATATAGCCGGTTAAGCTATTGCTCCCTCAATCCCCAGTGTAACTCGGTATTAGAAATTATTCAGTGACTACTCTACTCAGCATCACTATGGACAGGGCATATGATGTTACAACCCATTTTTAATTATGAAGAAACAGCATCATGGGGTGCATAGGTAGTCCTAAGTACTACATATAGTATTATGCTTTCTCATAGATTGTAGATATGATTGTAACTACCACTTAAAGAGATCTGTGTAATAGTGATTACAATTACTAAAACACATGTAAAAAATGAACACGATGTATGTTTTATATTAAACAAAGAGGGAAATACAAACATATTAATCAATACATTTTACATAAAAATCAAAATCCCTAAGTTCCAAACAGAGACTATTTTTTTATTATAATAATTCAAAAGAACATATGTTTAGGAATAGTAGTCATAATCCACCCCTGTATAGGCATTTTAGGGAGAAACATCAGGGTTGCTGTTACTATTTTAAGTTCATGGCATTTAAAGAATAATAACCACACACAAGCAATGCCATTACTAAGGGGGGGGGGGGGGGGGGGGGTCCATGGAACTTTTCTTTCAAAAACATCCCCTTTGAAATTTAAATTTATCTTTGATGAATAGTGTGTATTTCCTCCATGATTTTCTAATATACCTAATTTGTGTTGTTGTTTAGTCATTCTGTCTTGTCTGACTCTCTGTGACCTTATGAACAGCAGCACACCATGAATATATGTCAGCCACTGCCCCTCTTAGCTCCCTCAAGCTCATGTTCATTGCTTCCATGACCACATGTATCCATCTTCTCCTCTGCCATCCCCTTCTTCATGTGCCTTGAATTTTTCCCAGAATCATATTCTTCACTTGGGAAACCTGTCTTCTCATGATATGGCCAAAATATGTGAGCTTTAGCCTCGTGAAAAATGTTTTTCAGAGAACAGTTTGGCTTGATTGTCTATATTATTGATAGATTGGATCTTCTTGTTACTACCGGGAATACCATAGTTCTATCTATACAGACCTGTGTTGATAGTTTAATATCTTTACTTTTTACTAGCTTGTTCAGACTTGCTATAGCTTTTGTCCCCACAAGCAATGGCTACAATTACTATGTGCTGGGATGGAAAAATAAAATCTGTCAACACCTCCACTTTTTCCCCATCTACTTGCTAGGAACTGTTTGTTATGATCTTCATCGGTTTAAGGTTGAACAGTAGCTTTCACACGCACGTTTCACATTTATCAATACGCCCTTTAGTTTCACCTCACTTTCAGATATCAGAGTAGTATCATCTGTGTATCTGAGGTTGTTGATATTTCTCTCAACAATATTAATTCCAAATTTGTATTTCTCTAGTCCAGCCTAATTCATGATGTATTCCACATATAAGTTGAATAAATAAGGTGACAATATCCAACCTTGCCTCACTACATTCTTGATCTTGAATGATTCGTTTTTTCCATGTTCTGCTCTGATGGTGGCTCCTTCATCCACGTAGAAATACCTCAGGAAGCAGATGAGATGGTCTGGTACCCACATTTTGTTAATAAAAAAAACTTGCCAAATTTTATGATGACATTTCTATGAAGCAGAGGTAAATGTTTTTTTTCTGAAACACTAATGCTATCTCTATTATCCAGCGGACATTAGCAGTTTGATCTCTTGTGCCTCTTCCTCTGTGAAACCCAGCTTGCACGTCTGGTTGTTGGAGCCAAGCTTGCAGGATCTTAAGCATAAACTTGCAGCACGTGAAATAATTAGAGCACTCTTTGGCACCTTCTTGGGGGGCATTTGGATGCAGCTTGACCTTTCCCAGTCTAATAGCCACTGTTGTTTTTTCCATATCTGTTAACATACAAGGCTTCCTAGGGCCCATCTCTACTCTGGCTCCAAATCATTAGAAAAAAATACCAAGGTTATCAATGCTGTTTAGATACTTCCTGCATAGATCTACTTCTATTCAGTCCCTATCATGTTTGTCTTTTATCCTTCCCATTTTGGAATGAAATGTTCCCTTGAGCTCTCCAATTTTCATGAGAAAATCTCATGACTACCTTGTTCTATTAGCTTTCTCGATCACTTTACATTGGTTATTTTAGAATGTCTCCTTGTCTCTTTTTGCTGTCCTCTGGAATTCTGTATTCAGTTGGATTTTTTTTCCTATCCTCATTACCTTCCACTTTCTTTCTTTCCTGGGCTGCTTTCAAAGCCTCATTACTTTTTCTTTTTGAGAGGGTATTCTTTTTGAGAGGAAATTCTCTGTTGCAGTTTCCTGGACAATGTCAAAAAACTTCTTAACTTCATGCATTCTATGTATTATGTTAAGTTGTTGTTGTTCCGTCATTCCGCCGTGTCTGACTGTCCATGGTCCATCTGTTTTTCTTGGCATAGATTGTGGAGTATGCTGTCAGTTCCTTCTCCAGTGGACTGTGATTTGTCTGACCTCTGTATTATAACCTGCTAATCTTGGGTGACCCTAAATGGTATAACTTACAGTTTCACTAAAATACACAAGCCCCCACACCACAGCAAGGTACTGATCCAGAAGGGGACCATGTCTAGTACCTTAAATCTAATCTCCACTGCATATTCACAGGGAATGTTATTTATTTTACATCTGCTAGTCTGATAATAGTCCCTCTTTTCCTCAGTTTAATTCAAAACTTTGCAATAAGAAGCTCCCGATCACAGCCGAAGTCAGCTCCAGGTCTAGTTTTTGCTGATTGTATAGCACTCCTTCATCATTGGCTACAAAATATATCGTAAAACTGATTTTTATATTGTCCATCTGGCGATATCCATGTATAGAATCATTTCTGAGGCTTTTGGAAGAGGGGTTTTATTATGAATTATCTTGACAGAATTCTATTAATCTCCAACCTTGCCCATTATTCCAGGTATCTTTTGTTTTCCTATTTTAGTATACCAATCTTCTCTAAGGAGAATTTTATATTTAATTTTATTTTATGGTTTCTTCTTGTTTTAAGTTCTAGATTTAGTTCATGGCAGGTTGTGTTTTTATTTTTGTATTTTCCATTTAGTTTTTCTGATTGGCTGGTTTTCTCAGTGAAGTGTATCTGGATACAATATATAGAAATATTTGTTTACGTCTGTTTTGTTAGGATCACTCACCTATTAATAGAACTTATGGGGTATGATTATAGCATTTATGTGGTATACAAATTACCTTCTAGTTTGTAAGTTCGTCAGAGTAACACCTCTGTTTCACCATACTGTCTGCTTACCCATTTGCATTGTATTGCATTGTATTTACAATCCTTAAGATGTGTCTATTCCTTTGTAATTTGCTAATTGTGCCCACTGTATTCTTTCCTACTTTGTAACTAGTGCTACAGAAAATGCTGGTGTTTTATAAATACATGGTAGCATTTTTAGTACTCCATGATTTACCTTCAGCCCCTGTGATGCTTAGTGAAACTAGGGCAATGATTCCTAACCCTCTCCTCAATGACCAAAGCAATTTATATTCAGCAGGCTATGGAGCATCTACTTTCCTTACTTATATTCACACAGTGTTAAACTGAAATCTTGGACTGCCTGGTGTTCTTGAGGAGAAGGTTGGGAATAATTGACCTTGATTCACTAAAGATCACTGAGTCTATACAGTAGATCACCGAAGGATGTTGTGTCTATTTTCTAGGGTCAAATTCATGTTACAGCTCTTTATGACCATTTGCATCAACTAAGATAGCTTAATAAATCTATATCATTGCTTTTTAGCACTCAGCAGAGCTATTTACTAGGCATCACAAGGACTGTGTGATTTGTATCACTATTTTTCCTATGGAGCAACTTTCCATTGCAGGCTTAGTAAATATCCCCAAAGAATGAGAACAGCTCGCAGTCATTATTTCTAATATATTAGAAAGACAAACAGTATTATGGTATGGAAATTACAACTGATTAGAACATTTTGTAAGGAAAAAAAAATCTACTGGAAAAGTTCAACTTGAGATGAATATGAAGTAACTTATTATAGCAGATACATGTTTAGAGGCAATTTGGTATATGACTTTTTGTTTAGGCATGTCAATTAAGAATAAATTATACATAATTCTGCATGCCAGGGACTGGTAGCCTAAAGCAATGCTTTGTAACAGAATCAATGTGAAGGTAATTTCGTAAGAGATCCACAATACAGGGCTATGCAGTGTGTCCAATGGTATAAACATATAAACATTAATAGAGCATGTTAAAAAATAGCAATTCAATTGTATATCTATGTAAATATGATTAATTCCAGAGGGACTTCTCTGCTGTGCATTAGTAATACATTTCTGTATTATATTCTCTATAATTAGATGTGTCATGTACAAATATTTTATTTGAGGCAAAAAACAATGTGAACAATTGTTAAGCTATATACATATATGTTGATAAATTAATTATAATATCAGAAGAAGCAATTTCCTAAAATGTTCTTGATATACCACCTGAATATTTGTATATGTATTTGTATATAAAACTCCATTGTAAAAGTCAGTATACTACTAGAAAAAGTTGAAATTCCAACATTCAGATTAATTCAACTTTCCAAAAGCTGAGAAGCAGTTCACTGAAAGCTGCAAAGTCTATTTCTGATTGCGAAATTAAACAATTCTTACAACATTTTAGAATCTATCTCTATTACCTCCTCTCTCTACAGAACACACCTCGGAACTCAGCCTGCTACAACTTATCCTATCTGAATTATACAATGCCCGTATCTGATCCTCCCCCTACCCCTACCCACACAGCCTGCTCCTCAAAGACCCTCACTATACCTTCTCTCTCTACAGAACACACCTCAGAACACAGCCTGCTACAACTTCTCCTAACATAGCCTGCTGCAACTTCTCCTAACTGAATTATACAATGCCTGTATCTGATCCTCCCCCTCCATCCCCCTCCTACCCACACAGCCTGCTCCTCAAAGGCCCTCACTATACCTTCTCTCTCTACAGAACACACCTCAGAACACAGCCTGCTACAACTTCTCCTAACATAGCCTACTACAACTTCTCCTAACATATCACAACTATTTCCTACAAGGTATATTTCTTCAAGCAACATGCATCTACTGCTATATGATTTCTGTAATCTACTCAAGTTTTATGCAATCTATCTGTTTGAACCTATTTCCATGCTCCATTCTAAACTGCCCCCCTCCTTTTTTCTATACAATGCCTGTATCTGATCCTCCCCCTACCCCTACCCATACAGCCGGCTCTTCAAAGGCCCTCACTATACTTTTTCTCTCTACAAAACACACCTCAGAACACAGCCTGCTACAACTTCTCCTAACACACCCTGCTACAACTTCTCCTAACTGAATTAAGATACCACTTCCCTCCCACCCACCTCCAATTGTTGCAGTTATATGACACTCAAATTACCTGACATTCCCATTTGCAGGTTATATTACCTGACCACTAGATGCAAATAATATATTACACACTACAACCATTCACCTCACACTGACACTTTCTAACTTTCATTTTCTTTCTGACCCCTGCTATTCCTTATCTGTTACTCTTCCCCAGTCTCTGCCTCTCCCATACCCTTTAGATTGTAAGTAGCAAGTTTCCGATCATGCAGGGTGCTTTAGGAAAAAGCATTTTCTACAAAGATTCTAAGCTCAAAACAGGTCCCTCCATTCTCTGCAGTTTATCATTGTATTCTTCCTTTTTACACTGTACAGCGCTATGGAATATGTTGGCACAATACAAATAAAAGATAATAAAAATAAATAATAATAATAATATTACTATTGTTTGGGACCTGTTTAAAAAACAAAGTGTCGAAAGGCACCAAAACAGTTTGCTGAAAGGTGCAATGTATATTACCCAGGGATCAATGTGCCATCACAATCTCTGTAATAGCTTGATGAGTTTGTTTGGTGACATTTTTCGTTAAAGAGCCATATTCAGAATCTATTCCTTTGAAATACACTTGAAATGGGCAAATAAGGCAAATAATAATAATTATAATACAGCATTTATTCCTGAATATGAGCAGGGTTAAAGGACCACCAAAGATCCCTACTTATAATATGATCAGTGCAAAAACTAGTCTTGATAATAGGAGACATTTTTTTATCACTTAAAAAGCCAGCAACAATGCTGCACTCTTCTATAGGCTCCCATGTTCATATTTATGCTTTTCTTAATTGTCACTTGGAAAGGGTTATTCTATTATGAGTTTCACTTCCATGTAATCCTGTAAATGAAGGTACGAGACATAGACCCCCATTTAATTGGCCAAATTATAATTACTGGAGCCCGTAATGTACCCCGTAAAAGTTACTGATATTCAATTGGCTACATTTTGCTACTCGTTACAGGCTCAAATTACTGTGGTTGTAAAAAATATAACTCCGCTCTATCTACTCCTTTGATGTTTCAAGAATGCAAATGTTACCAGTGCTAATCCATATTCAATTACAACAATTCAACAAACCCGCAAACTCCTTCTAACTTGTAAATGGTAAATGTATCAAAAATGTCTACGAGTACTAGATAGGACTCACAAGTGGGTTAAACACCTGTTCATAGCACTTTAAAAGCAAATATAAACTCACAATTCTGTACTTTAAAATACAGGGAAAGCTATGAAAAGCATTAGCATTAATTGCTCAACAGTCTCAAGCTCCCAAATCTGCACTAAAAACTTTTTTTTTAACTTTTATTTCTTTGTTATATTGATCCCAGGAATCAAGCAGTTAATACTTATCAGGCCACCCACATGGTGTAGTTTATTTATTGATTTTTATTGATTTCTACATTGCTGGATTGCGAGTCTGATCGCATATCGGACTTTGTAAACACTAATTGATTGTAGTTTAAACTCCATGTCATACTGACGTCATGATGACAATCTAATTTACTATTGGCTCTGTCTAAATTGTAACTTACATGCTTGTTTAATTGATCATGGTCATGCCCTGAACTGCTATGTACAGGTTCATGTTTTACAGTTTTAAGCTTTAGCAATGTAATTGCGGGCTTGAGTCAACTGAATACAGCTGGAATTGTAACACATTTCTAACCCGCAGACATGCAGCCTGTATGAAGGTAATTACGGGTTTGCAATTGAATGGGGCCATAGCAGAATACTTTCAATAGAACTCAAAAGAGAGGTTCTCCATATCCAAAGTCATCCCTGGTGACAAATTAGATTAGAACAAAAAAGTAAATGCCTAGATTTATTTTTTTCCCTTTTCTATAGTATGACTCTGTGGTGACCAGAGTAATTGGAAATAGCTGCCCCACGACCTAATAAGATTGATCTACCAAGCGCATCTACATCTCTTTATACTTTTTGAGAGAAAATATCAGCAAGAGAAAGAATTTGAAACTTAAATTAAAGTACAAAGAACAATTATTTTTGGACTCACTTAAGTATCGCTTTTATTATTATTATTATTATTATTTTTATTATTTTTATTATTTGAATTTTTTGGTATTTTTATGTATTTCTTTGTATTTGTCCTGTATCCGTTCCATTTATCTTGAGTGTTATGTTGACCCATATTTGGATGTAATTATTATTACTAGTATTATTATTATTATTATTATTTTTATTTTCTTATTTTTTAAGCCAGGTATACAGATCTTTTGGAGATTTGTTACTCTTATATATATGTGTATGTATATATTTGTGCACATATATGTGTATATGCATATACATAGCTTTGATCATCTCTATTTATTCCTCTATTTATTCCACCATGTAGTTTATGCTAGCTTCTCTCTGTATATTTTGGCGCTATAGTACTTCCTAGGTCCCCTCGGGTGGGGAATAAGGCATACTTAAATTCAACATGTAAAAACAAGTAAATGTTTACATTGTATAAATATTTTGTCTTTTATCATGGTAGGTTCTTCAAAATAGTGTTCTATCAAAATGAAACTTCAGCAGTTGTTTCATCTATAATTTTTAACTGCACTCTTTTAAAAGATAAATAAAAAAGTGGGAGCTATTTTTTTATTTGGCTTTGTTTTAAAAAGACATGGGTTACTTATTTAGCATATCAACAAGAATATTTAAGTAATAATTATTCATGGCACTCTGGGTGCATGTATAATGCAAGACAACGAGCACGCCTCCATTCAATATGAATTATGGTTAATGTTTCAACTTATTTCTATGGAAACTAACTACTGAATATTCACAATGATTTGTGCTTGACAAATTGGTATTTGAAAAGGCCTCAAGTTCTAATTAGAGTGTACTGGCTATACAGAATTGGCTGTGTGAAGGTTCACTGAACCCTTTCAGGTTCTTCTAGTTTTTTTTAGGAATATGTTAAAAAGTTTTAAAATAATTTGCTATTCTAAAAAGAAAATTAAACTTTTCTTTTTTAAGAATTAGTCTTCATTAACAATATTACTTTGTTGCATGATTTGAGCCAAAATAATAATAATCAGAAAAAATGTAAATAGGAACAACCTAAAAATGGAAAGTTCCCTTCTGGATCTCTACCTTGTCTTGGTGAAGAGGCTTGTGTAACCCAATGAAGCTGTGAGCTATACCATGTAGGGTCACCCAAGATGGGCAGATCATAGCAGAGATGTCAGACAAATCACAGTTCACTGGAGAAAGAACTGACAACCCACTCCAGTATCTTTGCCAAGAACACCTAATGGATAAGCATAACCAAAGACATATTAATGTGCCTGATGCACTGGCATAGGAAGGGAGGGTTGTGGGGGGGGCGGATTGCCCTGGGCACAACCTCCTTGGGGGGAGCATGAGCCGCGGCGAGAACGCCGGTCGGTTGCTGCTGATGCCACCCCCATGAAAATGTGTCTGTTTCTGTGTGAGTGTGTCTGTCGGTGAGAGCATGTGTCTGTGTCAGTGTGTGCCTCTGGGTGTGTGAGTCTGTGAGTGAGTGTGTCTGTGTAAGTGTGTGTGTCTGTGATTGTGTGAGTGTGTGTGTGAGTGTGTCTGTTAGTGTGTCTATGAGTGTGTCTGTGAGCGTGTGTCTGTAAATAAGTGTTTAAATGAGTGTAAGTGTGTCTGTATGAGTGAATGAGTGTGTGTCTGTGAGTGTGTGTGTCTGAGTGTGTGTCTATGAGTGTGTTTGTGTGAGTGTCTGTGAGTGTGTGTCTGTGTGTGAGTTAGTGTGTGTCTATGAGTGTGTCTGTGTGAGTATGTCTGTGAGTGAGAGTGAGTGTGTGTCTGTGAGTGTGTGTGTCTGTGTGAGTGTCTGTGTGAGTGAGTGAGAGTGAGTGTGTGTCTGTGAGTGAGTATGTGTGTCTGTGTGAGTGAGAGTGAGTGTGTGTCTTTGAGTGAGTGTGTGTCTAAGTGTCTGTCTATGAGTGTGTCTGTGTGAGTGACTGGGAGTGTGTATCTGTGTGTGAGTGAGTGTGTGTCTATGAGTGTGTCTGTGTGAGTGAGAGTGAATGTGTGTCTGTGTGTGTGTCTGTGTGAGTGAGAGTGAGTGTGTGTCTGTGACTGAGTGTGTGTGTCTGAGTGTGTGTCTATGAGTGTGTCTGTGTGGGTGTCTGTGAGTGTGTGTCTGTGAGTGTGTGTGTCTGTGAGTGAGTGTCTGTGAGTAAGTGTGTGAAATAGTATGAGTGAGTGTGTGTCTGTGTGAGTGCGTCTGCGTGAGTGTGTGTCTGTGAGTGAGTGTAATTCTGTATGTGTCTGTAAGTGTGTTCTGTGTGAGTGTGTGCGTCTGTGTGTATGCTTTTTCTGCCCCGGACTGCCACTGAGTTTGACGGGGGTGTCAAACTCTGGGGCAGCCCCAGGTGGCAAAAGCTCTAGCTACGCCACTGGCCTGGTGTGCTGAGGTCCATAGGGTCATGGAGAGTTGGATACGACTGAACAATAACAAGGGAAAGTTACAAGGAACTGGACTTAGAAGAGCTAAATTCCTGTGAAAATTAAGAAAAATGCACAAATGATACCTTCTACTTATCAGACTATAGGGAGAATTTACTAAGCGTCACAAGTGACTAAGGTGACATGGGAAATGCTGTGATTGTAGTTTTCCCCATGGGAAACAGTGCATAGTAAGTACAGCCACTTGATGCTTAGTAAATTCCACCTATATAATACGGGTTTGAAACATTCTCCAGCTTGCTGGCAGAGCTGTGGCAAAATTGCCAGCTTCTTTCAATGCCGTCTGGAATGTAAACACGTACAGACATTTCACAATAAGGTGTATGGAGTGTTATTTATCATTACAGGATTTCAGTTCAGAAAATACCCATTATTCTCACTTTTGGGATATACAGAAGGTAATGTAGGTAGAAGTGAAAAAAACCTTAACCAGTCACATTAACTGTGCAGCAAGATGAGGCATTGCAAGTTTGTAGAAGCAGAGCTCAGTGATACAAAATCAGTTCTCAAAGAAATATTAGAATTTCTGGCAGAAATAAGAAATTGTATGCAATTTGATAACTGAAATAGCTCACATAACATTTAATTTATTTTATTGTTGTTTTTAATTTTAAATTTGTTGTCAGTTTCATTAAACATTTATAAAATATTTGCAACCCCATCGTTACGGAATATGTTGGCGCATTACAAATAAAAGTTATTAATAACCTGATTAAATCAACTTCTTCCACTCCGAATACACGGAGACCAGGTACAATTAAATCCTGCAAGACAGGCTCCAGACAATATTAGACGGGTTTTACACCTGATGATATTTGCTGAACAAACTAAAACCCAGACTTTCCTACTGGCTCTCCACATACAGAAAGCTTTCAACATCATTAAATGGTCCTAATCTGTTTCTAACCTTCCATAAATTTGTCATTATTGGTGCTGTTTTTAAAAAGCTTTATAAGTCCTCTATGACAGACCAATAGTACAAATCAAAATTCTCGAAAAATAATCAAAATGTTTCCCCATAAAAAAAAACTGGTGCAATCCTTTATCCTCTGTTATTCGCTCTTGTCATTAAACCCCTAGTCACACAAATAAGACAAACAAAAATTATTACTGCATTAAACATTGGAAAGTAAGAAAATAAGTGTTGCTAACTTGTGGGCAACATACTATGAACAATAACTCAGCCTCACAAATCCCTCTTTAAATTACATGCAAGTTTAAACAAATTCAATTATAGTTTAGGCCTCCTGATAATAAGACTGAATCTTGTGCATCCCCAGCAGCACAAAACATCTTACATATAAAATTTCAGTGGAAAACAGATTATTTTCATTATCTAGAAAACAAAATCACATATATAGTTGTCATCAGTGTGGGTTGTCAAGAGTTGTTGCTAACGCTGCATGGGCCGCAGTTGCTGGCAAGGAGCGCCAAAGGCGGACTTTAGGCCCGCAAATTCGGACCCTCGCGAAATGAGGGGCCGCATTTGCAGAGGTGGAGGCTCCCACCGCGACCGCAAAACTTACGAATTTAGCATCCGCAAATACGAGCCGCGGGACTTAGAAAAAAAATACATTACGACCTGACAAAAATATGACATTAGTGCCCGAATCCCGCGCACATGAAAACATTAAAACCACAAAAAATACACACAACAAACACATAAAAAGCTTACCCACAGCAAGGGGGGGCACCCAGCACCTCTAAAAGTGAAGTTACACCTGAATTTAAGTAGAAATTCAAGAGTTTAGACATCCGAAAATCCCCTAAGCGAGAGAAAAAATGGCCGGCGAAAAAAACGAAAACGAGGCTACAGGACCCTAAACACGCCAAACACCATGAAACACATACGGATTTTCAGAAAAAGCCATACGAGGTCCAAGAACAAGGACGCAAAATCAGACACAGCCATGTACCACACACATTAGGCACCATTTTACAACACTAATTTACACAATGCGGAAGTACACAGCTACCCTAACGGATTTTCCTTGCACACGCACACTATTACACTCCACACTGCACACATTGCTGACACTTACACAGCAGCTCCACAGCAGTGAAAACACACATTGTATGCTGCAGCAACATCAAAACAGATTGTCAGCTCTTCAACACAATACTTCCTGGATATATTACTTAAAAATAGGTAAAGTATATTCATCTATTATTTCATTTATTATTTAATTGGCATACAAAAAAAACAAACCAACCAACATCATAGCACACAAACAACCAACAGCCTCGCAATGAGCACCAAAGGATCTCAGAACAGCAACAAAATTAATGTCGCAAACAAACAACATTACCTGCCTTACAATCTTATTGCTGTCATTTTTTGACAGGCAAGTCGCTAGTACTCAATAATTCTGCATACATTTACAAAGTCATAGGAAAAAAAATAACTTGAAAGCTGATCAAAATACCATATTTTTGGTGTAGGCTGAACTCATTCCATCAAAGTGATGGCACTACCCCACATACTATATTACTTCTCCTGCTAACCAACCTCTCAAAGATGGTAGGATATAGATTCCCTACAAAAGAGTTTTACCAAATTATTTTAGAATAATAAAAGATCATGGATCAACACAAAGTTCACACATAAATCTGCATGTGGACTTTCAGACCCCAGTTTGAAAAAAGTAATAAATATATAACAGCTGAACCTACTCATAAACCAAAGTATAAAACATCTCCACTATATCTTAAACTAAAAAAAATAGATACACAATCACTACATAAGACACACTCTACCATTATGGAATAGCCACAAACAAAAAAGGGACCTTACCAGGAAAAGCTCTACTATTGCTTACCGGTAAGTTATCCAAAATATAAACTTTGTACCAGGCAGAAACAAATCACAGTTCCAATTGTGGGTACCACATGGGCTCACACAAGTTCACAATGTTTTAAAGACAGAGACTGGCAGAATGTGGTGGTATGCAATCAGAATTCAACATCCCATGTAGTTAAATCTTCCGATTTCTGTAGATTAAGCATTTTCTGCTATTTACACAAGAATCTGATCTACAACTACCAATGATACCATACAAAAAAATGTGCATTTAATCCCCCTACAGTAAGGGAATGTTATCCAAAATATATATGTCAGTAGTGTACTGCCCTTATAAATGAAAAACCTTAAGATTATGAAAAGCTGGGAAATAGTTTTGGGAGAAACCATTGACCCAGGGGATTGTACAGACATTTTTATTGCAACATATAGAGGCAGTAAAGATGCACCAGTAACAGAGAAATCTCGTCTTCCAGGTTACATAAAATGTTTCCAAACATCTCCTCCACTTGTTTTAATGGGTGCAAGCATTAAAATCAAAGGCCGACAAAGGCTTCTTACTGTATGTATTATGAAATAACGTCTGGACCACCATAAATCAATTTATTTCACATGTTCCGACCATACCCATTTAGTCAGATCCAATCCTCTGCTTCTTAGGACTCCCTTATAACCTGTTATATATATATATGCAGCTTCTTGCATTTATTTACTTCGTGGTGACAATAGGTGTATTTACCTTTTATAAGCCTTATATATAGAATAAATCACATTATTATCATGCAGAAAGTGTACTGCATATTAAATAACACAATGCACACATTTAAGGCTATTCAGATGCTCTTTGAATGCTAAACATCTAATTATGTATCTGAACCAGTGGAGATTTTGCAAATATTCTATTACACTCAGAAATACATAAAAAAACAGTTTCAGAGGCTGAAGTTCAATGCATCAGATATGTAGCCCAGGACTCCAAAAGAAATGTACAAATAACTGTATAATATAAGCAAAACACCACCACACTTTCCATAACGTTGAAACATCACAACATTTTGTTATCCTTGGATTTGCCACTAAAAGAAGAAACACTAAGTAACATTAAAGTTTTACCAAACAAAGTAGAGAAGCGAAAGGGAAAAAAAGATAAAAACATAACGTAGAATAGAAAACTAAAAAGAACAAATACATATCTGAGGTCATATGGTACTTTAGCATCTTTAATTACATTTTATGTAGTTTTTATCAAGTCATATAAAAGTATACAAGTATTTGTAATTACTAATATGACAATAAATGTTGTATAAGATGTTATCTGTTGCTTATGTAGTATCTACTATGTGGCAAATTAATACATGGGTTTGTTACAAAGACTTTAATCCATATTTATCAAATAGACCATGTAAACTAGGTTGTTCTTGTTTTCCTATCTGTATGATAGAACATTATAATCACTAAAATAAATAATATAAAAAATATAATAAAATAATGTGAACAAAAATATAAAAAAGAAACTATAGACGGGTTAAGGTGGGGAGAATATTGTCTTTAAATGAAAATATCTTAAACAATTAAAGGACTGCTGTACAAGGAATACAATATATGTTTGAAAACTTTAAGTCTTACTAAGAGCATAATTAATCAAGAAAATAGTAATTCAACTAGTTTCTATTTAGAATCAAATACATTTTGATGTCTCTGCAGGACCTTAGAGGGATCCATAATACCCTGGTGAAAGTTGTGTGTTTGTGAGGGGCGTTTACATTTCTGTAGCCTTGTTATTGCATTAAATGATGCAAGGTGTCTGCTTCTGGGCTATAGAGGGAGAAGGGTTATGGTGTCAATTTCAATTTTATCTTATTATGAAACAAAATATTGGAAGTGAAATAGATGAAAAAGACTGACAGTATATCTTAGAAATACATAACAAGCGGTCCATTTATGTGAACTATAAGGAACAGGGTTATAATACCTTATTCAGATGGTACATCACTCCAGATAAATTACACAGCATGGGTAAAATCTTTAAGCAAATGTCATGTAGAGGTTGTTGACAAATAGGTACAGTAGATACTACCACAACTGGTGCATGTGCCCCACGGTACAAAGATTCTGCGATCAAAAAGCTATTTAATTGAGGGATATATATATCTAGACAGATATATATATATATATATATATATATATATATATATATATATATATATATATATATATAGCCACTATTAGATCCATACGTCTATTTATTGTCAAAAAAAAAATAATGTCCATGCCTTATAAAGTTGCTACTGGTATTGGTTTGGTACATACCCGACAAACTGCAGTGTTTTTTTTAAATTTAAGAATAGAATTACTAGAAATGTTGGCATCTACCCTGATGAATGTATATTTACAGGAGCTAGAATCCCGTTAGGAGCAGATTTGTTTGAATAATTTGCAATTGATTAACAAAAAGCTTATTATTGGAAAAATGAAAAGACCTTTGAAATGTAAGACAGCTCTTGTTGGTGTGTAGTATCCAATGATTATGAAGAGCAGATCCCTCAGGCTATGAATGTCTCTACTGAGCAGTTTAAACAAAAACTGAACAAAAACTGGAAAAACCTTGAAACATACAGTTCTGCAGAAGGCAGTTTGCTCCCTGTAGAGCTTCTACTGACACCATTTGAAATTTCAGCTGTAATAATTTTTTCCATCTGTTATTCTGTTTTTGTGTAAGGAAGGAATAAACAGAAATATATAAAATAATTAACCTTTCAGTCAAAGTACAGTTTCCAGAAGTTATGGTCATGGTAGATAACAGTTGGTCATTTTCTTTCAACCTTATTTTGAAAAAAGTCTGAAATGCCTAAGTGCAATGTAGCCTTCAGATCATCGGTTTGAAACAAAGAAAACAAATACATATAAGGAGCTGGACAGCGAAAATGTTTGGCAGATACAAAAATATACTGCTTTTAACAGTGCAAAAAATGACCACTGAGGAACTGGATGTAGCAATGAGAACGTGGTGTCATGTTTGTATTAGGATAACCATGGTATTGCAAGTGTTAGCTCACAATGTAGCATGATCATTTGGGTATTAAATAAAGTAGTAATAATGAAGCTGCCATATTGGAGAATCAAAGATCAATAAGTTTTACTTAATATCATAATAAATTAATTAGAAAACACTTGTGACCTTCTCCAGGAAAGGTATAGCCTGTGGAAGCTCAATAGAGATTTGCTGTTTCTCCAAGTGTCGGAGCTGGCGAATGGAGAACTCCACGGAAAAAAATATTTGGGGGCACTTTTGTAATTTCTCTATACAAAGTAGGTGCCTCTAAGAGTCAATAAAAAGACAAAAAATATATGTAGGGTGTCAGATACATCTTCTATAAAAACAACTACCTGCTTTTCTACCCTTAAAATACATTTTGCTCCAGGTTACTTCTAGTTGTAGACGGCTCCTACCTTGCTGTGGGCCTAGGGGCTTTGCGATTGCTGCACTAGCAGTAGCTCCGCCGCTGCTTTCTCCTGTTCAGAGAAGAACTGCCTGGCATTTCGGGGTTGGATTACTCCATTAAGTACAACCAGAAAGTTGCAGTATATTTCTCCCCTGAGCTCAAGTGAGAGTTCTGCTCTCTGAGTAGGTTAATCTACCTATAGAACAATCCTGTTAAGTGTTGTTCATTCTCTGACTGAGCATATCTGACAATGTATCTGCATACTTTATTAAACCCCCTTCCAAAAAGGAAGAAAATTAGTATAATTAAATAGTAATTTACTCCAAGCAGGCAGAAAAGATGCTATAAAAGTTGGTGTTTAAAAGCAGTTAGATTTTACATAAGTTAGTATTTAACAGCCATTAACTCACACTGAGGAAGTTATCTTCATGCTGGGGAAAGAGATGTCTAAACAGTTTTAAAAATGATGTCTTCACAGGGGCCTAAAATGACAATTCTCTGTACAGACCTGCAAAGAAGCACCTCATCGACCTGTGATGCTTACAGGGACTCATCATATCATCTATATAACTATGTTAACTAATTAATTCCATACTCCTAATTGTTATTATGATATAAAATGTACATTTCACTTACTTTGAATTAGTCACAAAAGTAATAGTTTATCGCATTCTGCAGTCTTACCCTTTCCTGCTCTCCTCTCTAACGAGACATGTTGCACAGTTGTGACTTAACACCACACCCACAGGGAGGGGCCTCACACTAACAGTGCAGTACTGCTTCATGGAGATACACAGAATATTATTGTCTGCTTGTGGCATTAGGTCAAAAAATGTTACCTTCTCATGATAGAAAGACTTGGAAATGGGGAAACTGCAAATGGTTATAATCTGTTACTCTGGGGACTTCTTAAAAGTTAGTGAAATATATGTTTTATATCATATTTGCATTGAGGAGGGTGAAATGAATTAGATAACCAAGTAAATCATTAATATAAAGCTAAAAATATTTGCCTGAAGAGTCTCCTTAAGGAGTTTAGTAGAATACACAAAAAACAAAACTCCACCCGTCCTGTGCTTCAAACATCAGATGGACTAAATATTTAAAACTACGTGTTACTTGACAAGTAATAAACAGGATTTCAGGAAGGAAACTAATTGGCTGTCACATATATAAATGTTGATTTGTTAGAGGCAGGATGTCTCTTGTATTTTGTATCCGTAGACATTTGGTAAAAGACTGACACTGATTCAAGTTGCATATAATTGGACTAGAAGTGAATTTTACTGTACAGTTTATTTACTAAAACTACTGTAGACTATTAAAGTCCATTTATTGATACTTACCCCTTAGCCATTCTAGCTGAAAAATGTTCCATCTCACATATTATGAGTATTCCCTAAGCTCTATTATAATAGCATTACATTTACAGTTCATATATTTGTGTTATCTTGTTTGGAAGGTTAAGCAAATTAGATCTTTAATAAGATACATTATAACTTTTATGGAAACTTTTAACAATAGTGTAGTTATTTTGAAAAAAAATATGAATCACAAACTAAACAAAATGCTCTTATGAAAATATAAATGATGAAAAGGTTATGTACCAGATTTCTTGCATACACTAATTTACCTAAAAAACTATGTAGTTCAGTAAAAACTGGACATGGTTGTAAAGTCCTAGTAGGTGTGCAAGACAGGAAAAAAAATGCATTGCAGAGAAAATCTTATATTTGGATGACTCTAATTGTACATGTGAAATTAATTCCCTCTTAGACTATAAATCTGTCTGTAGCTTGAGAGGGAGGAATATCCTATGGAGCTTTACTCTTCCATTAGGTTCCCTTGTCCATTGCTATTTTAAACTGTTTTAACATTTTGCACATTATCAAGTCAAGTTCTTCAAAAAAAGCATAGTATAAAGATGACACTTTAGAAAGAGAAACCGAAGTATTGTAATTATTCATATTACCTGTTATTAATAGTGCATGTGATAATTCTAATCACTTCATGATCTCTACCTTGTCATAGTGAAGGGGCTTGTGTACTTCAATGAAGCTTTGAGCTATACCATAGAGTCACCCAAGATGCGCAGTTCATAGCAGAGAGGTCAGTCAAATAGTAGTCCACTGGAGAAGGAACTGGCAACTCCCTGCAGTATCTATAGCAAGATAACCTTATAGATAACATAATTATATGGAACTGGAAGATGAACCCCTCTGGTCAGAAGGTGTCTACAAAATTACTGAGGAGGAGCAGAGAGGAGGAACGAGTAGCATCTAAAGAAGTGATTGGGTGACCTTAGACATGTAATTAAAAGACATTTGCTTGTAGGAAGGAGAGCTTAGGCAAGTCTGAACAAGCTATCAAAAAACTAAGATATTACACTATTAACAAAGGTCTGCATTGTTCGAATTATGGTATTCCCAGCAGTAACACATGGATGTGAAAGCTGGAACATAAAGAATTGATGCCTTCAAATTGAAGAAAACTGCTTAGACTCCCTACAACTCGAAGCAAAATCAATATTAGAGGAAATCAAACAAAACTGTTGTCTGTAAGGTTTGATCAAATATTTGATCCATTTCATGAGAAAACAGGATTGCTTAGAGAAGACTCTGATGCTGGAAAGGATTGAAGGCACAAGAAGAAGGGGACGACAGAGCAGAGATGGATAGATGAAGTCATTGCAGCAATGAACATGAGCTTGAGTGGCAGTGGTTGGCTGATATGCCTGGTGTGCAGCACTCCATTGGGTCACAGAGAATCAGACATGTCTCACTAGAAAACAATAATTTACAAGAATCTTTTGTAATCTTGAGATTAGTTATGCAGATATAAAACAATCAGTAGTCACCGGGGCCTTCTTTTTATGGTGTCCTATAGTCTAGTAACCTGTGTAAACCATGATGGCGACCTTGACTATAGATAGCCTTACATCTATTCCAGCTGTGCTTGTAGTCCTTTATTTGTCCCTACCATTTCCAGTAGAAGTCGGCAACTTTCTGTAAAGCAGTATTTATACACATTATAACAAAATATCCTTCGCTCCAGTTTCAAAATATGATATTCATCCACATCTTGCTATGTATCAAATCCATCAAGCAAGGATAATTTATAGAAGTCATCATGAATCAAAAATAAGAATGAAAGTGTCCTATACATGAAATGAATAAAGAATAGTTCATCGGCAGACAGAAGAGTCTAAAACAATGCTCTATAAAGTATAGTAACAAGTGTGTGCAAATTAAATACATTAATGAAGTATATCAGAAATTACTGTTTAGAAATTAGAAAACATAATAACAGTGAATCCATAATGCATAATATTGAATACTCTATGTCTGATATTTACATTTACAATATGGCACTTTTATGCTTTCTCGTGTTTTCTTGTTATTTAAGTAAGGAATTTAAATTATTGGTTATGGAAGGTCATGGACACAGAGACATTCTTAAAAAAATCACCGTAGTAGATATCTGTAGAATGTAAACAAAAAGTTGTACATACTATAATGTGTTATTTTTTATACTCAATTATGCTGACGTTAAAACTTATGATTTTAGTGTTCAAGATAGAAAATCTTGCTGGTGAACGTTTCATGTTGCTATTTCATTCCTCCTACACCAAACCCTTACAATTAAATCTGTATGAGTGCTGGATATGTATGAAATGTTATCTGCTCTATGGTAGATTTTATCTAAATTGCGAATCCAATTAAATGTCACTTCTGTTTACATGAGAATTACTTTTAAAAGAGGCCTAGATTAGCTGCACATAGGATGCTCTGCTAAGTATATTTGTCAGTGAGGGCTGGTCTAGCAGCAGCAGCTTTCACTCCACACTTACACACAGGTACGTTCGGCTGGAGGGTGCGGTGCTGAACACAGGGAATGTAATGCCAACACTGCACTGGCTCAGTCACTCACTGTCTGCTTCCAGGTAACACTGAATTGCAGAGACATCTAGGTGCCTGTAAGTATTTTGTGGCATAACAACCTGGCTCCTGGCATTTGTTGAGCCCTGTGAAATTTAATTTGTATTTAGAGTAGAGTATTTATTTATTTTTTGGTTGCTTGAGATTCTACTGTACATGCTACTGAAGTCTTCTTGCATGGCTTTGTGAGACCTTACAGTGAGACAAATCCTTGCATGTAATCTTAACTTACCCCAATAGCAGAGAATATCCTTCAGAGAAAGCTGACAAGACTCATAAGTAGCTACAAGTGTCCCAGTAGGACAAAAATAGGCTACACATTATAAAGCACAAAATAAACCATTTTTAGTGAATAACCCAGTTCTATACAACAATACTAAAGCACAATCACCTAAATCACAATATCACTTACATGCTCACACAATGAAACACTGCCACCCACTAATAATACGTCACACCTGGTTAATACAGAGACCCAGAACTTAAAAAGAGTATATTGCACACATGTTATGAAAAATCATAGTATACTTACAAATACATTTACAACCCCGCTCAACAATAATCCTGTCTGAGCATTCAATGTTTATCCCCCGAAAAATATTATACCATGTTATATATATGAAATGATTGTATAATAATGTATGTCCAATTTAGTGTTCATGTACAATTACTGAACAGGATATATGTGTTGTCAATCAGTATGTGATCAACTTAACATATGAAATAATGCCCAATATATTGGTGCATCATAATCCCCATATTCCTTTTCTGTTGGAATGTTACAATGGATGCAGCTCTCAGACGACAGCTTTCCATATAACTGTCAAGTTAAGGGTTGCTTTCAGGGGGAGGGTGAAATATGTGTTCTTTCTTTTGTTGCTATAGTCCAATTTATGTTATGGTATTCTAGTTGATGAGGAAATATTCTGCCAGTCCTGGCCTCCTGAAGACTTATTTTCCAAGTCTGAGTATAGTTTTTGTTTTCCAGTTTAATGTCCAATTTTATTTTTTATGTCCAGTTTTATGATAGTTGGTAGTTTGAGAAGTTTAGAATTCCTTTGTGGTCTGTGTTTTTTTCAGGAAAAATATTTGTTTGACATGGTTGGTTTTTTTTGTTGCCTTTTTACATGTTTGGTTGTTGGAAGTAAAATTTGGGTCTGTGTTTGGATTATTGACTCTCTCTTTTTGTACCTGGTGTCTATTGCTGTGAATCAGGAAATTCAGCATATGGCCTATATAATACTGCATGGACTAAACAACAGTGCTCATTTGTTAGTCTTTGTAGTTCAACTCAGCATTCTCTCAGAGTGATTCCTGGTGTATGTTATGTGTTTTTTTATGTGTATATTAATTGTGTTGGGTGGAATTGTTCAAATTGCTGAAAAGGAAATGTTGTGAGTCCTTAGATCTTACTCTTAGATTCAATCTGTAAACTGCTTATGTACCATGAAAGGACCATTGCAAGCACTTGTGAGCTTATTAGGGGCTACATTAGGCACTTGTAAACTTATTAGGAGCCTTGGTTATGTATACATAAGTAAGAAATAGCCTGTGTGAGCCATGCAATAGCTACTTAAATTCTGTCATATGAACCCCAATAACTGTTGTATCAATCAAGTGGGATCTTCCAGTGTCCAGTGATCTGCTGTACTTCCTGAGATGGATATTACACAGGAAGTTTGTATCTGCACAACTGACAATTAATGTATTAGGTTTAATGGAATGCTCATCTCTTTACAAGGACATACCCTGTTGAGATATAAGCTGTAAGGATCAGTAAAGAAGATGGGGGAGTTAGTATTTATTTTGTTTTTACATTCTAAAATGATGTTGTGTATTTTCAATAGAATATCTTCAAAAGAGCCTATTTTCAATTGTTGATCACCGAAGTCCTTTAAAATATTATACAATCTGTATATATTTGCTTTCCCACCTGTATCTTTAATTTACTACAGCTGAAATGTACTGCCTTCAATAGCTGATTTCATGCTCTACTCGTATTTAATTACGTTATTTATTGCCTTGTCAGTTTATTTTCCTATTGCGCTGTTCTTATTTTTCCCTTTCTCTTCTTAAATTATCTTGTGTTTCACTCTGAAAAAAATGTAAATAAAGTCTTGATGACTGAGGAAAGATATTAAAATGTACAAAGGCTTGTTCTAATAAAAAAGAATAATAAAAGTATCTGTTAAAAAAATCAGTTTTTCAACTTAATTAGGAATTGATCTTTAATAAAATTTCAAATAAAAAAATAATAATAATAATATTAAATTTACTTTGAAACATCAACTTCTAAACCTCCAGTTGAGCTGCTTGTCTCCATCCCTTTTGAAGTTACTTCTTCCCAGTCAGAGTTGCTGTAAACCTTTGATAAACTCATAATTGGTGGAGACAAGCACCTAAACTAGAGGTTGATTTAAGACTATTCCCCAGTCAGAGTTGCTCCAACCCCTTAATAACGTTATAAAGCATATTAACTGGAAATTTAAAGTTAATATTTGAAAGTAAGCTTAATATTGAATACTGCCCTTCTAATTATTATTATTAAAGATCAGTGCCTAATTTAAATTATGTCCCCTGTTTTGGGGGCACTACAATGGTCCTTTAAATAAATAAACCTACAAATATGCATGATTTCCCCAAATATCTACCTGCATATAAAATTGACTATCAAGCATCATTAGACTTTCTCCAATCCTTCATATCTTTACACAGACTCTGAAAATTACCTGTTCAAGTAAAGGTATCGTCGACTCTGAGACGAAAAGTCCCAAAAACCATATGTTCATAAATCAAATTAGAAACATATTTGTGAACTAATCCTATCAAATAATGCTAATAAAAATACATTTTGCACATTTTTGTTTAGTTTATGGTATGATTTCCTTGGAAAAAATTTTTAATGGAGAATTGCAAAATTACTGATGTTTTACTCAAAAGCAGTTTTTTAAAGAACATTGACAATTAAGCATAATTCCTTTTTAATGAATGTTTCTCATATTTTTATTTTATTTTAGATGTATATGCTATTCCTTATGAATATTTTTTTAACAAGGATAAAATGTATCTTAGTCTTGAACACTAAAGTCTAGTTATTTCTCTCAGGTGCTCCTTTACTACGTGTGTAGTGTGGTTGCATTGGCCATATTTGTTTCTGTCAGTGTTTGTAGCTCATAGGTAGCAGCCATATTTGTTACTGGTAAAGTGACTAGATAGTTGCAGCAGCAAAATTCCTAGAAGTGCCTCCACAATAAAGCTTTTACAGCACCATGGGTCCTTTCCTGTAATGGTTACGGCACCAGTCCGCCACTGCAGTTCGGTGACCAACTGCTAGATGGAGCTGCATATTGCATAGAGTCAAGGCTTAGGTAAACTGTTAGGGTTAGTGTGAGGGTTAGGGTTAATTTAAGGGTTAGGCTACTATTCTAAGCTTGAGACTTCTCTAACATATCTGCAAACTATCGACTGCGCCATCTAGTGGTTGGTCAACATACTGCAGCAAAGGACCTGTGTCCTATAACAGGAAAGATCTGTACTATGCAGCTACAGTGCAGGTACAGCAATTTTAATATGACTTGATAAAGTGATGACTTAAAAAAAATGTCTACACTTATATAGTTATGGATGTATTTAAATTAATAATGAGTCTACACCTCACTGACGAGGCCCAATAAAGGCCGAAACGTACGTCTGGGGTTTGCTGCTTTTCCTGTTCAGGGTAGAATTGCCTGGTATTTTGGGGCTGGACCACTCTAGTGAGTGGGACCAGACTGATATACTACAGGATATTTCTCCCTGTGAAGGGCACAGGTAGCTAAAATAGGTTGCTCTTAGAGTGGGTTATCAAGTCCACAGAACTAACCTATTAAGGTTAGTTCGTTCTCTGATTGAGCACCTCTATTTTGTTTTTTTTGAGTTTTTAAACATGCACAGCTATTGTTATTTTTAGTTGTTGTTGGTGCTTTAATAATTGCTATTAGGTACAGTATATAGGGCCTCGTTCTATTATCGGCCGTAGGAGATGCGGGGCCGCAAGGACCGGCCGCAAGCTATTTGCCTATTCTATTCCCTTCCGGCCGGGGATTCCGGCAGGCTTGCGGCCGGCGACCTTGCTATCCCTTGCGGCCGCACGTGCCAGAGGAAAGCCTTTGATCTTAAACGGCCGCAAGAGTTTCGGACGTAAGAAAATCCTGTTTGCTATTCAATTGCTCCGGGAACCCTCTCTGCAAGGCTAAAACCGAGCCGCAGCTTTCTTGCAGCAAAAAGGTCCCGCAGGCACACAATTAAGCACATTATAAAGCCATAATAAAGCCATCCTGCACTCTGAGGAGACTATAAAGTGATTGTAGGTGTTAGCATTAATAGCACAACATTCCCCCACACGAAAATCCGTAAATACATTTTATTTTAATTTATGTCATATATCCATGTAAAAAGTCCAGAGGGCTTTGAGAACCTCAGACCCGCCCACGCTGCGGCCGGAAAATAAACAGTTAATGTAATCTCGGATTTGGGCTGATGTGCAAGCTTGAGAGCGGGTTGCTATTAATCCCCATGTCCCCCATTATGATCCCTAGCATTTACAGAGCTTTACAGTGCCGTCTTGAATTTATTTTTGCATTTAAAGATTTCTGAGCTTACGGCCGATTGCAAGATATACGGCCGGCCGTAAGGGGATAGCCTTGCGGCGCCGTATAATTGAATTGCAAGGTAACGGGAGCCCCGCAAGGAATCGCAGCTTTGCGGACGATTTTCGGCCGATAATAGAATGAGGCCCATAGAATTTACCTAATGTCCGAAGTTTAAACTTATTTTTAGCCTTAAGCTACTTTTAATGATTGAAAATAACTCATAGTTCATACTAAACTATTAAGCTAAATGCACTTTTGTCACCTAAGGACAAATGTGTTTCTTTAATTAAATATAAACTTATGAAAATGTAAATTTAATCACATTTCTTATTTAACTTTCATTTATTAGGTCATTGTGAAATGTTCCTTTAAACTTTTTTGCTGATTATGTTTGATTTTATTTATGTTTGTGAATTTGTTGGACGTTAAAACAATGGACTATATTCACTTACTGTAATTTTTATGGGGGAGGTGAAGGATAAGAAAGAGCCTGATTCAATTGAGTAATTGTAAGTTACTAGAGCCCGTAAATGAGCCCGTAAGTTAATTTACTTTTCAATTAGCGTTTTTTTTTGCGAGCCGGAACATACAGCCTGCCGAAGCCTTTGCTCTTTCGCGTCCGCAAGAGTTACAATCGCTAAAATCCACAAGCCCGCAAAAGTTTTCGCACCCGTAATTGGCATATGTAGGAGAAAATCCTACAATTACTAGAGAGGACCCGCAAAGGGGTTTAACCCCTGTCCATGTCATTGTAAACACAAATAAAAAATCAATACTGCACTGTAAATGACGGGGAAAGTGATGAAAGACATTAGAATTAATTGTACAACAGTCTCAAGCTTGTAAATCGGCAATAAAAATTACATTTTTTATGTGTTATATCAGAGTTACAGTACATCGATCTCTGGAGTTAATACATATCAGGCCACCCGCATGGTCTAGAACAGTATTGGCATTCATTTTTATTATTTTGTATTTTGTGGTTTTGCGAGTCCAATCGTATGTCGGACCCCCAAACGCTAATTGATCGGCATGTAACCTCCATGTTTTACTGGCCTAATGATGGCGGTCTGATTTTCTATTGGCTGTTTCTAAATGGGTAGTTACGGCCTTGCTTAATTGATCATGTTCCCTCCCTGAAATGCTACATGCAAGTGCATGGTTTACGGTTTTGGACCCTAACTTGCGTCCCTGTTCAATTGAATAATATCGGAATTGTAGCAGAGCTCAAGCCAAAGCAGGCCCGCAGACATACTGCCTGTATACCACGAGATGCCGGCTTCGGATTGAATCAGGCTCAAAATTATAACAGACGTCATGCCCACTTTATGACTTTCTCAATACTAACTCCAGTATTAAATAAAAATTAAATAATCCAGAATTAAATATGTAAATATTGAATTCTAGATTAGTAAAAACACAGTATGACTAATAGATTATTATTATATTTTAAATAATTACTAAATTCTACCATATGCCATAAATAAACTGGTAAAGCTACAGAAAACATTGATAATGGTTGAATAAGTTTCAATATAACTAGAATAAAAATGTATTTACCATGTAAATATTAGACTGCCTTGTTATGAATCAAAAGTGTATGCTTGTTTAACTCAATTGTTCATGCAATGCATTTGTTTCATGAATGTGTTTTATCTTAATAGGATGTTATCTTCAGTTTAACAGAAAGACCACATTTATGGAAATCTACCAGCCAAAAAAAGAGATTAGAATGGATGTAATTTATCAGCAATTCAATATGGTGCTATAGACATCACTGAATTTTGAGTTTATTTAAACGTATAATGTTCTTCATCACTTGTAAAAGTTTTGCATTTTTACCATATGTTACAACCTGATCATCTGTTCTGAAAAAAACTGATTATGTTATTAATTAATTCCAAGTTCTGCAAAGTAGACAATCAGAGATTACAGCTGTATGTACTTGATAAAATATGTTTATTCGGACCTACTGGCTTTTCTCAGACAATCTTGTCTGAGCAGTGTATTTGCCAAGTGTTTGCCAAGTATTTTTGAGAAGGGCGAAAAATCACCTCCCCTTAGTGATCAAAGTCTCATCAGCTGCAGAGATACAAAATTGCACTGGCAAACTTAAAAAAATCTGAGGAGCAGTAGAGGGAAATAGGAATTTATTTTCTTTTTACATTTTCTACAGAGGCATTGGCATGAGCATATATTTACTCATGAGAAAGAAGAAAAATGATACTTTTCTCATCCATATATCAATACAATCCCGGGCTTTTGAAAGAAACAGTATTAAAGAGTAGTTCCCACTAGAAGATTATATTTTATGCTTTAAAGGTATATTCAGCAAACATCCAAACAGAACATCTGATTTCTTGTTTAGTTTTCATAGTTTATCACTTATCTAAAATCTAAATAAATGGAAACCATGTAAATATTATTGATATACAACATTGTACATCACAGCTCAATTAAAAGGAGAGGTACCAATATTGCACTGACTAGGGATGCCATCTGACCTGATCCATCATACCTAGACTGAGAATACTGAAGTGGCACTGTAAGACGTCCTACTGGTATGTCAAGGGAGGAAAGTGGGGGAATACCAATAAATTACATTTTATATTGTTATCACAGTATATGCCTATACAGTGTATTTAAAAACACTCTCTTCAACTCCTCCCCTTGTCTTGAGAAACACTTGGTAAATTAGACATGTGATGAACTTTTCTGCATATATAACAACTAAGACAAAAATGCTTAATGCTAAAAAAATATTCCCTAGAATTGGTTCTATAATAAAAAATGAAAATATGGTTTCTGCTTGATATTAGATAAAATAAAGTTATGTTGGAGATTCAATTTAAATGATTTGCTTATGCACATGTGAAAGAAATCACAAGCTTTTAGGGCCCCTTTTATCACACCTGTACTTCTGGTACCCCCCGGTTACAACCCTGGCCTGTGGCATCTGTATATTGCCATTGATGGGGTTAGTAATGGATGTCATTCTTGGACTAAGTTGAAAGCTAAGTCAGCAAGTCATAATACTGAATTCAGTGAAATTGTTTTGTGGAGTCTGACCTGTCACCTCAAGCATTGTGGTACCACTAATTGGTTTCTGATATATCTGCTGTATGAAACTGAGTTACTTAGTCACATAACCTTTAGCTTGTCTTATCTTGCCCCTCCACACGTCTAGTCATTTCATATCTATTGTCTGTTCTGACTTATCTGCGAGTCCCATTGCCCTATATTTGCATGCCAGTTATATTAACAATTTTTTTATGGATCCAGTTTGTATGTTATATGACTGGTCTTAAATTCTGCGTGGAACTGATTTGTTGGCTGCATTACTTCTTCTGGACTCTTGACCCAACATGTTTGAGTCTTCATTTTTTGAACTCAATATTGTTCACGTGTTACCTGTCATATATTCTGATTCTCTAACCTGCTACTCCTCTCTAGTCTTAAACTTATAGAATATGTTTTGTCCAAATCTTTGGATACACATGTTCTTAACCAACTTGACTGATAATTTTAGATGTTCCACTGAGCCACTGTTATTTCCAGTTTTTGTGCAGTAATAGATTATCTGGGCTCCATTCACTAAAGAGCAACGAGCAGGTAGATGTAATTGATTTTTTCTTTAAAACTATGGAGAGATAGGCATCCCTGTAAACTCTTCACAATTGTCGAGGCAACTACTTGCTACATGTTAACTACTCTCTGGTCTCACTAATATTTTGTCATGATTTGGGAGAATCTTGAAGGATTGAATAAGTTTAAAACAGTACCATTACCACCCTTGCACTACTCACTAAACTCAAAATGGAAGTGATCCTTTCGATGCAATCACACTATGTTTATGAAAGGAGGTGAACAGTCTTGTAATGATAACTAACATCAGAACATATACACTTCCCCAGACCTACAAAGCATCTGAGAAATCTCATTGCAGCCCAAGCAAAGAATTTCACGGTCCTTGAGATGCTTAGTGAATATAAAATACAGTATTGTATTATAATGTAAATCACTGGTTTAACGCATAATCCTAAATATATAAATAATTAAATTTGTGATTGTGTATTATAATAGGAACTTGCACGTTAGAATAACTTAGAACATTTTACTGAATCAGTTAACAGATATACTTTTAGCCATATATACAAAAAAAAGCTCTCATAGGAGATATCATAAATATAGACCATGAAGAGTATTAGGTCCACCCATTCTGAGGAAGAATAAAAAATCGGAAAAGTATTCCTCAATTCAAATAAACCATCTACTGCTCTTCCAAACAATAGCAAGATGAAACAACCAAAACACCACCAAAAACAAAGACAATTAACAACAAGAAGTAGAAAGCAAAGGAAACCAGTTGCACAAGTTATCAGATCATAGTCTGTGTGAGTTATAAGGTCAGACTCTCAAATATCTTTGCTTTGCAGAGGTTTTGTCCAGATTTAAGGTTTATTTTGTATGAGACAAGTTTGAATATAAACAAGATTGTCATATAATCCATTGGAAAATGTTATGAGTTTATGATTATTTGACTGATTAACAAGCTGTGTCAATTTATGATGAGGTTAAATCTATCAGATATTGCTTGCGAAGGAGCTTGTAGTGAAACAGTGACTCCTCAGGATTTAGAATTTGGTCTATCTATTTTATTGAAATCACCAATGAGTGTGCCATATTGAACTCTTCAGATGATCCCTTTGGGAAAAGTATTCTTTATGGTAGTGGCCAACTAATGACCTTGGATTCCACAAAGTATATTTTTAAAAAAATCAATTAAAAAAACACCTGTGCCCTGAAGTCTCTTAAAGGCATAAGTTAGGACATAGAACTTCAATATCTTTCTCATGGCCAAACCATTTTTGCAAAATCAACATAAACTGCAATCATTGTGATTTACATAAATAAAACACATTCCACCTTTTGTAATGATCCAGTTGATTTTTAGTCGAGATATTTTGTCTTTAAAGTTTTTCAAGTACATTTTATTTTCAACTTTATTTTAATACTTCCTCATTTCTGTGATAAAAGCATATGAAAACTAGAACACACCATATCGTTCTATTTTTATGTCTCCTTTGAAAGTATTATCCTTGCATTGTTCTATTGTTAGATATACAATCCTTGTTCCTTTTAGTTCAGGTATGTCACCAGTGTTATTGAATTACTCATATTATTCTTATCATGTTCAACACTAGCACTTGGTGGTTATTTTATTGATTAAACTTTTTCAATGCATATGTCTCAGGTTATCATATTTTTCTACAGTACATGTGTTATATTTTTAGTGTTAGTTGCACTCAGTAGCATTGCATACTTACTACCTACCAATGATTCAATTTTAAAGTTATTTAATGGTAATAGGAGAGAAAATAATATAATGGAAAATTATAATGAAAAATAAAATATAACTATTATTATAACTTTTAAATTAGAGTAGCTGAATTTAATGACAATTAAAACAATCATACATTTCATACAAAGATTCCTCATTAATAGGATATAATGGGTTAGTATCTATGAGCCTGATTCAATTATAAGCCTGCATCTCATGGTATACAGGCCATATGTCTGCGGGCATGCTGCGGGCTCGTGGTCTGCTACAATTCCGTTGCTATTCAATTGAACCAGCCCACAAGTTATGGGCCGAAAGCCGAAACTGTAAACCATGCACTCGTCTGTAGCAGTTCAGGGCAAGACCGTAACCACCCATTTCGAAAAAGCCAATGGAAAATGAGACTGTCATCATGATGTCAGTAAAACATGGAGGTTACATGTCAATCAATTAGAGTTTAGGCGTCTGATAAGTGATCGGACTTGCAAAGCCGCAAAATAATAAAAGTGAATGCTGATACTGTTCTAGTCCATGTGCGTGGCCTGATATGTATTAACTCAGTGATTCCCGAGATAGATATAACCCCAAAATGACACATAGTAAACTTTATTTTTTCTTGTCAATTTGCGAGCTTGAGACTGCTGTGCAATTAAATCTAATGCATTTCATCTCTTTCCCCATCATTTACAGTGCAGTATAGATTTTTTTTTTTTTTGCAGTTACAGTGCTATCCCCTTGCGGGTCATCTCTAGCATTTGTAGGATTTTCTCCTACATTTTCCATTTACGGTCTTGGGGAATTGTAGCAATTGAATAGCGATTTGTGATTTTAGCAATTGTAACTTTTGCGGACGGGAAAGATCAAAGGCTTTGCGGAGCTGTAAGTTCCGGGTTTAACAATCGCAAAGCTTTCAAGCCGTAAACCCGTAAACTGTTTGGAGCACGCAAAAAGATGCCAATTCAATCATATATTAACTTATGGCCTCACTTACAGGCTCCAGTAACTTAAGATTGATCAACTGAAACGGGCTGAATGTCAACAAATTCAGTGGAATGGAGCAAGGAGCATTTCATAATGGTTCACATAAAAAGATAGGATAAGAGCAGACAGATTTTCAGCTCCTTGCTCATGTCATCTTCTTATAAACAAAACTACACTGCTCTGGGTACTTGAGCAGATTAAGAAAATAAAATACTGACAATTATGGAGCACTGGTTATCTTTAAATATGTTTTCTTGTTAAATGTCAAATAAATACAAAAGCATAAGTTCTGTGGTCAACATCTTATTATACGTATTATAGATAGGTCATTCTAAAGAATATATCTGTCCAGATTTTTTGGTAAAAGGAAAGTATTCTGTATTCTTTTCATCATATCAGTTCATGTTCTTTCTTTTAGAAATATGAGTAATGAATTTATCACTGCCTCACTTGTTTTGCTACACAAACTGAAATTATGGTGGCTAAATGATGATTATTATGCACATTTTTTTCTATTATCATTACAGAACAACAATAGTAATTATGTGTTTATACCAAATAAATAGTTGTAAAATGTGCTGATTGCACATAAAGCAGTGGTTTCAAAACATCTCCAGAGGAAACCCCAAACAGATCTTTACATATACTGTATCTGAAACAAATAGTGGCACCAAAAACACTTTTTTGGTAAATTTCATTTCTCAGTTGATATTGTGTTGAGAGATATATAATTAATCTAGACTTTTTTGTTAAATTAAAATGCAGCTTTGTTGTAAAAAAAAAGGCTAGCCCGAGGATTAATTAAGCTCAATATTTTTAAACTGATTACATGGACTGTCTAAATGGGCTTATTATTTGTATGTTTTCCATCATGGGATTGACAAAGGGATTACCATCATTGGTTACAACATGAGGTCTATTTCAGGGGGAAACGTTTACCCATTTTTACTAAGCCAACTATATTTATGTCAGAAATATTCTTAAAGAGACATAGAAAATCGATTTGTATAATAATCTATATCATATAGCAAGTTTAAAAAGTGGGTACAATATTTTTAAATGAAAAATAAACTTGTTTCCTTTTTTCATTCGTTTTTAGAGAGCTGGGAGGAATCTATGTCCATAGCAGCTTTATTCCTCTGTTTTAAGAAAAGTAGCTTGAGGTCTGACTCTAGGCAACATTTTATTGCAATGTTACACTGATTCCAATGAGTATCTGTCTTGTAGGCTGCCAGACATTATGATTTCAAGTTTTACTGTACAAAAAATAAATGTAATTTAAAAATCTTAATGAAAAATCAATAAAAGTAATGGAAAGTCCAGTGATAGATACTCTCCAAAAAGTCCCTCAAAACTAACACCATTTAGAGATACAAATGATAAATAAAGCACCACAGGACTTCATCTGTCACAACCTTTTACCTGAGAAAAAGTAGAAATTTGAACTGAGGACTTGGTCTCAGACTTCAACGCATGGTTCCAGTTCCCCAACGCATTTCACAGATTAAATTTGGAGATATAACAGTGGAGAGTGGATTACTATAAGACTGTTGAGATATGGTTCTTTCTAAAGTTTGTTCTTATTTAGGACAAGCATGCACTCCATAGATACTATTTTTTCATTTCCCACATCTCCTCTATGTTGTGCACATATAGTACAAATAAAACTAGTGTACTTGAACGGGTACTCATCCAGTAATGTGCATGCACACATCTACTATGAAACTGTTCTCTGGATCTTGAATAAAGGAACATGGGTACTCATATTACACAGTGCTCTACCCCAGGAATTATGAAAAATGCAATTGGCTGTCTTAAGGATTTTGTGTGAGTAAATTAATATAAATGGTAACTGATGACTAACCTTAAGTAAAACTAGCATAGAATGCCAATTGCTGTCTGAATAAGGCATGGCAGCCATGGGTAAGCCACTGAGAACAGGTGACATTAGCAACATTGAAAAACCAAACATTTTAAGATGCAATTGTTCTTGGAAGCCTCTCCATGTGATCCATATCAAAATTGAAGGGGAGGGACTGGGGATGTGAATTTTGCATTTTTATATTATCATATGGTGTCCTTTGTGAAAGTGGCTAAAAAGTGGCTCTCAAAAATTGGCATGTGAGTGCATGATGGGTACTGATATGATACCCCAAAAGATGGAATAACTTTAATCTGAATTATTTCCCTCTGTTCGCCATCAACTAGAAAAAATAAGAAACTCATTCAATGTTCATTTTATAACTAAAATTTGCAAGGGGTCTTGTGTAACTGACCTGCTTTATCAGTAAATCATCTTTTGTACAGAGGAACAGATTTTAGTTGTGCACTCCCATTTACTACTTTATCTACTCAATTCAATAAAAACAAACCTTTGTTGTAAAATAACAAGTTAACATTCTTGGATTTCAGGTCCCTAATTTTTCATGTAGAAAACACATTTTATTTACAACATATTCATTTAAATGCACACCAGATTTTTTGTGGCTAACTTTCCCTTTAAAAAGTATCTGTGTCATTACAAGCATTTCAATGAGTTGATATAGGATGTGATGGCAGTTTTTATTTAGCCTTCCATGATACAAATTGTTGTTCCCGCCAGCAGTGGTGTGCAGCAGCCAGCAGGTGGCGCAAGTGTCGATACATTGTTCAATTTTTTCTTCGGGTTAGGTTTAGAGTTAGGGGTTAGGGTTTAGGGTTAGGGCTCAGGGTTTGGGTAGTAGCAGATGATAAGCTTTACATAGTAAAGTAGTCCCTGTGATGCGGACTACGCTAACCCTGAAACACTAACCCCTAACTCTAACCCTCACTCTAAAAGAAAATTAAATAAAACATTTTTTTATTGAATTCTAGACTTTCCACCGTGGCACCACCTACTGGTTGCAGCACACCACTGCTGGCAGGGACAAAACAGGAAATATCCCATATGACAGTCCCTGGGATGCTTAGTGAAGCTGCCCCCTATATCTTTGTATTATTCATTTTTTCCCTGCATATGCTTATTTTATTGTGCTCACAATATGATTGCAAACAGATACTGTATCTAAAATTCCTTGCCTGGCGCAGTTTAAGACAATCTTTCTGCCAGCTTTGGACCAACATTAACAACTATGAAATTAAGTGTCTCATGAGTTTCAATTTAAAAGAGGTTAAATAGGCCATTTACATATTAATTAGCATTAAGTCGTAAGAGTGGTGAATGTAATTTCATAGTTTTTAACAGTTAATGACAAATTTGGCTTATCTATCTATTTAATTTAAAACAAACACTCTGCATTATTTGTTAGAGCTTTCATAAATGCTAATGATGAAAGGAATCTCATTATTGGAAGCATGCACTTTTCAACACAGATTTCTGATCATTTGTTGATTATCACTCTATTTTAATAAGGTGTCCAAGCCATTACAGTGCAGCAGGTGCAGTTAGTTTTTAGCAAAGCACATTGGGCTAAGTAGACTAGTGGGTAGAATATAAACAGTTGTATCAGATGACATTTAAATCTGGAATGTGTTGCCTGGAGATACAACTAGTCACCAAGCTGTGTTCAGTGGCATTTGACAATTCAATTTTTTTTTTAGAACTGGCAACAGTATAATGCATATCACTGCTGTCAGTTGTAAGATATTTCAAATTATTCTGTATAAGAATAATTGGTCATGAAACCATTGTGCTGTGTATTTAAAGCGATATGGAAGCTTTCTGGATTTTACTAGGTATGTAATATACTTATGCATTTATTAACTTGCATGAACTTTGTTTTATCAAAAAGTGCCCTTAAAGCTCTGTTTTACTTCTTAAAATCAATCAAAATAGTCCCTATACAGGTCTGCTTACTGCAGCGTTTGCAGGCCCTATTGAATTGTCAAAATCGCAATTACTGAAGCCCGTAATGTAGCCCGCAAAAGTTCCTGCTGTTTAATTGGCCTCTTTTAGCTAATCCCAATTGATTTGCGGGTTGCAGGCTAAAAATTCCTGCGGTTGTCAAAATCATAAATACGACCAATTTAAGCCTTTGATCTTTAAAGTCCGCAAATGTTACAATCGCTAAATTCGCAATTAAAAATATTTTTTTTCAAGCTTTATCTCGAGAATCAAGGAGTTAATACATATCAGGCCACCCACATGGAATAGACCAGTTTCTTCATTCATTTTCATTGTTTTGTACACTGCCGTATTGCGAGTCCGATCGCATATCGGACTTTTAAACACTAATTGATTGATGTTTTAACACCATGTTTTACTGATGTCATGATGAGGGTCTCATTTACTATTGTCTGTTTCTAAATTGTAACTTACTGGTTTGCTTAATTGATCATGATCAGGCCCTGAAATGCTGCATACGGGTTCATGGTTTACGCTTTTGGCTTTTGGCCATAAACTTGAATGCTTGTTCAATTAAATAGTTCTGTAACTGTTACAAATTTCAAGCCCACTGACTTATGGGCTGTATGATGGTAATTACGGGCTTGGAATTAAATGAGGCCCTTTGTGTGGCTTCATGTGCAGTGTAGTATTCTAGCTTATCAGGGACCAGCTCTCAGAAATATGCTGCTACATGCTGCTGAGACTTATATTATTATTATCGTTTATTTGTAACGCGCCAACATATTCCGTAGCGCTATACATAAATAAAGTTACAGGCAATGACAAGTTAAAGATTCCTACATTGCAAAGAGTGGATGGCCCTGTCTTTGAGCTTGGAATCCAGTGTCCATAGCGCTTTCCCTAAAGCACTGCGCAGGATTGAAACTCGCAGACTTATAATAAACATATACATATGAAACATATACATATCTGGTTTTATGCTGTCCTAGGCATTCAGATAATAGAGAAAGCAAGAGACTTCCAAAAAAAAAACATTTACTTCTGTTTCATAGACTATTCTAAAGCCTTTAACTGTGTGGATCACAACAAAACGTGGCATGTCCTTAAAAAGAGTGGAGTATCAGACTATATCATCATCCTACTGAAAAATCTGTATGTGGACCAAGAAGCCACGGTCAGAACCGAACATGGGACAACAGAATGGTTCAAGATTGGAAAAGCTGTGAGTCAAGGTTGTATATTGTCACCTTATTTATTCAACTTATATGCAGAGTACATCATGTGTAAGGTTGGACTGGATGAATCCAAAGCCAGAATCAATATTGCTGGAAGGAATATCTACAACCTCAGATACGCCGATAATACTACTCTGATGGCTGAAAGTGAGGAGGAACTAAAGGACTTATTGATGAGGGTAAAACAAGAGAGTGCAAAAGTTGGCCTGCTGCTCAATGTTAAAAAGACAAAGATCATGGCAAATGGCAATCTCACTTCCTGGCAAATGGACGGGGAAGAAGTGGAGGCAGTGACAGATTGTATTTTCCATGGATCCAAGATCTCTGCAGATGGTGACTGTAGTATTAAAAGAAGTTTGCTTCTGTGGAGAAAAGCTATGGCAAGCTTAAACAAACTAGTAAAAAGTAAAGATATTAAACTATCAACAAGGGTCCACATAGTTCAAACTATGCTATTCCCAGTAGTAACATACAGATGTGAGAGTTGGACCATGAAGAAGTCTGAGCGCCGTAGAATTTACACCTTTGAATTGTGGTGTTCCTAGAAAAGACTCTGATGCTGGGAAAGATTGAAGGCACAAGAAGAAGGGGACGACAGGCGGAGATGGATAGATGAGGTCACTGAAGCAATGAACATGAACTTGATGGAGCTCAGAGGGGCAGTGACTGAGAGATGCACCTGGCATGCTGTGGTCCATAGAGTCACGGAGAGTCGGACACGACTGAACAACTAAACAACTACAAAGGACATTCAGATGTGTGTGTCCCACATGCAGTTCCTCATTTCCCCTTTCTATATCTCAAATCATAAGTTTATGTGTGTTTATAGATAGATAGATAGATAGATAGATAGATAGATAGATAGATAGATAGATAGACAATTATTTTCAAGCACAATATAAATATTTATTACTGATGCATATGCTTTTTTGTTCTGGTTAAATACTGTTGCTTTTGCAAATCATATATTTGCTATCCAGCTAAAACAGACTGTTGTACATCTAGTAATTGTTTCTCGTGTACTTAGATGACTATATTTTATTAATAGCCTGACATGAAGTTTTTAGTCTCGTTTCTTGGATGCTGATTAAAAATTATGAATTTAGATATAATAACGGAAGCATTGGATTACACTTTCTTCTTGCAGGAGGCAGTGATTTTTATTGCCATTTGGGAGCCAATATATTTATTTCACTATCAGGATAATTTAAACGAAGTAATTTTCTTCCAGCAATTGATATTTGCAATTTAACAGTTTATCTAAGAGAGACTTATCTAATTATATTCATGCCCATTCTAAAGTTCAAACTTGTGAAGTGTGCCAAAGGCTTTTCTTAAAAGCCTTGATTCCTCTACTTCTGCAGGTTCAATAAAAAAAAGATGTATTCCATGTTAATGAAGTATGCAGCCTGATGATTAATTAAAAGAGAGACAACTCCAGCATGCCATTTTGACCCATCCTCAGCTGAACTTGTCTATCCTCAAAACTGCATATCTACATAGTCCCTCAAATCTCACGTGTTCAGGGATGCCTATCACTGGTGCCCTGAGGTGAGCGTATTCTTCCTCTCTCATACTAATGGAAAAAAATAGTTTAAAGGAAATCTGTAGACCCAAATTTTCAATTATGCTTTTAAAAAATCATGCCTTGAACACATTTTTTAAAACGAAAATGAATGTTATATTATGTATAACATAGAGTTAATAGATGATAAAAAAAGGAAAAAGGCCCATCTGGTCTGTACATTCTATCTACCTAAATATTTGGCTTAAATAAGCCTCAGGATAGCCTTATGCTTATGCCAGACATGCTTACATTCCTTCACTGTGTGAGACCCTACTGCATCCACTTTTCCAGTTTTCAGCTATTCTTTCTTTGAAGTAATACCCCTAAATCTTTCACCTTTTTAACTCCAAATCATAACTTTTTGTTCTTGCATTCCGCCATTTCTAACAGACATTTCCCTCTTGGATTTTATTAATTGTTTTAATATATTTGAAAGCTCTATCACACTATCCTCTCCTTTCTGTCCTCTAGCATATACCTATTCAGGTCATGATGCTTTTCCTTATAAGTGTTTTCTTTTCGAATAATTCCATAACAGTTCCATTAAAGTGAGATGGGGTAAGATTGGTTCCCATTCTATCTCTGTACATGTCACATGATATAGAGTGGAGGGGAGAAATAAGTCTATTGTGCAGCCATAGACTTGAATTTTATTAAATCCTTCTATAATGTAAGCTCTTAGAGTAAGGACCTCAGCTCTGTTGCGCCAAATTGTCTGTTGTTTTATTGTATTATATTGTCTTTGTATTTCTCTATATCTTAGTATGTATTTGTGCATTGTATGCAATGCACTCACTCTGCCTTTTTGTAATATTGTAGGTAGTATGAAGTAAAATGTTACAAATAAGGAGAAATAATAATATTCCTTTAAGTGTACATTACCTAAGCACGCACACCTTACTTAGGGCCTCATTCAATTGTGATTTGGCAAATGAATTGGGCTCTATATAAGCACAGAGCATATTTTTTTTACAGAAGTTTTTAGTTAACTTCTATCTAAAAGCAAGGTCTCCACTAACTAAAAACTTATGTAAAAAAAATATGCTATGTGCTTATATAGAGCCCTATTCAATTGACCGAATCGCAATTGAATGAGGCCAATGGACACTAAATAACACATTGTTCTTTCAATAGGGGCAAATTAGATCAAACACATTGCTTTTATTCCATGTCTAGTCGTACTAATTGTATAACTTGCATAACTTGTATAAGCATAATTTATTATTCATGCAAAAACAACTGAAAAACCATTGTAATAAATAAAACACTCCACTGCACTATATAACAGCGTTTTTTAAACATGTTGGATTTGCTTTTTCCTTTTTGAAAGTTTTGCTGAATTATTATGTTAATTTTAATTTGGAGTTAAATATCATGCTTTGCACCAATTTCTCTTTTGCAGAGCTGATGCTGTATAAATCATGTAAAGTGTCTGCATCATGGCTTACAATTGAAGAGACATAGAGACATAGCTCTAATTGCTTGGATTCTGCAATTGTCTGTTGCTCTTGGGTTATCTTAGCATAGCTCCATTAAATTGATTATCCATTCATAGTCATTAATTTATGCAGCTGCAAGTGGGAGGGTTTTAAGGGTTGTATAAGCAATAACTAAAATGCCCTTAAATATATCAACTAGTATCAATTTGAACACTAAGACAGCTTTCTCAGATGATTTTCAAATCTCTATCTGGTACATTTCATGTTACTTTATAGTTGAAGGACACCAAGCTGCAATCCCTGTCCAAAACAGCATCTCACAATTACCGTAAATGTTCACTCAATGTCAGATGATCATGTGATGCATCAGATGTGGCTAAGACTATTATGAAGCATTCATGCATATTATTTATTTATGTTGCTTAACATTGGAAGAATATGTGAGGAGGAATAAAAGTATTCATATAGCACATTAGCACACAATCAGCCCACTACACTTCCACACAAAAAAAAATGGCTGCCCACCATGCTACATATGTCTTAATTATATTTAATGTGCCCCCTGATTGAGTAGCACACCTATAACCAAACGATGGAAATAAAATGGGCCATCTGGATCTATGAGCTTATTTTGTATCTGAATTTCTATGACTACAGAGCACACAATGTTTATGATTATACAAATTTAAATATTCTATATATCTTTATAATATATTTCCATTAATATAAATTCTTACATTACAGAGAACTAGAATATGCTCTTTATTTTCTAAATTTGACTTTTCCAAGACTTCTTTCCAACTTTCTCTATTGATCCATTCTTACCAAATGGCTAAACATTTTCGAATTAAAACATTTTTCCTCTTTCCTACTTTCCTCCATCGTTCTCCTCTCTTCCTACCCTCAAATCTCTTCTAGTTTGTAATCACAAGTAGTGTCTTTAACTCAACCTTACTGGTACATATAAATATGTATTGTCATTTTTTATTTATGGAACTCACTTGTCCTTCATTGTGAAATATGTTTGACATACAATAGATTTATAAGCTTACCTGTTTGTGTGCATGGTCATAGGAATTGATATGGTTGTCAAACTCCTGGTGTTTGTGATACTGCTTATCACATAATTCACAATAGAAATTTGCCTTCAGGTCCTCCAAAGCATTTGCGATGGCTTTCCCCTTTTCCGCATAGCCCTGAAAGACAAACATTTCTTTTTTATATCATATTTTGTAATGTGATACAATAACGGACATTCCACCACATATTTGTTGTATATGAGAGAATTGCATAACAGTGAAAAGGACCACTGAACTCTGGAAACTATTTTTTACACTGAATCAAAATCAATTCCTGTGTAAAAACATTTTTGATATTATCAAGTTCTGAAAACCAGCATACCATGAATATGAAGCTACATTGGTTCTTTAAGTATATTTATGTATTTCTGTGCAAAAGGTAAATGCATGACATTGCAGTCTGTACAATGAACATTTTATATGTGTATTCTTCATGGTAAATCTAGCAAAAAACAAATAGTCTGAATTAAAAATTATTGTAAAGGACTGTAAGTTATTGTGAATGCACTACATCATTTTTTTCCCTTTTATCAAATCTGTTAATAGTGTATTTCCTGTTAAAGAGGTCTTTGGTCAGCTAAAAGGATTTCAAACCTTCCCAGACGAGCCTCAAGAGACCAGCATTTGACATGTAAAAGTAAGTTCCGAAAAGTGTTTATCTGGCAGATCAAGATTGAAGGAATATGTTATTCTCTAATGTACAATATTAATTGGTTAAGATACGTATCTAAAAATATCTTTCGATTGACTGCTTCGCCTCACAGTATTCTGACAAAGGATGTTCTTGATCAGAGTGTAGGATTTACTTTAGTAAAGATGTGCACTGTTTTTAGTTTTATTTTCTGGTGTGTATCTGATGTGTTTAAACACTATAGAGCAGGGCTGTCCAAGTCCAGTCCTGGTGAGCCCCAAACAGGCCTGTATTTGTGGATATCCTTTCTGTGCACAAATACAATCAAATCCTGGCATGTGTGGGGCTCTCCAGGACCGAACTTGCCCACTAGTGATGTCGCAAACATAAAATTTTCGGTTCGCGAACAGCGGACGTGAACTTCCATCAAATGTTCGCGAACGGGCGAACCCGGCGAACCGCCATAGACTTCAATGGGCAGGCGAATTTCAAAACCCACAGGGACTCTTTCTTGCCACAATAGTGATGGGAAAGTTGTTTCAAGGGGACTAACACCTGGACTGTGGCATGCCGGAGGGGGATCCATGGCAAAACTCCCACGGAAAATTACATAGTTGATGCAGAGTCTGGTTTTAAGCCATAAAGGGCATAAATCACCTAACATTCCTAAATTGTTTGGAATAACATGCTTTAAAACATCAGGTATGATGTTGTATCGATCAGGTAGTGTAAGGGTTACACCCGCTTCACAGTAACAGACCAATCTCCCCGTTTAATGCACAGCAAACAACCGCAAACAGTCCCTTTGCACAACCGCAAACTCCCCATTTGCACAAGGTTGGATACCAAGCTAGCTATGTCCCGTTCCTTGTCCTCACTGATGTCATTGAAGGTCCCTTCCTCCACGCAGCCACCAAGGGTCCTTGAAAGGTGACAACAAGCCCCTTGGGACGCCTGCTGTGTTTGGTCTTCCACCTCCTCAAAGCCACCTTCCTCCTCTGACTCCTCTTCTTCAGACTCCTCTCTCTGCGTTGCCTCTGTCTGCGTTATTATAAGGTGTGTACTGTTAAGTAGTACTATTCCTATCGGTTTAATCCCTGTTACGTCCACTATTAGGGGACGTGTATATGGCATTGATTTTTGGAACAGGGAGATGAAAAAAGATGCTTGGTCGGACCTGCTACTTCGAATTTGGGGCACTGCACGTGCAATGTAATGTGCCACCAGATAGGAGTGGTGTATTAAGTTGTACTATTTATTCCCCTCAGTTTGGTACCTGTTACGTCAGCTATCAGGGGACGTGTATATGGCATGGATTTTTGGAAGCGGGAGATGGAAAAAGATGCTTGGTCGGTCCTCCCATCTAAGGTGCCACCAGATATGAGTGTCACTGTGCACTGGCAAAAGTTGGCAGAGTAGGCGCTGTAGGCCTCACACACACGCCTGTAGGCAGGCAACTGATATTCAATCGATTACAGTCAAAAAAGTGTTGTTTTATGTCACTGTACACTACGGTTGCACCAGATATGATGTATCACTGTGCGCTGGCAAAAGTTGGCAGAGTAGATGCAATAGGCTTCACACACACGCCTGTAGGCAGGCAATTGCTATTCAATCTATTACAGTCAAAAAAGTGTTGTTTTATTTCACTGAGCACAATATAAGCTGTGAGCCTGACACAGGCAGGCAACTGAAATTAGATTACAGGAAAAAAATGGTTGTTTTCAATGTATGGTACACCACCAGGTATGAGTAGTGAAAATAAGCACAATATAAGCTGTTAGGTGTTAGCCTGTCACACACACACGTTGGCAGGCAGGCATATGCAATTAGATTACACAGAAAAAAAATATAAAATAAAATAAATAATGTTCTAGCCCTAAAACAGGCTTTTGGGGTTGCTGTCCTTGCAGCAGATATCAGATGAGTCCTTCAGGTCTGTAGTGGAAGCTAAATACACAGCCTGGCTATCTATTTCCCTATTAAATCTCCAGCAGCTACACTATCTGTCCTCTCACAACGAATGCAGCTTCAGAATGATTCTAAACTGTATGCTGTCCTTCAGATGGAAGGCCCTGGAAGGGAGTGTATGCTGTTGATTGGCTGGAATGTGTCTGCTGACTGTGAGGTGCAGGGTCAAAGTTTCCTCAATGATAAAGTATAGGGGGCGAACTGAAAAGCGCATGTGTTCACCGTCCACTGCGTATGCGAACATGCCAAAATCGCTGCGAATAGTCCGGGGGCGAACTGTCCACGACATCTCTATTGCCCACCCTTGCTATAGAGTATCCCTATGACCTTGCAAGCTTTGGTTGTATGTTTCATTGTCATCTATTTCCATTTGAATTTTCTAAACTTAAAAAAAAAAAAAATAGATTTCTGTTTCTATTATAATAGAAATCAGAAGGTAAACTGTAAATACGACAACATTAGCATTTGTACTTATAATGATACATGGCAAATATAAAGTATAAAGAATAATTATGGGAATAGACCCTTTACCATCAAGTTGAATAGCTTCTTTGTGATGGGTTTAGACAAAGAACATTTTTAGTGAATAATTTGATGATGTATTACATATAATGTATACACATGGGGAAAGCTTAGATTGGGATAAGAATACATAGGAATAAACTTATTTAAATGGAGATAAATGGTAAACTGAGCGTTTAGTATGGAAGAAGAGTCTAGCAGAGGCGTTCATTATGGAATGGAGGGGAGACAGATGCGAGATGGGGAGGCCAGCAAGGAGTGAATTGCAGTAGTCAAGTCAAGATATGATAAGAGAGTGTATTAGAATTGTAGCTGTGTCTTCGGTAAGATAGTGACAAATTTTGGCGATGTTTTTTAGGTGAAATTGACAAGATTTTGTTATTGATTGTATGTGAGGAATAAAAGAGAGTGAAGGGTCCAGTAGGACTCCAAGACAACAGGCCTGGGAGGTGGGAGTGATGATAGCATTGTCAACAGTGAGAGATATTTCAGGAGTGAAAGCTGTAGTAGACGGTGGAAAGATAAGGAGTTTAGTCGTAGACATATTGAGTTTGAATTGACGCGCAGACATCCAGGAGGATATGCTAGAGAGGCAGTTGGCAACTTGAGCTAGATCTGGTGCAGAGAGGTAAATTTGAGTGTTATCTGCATAAAGATGATACTGAAATCCAAAGGATTTTATTAGGTACCAAGAGAGGATGTGCAGACATCCAGGAGGATATGCTAGAGAGGCAGTTGGCAACTTGAGCTAGATCTGGTGCAGAGAGGTAAATTTGAGTGTTATCTGCATAAAGATGATACTGAAATCCAAAGGATTTTATTAGGTACCAAGAGAGGATGTGTAGATGGAGAACAGGAGAGGGGCTAGGACTGAACCTTGGGGTACACCAACAGACAGAGGGAGAGGTGAAAAAGAGGTGCCAGAGAAGGAGGCACTAAATGTTTGATCTAGGTAGGATGTGAACCATGAGAGCTGTGTCATGGATGCCAAAAGAGCGGAGAGTCTGTATTAGAAGAGGGTGGTCAACTGTATCAAAGGCAGCAGAGAGATCCAGGAGAATTAGAATAGAGAAGTGACCCATTGATTTGGGGGTTAGTAAGTCAATTGGCGAGTATAACAATTGTTGTAATAATTCTCCTATGTTGGATTTGTAACAAGGTAACTGTCCTACACATAGTCAGAACTTTGATTAAAATGCCAAATATTGATATCCAAGATGTCTTGAATTATGCACTCTAAAATAAAATGTATTCTGTCTATATAATTTCAAGATAGTAATGTTCACTTTAAACTGATAGCATGGGCATAAACTTAAAATGATTAATTTCACCTGATCTTAAAAAAACAAAATATCTCCCACCTATCTTGTATAGATAAATTATAAAACTATTAAAAACAAAACACATCTCAACCATGCAGAAAAATATTGCCCCTTAACCTCAGTTTGTAACTGATACCCCAGCAAGGAGGCAGATAACTACCAGGAAAAAAAACTAATTTTGACCAGCAAATGACTGACATGCTTAGCCTGAAGGCTTCATTTGAGGCTTTTGACTACTTCTTACTCTGGTCAAAATTAGTTTTTGTTTCCCACAGTAGTTGTCATCTGCCTTGATGCTGGGGGACAGGTTACCGACCAAGGTTAAGAAGCAACATTTTGGGGGGATTGAGATGTGATTTGTTTTTAATAGCTTTTATCATTTATTATACAGATTATAAGATCAGTGGTGGACATTTAGTTATAAAAGTGAAAGTCCATTTAAGTGCATACACTATCAATTTAAATTGAACATTACTATCTTGAAATTATATGGAAAGGATGTTGAAGAATTGTTTTCACATGTGTCAATTACATAGAAGTGTACTGGTATATTTGTTCCTTAACACGTTTGAATACATAAGCACATCCTTCACAATTATTAATATATTAAAAAAAATGTGTTATGTGAATTTGCTTTTATATATATATATATATATATATATATATATATATATATATATATATATATATATATATTAAACTGTGGCAATAAAATGTATATTGCAAAAGGTTAAACCACACAAAATGTAATAATTTGAGACCAAGCCCTCTCACATTTTTATTGGCAAAATACAAAACAAAGCCTTTAAGTAAATGTGTAAATAACAACAGGGCTAAGTTTTCTTTATGCCTTGCCCTCCTATAATTCAATTTTTAATACAAAGTGTGATATGTAAGCTATCCCTTGTCTTTACATGCAAATAAACTAGCTAAGCTACAGGAGTTACACAAAGAGTGATTTCCTGACATATAAAAAAAAAGATATTCAAATGGAAGTAGCATTTTAATAAAAGTTGCAATATCAAACAATCATGTGGAAGTCCTATTAAAATGTCACATAACAATTTGAGATTCAAATCTGTCACCCAATGCACCATATAATAGTATTCCTACAATCATTGTATTCAACTTACTCCAAAAATGTTTTGTGAAAATGTGCTTTATAAAAAAAAGCATATTCAAAGAATATTATTAGCTTGAGTCACGAAACTATGTAAAACTGGCACCTTTTTCCCATTGTACGTGTCAGAATATTTCTAATCATTCTAATTCTAAAACCGAGTATCCATTATTCCAAATCTTAATTAACTAACATTTATATTTCTTACCACAGGGCCCCGAAAGGCTTGCCAGCTAAAAGTGTTTGGAATAAAAATACCCAGATCTATTAAAAAGCTGTAGAAATAACATTTAAATACTTGTGAAATGTAGTATGAAATAGGAATTTGTAAATTAGGTTGACATCCTTGGGGCTTTGACATGTGAATTTCACTGCCAATATAATGAGAGTATTTCTGTCTTGTAATCAGTCCATTTTCACTTTATACCAGACTACACTATAAAAACAGTGACATGCTATAAAATATTTTAATATAATATTGTGAGTTGGCCGGAGCACTGAAATTTAGGTTAAGTTGCTTTTCTTTAATCTGCAATGTTCACTCAGTGTAATTTGGCATCAAGTACATTTCCATTGTTACATCTCATTACAATTCTGCAAATTGGAAAAAGTCAACATTTCATTTTCTGGTGTCATGTAAATCAATAGATGAATACCATAAAACAGTTTTCAAGAAAGTTTTGGTGACATATAGTCAATTAAGAATCAATATATTCATTTTGGTTTTGTGAAAGTATTTAATAGAGCATCGAGCTATTAAAGCATGCTGACCTTAGCAATATTTTAGGCAATTGGGTAGACAGACGGGAAATGTAGTGGTTAACAGTTGTATAAGTATGGTTGGTTGGAGGTGAATGGCAGGTCAGGTGGCTAGACAGATTGGTATTGATCAATGAGTGTCTGAAATAAATATGCCCCACAGTATCAATAACATCTAGTGTCTAAAATATAAATAATTAAGTCTGTTACTTTCAGAGGATGCGGGTAGTTTCAAGACAAATATGTGCCTACTGTTTACATATAAAACTAGTTGTTTAGCTTTAGTTTTGCATTTGTTCTGTATTTTTTATTTCCAGAAAAATATATATATATTTTTAGTGGACAAAAAGTATATATTAATAGAAAAGCTTTTGAAAGCTGCCTTCTTCATTTATTCATTTATTAAACAATACTGACAGCTAAATAGAATTCTCAAACGGAAATTCAAACAGCAAAACATAGCTTTGACAATATAACTATCTACTATATATAAATGTATATGAATGAAATACATACTAATATATCATACTATTATAGTTGTTTTTTAAGACATACATTGTGACGCAAGATAAAAATGAACTGACCCATCTATTCTGTGCATTTTTATTTATGACTAGCGACTTGCCCGTCAAAAAATGACGGCAATGTGATGTATATGTTTGTCAAGTTGTTTAGTTATTAACATATATTTTTGACACTTGTAAGTATTTTAATATGAACGTGTATTTTTGTAAAATGTTGATGTAATGGTTTTTTAAAATGTAATTTGTATCTGAAGAATTGTTAACTTTAATATACATTGAATGAATAGGAAAGCAAAAAGTAAAAAGCCTTCTTGAAACGTTGCGAAATTTTAACATGAAGTTTAAAATATATGTAAGCAATAACCTTCAAAGTATATATTTAGAAACTTTAACTTTATTTTGTATGTAAGTTTAGAAGTTGACAAAACATTTGTATAATTTTGAACATTATAAAGAGGAACATAGTGAATACATTTTGTAACCTAATTTTTTATTAAAAGTATTAACATTTGAATGTAAAAACAATTGACCTTTAAATTATTCAGTATTAACATGCAATTTCTATCACAATAATTGTTAACTTGAATATACATTGAATGTATAGGAAGGCATACAGTAAAACTCTGCTTAAAACGTACGTAATTAAAGTAATTCATTACTGAGCACATAACCTGGCGATAAACATTAATGTAGTTAGTAATCTTAAGATAACAGACAATATTTACATTGTGACTTAAAAGGTGCTTGACCTCTTAACATCCACTTTGTAATCTGTTGAATGAAATAACTTTCAAATATATATTTTAAACTTGTAACATTAGAAACATTAACATAGTGACTTAACATTTTAACATAATTTTTACTAAAAATGCAAGGCAAGTATTTTGTGAGGCGAATCATTCATAAACAGTACTTTCATTAATTATGACTGAATTAAACAACCAATTGTTATGTATTTTGGAATGCTTTTAAAAAATGTTGGCATCTTTAATTTGTATCCTGCAAAGTTATAGTACTTCATAGTAGACAATGTTTTTAGTAAAAATACGTCCATCTTCTAATAAATCACCTTGACTTTCATTGTTTTCAATGTAAACTTTAATAGCCTGTGGATTTTTGCACCGTGACAACGCAACATACAATTGACCATGTGCAAAAACTGGTTCTTCCAAGTAAATACCCACAGATTTGAAAGTTTGACCTTGTGATTTATTAATGGTCATGGCAAATGCCATAATAATGGGAAATTGTCTTCTTTGAAGTATAAAAGGGAGACTACTTTCACTTGGTGCTAAATCTATTCTTGGTATGAAAACTCTCTCTCCTTTATGGGTCCCAGTTAAAATTTCAGCATCTATAAAATGGTCCTTTAATTGTTGAACAATTAATCTTGTGCCATTGCATAGGCCTTTTTTTGGGTTCATATTTCGCAGTAACATGATAATTGCACCTTTCTTTAGCTGCAAAATATGTGGTGGCATTCCAGAAGGAGTTAAAGAGTTAATGAATTCAGTTGAAAAGTTTGCCTGACTTTCATTGTCATCAGCAAGTACAGAATCAGCACTGTGATAATTTCTTTGTGGTGCATTAATTTTTTTTAAGATTTCATTATTGAGTATTAATGCATCTTTATTTTTACACGTCAGTATGACTTGGTTGGCAAGCTCAGAATATTCTTCGTTATTTATGCTCCCTTCAAATATAGCCGATATAATATCTTGTTGACAAATCATATGAGGTGGTATCTCTACAGTGTCGTCAGGTAAATGTAGTATTTTTTCTGTTCTTCCTTCTCCAATTTTAATAAGCCAATCATTGAAATCAGTTTGGCCTTCTGATCTCATATTTTGTTGCAGTTGAAGATGGGTAAAATGTTTCCATACTGTACTTGACTTTATACATGTTTCAATAATGTCAGTTCGATTTCCATGTACAACGACAGGTAATGTTTGTCTAAAATCGCCACCCAACAAAATTACCTTTCCACCAAATGGAAAAATATTATCCATGACTTCACGAAGCAAACGGTCAATACATTGGAGGGCATAGCATGACATCATTGTGGCCTCATCTATTATAATTAATTTACATTTCTTCAATTTCTTTGCTTGTAAGGATGTCATGCGAATATCTGACACAGAATTTTCCAAAATAGGCACTGGCAGTTTGAATCCACTATGAACAGTTCTTCCACCTTCTAATAAAAGTGCAGCAATTCCAGTAGTGGAAAACGCCATTGCTATTTGTCCTTGTGCTCGTACTGAACTCATTAATAAATTGTACAAATATGTTTTCCCTGATCCGCCAGGTCCATCAAGATAGAAATAACGCTCTGTCACCATGTCATCATCTATAGCATTTTTAATGGCATGAAATGCTTGCAATTGTAGTGTATTTAAAGTTGCAAGTCTTTCTTGTGTTCTTTCTGCTTGTAGTTGAATGTCATAGTCTTCAAAGTTAATGTCATCTATTAGACCTGGATCAGGCAAATTAAAACTTGCACAACTTAATCCATGAGTTAAAAAGACTTCTTGAATTTCCATTAAGGCTTTTAAGTGTGCAATGGGTTCATTGTATCGTCGCATAAAGTCTTCAGCCATATTACTTTTAAAAGTCTCCCACAAAGCTAATGCATTTGGAGCATTTGAGAAGATACAAATAAAAGCAAATTGTTCTCTCATCTGTCGTGGCATTTGACATTGTGCTGCTTCTTCTAAACATCTTTTGCACTCTGTATCATCAGCGAGTAAGTTTCTATTTCTTGCAGCTAAATGGAAGGATTCATATACAATGTCATTAACAGTTCTTAATTGTTCAAAACTTTGTGCTCCTGGAACATTTAAAAGTAATATCCGTAAGCAAAATCGTTCAACATCTCTTGGACTGACTGTGTAAATTCGTGGAATTATTTTATTGCCTCTGGTTTTTCTTGCTCTCCATAATCCATTCACAAAAACATAGTGATATGGAATTTCAATATATAAGTATTGTGTTGCTTGAGCATCAGTGGAATTTAATGCAAACCATGCAGTTAGTGTAGTGTGACGATCTTCACTTTGGGCCAATGCATTCATTTCATTTCCAGAATGGAAATAGACTAAATGTCGTTGTGGCAAATGTACTGCTAACCTATATACTGCATGTGATCTATCATGCATTTCAAATTTTAAAAGCCGCCACATAGCTTCTGGCGCACTGACATAGCGAGCATCTACATGAGATGCAAGTTCATCATGTACTAACTCACTACTTTCAGGGTTGTCTGCACTTTTGACGACTACAGTAGCTGCATCGTAACCTTTGTAAATATATTTGTAGACATATTTAATGGATTTGATGGAAGTGCAGGCTTCTACGTTGATGTGGGCGTTGTACTTCATGAGTAAATGGGGATTGTAGGGTACTACATATCTATTGTCCACTTTTTTTCCACGAATAATGGCACTATCTCCTTCTCTTCTTTTATAAAGTGGATATCCATCACAATTTGCATATGTTTTGTCTCTATAATCTTTTGGAAAATCTTTTGAACATTGATTATTTTCCATACATGGTGATTGTGGATTAAGGTCTCCACAGGGTCCATGAATCATGCGATGAGTAACAATCTCATATAGTCTACCATATAGTTCTGGATCCGGTAGTTCAGCAACTATGACTGCATCCACTTTGTCCGAAGTATCTAATTTATCTTTCTCTTGAAGTATTATGAGAAGATGTGCATGTGGAAGGCCTCTTTTTTGAAATTCAATGGTATATACATAAGCAAGACATTTGCCAAATAACTGATTTATAGTAAAGTCACGTATTAATTCATTTAATTTTATCTTAAAAACTCTGGCTACTAAATCTGGTCGATCTGAAGCACTTTGTCCAAGAAGTAGATTTTGATTAATTTCTGGCCATTGTGGATTACATGTAAATGTCACAAATAAATCTGGTTTTCCAAATTTTGTCACAATAGCCATAGCATCATTGTATCTTTCTCTCATATTTCGAGGAGATCCTTGAAAGGAAGATGGTAAAATGATGGCTTTGCCAGCTGTCATGTCTCTGCTTGTAGCCACGTCAGCAACATAGTCCATGAGTCCACAATATTGTTCTACACGTAGTTTATCTTGTTGATATTTTATAAAGTTTAAATTATTTGCCTCAACTTGCAAATATGAATCAATAATCCATTGTTGTGTTAGTTTGCCACCACATAAAATTGGATTAAATTCATCTCTAATGGCAATTTGAGCAACTTTAAATTCAAGCATAGAAACATTATTTCGGATTCTGGCTTTAGCATTTGGGTAACTGGGAAGGGTTAATTTTGGTTGCCAACCTGCTTCTCCGTGTGGGAAAAAGATGGGATATGTCATTGGATCTAAATTTGGACTTAAGATATTAATATTAATAAATGGTTGGTCCTCATTTCTGGGATATACTCTAATGTCTCTTTGAAATGGTGGTTCTCCTTCATCATTGTGAAAGACCATTGCAACCTCATTTGATGTTGGCAAGTTATAACGACGTTTATCAGTATGTCTGTCTCTTTTAAGCACCATATTAACCTTTGGCATGGGTAATTGATGTCTTTGTGCATGAAGTAGTTGTTCATTTTCTACTTCTGCCAATTTTTTGTAAGCTTTACTGTAGGGATTGTTGTCCATAATGTTATTTAGCTCTATAAAAACACTGGGTAAGCATTTTTTATTTTCTTCCATCTGCATACGTTGGTCAACAGCTTCCATTGTATCTAGGACATATAGTTGAGCGAATTTTCTTTGCTCTCCTTCCTCTGGATGTAAATGTGAAGTCCGATGATAAATTTGTCCTTGGACTTTAAAACAGTAAGGACCATGTCCTGGTACATTAGCAGCCAATGTTGCCCCCATAGATGCAAATGATATGGCACTATTGTAGGATCTTATGTTTGTCTTAAAATTGTTGTAATTTGGAAAAGTAGGTTCAGTCATAATATTTAGTAAATAGGTTGGAAATTGTTTCCTTTGTGGAAGTTTGAACTTTCCTTTTTGACAACAACTAATAAATTGTCCATCTCGGGGTCTCTCCTGTTTAAAATAATAAGCCTCACAAAATTGACATTGAGTAGTCATGTCCCCACAACTATGAACCTCTACTGCTAAAGACTTGAGTAAAGGACAATTTGCAACGCATATTGGATGTTGACTTTGATATTCATCAGATGAAAAGTCATGAAATGTTTCAACAACAGGTTCTAAATGTTTAGTTTTTTTCGTAGATTTTCTTGGTATATGTTGGACTTGTTCGGTTGAAATTTCCTGTAAGTTTTTAGTAAGAGTTTGTAAATGCTTTTTATTTGTAGTTGTTTTTTTTGGTCTGTCTTGACTGGTATGTTGTAAAATGTCATCTGATGTTTTAGGAACAGTTTGTAAATGCTTTATTATTTTTTTATTTTTTTTGGTTGTATCTTTCATTTTTGCAGCTGATATTCTTTTATTTGCAAGTCTTTTGCGTTCTTTTTCTCTTCGAATTTCTTTCTCCTCCGGTGTCTGCTGGGCGGCCCATCTCTCTTGTCTTTCTCTAGTTTGACGTCTTTTCTTCTCTTCTTTGGTCTCGTTATCAGCCATATTAATCTGTAAACGGAAACAAATAAATGTAATTGTGTATATATTAAATTTGTAATTCCTGTTAAAGATTATTGTGCACAATTGGTGAAATAAAAGGCAAATCATGAATGTATCATTGATATTTAGTTAAATTTATCATTCCTGTCTTCACTGGCTCAGAATTTGGCCAATGGAATACTGCTGTAAATAAGCATGTAACATATTTATTTAAAATAATGGTTTTATTTATTAAAAACTTTGTTTGTGGATAGATATTTACCACAGCAAAACTTCTTTGGTGAAAAAAAAAGTGATGTGGTTATTGAGCTATGTATTGCATAGTAGCAATTTAAATAAAATAAGGGAGATAGTAAATTAATTATTTTATTTTTCTGTTGACACGGATGCAACTGAAAGCAGTTTCTTTAGTTTTATACTTTAGTACTTATTATAGTTTACCTTGGTTGAAGTGTGATTTAAATCCGAATGTTTGTTGGTGCTCGTTTCAAAATCGTTGTACAATGGTGTGGTCCTCTGTTGGAAGTCCTCGTCCGATGGTGTGGTCCTGTGGCGATAGCCCCCGTCCGATATTGTGGTCCTGTGGCGATATCCCTCGTCCGATGTTGTGGTCCGTTGGTGAAAGTCCTCGTCCGATGGTCTGGTCCTGTGTTGAAATTCCTCGTCTGCTGGTCTGGTCCTGTGTTGAAATTCCTCGTCTGCTGGTCTGGTCCGAGTCCTCGTCCGATGGTCCGGTCCTGTGGAAAAAGTCCTCGTCCGATTGTCTTCACGCAGTATCTGTTGTAATGTAAAATAGAAAATGTTGTTTGAGTGAAATGTCTGTTAAATAAATTAAAAATGTATTAATTTGACTGTATTGTATGAGTTATGGTTATTTTTTTCTATCTTTGTTTTTTTTTACTTTCTGTACAATCCGACAACTTTTGTTATTCTTATTGAAGGTTCTTAGTAAGGCTTGTGGGTTGTAATATATTAAATAAGATGTGTTTATGTTATTTTTTGTACAATCCTGTTTTGTGCACACCACTTGTGGTATAGTTATTTAACCTTTATCGGGATGGTTATAGTTATTGAAACATGAAATAATATAATTAAGGTAGTTTGCTATGTGTTTGTGTTAGTTTTTGACAATCCTGTTTGGTGCGCATCACTTGTGCAAAACTTATTTCTTCTTGATTGTACAGGTTATAGGTTGTTAAACATTAAAGAAGAATGTTAATATAGTTTGCTATGAGTTTGTGTGCTTTTTTATACAATGCTATTAGGTGCACAACACTTTTGTTATTCTTATTTTTGCTTCTTTGTAAGGCTTATAGGTTGTTAAACATTTAATAAGAAATTCTGTTTTGTGTGTAGCAGTTTGTGTGTCATTGAATTGCGATTTGGCTAATTGAATCGTGCCCTAAATAAGCACATAGCATATTATTTAAAATAAGTTTGTAGTCATTGAAAAACTGTATTTTTGATATTTTTTTATTAACTAAAACCTTAGTTTTAAGAAATTGTTATGTTGTTATTTAGAGCCCTATTCAATTTGGCAAAATGCAATTGAATGAGGTCCTTTGTGTGTACCATATGTCGCATAGTTTGGCCCTCATTCAATTGCATTTTTTACAATGTAATAGTACTCTAAGGGCCTCATTCAATTGCGATTTGGCCAATTGAATAGGGCTCTAAATAAGCACATAGCATATATTTTTTACAGAAGTTTTTAGTTAGTGAAGACCTTGCTTTTGGATAGATGTTTACTAACTAAAAACTTATTTTAAAAAAATATGCTATGTGCTTATTTAGAGCCTTATTCAATTGGTCAAGTTGCAATTGAATGAGGCCCTTAGGCCGTAATTGAATTGCAATGTAGAAATTTGAATAGGGTTGTAAATAAGCACATCACATATATTTGTTAAAATAGAGTAAGGGCCTAAAAGTTCTTATTTATAGCCATATTTAATTGTCCAAAATAGCAATTGAATGAGGGCCTTTGGTTACTGCATTTGTTATATTGTGAGCTCCTCATTCAATTGTGTTTTGGCCAATGGAATAGAGCTCAATATCAGCACAGAGCATATTTTTTTACGGAATTTTGTATTTAGTGAACTTGTATCCAAAAGCAACGTGTTCACAAAATAAAAATTTCCTTTAAAAAATATGCTCTGTGCTTATATACAGCGCTATTGAAATGGGCAAATCACATTTGAGTGAGGCCCTTGGCCATTAAAGACATATAGGTCCTCATTGAATTGCAATTTTGCCAATTGAAGAGGGCTCTATATAATCACATAACATATTTATTGAGCAAAGTTTTTAGTTATTGAAAACCTTGATTGTGGTTAGAAATTCAGTAACTAAAAAGTTCTGTATAAAAAAAATGTTATGTGCTTATATAGAGCCCTATTCAATTGAGGAAGTTGCAATTGAATAAGGCTCATGGTTATTTCTTGTTTATACTTAATACTTTACCTTGATAGAAGTTTTGAATGACAGACGGTCCCCTCCTGCCAATCTTAATCCGCCGGTCTTCTTGTAGTGTCTGTTTGAAAAAGAAAGTGAAATAGTTATTTGTATATTTATAATTTGTCATCTAGCAAAGCATGGCCTTTTGAGCATGTAATGTCTTATTGTATCTTACCTCTTCAAATTTGTTGGTGTTCTTTAAAAGGGATTGTGCTTCACAGTGCAGGGTGCAAATTGTTGAGAGACGCTGTTGATGCAGAGTCTGTTTGAATATTAAAAGAAATAGAAAGATTCAGCTTTATATGATCTATTGAATTGCAGTAAATTAATTCAATTAACCTTATTTTTTGTTGGGGGCTACACACATATGTCACATACATGAAGCACATTACATAGTTTAATGTAATTATTTTGTGTACGTGTGACATATCAGTATACATGAGTCAAATTTAAATGGTTAAATTAACCTTATATTTTTTTTTTCCAACACACATAAATGTGTGTGTGTGAGATGTAACTATAGATGATACACATATATGTGCGTGTGACATATCAGTATACATGAGATATAATGTCATTTAAATGTAGTTGTTTACTGATTTTGTTGTAAGCTAATTTTGTTGCATTGGCAATACACATAAATGTGCGTGTCACATGTCACTATACATTATACACATATATGTCCGTGTCACATGTCACTATACATTATAGACATATATGTCCGTGTCAGATGTCACTATGAAGGGGCAATACACAGCAGTATACATGAGATATAATGTCATTTAAATGTAGTTGTTTACTGATTTTGTTGTAAGCTAATTTTGTTGCATTGGCAATACACATAAATGTGCGTGTCACATGTCACTATACATTATACACATATATGTCCGTGTCACATGTCACTATACATTATAGACATATATGTCCGTGTCAGATGTCACTATGAAGGGGCAATACACAGAAATGTGCGTGTCAGATGTCACTATACATTATAGACATATATGTGCGTGTCACATGTCACTATACATTCTATACATATACGTGCGTGTCACATGTCACTATGAAGGGGCAATACACAGAAATGTGCGTGTCAGATGTCACTATACATTATAGACATATATGTGCGTGTCACATGTCACTATACATTATAGACATATATGTGCGTGTCGTCACTATACATAAAGCTCTGTTTAATATTAAATTATGTTTTTTTGTTGTTTTGTTAAATGAAGCGTATTTTTTTTGTGAGCCTATACACATAAATGTGCCATACATGATGACTACATAAATCCTATTTTTTTGTTTTTATTTGTTTGACCTGTCCTGATAATAAAATGTAATATATTATAGCTTACCTCTCAGTTGTAATTTGCACAATGCAAAGTAGTAAATTAGTAAAGAATTGTCTTCTCAAGTAAAAGCAGCAGTTATCTCAGAAGTCACTCCGTTGATCACCTGAGGAGAAATGTATTTTTTAGTTGGAAATAGGCAGTATTTATAAACTTGTAGAAAGTTCCGGAAAGTGAGACCGTTAGAACGCAATACGCATGCGCTATTTGCGTTCCAGCTTACAATTTGCGTTCCATCCGCCATTTTAGGCGTATTACTGTTCAAAATGGTGTTTAATATGATTGTGATACGTTCCGCATAGTATGTGTTTCATTATTGCGAGTAAGTGTAGTGTAGTTACGTCTGAAGCCTCGTTTTCGTTTTGTTCGTCGGCCATTTTTTCTCTCGCTTAGCGATGGTATTAGTGTCTAAAGTGTTTATTTTGATTTAAATGTAGGTGTAACTTGTTTTTTTGAGGTGCTGGCTGGTTCCTCTTGCTGTAGGTAAGCTTTTTATGTGTTTGTTGTGTGTCTTTGTTAAGTTTTAAATGTTTGTATGTCGGCGTGTTGCGTCCGATGTTTGCGAAGTCGTAATGTGTGGCAACGTGTCTCGTATGGTGTTTGCGTGTGTAGCCTCGTTTTCGTTTTATTCGTCGGACATTTTTTGTGTCGCTTAACAAACTATTTAGTGTCTAAACTCTTTTATTTTGAGTGCAATTAAGTTGTAAGTTGCATTTTTGAGGTCCTGGGTGCTTCCTGTTTGTGTAGGTAAGGTTTTTATGTATGTGCTGTGTGTATGTATTGTGTTTGTAATTTTGTAATGTTCGCGAGTTGCGTCCGAGTGTTGCGAGGCCGTAATGTGTGTGAACGTGTGTCGTATGTTGTTTGCGAGTGTCGTAATGTGTGTGAACGTGTGTCGTATGTTGTTTGCGAGTGTCGTAATGTGTTGCGACGTAAACTTTTTTTTGCAAGGGTCGCAGTTGCTGCAACTGAAGACCTCGCTTTGCGAGGTCCTCAGGTGCTGGCATGGAGCGCCTGCGGCGCTCCAAGCCAGCAACTGAGGCCCTCGCTTCGCGAGGGTCCTCAGTTGCTGGCAAGGAGCGCCTTCGGCGCTCCATGCCAGCAACTGAGAACCTGGCACAGTGCCCTCGCTTCGCGAGGCCCGCGTCTCGCTGCGCGAGCCCCGGCCCTCGCTTCGCGAGGCCCGCGGGCTCGCTACGCGAGCCCGCAGCGTTAGCAACAACTCGTACGCTCACAACTATATATGTGATTTTATTTATACTTTGTTGTAGACATTCTAATTGTATGTTGTATGAAGATATGCTGCATTGAATATGGTATGGTACACTATCCTGAAACAAGATTGCTATAGTCTTAAATTGGCATTTCAGTACCATCTAGTAAGGAAGGATTATTGATGACCCAGTTAGAGCACATGTGATGTATCTAAATGTTTGACTTTTGTGGGTTGCAAAAAAAGCTCTAATAGTGGTTTTATGACAATGCACATGGAGGCTGATGCTGTCCATAGAGGTATATGAGAAATCCCAACTGACTACTCCAACAAGAGCCAAATTGTTCCTTGTTGCTGCTAGAATTTTGCTTCTATATAATGCCGCCAGCCAGCCTGTGTATCAACTGAGGCACAGTCCTATTTCAGAAAAAAAATATTTTTCGACATATTAGTAGTGAAATCCAAATATCATAACCTATCCCAAGTGTTATCAATAACATGAAATTTGCAGGAATGTACAAGAAGCAAACAAGAAGCATTTACTCCTCATTAGGGATATGCCTCAGTTGATACATTCACTGATTGGCTATCACTAAAGAAACAATAAATAAACTGTGAAGAGGCGTGGCTATGATTTAAAAGATGCCAGTCCTCCTCAAATAATGCATTTGCTTAATGTTATAAAAGAAGTTCCAAACTAAACATAACATCTAAGCTAATAAACATTAAATCAACAGGGAACACTATATTTTGAAACTTGGTTTTAGTTAATAAAATATGAAATAAACCTCACCAGTCAATGAAGAAATTTATGTAGGTATTTTATCAGTCACTCATAAGCTGGGTCCATGTAGACTAATGTCAAAAACAAAATACTGTACATTTAATAGCATTAGTATGTTAGCTGGATAGTTTGCACAGTTAAAATCCCAAGTGTCCCCTATAAAAACTGCAGGGGAAACAGCTGCCTTCACATTAAGACATTACTGGCAGGAGAAGAGACTGAATCCTCCTATCTGTGATGTTTAAATAAAAGTATTTCATTTATCCTCAGGGTGCAGTGGAAAAGGGAACAATGACTATAGAGCACAGTGGAGGCAGAGGTGCCTGGTCTGAGTTACCTTCAAATGCATAACATATTTATAATACACTTTCTTTAAAGTAAAATTAGCTGTATATACCAAATGGGTCAACTTGTACCATGTTTTTGTTGTTGATTAGTTTTTAAACATATTATAGATAAATAGTGAGAATACAACAGCATATTATGTAGGTATGTAATGCATAATGTAAAAGGTTCGAAAACATAATATTTAAATTTTAGAAAACATGTTTCTAAGACCATATAACATACATAATTGATGCATTCAAAGTAAGTGAGATAAGCTGTACAAGTAATCATTTTATATCTCCTGCATTGCTTATTCCTCAAAGCTTTGGCTTTTCCAGAATTGTTGTGCTTACATTCTAGAAGCAAAGCATCGTTTTTTAGATATTGTATATTTTAAATGTGGTCAATGTCACTTACCTGAGAAAGAATGTCTATTAATAAACTCAGTTATTAATTTTTCACAGTATAAACAATTGCTAGATGCAAAATACAAGTGCTGTATTACATCAGGACTTTTATTGACTCACTTGTGTTATTTATAACAAGTACAGTTAAAAATAGCAAACAGTTGTAATTTGCCACACTGTAGGCTTAATATTAACACAAATTTCTACATGGCTGTGTTTTAGATGCTACACTGTTACTTTTAGTCATAGGAAATTAGCAGACTGGACTGGAATTGTCTTAAAAAACACCAAACACATAATGAGTCTTTGATATTACAGTCAGTCATTTTTAATTACCTCCTCAAGATATTTGCTAGTGATTTAAAGTCTATAAAGATTGTTTAGTTGAGATTATCGAACTGCAGTGAACTTCCTTGAACTGTTCCCTATTACAGTGGTTGATTTAGAACCTTTACTTTTTAACTGGACATATTCCTCCCCACCACCAGGTGGGGATGTGAGTAACTATGGGTTGGTTCTATAAAAGGGCCAATCCATAGCAAGTCCATAAAATATACTGTGGTTGATTTCGAAAACTTGAGCTGCTCAGTTTTTTTTTGTAAAGACAGCACATTGCATAGTTTTAATGATTCTATTAATTATTTTCTTATGCAGCACTGAGGATTAAATTTCTACAGGAGAAAAAAAACCTTCAGAGAGAGAAAAATATGTTTTTTTTCTTTGAATCTTTTTAAAATATACTAGAATTCGAAAGAACAAATACTAGCCCATTTGTCTACTTCTTTGCGATATATATGTGATCGTGCAATTCAAGTGTGAATAGAAGAACAAAAACAACTGTAGGAAAATAAGAGTATTTACAATATTCAGCTGACAATTATGTGCTATTATTGCAACACCTTATATACCATGGTTTGCTTCCTATCAGAAATAAAAGGAATGGTTGCATTCTCTAAGGCCTCTGACATGTAGCTTGACTGATACTATTACTGAACTTAAACATTTCAGTCTAAAAATATACTATTCTTTCTGAAACCAGTATGGCGTTAACCATTAACTAAATTCTGTATGTTCTCTGAATGCCAAGAGACATTTATTAACTAATACATTAGTACAAAGTTAGATACTATTCTTGTAGCATTAAAATTCTCTTGCGACCCTTCATTATGAAGAAACCCTGAAACATAATCTTTGCAATCAATTTACAATACATTAGAGTACTTAAATGATGATAATTAACAATAATTACTTCATTTATTAGCAATGCAGATATAATTCACAGTAGTAGCAGTACACCATTACAAGTGTAATTCATTACAGTGTTAAATCTCTAGAATTTGTAACAAATAAAGAAGCAAATACAGTATTACTACCACTAGATTATATGAATGAAATGAAATTTTTCTATGACACTGTATGTTGATTTAAATGGCCATGGTAAGTGGCACCGGCTGTTTCTCCTAAACAAATTAAATAGAGATATAGCTCATTTTAAAACTTGTGGATAATTCTCTTTTATTTTCTCATTTGAACATGGAACATGAAATTAAGTATGATGAGGCGAGAGGAGGAAATGTATTTGAAATGGTAAGCATTAAATTGATTTTTTATATATGAGAGCTACAGTTTTTAAATTAGTTCTTATTTATATCAGCAATGATGAGTAACTTAACACATTTTATTAAAATAAAATGTGTTCCACCCATTGCCATTCTCAAATGAATAAACTATGATATGTATAGCTAATTCTATTACAAATACTTGTTGGGAATACATTACACAGACAGTAATGAGCACTTCTTGTGGTGCCTTAGAGACACAAGGCTTCCTGAAACAACAATTCAAATAGCTGATTACAGTTTGATGCTGTTTCATGAGCTCTCCTGGGGCATCAATTAATCCTGTGAACTCATCCTATCCCACACTTATTTACCAAAAGGGTCTGAAATTAATGGCAGTCTGAGAGCTTTCACTCCCCGAAAGACAATCCCAACCTTCTTATGACTGTCTAAAAAGGTGTTTATGGCTCCACCATCAATTAACAATAATATATTTGTGCAGCTATAAAACAAGGTTATTGGTATTAAACTTTGTAAATCTTCCTTGTAAAATGTATCCTGTGTAATAAATGAGCCAATGACATTTACAAGATTTTCTAGCTACTTAGATAAGATGGTGCATTGCGAAGCACAGAAGAATAGAAACTCTGGATGGTAAAGTATTAAAGACACACAGTCATTACCTTAAAGCTGTTCAAATGTTTAAGACTTTTAAGACAGATGCAGTACCTTGTGTATTTATTTACTTCATTTACATGTGTTTTACTATTAGTGACAGTTATGTGGGTATACTATCAGCATTAGGGCAAAGTGCAGGGTTTTAATACATTTTTAATCTCAAATCAGTTTGGAAATGTTCCACAGTGTGCTCCTTTCTTTTAAAAAAAGATGAAGGCCTCAGTACTATATACATTGCTTTAAAAGTATAATTGTATAAGTATCACCTGATAAAATCCTGCACTTTGCACTAATTCTAATAGTATACTCACATACTTGCCAGGGGTAGTAAAAATTCATATGTAAGTGAATTAAATCAATACCGGGGGTGTAGCATCTCTCTTAAAATGTGTTAACAGGTATAAGGTGAACAGATCATCAGCTTATGACATTGTGTTCAAATGTGTTCAAACATTGTGTTCAAAATGTTCAAATAATGTTTCTTGATGCAGAACAAAAAAACTTTACTAAAGTTTAAAACTTTTTTTTTAAATACATGGTAGAAAGTAGTTTTGTTCTATATACTGTGAGATACATAAAAAGTTGATTTGTGTGGTTGGTGCAGAAACTCTGGAAGCCAACTATTAATTTCTCACTGGACTACAACTACATCTCTTGAGGTTGTGCAACAATCTGAAGGTTAAGAGTTAAACTCTGAAGGCTTACAATGATGGCAAATTTGCAAATGATTATGGAGTAGATAACTATGCTCAAATGAGATGGGGGACATTTTTGATTAAAGACCCCCTGAAGTTCAAGAAATAAGGCTCTTTTCTGGCAAGTATGTACAAAACTAACAGGATTAGTAGGTGCTGAAGCAATGCATATACTGTAAAACAGTGTTTGATTATGAGTACAGGAATCCATTTTGTGTTTGTTATATCACTTCCTTAAATCTGGATCATGAAGTTGTATATTTCTGTTATCAATGGAAGGTGGGGTAGGAAGGAGGGTACAGAGAGCCTTTATTAAGATCACTGAATAAGGTTGAAATTGACACCGCAATTTCCCCCCTCAGATGCCCAGAAGCAAGTAGTTGCATCAAAAGATGCAACCTCAGGTCACTAGAAATGTAAATGCCCCTCCCCTCACACAAATTCTACCTAGGTATGATGGATTCATCCAGTGTCCAGCAAAGCCATCAACATTTTTTTTTTATTAAAAACTAGCGTTATGCCTTTTCCCTGCTTATTAGGTCCTTTATGCCCTTGCCTGTTAGTGTGCAGAAATATTAGGTTTCTTCCTCAAAAAAACTGTAAAATACTTGAGAAATATAAGGGAAAGTGACAAAGAAAGATCCAGTTTGAAAACATAACTAAATATTTATCCTTTTCAGTAGTGCCAAATCACTGAAGAAAAACCATAATACATGCAAACATATTTGTATATTGAGTCAGCTGCTTAATTGGTACAGGGACACCATGTAATAATCTATTGTTCCGTGACTTCATTTGCAAATTCAAGCAGTTCTTATCTAAAATTCTGATATTAATATGCACATTATTATTTGTCAGATTTGTGATAATTTTCCCTTAGAAGATTGTTTTCCAAAGCAAAAGAAAAAAACATTCTCTCTCTGGAACCAGCACTTTGTTAAGGCACTTCATACAACAGTATATAAAGTTTTTTGATTAAATAGGGATAAAATACAAACTGTATAATAAATAGGATCCTTAGAAAGTGGGAATATTTAAATATACTTATCACTACTGAGATAAAAATACCCCTCTCATTTAAATGCATAATGCATAAGTATATATTACAGGCATATGTATTATATATGAATATATCTATATATAAATATAAATATATATATATATATATATATATATATATATATATATATATATATATATATTACAGTTCATTTAATAGCCTGAGTATGCTATAAATAGTACTTTTCTATGAGGCACAGTAAATTGTCATGGGAAGTTGTCCAGTTAAAAATCACAGCATTAATAAAATCTATTGTCAAAGAATATATCTAAAATTAAATAAAAATTACTTGTGCAACAAAAATAAAGTAAATACTATGACTAACAATGAAATACAATTGTTATTACATTTATTATTATTGTCATTGTAAACTAGACAGACAAGTTCCTATAATAATTGTTAAATTTTAAGAAAAAAAAAAAATATTTTCAAAAGCTGTCATTATATACTTGATTTTTACAAACTGATATTAATTGGAATATTACATTACCATAATACCTATGAAGAATATTTTAGTAAGTTTTGAATTAAATGCTAGTGTAATTTAGATTTTTGTTTTTAATGACACATCATTACAGTAAATGTGCATTGCATTTGTACAAGGTGAAATAATAAATTAATTTGTCCGACTATAATGACATGCCCTGAGGGTTTTTATTTCATATATTTGAGGAGTAATTCCATTCAAACGTATACATGTTGTTCATAAGAATACAAAATGGGTTGGTAGTAAATGAAAATAAATTACATGTTTTATTCAACATAATATGTTAAAGCTATAATTTTGAGGTCCTTGCTTATATTATAACAATTGGATACCACAGTGAACTGAACTTGTGTAATGTTCACCTGTCTGGTCAAAAGCCATATAGTTTCTTATTTGCTATTAACCTAGGGGGAAAAAATACCCGGAAATCCTAAATTCAGACATGTAAATAATTCCACAAAATTCCCCTACAAACAATGCTGTATGAAGCTTAATAATGCATAACAGCCGGGAGAACAGCTATACTGGAGGAGTGGGAGGGCAGCATAGGCAGAGCAACAGACAGGTTTTGGTTGTAGGGGACTCTATTATTAGGAAGGTAGACAGGGTGATTTGTCACCCAGATCCCAGCAATCGAACAGTTTGCTGTCTCCCGGGTGCTCGGGTTCGTCATGTTGTGGATCGGGTAGACAAATTTTTGGGAGGGGCTGGAAATGAACCGGCAGTCTTGGTACATATTGGTACCAATGACAAAGTTAGTGGAAGATGGAGTGTCCTAAAGAATGATTTTAGAGAACTAGGTAATAAGCTGAAGGCAAGGACCTCCAAGGTAGTATTTTCTGAGATACTACCAGTGCCACGTGCTAGCCCAGGGAGGCAGAAGAAGATTAGGGCGGTTAATGCGTGGCTAAAGATGTGGTGCACTAAGGAGGGGTTTGGCTTTTTAGAGCACTGGGCTGACTTCTCACTTCGGTACAATCTCTACAGTAGGGATGGATTGCACCTTAATGATGAGGGAGCTTTTGTACTAGGGGATAGGATGGTAGAAAGGCTGGAGGAGTTTTTAAACTAGTAGGTGGGGGGAGGGACTAGATATAAGTCATGGGGTAGAAAGTGTAGAGGGTAAGAGGGTATAAGGGATGAATAAACAACTCATAGGGGAGGAGATGGGGGAGGGGTAGTATAGTCAATAGGGAGGTAGTACTAAGTAATTCAAGTACAGTGGCAGGCACTTCAGAACTACAGACTCATAACATAAAGTGTGTGCTTGCTAATGCCAGAAGCTTGCCAGGAAAAATGGGAGAGTTAGAATTATTAGCAATTAATGAAATATTGGATTTAATAGGCATTACTGAAACGTTGTGGGATGAATCTCATGAGTGGACTGTTAATCTGGATGGTTATAACCTATTTAGGAAATATAGAGGCAATGGTAAATGAGGAGGAGGGATTTGTCTGTATGTTAAGCCTGAATTTAAGCCTATAGTCAGAGAAGATATTTATGGTGGACCTAGTGATAAAGCTGAATGTTTGTGGGTAGAGTTAAATAGCGGAGCAGCAAATTCCAAAAGAATATTAGTAGGAATATGCTATAAACCCCCAAATATAGCTGAAAGTGAGGAAATACAATTATTGTTACAGATTGAAAATGCAGCTAGGCATGGTCAAGTTCTAATAATGGGAGATTTTAATTACCCTGAAATAAACTGGATAAATGAGACCGGCAGTTCATCTAAGGGGAGCAGGTTCTTGAGTACACTCAGGGACCATTATCTGGCCCAGGTTGTACAGGAGCCTACTAGAAATGAAGCTATCTTAGATTTACTCATCACAAATAATATTGATATAGTATCTAATGTTGCAATAGGGCAACCTTTGGGGAACAGTAATCACAACACAGTCTTGTTTGAGATTGAATTAAAAAAACTAAATTTTAAGGGGCCAACAAAAACTCTTAATTTTAAAAGGGCAGATTTTAACGGTCTAAGGGCAGCAATACAAAGTATAGACTGGGACAGAGAACTGGCAGGTAAAAACACTGACCACAAGTGGACAACATTTAAATCCTTACTAAATATACATACACATCGGCATATACCGTGTGGGAATAAAAGTAAAAGGAGTAAATCCCATCCAATGTGGCTTAACAATGATTTAAAGATCAAGATATGGAGTAAAAAACAGGCATTTAAATTATACAAACAAGAGGGGACAGAGACTGCTTTACGGAAATACAAGGAAATCAACAAGGCTTGCAAAAGCGCGATTAGACTGGCTAAAATAGAAAATGAAAAATGAATTGCAAAAGAGAGTAAGACTAACCCTAAAATATTTTTTAAGTATATTAATGGGAAGTAGGCAAGGAAGGAAGCTATAGGAACATTACAATGTGACACAGGCCGTCTGATAATTAGTGACCAAGAAAAGGCAGATGAGCTAAACAGGTTCTTTTCTTCGGTATACACAAGGGAGGTACCAGTGGTTGGGACACGGCAACATAATGGGGCTACACTACCTTTGCCAAATAATTGGTTAACACAGGAAGTAATCCAAAAGAGGTTGGAAAAAATAAATGTTAATAAAGCCCAGGGTCCTGATGGAATACATCCAAGGGTACTAAGGGAACTGGGTTTTCTAATAGCCAAATCATTATATTTAATTTTTCAAGATTCAGTCAACACAGGGTCTCTACCAGATGACTGGAGAAAAGCTGATGTGATACCTATATTTAAAAAGGGAGCAAGAGCAAATCCGGGGAATTATAGACCAGTGAGCCTCACTTCTGTAGTGGGGAAGCTTTTAGAAGGGTTAATAAGGGATAATATACAAGAATATGTCTATTTGAACAGGATTATAAGTAGGAGTCACCATGGATTTATGAGGGATAGGTCATGTCAAACAAATCTAATTAGTTTCTATGAGGCTGTTAGTAGGAACCTGAATCAAGGCAACTCAGTGGATGTAGTCTTTTTGGACTTTGCAAAGGCTTTTGATACAGTGCCACATGGGAGACTATTGTGCAAACTAAGAGATACAGGAGTTGCAGTAAATATCTGATCATGGATTGAGAGCTGGCTAAAAGACAGGAAGCAAAGGGTTGTTGTAAATGGAACATACTCCGATTGGACTAATGTGGTAAGTGGGGTTCCTCAGGGTTCAGTATTAAGTCCTCTCCTTTTGAACATATTTATTAATGACTTAGAGATAGGATTGGAGTGTGGTGTCTCCATTTTCGCTGATGACATGAAGTTGTGCAAGGTAATTAAATCAGATAATGATGTGCTTTCCCTCCAAAGGGATTTACATAAAATTGAGGAATGGGCATCTAAATGGCAGATGAGATTTAATACGAATAAATGTAAAGTTATGCGTCTGGTAAGGGAAAATAGCCATGCAATTTAAAATCTTAATGGAGCAAATCTAGGTGTATCGGATATTGAAAGGGATTTGGGAGTGCTTGTGGACAACCACCTAGGTAACAGTGCTCAAAGCCAAGCAGCAGCTGCAAAGGCAAATAAAATATTAGCATGTATTAAGAAGGGTATAGAAGCCAGGGAAGCAAATATAATTCTGCCACTATACAAATCTCTAGTAGGCCCTCATTTGGAATATGGAGTACAATTTTGGGCACCACTTCATAAAAAGGAAATTTTAGAGCTGGAAAAGGTACAGAGGAGGGCAACAAAACTAATAAGGGGAATGGAGGAGCTAAGTTATGAAGAAAGACTAACCAAATTAAACTTATTTTCTCTAGAAAAAAGGCGTATAAGAGGATATATGATTACCTTATTTAAATACATCCAGGGTCAGTATAAAGATTTGTCAAGGGAGCTTTTTGTGCCAAGAGGTTTTCAACTGACAAGAAGACATCCCTTGAGGTTAGAAGAAAAAAGATTCCACCTTAAAGAAAGAAAAGGGTTCTTCACAGTAAGGGTGTTTAATCTGTGGAATTCTCTACCAGAGGAGGTGGTGAAAGCGGATTCGATAGATAACTTTAAAATGGGACTGGATTTATTTCTAATTAAAAAGGGAATTCAGGGTTATTATGGATAATTAGAGAGGCAGTATTGATCCAGGGAGAAGTCCGGTCGCCAGTGTCTGGGATCAGGAGGGAATTGATTATTTATTTATTTTTTATTTTTATATACAACTAATTAATTAATAGTTAATCCGCATATTGCAGATCAGAGGAGATCTTAAAAGGTTGAACTTGATGGACTGAAAGTGTTTTTTCAACCTTAAATACTATGGGCCTCATTCTATTATCGGCCATAGGAGATGCGGGGCCGCAAGGACCGGCCGCAAGCTATTCGGCTATTCTATTCCCCTCCGTCCGGGGATTCCGGCAGGCTTGCAGCCGGCGCCTTGCTATCCCTTGCGGCCGCTCGCGCCGGAGGAAAGCCTTTCATCTAAAACGGCCGCAAGAGTTTCGGCCGCAAGAAAATCCCGGTTGTTATTCAATTGCTCCGGGAACCCTCTCTGCAAGGCTAAAACCGAGCCGCAGCTTACTTGCAGGAAAAAGGTCCCGCTAGCACCAATTAAGCACATTATAAAGCCGGAATAAAGCCATCCTGCACTCTTATGAGACTATAAAGTGATTGTAGGTGTTAGCAAAAATAGCACAACATTCCCCTACACTCAAATCCGTAAATAAATTATTTTTTAATTTATGTCAAAAATCCATGTAAAAAGTCCCGAGGGCTTGGAGCACCTCAGACCCGCCCACGCTGCGGCCGGAAAATAAACAGTTAATGTAAACTCGGATTTGGGCTGATGTGCAAGCTTGAGAGGGGGTTGCTATTAATCCTCATGTCCCCCCAATATGATCCCTAGCATTTACAGAGCTGTACAGTGCCGTCTTGAATTTATTTTTGCGTTTAAAGTTTTCTGAGCTTACGGCCGGTTGCAAGATATACGGCCGGCCGTAAGGGGAGATCCTTGCGGGGCCGTATAATTGAATTCCAAGATAACGGAACCCCGCAAGGAATCGCAGCCTTGCGGCCATTTTACGGCCGATAATAGAATGAGGCCCTATGTAAGATGTACTATGTAACTATATTACCTTAAGAGACATTGCTCTCAAATGTGCAATATAAGTTGGACAGTTTCAAACAAACCATGCATACAGTCCATTAACACTTGACATATGGTTAAGTAAAACAAACTGCTTTTCTTACTTACTAAAAAGACAAGTTCTTATCTCCTTTTCTTTCAAATCAATGGCGCTGCCTATCACATTGACATATCATACTACAAAAACTTGTAGAAACTTGGAACTTTGATCATATTCTATATTCATGTGTAAGGACCAAGGGGTTAACTGCATTCATGCTTCAGAAGTTCTAGCTCTAGTCTCTATAGCATGGAGGAATCAGTGTATAGGTTTTCTACAATTTATTCCATCCTTTCAATGGCTGAATTATAGTTATTGCTAGAAACAGTGCATATCCATATAACCCCCATCTTGTTAGGTCATCACTCTTACCAATAGCCAACAACACATTAGTGTGGTCGCCCGATTTGTTAAGTTTTTCACATAAGGAAGCTCAATAGAAGTCTATGTTAACTTCTTGCTGGGAGAACTGTTAATTGACTAAAAAATACCAATGTTATCTAGACTGATAGTATTCTAGGAATGGTGGTTTCATTGCTCTTTATAGAACCAATTCAATCCAAGTTAGAAGGTTAGATCGCATTGCGCTGGGTCATCAGGCTTGGTCAATGCTCAGGGTCTGAAAATAGGATATCGCTATGTAATCACAGGTAATATAATCAAAATGAATACGACACCAATTAATCAACCTGTGTTTAATACAGTTATTCTGAAAATATGGCCTGGTTACAGCCCCTGTGTACCAAGATATTGGAAAAGCTTATTATATATAGGTCAGTCGAAGATCACATTTAGAGTATAATATGTATTTTTTTAAGGTAAACCTATTTTTTATAGAGAGATAGTTATGTATATTTTGTAAATGGGGATGAGTGGAGTTAGAAATGTGGATTTAAATATCCCCACTTCCTTTATTTTCTATGGGAACTATTATTAATTGCATTACTATTGTATCCCTGGTATCCCTGCTTGATAAATAGGTCATATAGAAAGCATATGAAGTGAAGTTTACGGTTAAACTCCACTTAACTGCACTTATCCCCACTTATGCTTGCTTATACCCTCTCGTAACCTTTTTTGATATAAATGATGCAGTGTGTTATCTATACATTGTTAGTTATTACTATATAATTGTTATTCATATGTATTACCTTTTTTTCTGCACAAAAAATGTATTTCTACATCTGTTGCTAAGTCTGAAACTTCTAATGCTCCCTGAGCCAAGGACAAGGAAATAGCAAATATATCTATCTAGTATTAAAAAGGGTCAAATTCTAATACTGCAAATTAATTTATTTGTTTACAAGAGATTAAAAACTGCAACTGTTAGATAATTAAAATATCACTCCCTCTGCAGACTGTATTTGCAACAGCGTTAAGACTTAATTCTAATAGACTCTTATTATTATGTGTCAGGAAAATATCTCAGTTGAATTATGAAATTATTTGTATTAATAATTCAATCCCTCTAACATTTACAAATCATGAACTGGCAGTAAAGTACTGCTTCATTTCCAGGAAGTTATTTTAACCTTTATTATACTTTTTAATTCACCAAAAACTTACAGAAATAATAACAGAAATGTATTAAAAAAAAAAACTGTGAGTTCCACATCATGTTTAATTTTCAGGATCTTGCACAGTATTCGTTGGCTAATAATATGTATAAAGTTTTTGCCTTGTTTTCCTAGAGATCATTAAAATGCAGACAGTAATTCTTTAAAACTGAACTATCTAGTTTTCTCATATATTTTTAATAAGACAGAAAGAATTTGTATTACCAGCTACCTTAATCTCTACAATTACTGTTTTTCTGCTAGTAAAATTGTAGATTATAAACATCCAAAGATTCTCCAGTGTGCCTAAATTGTGTGGCAATAAATGACACTTTTCATTGACATGGTTATTAGTTTGTACTTTCAACATTTCTTTTTTTATTTTGCTATTACCGCTGCAAAGAAAATAATCTTGAGTTATAAAACAGCAAAAGTAATTGAAATATGACCACTTGTTCAATTTAACAAGCATTTTCAATGATCCTCATTTGTCTGCTTTAGTCAAGTCAGTATGGATTATTGAAAGACCTGAGCCATAGTTTTAACTTTATGTGTTTTTTTATAGGCAATATCTTTTGCCTTCACTATAGAACTCAAATTACATTCTTGGGAAAAACTTATAAAAAAAAAAGTAAGCATTTTGAGAAGTAAAGTCAAGTAAATAAGGATTTAGAGAACAAATACAGTAGACTCTCAGTTAACCGGCACCAATGGGGATTGGTAGATGCCGGATATATGTAATTTCTGGTTGCTTGAGAGTAACATATAAAAGAGTCCGAGATTAGCTGCACATAGGATGCTCTGCTAAGTATATTTGGCAGTGAGGGCTGTTCTAGCAGCAGCAGCTTTCACTCCTCACTTACACACAAGTACCTTCAGCTAAAGAGTGCGGTGCTGAACCCGGGGAAAGTAACGCCAACACTGCACTGGCTCCGTCACTCATGCCTGTCTGCTTCCAGGTAACACTGAATTGCAGACATACAGTGAATGCAATCTAGGGCCTTCATTCAAATGTGATTTGGCCAATTAAAGAAGAGGCATAAAGGACAGTACTAAAGATTGACAGCCTTATTAAATTGCAATTCGGTAAATTTAAAAGGGCTCTATTTAAGCACACAGCATATTTTATTTACAGAAGTTTTTAGTTAGGGAAGACCTTGCTTTTGGATAGAAGTTTACTAACTAAAAACTTCTGTAAAAAAAATATGCTGTGTGCTTTAATAGAGCCCTTTTAAATTTACCACGGTCAATGTTGTAGTGAGGCATAGGGGAGATGGTATGGAAAAATAGAACAGAACCACTGGGTAATATGAAGGGACATGATAACAGTATGAATGATTAGTTTTTTTCTTAAAACTAGTTTCTTATCTATACTAATATTAATAATCAATTGATTGAAGAAATTTGATCCATTATTATTTAGTGTAAATTACTTGTCTAAGTTAATTGTCTAAGATTGTTGCCAAAGGTTTATGTTGCAACAGCATGATGTCTCTTAAAGATGACCGTCACTGCATACTAAAAACTGACCAAATTTAGACGTATAGAATATAAAAGACTATGAAAAATCAGACACTGTTTGTCTTCATTACTATTCACAGCTAATTTATCTAAGTACAAGGCAAACAACAGTGATTCTTTGTAATGTAGTTTAAGACTTCTTTTATCAAGTAGCTTTTGATTTTATTGATGATCCAAAGCTATTGATGGACCTTGCCTTTGTATGATTATATTTAAATTTTCAGCAGTGTGACATTAATACAGAAAGAATAAAAGTACAATAGAATAATGGAGATCAAATCCTGGCATGCTGAGAAAATGATTCTTTGATGCACACTGGGTCTATTGTAAATATACCTGTGAACAAATATAAAAATGTTGAAAATATTCTTTTGTTGACATACAATTGACTATTTTCAACTGTCTTTTTTTTAAATTGCTGTTTTGCTGATAAAATATGCATTAGCAAAATATAAAGGGTCATTGATAAGTTTTCTGAATAAATTAAGAAATACTATTGTTTTTAGGATGTGGGATCACTTTATGGCTTTTAACACTATAAAACCAATGAAAACTGCAAACATGCTAACACAGACATCATTCATTACTTATTGCTATGAAAATAAGTAACGAGAAACTATTATACATTTTTTAATCTGAACCACATTGCTACATGACAGTCTTTGGCAATATGTGCCTAAACCTATATTTAATCTTTATTTTATTTTAAGAATAATAAATAAAAGGGAAGTTGTCATGATTGACAAGGTAAACCTGAGTGCACCAAACAACCTATCTTTATGGTAAACATACTACTTATTTATAAAAAACAGTACTGCTATAAAACAAGCTAATATTGGCCAAATGGATCTTGGATTTGGACACTTTAAAGCACATAGGCTGTTTACTAAAAATAGTACAAACACTTATCATGGTCCCCATGAATAAGGATCTCTCTCTGCTGCCTTTGAGACAGTTGATCAACCTTTTCTTATTCAAATTGTCTACTTCTTTCGCATCCATGACACAGCTCTCTCATGGTCCACATTTTATCTATAAATTGGAATATTTAGGGTCTCCTTCTATTTCACTGTTCTTTGCTGTTCCTTCTGACTGTTGGCATACCCCAAGTTTAAGTTTAACGCCCACTCCTCTTCTTCATCTATACATCAGCACTTGGCACCCTAACAAAATATTTAGGATTTCAGTATCATCTATGCGCAGATGACACACAAGTTTATTTAGCAATAGTAATTTACCCCCACTCTCCTAGCACATGTTGCCAACTTCCTTTCAACAATATCCTCCTGGATGTCCACTTAAACTCAACAAGTCAAAGACTGAGCCACCATCTACTACAGCTTCCAGCCCTTAAATATTCTTGACTGTTGACAATGCCATCGTCACTCCCACCTCAGGCCAATTGTCTTGGATTTCTATTGAACCATGCCCTCTTTTTCATCCCTCAAATAATTTCAATCACCAAATCATGAAATTTTCACGAAAAATAAATTTCCAAAATATGTCACAATCTACACAACTAAAATTATTATTGATTTACTCATCATGATACACCTCTACTACTATAACTCGCTCCTTGCTGGCTTTCCCACCACCTGTCTGTCTCCAATACATAATGAACTCCTCCGCTAGACTCATCTAACATACTCTACCCTCAGTGTCTGCAGCACCTCTCTGCTAGTCACTCCACTGGCTTTCCCATAAACTCCAGAATAAATATACAGTTTAAAGCAAACATTTTTGAAAATCCCTATAACCACACAAGTAAATCAAAACCCTCAAGCCAATAATTCAACCATGTGTACTTGTACAAGTTATCATGAAAAATATTGGACAGGCCTGAATGGAAAACGTTTGATTACACTGAAACATGTAATCAAACATTTGAGATTATATAGTTTATATAGTTTATTTTAAAAATGGATAGAAAACCATTAAACATAAATTGAAAAATGAATCAAAACTCATACCATTCACAAAGTATAATTTAAATATAAAAGACAACAATAATGCAACAATACAATAGGAGATACATGTTATAGTTACTCATTTATAGCATTTTTATTTAATGTTTTATAAAGCAAATATTGAATAACGATCTTCCTTTCAAACATCAGCTTATTAATCTCCATTATACCTGCTTATCTCCATCCCTTCTGAGATCATCAAGAGGTAACTCTTACTGGGAAGCAGTCCAAAATGGTCAGAAACAAGCTTGTGTCCTTAGCAATATAAATCAATTTAACACACCGAGGGCCCTATTAAATTCCAGTTGCCTTCATACAGGCCGTAAGTCTGCGGGCTTGAAAATTGCAGCAGTTACAGATTGATTTAATTTAACAAGCCTTCAATTTTATGGCCAAAAGCCAAATCCGTAAACCATATAACCATACATAGCATTTCAGGGCATGATCATGATCAATTAAGCAAGCCCGTAAGTAACGATTTTCTATCAGCCAATAATAAATGAGATCGACTTAATGACATCATAGCGTCAATCCAGCAATTTACAAATAAATAAAAATGAATTAAGAAACTGTTATAGTCCATGTAGGTTGCCTGATATGTATTCCCAAGATATGATATAACACTGAAATTAACGTAAAAAAAATATATATTATTGAAGATTTGCGAGCAATTAATTCTAATGTCTTTCATTGCTTTCCCCATGTTTTATAGTCCAGTATTGTATTTTTATTGGCTTTTAAAATGTTAGTACTTGAACCGTATCACCTTCATCCTTAATATGCACAATATATTGTACCTCATCTTTCTATACCCATATCCTCTAGACTGTAAGTTTGGGAGTTTTCAATCTTATTGGTGCTTTAGAGAAAGCACTTGGTATGCTTAATTTTAAACAGGACCCTCCATTCTTTTGTAATTTATTAAAATTGTTTTTTGACTTGCATATACCCTTTTTAAAGCTATGAAATATGGTCTCTATTCTATTGCCCAATTCGTAAATTTATACACACTTAAAACTGCACTTAATATTGGCAAAGATTCTATTAGCTAGTTGTCCTCCCACAACCACTACGGGCCATCCACACCCACAAAACTGGCCTTAGAACTACATTGGTTTTGGCACAGCTCTAATATTACAAGCTCTAACACGTTTCTGTCAAAAATATTATGAGTAATAAATGAGTAATAAATATTACCCGCAGGGTCTTTCAAACACTTATTAAAGCTGTAACAGCAATTGAACACACAATACTGTACTTTAAAAGCCCGGGAAGGCATGGAAAGACATTAGAATTAATTGCACAACAAATATGCAATACAATTTTTTTTAAATATTACATGAGTAATTCTGATCCTGGAACTCAAGGGGTTAATACATATCATGAAACCCTCATGGACTAAAACAGGTGATCTAATACATTTTATAGATTGCTAGATTCCTTGATTGCAATTACTTATTGGCACTAATTAATTTGTAGCCTCCAATTGCAGAATACGTGCTACTTCCATGTTTTAGTGACGTCATGATGACGGACTCATTTACTATTGGTTGCGTCTAAGAAGTAAATTACGGCTTGCTTAAATATTGTCAAATCCTATGGTCACGTCCCATGATATCCTACTTAAAAAGGCAGGGTTTACAAGTTCAGCCTTGTGGTCGGAATTTGTGAGCTGGAGTCAATAGAATACATCTAAATATTTATTTAAAAAAAAAAAAACAGCAGCCAAATTTGCAAGGTATTTGCGAGCAGCTAATAGAATATGGCCCTTTGTTGGCGCATTACAAATAAAGGTCAATAATAAATAATAATAATTCCAAATAACTGAATAGGAATTTTATTAATACGTAGTGTCTATTTTAAACATCTTGATCCTGTGGTTTGCAAATTACAGTGGTGTTTTAATTAAATGCACAATAATTGAAATCTTGCTGCTTTAAACCACGCAGTGTAATTTTATTATGTTAAATAATTTGTTTTAAGAACTTCAGAGTGTTTCTTTAACACAAATGCAAACCATCTGTCAAAAAAAAACATTAACTTTGAAAACTGTCTCGCACCTAGACTGTTAATTTGTAATGAATATAATTTATGCTGGCGAATTACACATTTATAACAGTTCTATTTTCTATTTTTATATTGCTGGTTCAGAATTAGAAAGTTATACAAATGTTTTGAGCAATCTAAACACTAAATAAAATACAGTGAAGGGATTCTAGATGTATTGCCTGATTGATCGTATATTCACAATTATGTATATTAATTAGTGAGTGCCTTATCCAAAATTATTGAGAATTGTTTTTGTAAATGCTAAATATAGTAAATCATTTTGAAAGGTCAATTAGCATACATTATTATTCAGTCATTACAATAAAATACAATTTGCATAAAATAATGAAAATTAGCGTACATGCACAATGAGATATCAAGATAAAACTCATATAATAATTACATCCTATATTAGTATTACTAAATTAACTTTCTTTATTTTATAGCTATGGAGAACAATTTATTAGAATTACAACTGATATTTATGGGAGGGAATTTACTAAGCATCTCAAGTGAATGTCTTGTAATCTCTTGATTTATTATGTATTTATTATGTTTGCTATGGAAAAACAGCTCTTCTCATTTTACCAGTTCTCACTTTACGCAGAATTAACTAAGAGGATGCCCATTAACCTGCAGTCTACCGCACATTAGCGCTACTCACGGCTACGTGCATTTACTAAATCTCAGGTATTATAATTAGGTCAGGGATGCGGTGCACACTAATGCCCGATGTAGTATTATGTATACACCCATTATCCACCCCTTTACACATCACAAACAGAGTATCTAATGCATATTTTAGGGACAGCTCCCTAAAAAAAAAAAAGCAGTGTTATATTCTGATATGTATCACTGTTGGCTACTTGAAGTGGCTACTGGTCAGACTTAATGTGATAATATCCCCAATATTATTTTTTTGGGACCTGTGTTAAAAATCATTAAATGCATCACACATATAAAATAAAGAAGTACAAAAGCCAAAATGAATAGTTTACCTACCCAGGCTCTGGCCACCATGTGAATTAGCCTTTTGAGTCTCTGGGGAATATGAAACAAACTTGGTATTGGGATTAAGTGGGACATGTGCATCCTGGGTTTTCCCAATCAGTGGTCAGTGATGTATAGCCTTTTATAGGAAGAGTAATTTGACTAAAACAATAGCTAGGATTCTTGATTAAAGCAGTGTCTTTGGTTGCAGGCTTTTGATGGTCTGGCTAGTAACCCTCTTCATTCAGCAGGTTAAGTCAGCATGGTCAAACATGAGATGATAAGATTAAACATTGATATTGGAAGAATCTGTGAACTCAAATTGACTGGAAGGGGACATTTCATATCAGACAACTACCACATATTTTACTGGGATCAATAATCATGCAGAAGAAATAGAGTATCCTTCATAGTCTATCAAAGGGTGGCCAAAGCAGTGCTCGGTTACAACCCAATAAATAACAGAATTATTATCAATTCAAATTCATAGCAAGCAATTTAACATCACAGTTATCCAAGTCTATGCTCCAACCATGGATGCTGAAGAAGTGAAGGTTGTCCAATTCTATGAGGATAGTCAACATATTCTAGATATAATACCAAGAAAAGATTGTAATGCTAAAGAAGGGAACCAAAAGATACCTAGAATAACTGACAGCACTGGATTTGTAGAACTGTGTCAAGATAATTCTCTGGTCATTAACACCCTCTTCCAACAGCCTCAGAGATGACTCTACAGTGGACATCACCAGATGGACATCACCAGATGGACAGTATATATATAAAGACTGACTATATACTTTGTAGCAGAGATGAAGGGGATCCACAGAGTCAACAAAAACAAGACCTTCCAATGACTGATGCTCAGATCATGAGCTTCTTATTGCAAATGAATATGCGCTGGAGGTAAATAATACATTTAAGGGAGAAGATAGAGTGCCTGAAGAACCTTGGAAAGAAGTTTGTGACATTGTGCAGAAAACTGCAACAAAGAATAACCACAAAAGAAATATCTAAGAACAAAAAGAGTGGGTGCAGGGGGAGAAAATCACAAGATCCAATAGTGCAGATAAATAAATCTTTAGTTGTACAGTAAAAATATGAATGAGATGGTAAAGTTGTATACCATGCACAAAAGTATTAAAAACATTTTTTTACATGAAAAAATAAATAATAAAAAATAACAAAATATAAAATAATAACAATATGTCACACTCACAATTTTTTCCCTTAAACAATATGAGGTATGACAAAATGGAGGATATTTAGCTAAAGAAGCTGAAGGTAAAGGTGATGGACTGGCCAAGCATGTCACCAGACCTAAACCCTATTGAGCATCTGTGGGGCATCCTCAAACGGAAGGTGGGGGAGTGCAAGGTCTCTAACATCCACCAGCTCTGTGATGTCATCATGGAGGAGTGGAAGAGGACTCCAGTGGCAACCTGTGAAGCTCTGGTGAACTCCATGCCCATGAGGGTTAAGGCAATGCTGGAAAATAACACAAAATATTGACACTTTGGGCCCAATTTGAACATTTCCACTTAGGGGTGTACTTACTTTTGTTGCCAACAGTTTAGGCATTAATGGCAGTGTGTTGAGTTATTTTGAGGGGCAGCAAATTTACACTGTTTTACATTGTAGCAGTGTGTCATTTCTTCAGTGTTGTCACATGAAAAGATATAATAACAAATTTACAAAAATGTGAGGGGTATACTCACTTTTGTGAGATATGGTATATATAGAATGTACAGACAGTTTTACTTAAAACCGTTAATCAAACGCATTTCAACCATACTGGGTCTTTCTCAATGGTATAGATAATAATAATAACAATATTAGTTAGCCAAATGCTATACAGGTAAGTAAAATAGCAGCAAAAGATAGGAGCAAAAAATAAAATAAAACTGGTACCCCTAGCATGGATTACTGATGCTTGTAAGGATTCTACCTTGTGGGCTATATTTTTTTTTATACTTTTGTGCATGGTATACGACTTTACCTACTCATTCATACTTTTACTGTAAAAAAAATACATTTATTTATCTGCACTATTGGATCTTGCCCTTTTCTCCCCCTGCATCCCCCTCTTGTTTTTCTACATTTATAAGCAGTAGTGAACAGTGTCTTCTTGAGAAAGCAGCATATACATTTTTGTGATGAATTATTTATGAAGTAGAAGCTACAGTATTTGGACAGTGGGCGATTAAAGATCCCATCCCATTCCAGCTGAACTGTTCAAAATCATAGAAGGCAATGCTGGGAAAGTTAAGTCTATATACAATCACAAAAAGGCAGTACCAAAGTGTACATCAATTATAGGACAATTGCACTCTTGTCACATGCCAGTAAGATAATGCTTAAGATCCTGCAAGCTCGGCTTCAACAATATATAGACCTTAACTACCTGATGTGAAAACTGGATTTTTTTTAAAGAGGCAGAGATTAAATTGCCAATATCCACTAGATAATAGTGAAAGCAAGAAATAAAAAAAATAAAAAAAAAACATTTACCTCTCTTTCATATACTATTCAAATTTTTTTAATGTGTAGATCATAACAAACTTCTTAAAAAGACACGGATAACAGACCATCTCATGCCCCTCCTGAGGAATCTGCATGTAGACCAAGAAGCCTCGGCCAGGACCAAACATTTAACAACCGAATGGTAAAGTTTGGCAAAGGACAATGTTGTATATTGTCACCTTATTTATTCAACTCATATCTTGCCTAAGGTCGGACTGGAAGAAACTATAAAATATACTGCTAGCTCAGAGTTGATATTTAAATAGTTTAAAATCAAGATTTGTGTTCAGTACATTTGGAGAACTTGGGTTTCACTGTATGCCGCCTTATCTTGCCCACTAAAGACCCAGTTCATGATAACTCACTATGAGCTGTGTACACATAGCTTTTACAGTGGAAAAAGTATGAAATGCTGAACCAAAGCTTACTGTGGGATACCGAACCTATATGTGCACACACAATCCTTTAGAATACCCCCCACCAACTCAAATGAGAAAGTGCTTAGTAAATTACCCAATGTAGCAAAAGTATAGATAGAGCTTTTCAATTTGCAATACAAATTGTGTATCCTTGAGGAATGTGTACAACAAAAATGTTGCTATGTGAAATTTAACTTTTACATACACCATATAGCTAATACAGTTTTATAAAAGCTGTTTTGTCCATCAGTAAGGATATAGGAAACTCTATAAAATGTTAAGTGATTTTTCATCATTTACTGTGAACCTATCAGGACCCCACTTAAATTACTGTTGCATACACTCTTGGAACATTATATAGTAGTTTCAAATATTACCCTGATTCTGTGGTATGCAGGTTACATAGCCTTGAACTACTAAAAGCTAGCATCCTACTGATTCATTTCAGTGAAAACAGCAGTAAAATTAGGTTTATATCCTGTTCAACACGCTATATTATTGTTAGATTGAAGTGCATGGAGCTATAATTTGTTATGGACACAGTGATACTTACATGTGTGTTGCACCAGCATAGTGCCTGTGCCTGATGATGCACTTATATAGGGCTGTGCAGATGAAGTCCAGGGTCAGCCACTTAACATTACTTAAAAAAGTGATTATTTAAAAAAACAAAAGTACGGTATATGTAATTTCCGTGGTGTCTACAATTTTATGAACATATTTAAATATAATTTTATATATATATATATATATATATATATTTTCTTTTTAATCTACACAGCTTTTAAGTTTATTTGTTCGTTGTTCTTTTTAGCCTCAGGCCATCTTAGATTCCAGAGCTTCTTTTAAACTAAGCATATTCATATCTTTAACATATTTGTGATTGATTCCCTAACTGTTTTAGGTACTACACTACTTCAGGGAAATGGTTTCCCTGATTAAAGGGACACAGTGGCCACAGAAGAGATTCCATGTATGGTACTACTTAAAACTATAGGTAGTACATGCATATTATCAGTTAAATGTTATATATACATTAAATGTACATTAAAGTTATACTGACGTTTGTAATTGTTACCTGTCAGTCAGCCTTCCTGACATTCACCTACCAAGTATTACCTGTTATCACTTTCTTATAGATGAGTCTTGCTAAAAATAGCTATTATTATCTGGCTTTTACTGTTACTCTAAAACCATGTGAAACTGCGCATGTGCAATTTTCAAGAAGAAATAAGCGTATTCATTATATAATTGCTAGACAGGCATTTCATCTATTGGCTTTTTATGATACCTATCCTGCTCCTAAAAAATACCCTATTCTAAAAGCAATTTTTTTCTGATCTTTTATAACATAGTATGTATGCAATACATAGCTGATGTAACAGTATACAGTATGTGTGTTGTGCTCTCCCTTTCTAATGGTGTTCAAGTCAGTTGGCTGGGCCAAGGTACTTTCATGAGGAGCCATCCTGGAAGAGGTGCCCTCTGCTGGTAGGCATGGGTGTAGAAGCCCCCAAAAATCTGGGTGGTATAATTCAACTCTACGCACCAACATATTCCTTAGAGCTATACATGGGTTAAGTTCAAGGCAAAAAACAATAGCAAAACTAACACATTGTAAAGGATCGAGGTCCCTGTCTTTGAGCTTAGAATCCAGTGTCCACAGTCCTTTCCCGTGGGCGTGATGCAAGACTGAAAACTCACAAATTTATAATCTAAAGATATATATATATATATATATATATATATATATATATATATATATATATGTATATAATAGAAATTATGGTTCAAAGCTTTCACGGGAAGGACATACTGCTCTATCGGCCAAATCTGGTAATGCATGATTAAGATACATTTTGCTATTGTTTGTTTCCTCTATTCATTTAATCTGGGGGGATTTGTCCCCCGCCCCAGTTCCTACGCCCCTGCTAGCAGGCCATTATATTGAGTGCCTGTCATCAGGGGAGGAGGAATAGAGCTCTTCTAAAGAGGGCTTCTAAAATGCATACTTCTTTCTCCTAAATATTAGTAGTTCAATGTATCTCTATAAAACAGCCTGTCTGGCTCTTAAATATTGTATATTTGTAATCTGTGGAATTCCCTACCAAAGGAGCAGGTGACAGCAGATTCGATAGAAAACTTTAAAAACTTTAAAAAGGGCATTCAGGGTTATTCTGGATAATTAGAGAGGGAGTATTGATCCAGGGAGGAATCCAATCGCCAGACTGCAAAAACACACGAATATACCTCAAATTTACTTACACACTCACACAGCTCAGGGGGAGTGCCATGGAGCCTATGAGTGAGGTTGCAAGTTAATTTGAAGCATATTTTGGCCTTTTTTCGATTGAAAATCGCCAAAACGTAAAACGCGGCCGAAGGTAGTAACACAGGGAGAGAGGCTAGCAATGGGCACCAAGGTTGCTCAAGTGCAAGGCCTATAAAGCACACAGGGGAGAGGCTTGCAATGAGCGCCAAAGGTGCACATTGCTGGGCTTGCAATGAGCGCCAACGGTCAGCAAGTTGTGGCTCTCAATGAGTGGAGATGGAGCTCATTGTGACCCAGCGATGAATGACAAAGGCGCTCAGCTCGGGGCTCACGATGAGCGCCGAAGCTGCTCAGAGGGGCCATAACCTCACATTTGGTGGTAAACAGCATTAACATGGCTTCAAATTTTATTGCCTTAATTTTTTGATGGGCAAGTCGCTAGTATATTTATATTAGTGATACAAGGATCCCCATGTTTATGAAATATGCTAATTTAATAAGGGAAATAAATTAGGATAATTTACTACTATATGTGCAGTTAACATAGAGACTGGCTATAGAAGATGGATAAAATGGAGGGGGGGGGGTGTTGGGGGGCTCTAGCTATTACTTTTATACTGGACCCTAAGATTTTGGATTGCAGCTCTGTTGTTTTTCAGTATCTTTTTTTTACCTTATATATAATTTAATAGTGAGGCATGTATATTGGGCCATTCGGTGAACTAATATAGGTATGGTGGCCATTATCTTTAACTATCTGTCTAATAATAATAATATATATATATATATATATATATATATATATATATATATATATATATATATATATATATATGTGTGTGATTATTCATTTAATTTCTTTGGATGAATTTACTGAGATCAGTTTTAGGATATAGCTTAACATTTTGAAGAACATAACTTTTCACTTAGCTGATTCAAGATTAAGATATGATATAAAATGACTACATTATATATTTCATCAACAAAGTATTGTATTATAAAAAGCTGAAATACTGAACATTACTTGGGTAAAACATATGGGGCAGAAAAGTGTTTGAGGGAAAACATTTGCTATCAGTGCTGCTTTTACTTATTTATTTGGCTTATTTAATGTTTATTTTCGCAGCTACAAGACTTATGATTAATAGCCTCACATGATGTTTTTTTTCAGTTGCACATCTGTCATTGTTTTTTTGCCTTCATTTTCTATAAACATCTGGTATTAGCTAATGGGTATCAAACTCTAAAAACCCATAAAATAGGGGATAGGTTTTACACTTCCTTTACTCATTTTGTAAACTCTTTAACCCATTTTTTTTTGCAAAAGATGACAATAAATTTTAATGTACAGAGTTGCTACTGTAATTTTTAGCCAGTTGTTTCTCATTTACATTAAGTAGTGGGATCCTTAATAACAGACACGTGAGTCTTATGGTCATGAAAGTTTTATTAAAGTGAGGAAAAAGGGGTAAGAAAATCGATAAAAGATAAAATAATTCCCTTTCCCCCAATGTTTCTAGTGTCAGAGATTGTGATATTTTTTTTTATTACTTAACATAATAGATTGTTGTCTCAGCTTTTGGACTGATAAAAGAGAAAATATGTCGAAGTCATATTTAGTATCATGACCATAGGATGTAGTATTGTGCCATAGAAACAACAAAAGATAGTGGAGCTGTTCTTAACCCAAATCAGAAATCTTTTACGGTTGGGAGATGATGATTACATCATAAAATACTCTGGTCTGAAAAGAAAGTGAACTTCATGCCAGCCTCCCTCTTGTGCCTTGCTCGCCATTTTACTTTATCATATTTCAATAGCCCATTTAGTAATAGATCTACTATATTTTCACCATGACTTAATTACTTAATCCTAACTTTTTGAGAAGCACATATTATGAGTTCTTGTAATTTCAGCTGTAAAACAAAGTATTTTGCTACCCAAGTATAACATTTCTGCGTGTTTGAATAGAGACCGATCTGACTGAGAAATGCAAAATGTGACTAATTCACACAAATCTTGCAATATAACACTATGTCAACTTTAAAATTAATTCAACCAGCTAAACCGTAGCATCTGTTTTAAAAATCAGCATCTTATAAAATGATAAATAATTTTGTCTAGTATAAATTGCTGTAATTTAGTATTTCTTGAGGAAACTGAAGTTGTCTGCCTTTGATTCTGTTGTTTAGTTGACCAACATGAATATTGTTCGGAAACAAATTAAGCATTTTTCAAACCATATAAGCTTATTCTTCAGATGCCTATATTCACAAATGCACCTTCAGTTAAACTTACATAGAAAATATACCTTTTCCCCGCATACTCAAAGTGCTGTTCATTCTGCCTTGAGTATCAAATGGACATTTTTATAATTTAGCATTAGTAATAGCACTTCATCAAGGAATTTTATTAAAGAGCCAGGACATTCACATAAGTTATAATGAGATGACTATTCAGATTAATACACACTGTACAAGTAGAATGTATTATAAAAAATACAAGTATTTACAAAAGTAAATTCATTTTTTCAAAGTATATTGCAACGTTAGTGATCTTACTGTACATAACATTGGCTCTTTAATTGTACTTTCCTTGTTGACTGAAATGTAGGTCCATTGGCAAATTTCGTTAAAACACTTAGATAAAACAGATCTTGTAGCAATATTGTATTCAATAACTCATCCCCACGGCTACTTTCTGGGCCTATCTTACAAGGGGGCTAAGATCTATGGAAGTGACAGAGTTATTTGAGCATGATCGAGTTCCTTACTGCTATGCTGCCCATTTTTAGCATTGCTCAGATTATAGTACTGTATTGAAAAAGAAGAGGACATTTTCATATTTATGTCTGGTCAAACAAAAATATAAATCATGTAGTGACTAGTATATCAGCATTATCCTGATCGCCTTGCTCATCCTAAATACTAGTTTTCCAATGGTTCCAATTCCTTGCTCCACATTTGTAGAATGGTAACATTATTTTTATTTTTAAGTTCCATTAATAGGACTATTACATTGGGCTTTCCCCAGATGTATGACAAAATAAAAATAAAAAATATATACTTTTTATTTTTTATGCATATATAAAACTGGAAGAACTGAAATGACACAAACTTCCAAAATGTGTTTAAACCTTACTTTAGAGCATGAAAAATCTTCACTATCAACATTTAAAAAGCACATGCACCAAGGCTTTTTTTTTAAATGCAAATGGTTTCCCTTGACAAACATTGATATCTCAGTTGCAGTTAGGGCCAAATTTACACCTGAGGTGACCAAAGGCAAAGACTCCTCATATGCCTCCCACACCTCCATAGAGACATTTGTATTTTCCAAACGATCAAAACGTTTTGTAGGCAAACTATGTATATGCCATGCCATGTATATACATAGATGATAGTGTTTGTGTGTAATTAATGATATATCCATTAATACCCTAACACCCAGAATTCTCAGATAGCCTTCTGTACTCTCACTCTTTCATATATATATATATATATATATATATATATATATATATATATATATATATATATATATAGGTCGCTTCATACCTTTTTAATGACAATATACATTTATTGTAGTGCAGGAAATTGGTGCAGGAAAGTTGTAGTGCAGGAAAGTTTCAGCAAAGAAATTTAGCATATAATAGAGTAATCCATGACTTCAGCTGAAAAGAACATGTAATATATATATGGCCCTATAGAATAGCCCTCCCAGTCAAGTTACAGACAAACAAGGAGCCTCATTCAATTGAGCAATTGTAAGTTACTGGCTACATGTTACAAGCCTTAAATCCTTGCGGTTAATAAAACCGGAACTTACAGCCAATCAAAGCCTTTGATCTTTTACATTCGCACGACTTACGATCGCTAAAATCGCAAATCGTTATTCAATTGCTATAATTCCCAAAGCCTGCAAATGTTTTAACATCAGTAAACAGCAAATGTAGGAGAAAATCCTACGAGTACTAGAGAGGACTCGCAAAGGGGTTTAACCCCTGTCCGTAGCACTGTAAATGCAAATAAAAAATCAATAATGCACTGTAAATGACGGGGAAATCGATGAAAGACATTAGAATTAATTGCACAGCAGTCTCAAGCTCGCAAATCGCCAATCAAAAATATTTTTTTTTATGTTTCAATTCGGGGTTAAATCGATTTTGTGAATCAATGAGTTAATACATATCAGGCCACCCATATAAACTAAAACAGTATCGGCATTCATTTTTTTTATTTTGTATTTTGCGGTTTTGCAAGTCCGGTCACATATCAGACCTCTAAACGCCAATTGATTGACATGTAACCTTCATCTTATACTGCCATAATGATGGCGGTCTCATTTTCTATTGGCTGTTTTGAAATGGGTAGTTAAGGCCTTGCTTAAAAGATCATGTTCCCGCCCTGAACTGCTATGTACGAGTGCATGGTTTACGGTTTCGGCTTTCGGCCCGTAACTTGCGGGCTTGTTGAATTAAATAGCACCATTATTGTAGCAGAGTGCGAGCCCGCAGCACACCCGCAGACATACGGCCTGTTTACCACGAGATGTGGCCTTCAAATTGAATGAGACTGATGAAGTCTAAGATGGATTCACCCATGATACAAGAAGTTATCTCAATACAAGATTTTCTCTAAAATGTGTTCATGTTCCTGTCTTGCATACCTGCTATTGCTATTATTGCGTTACATACTTTGCATGCATTTGAAGTATGACCATAATGGTCCTTTAGTCCAGCAGGCACGGTTTTGCTTTAATACATATATTATTAGTTACTTTCTAAATTATCTAATAGTAATGTCTTTTACTAAGTTATTTTCTGTCTCACAAAATGTTACATTCTATCGGACTATGGAAGTAACTTTACTTTAATGATATATATTACGTGGATATTTACAAGAAGTTAGCAAATAAGTAACAAGTCATGCCATTTAAGCAAAATTATCTCTCAGTGGTATTCTGTGTTAACCATTATACAATTATACAATAAATATTACACTGGCATAATATAAAGTGTCTGAATTATAAAAAAAATATACACTCCACTATCTTTGTACTGTTAGATTGTATAATTACAAATACTCAATCTCTGAAGGGTGCAAAATATAGCCCTAAACCAAGCAGGGGAAATTACAGCATGTCAGTCACTCTCAAAATAAGAACTCCTACGGGCTCTGGATGAAGGCTGAAAAAGACTGCAGAACAATTACCTCCGCTACTAAACAGCTCAGGCTGAGTGTGTTTTGCAATAATTTTAATCCAAAGAAACAAGAACAGCCTTTAGAATGTGGTAAGATTTACATATTGACCTTCCTCCTTTTTCTTTTTTTAAAGAATCCCCTTGAGATTCTAAAAATCAGATCAACCTGACACGCTTCTCAGAAGCCTGCAACCATTCTGTTGTATGTGTAAGGATTGTATCCTCCTCCAGACAGAAGATGCCACTTAGTGTTAGAAGTGATTCAAAGACAGTGTTTTTAATTGTTTTACTCCTCCTTTCAGGAATATTTTACACTGAAAGGTGTTGATGTGCAAATACAGAACATAGTGTTAAAGGACCACAGACATCATTTTTTCGATAAGGTCTTCTTTAAGTAAACATAATACAAAGGTACTAAATGTACTAAAGTAAAGGCTATAGTTTAGTTTAAATTAAATTAATATTGAAAGAAAAGAAGGTTGTGCCAAGTCCAAATATACATTGAACGATTGACACAATGTCAAAGCAATTAGCATTATGTAGGTTAAGCCTTCATTTTCCTTCCCTTAGTTTTTTGTTTTATAAATTTCCATAAGACATTTCTAAATGAATCAGCAAAGTTTAAGACTATATTTTTACATTCTAAAAACATATTGCCTATTTCCAAGGGTATTTCTTGAAAATTATGTTTTTAAAAATATGACCATGGTTTTCTTTTAAGGGGATATCAACATTAAACTGAAATATATTTATAGTTTTTAAATAACCATGTTCTCAATATATGTGATTGTTAATTGCATGAGCACAGGTCTTAAATACCTCTGCCTATCATTGTATTTGAATTTGGTAGTTTCAGAATACACATATGTTCACTCTACTCCTTATATATAGTGCTACAGATGTTGGCTCTTTATAATTAATGAGTAGTAATAACATAAAATACCCCAAAGTATTCCCCATGTTTGTATCTGCATATGATAAACACATATAACTTTTAAAAGAAACAGTTATACATATAAGATATTAACAATAAAAATTAGGGCAACAAATTCATCTGGATGTGCCAAGCTCCAACAAGGTTTTGACCGAGAGAGATCCTGTAGTGATGAAGATCTCGCTGTGCTTTTGTGGGATGAACTAATCTAAGTTCACTATGTATATGCCAACTGCTCTCTACCCGCTTCCCCCTTGGGGACGGGCATGTAATGGAAATCTTACTACAGAACAAACCAATTAATTTAACATATGTACTAACAGGTAAAGAAACAGCTACCAGAGGCTAGAAGCAAGACAAAGACAATGTACCCAATTAATAATTAATAATACATGCTGACATTTGCCAAATATTATAATGTAAGTTGTAGTGCAAATTATAAACTCTGTTTATACGAAGCTATGACATTAGTTTTATAATCTATGGCCCAGTACCAACGTTAAGTCAGGTCTTCTTTTGATATTCTTACTGCAAGTGGTACATAGACATTTACACTCAGTTACATTATAATACATGGCAGACAATACCATTATGTTAACCATTTTTTGGGTAAAAGTTTCACTATATCATAATTTTTATAAAGTGATTACAAAGTCAGTTTTCCTTCACAGAGCTCATAATAATAACAAAATCTGGCAAAATTTATTGAGCAAGAAGAGCAATGAGAAATTGCCTGGCACGTCTGACCGACTGTATAGTATACAAAATTATAATATATATATAATTCACTAATGAGGTCATTGTTTGAAGAAAAGAACAAGAAACTACAATTACGAAAGAAGGGAGCTGGCGAAAGCTGTCTACCTCGTATAGCCCTACTTTCTATGCTATTACAGACACAATAAACACTTATAAACTCATACCAAGTTGGTTAAAAAATGCAAAGATTTACAGTTTTTATCTGGAGTTCAAAGATTTTCCATTAAATAATGTCTGTAGGCTTTCCACGAAGAACTTCATATCTCCTCTAAAATGGAAATGCAGTTTGCCTATAACTAGTATTTCTTAATCTGCTTTCAACAATATTTTTTTTACTAAAATGCTTATGTACACAGCAAAACAGATCACAGATGAAGTTATGCTTTTTTTGCTATAAATCGTAAATGGTGAACATTTTAAAGATGTTTCATGAAGGTAAGGTGAATTAATAAAACATGATGTTGCCAAAGGAAAATGAATTTATGTACAGAATCAATAAAAATAATGTTTGTTATTATGAATACCATTTCATCATATTGCCATATTTCAAGAGAGTGTTTTAGGCAAGAATGCACAGAATTGAAATGCTACTTTCTTACTCACAGTTATTTTTAATATTATATCTGTTTATTATTCATCAAAATATTTGTGTCCACAGTAAATATTCATCAGTAAAAATAGATTAAATCCTTGCTATTGTGGCTTATACAATGACATGTTTGTGTCGTTATAACAAGTATATAGCTTATGTTTATATTTGACCATGTATCAATAACCTTAGTAAATAATAAATGCCTAGAATATAATGATAAAGTTATTCAGAATTCCAGAAGTATAAAAACTATTAATTTATAATTGTTGTTGGGTTTGTGATATATTTCACTTCATTAAGTGTTATATTGTCTATCCACCATTCATTTGAGACAAGTATGAATAAATAATATGCAGGGATATTGTTTGTTTGTTTTTTTTGTTAAAATTCAAGGTTTCTCTCAAACAATAAATCACACCCTCATAAATTTAACGTCAGAGTGCATGAGTGTGAATCAAAAAAGACTATATTGTTGCCTGAGAAAAGCATAGATGTTTACAGGGGGGTTACTGGGTTCATGATTTTGTTGGATCCCAATAATCTCTTAAATATCAGAAGTAGATGTTGTTCCCATGCCATTAAAGGACCAAATAACACTGGATTTTTTACATTGAAACTAAATGAATCTCCTTTTTATTTTGATAAATATTTTAGTGAAACTAATTAAATCTTGAGTTACTAGCTTTAGTTTGCTTCTCATATTGTTCAGTATGAGAGCTGCCATTACCCCTCATATTCTCATTCACTGATTCTCTCATCTAACTTGTTTAGCTGATGCTTACAACAGGGGGTTCGCTGGTGGTCCAGTGGTACGGAATTGGTACTTTCACCACTGCAACATTTGTTTGATCCCAGTTAGGGAACCAAGAGGTCACACCACTCTGTAGTCATGCAGGGTTGGTCCTGGCCAGTATTTGGATGGAAGACCACCTAGGAAAACCAGGAGTTGTATGCTGTGGCCCACTGAAGTAGGAACATGCAACAAACTCCCATATCTCTGCCATGAACACCAAGTGGATCAGCATGACCATGGACATAAAGATGTGCCTGGTATGTTACAGTCCATGAGTTCAGAGAGAGTCAAAAATGGTTGACCAATGCAAAAAAAAAAGAATATGCAAAGATGAAGTATTCACTTACAATATGTGAGGAGGAGGAAATATGCAACGATGAAGGAGAGCAATATGGTTGGAAAAGAAAGTAAGAAGGCATACAATGTGTAATATATTTCAATAATAAATATATACAAGAAATGCATGTTGATTAAATAAAAAAACTTATTCCAGAGTTCAGTGGTTCTTTAACATGTAAGCTCAACCAAATCTGGAAGGATATTGATATGATATAATACAACTAGCAGTGCAAAACTTGACTTGACAGTTCAAGCAACCCAGAGCAAAAGTATCACAATTGGATTTATGCATCAAAATTAGATAAAATGGGGTAAAAAGTAGGGTTGAAAGTTGTTAATATCTAACTTGCATGATAAATCACTTGCTCTGCTTATTAAAAAGATTACATAGTTAAAAACAAAAAAAGGAGATATTATTTTTACCCATCCTAAATAATCTCTAGAATTGCTGCCAATAGGAGGTAGACATTTTATTTAAGAATTACTTTTATTGAAAGAACAACATTTATTTTCTCAGAATATGTTTTTTGTTAATTATAATAATAATGATTTATATCCTAATTTTCTTTCAGAATGGACTCATTGATGCTAAATACATAAAAGCTCTGGACGAAGTGGTTAAGAGATTCCGGGGATGGTTAATAGATTTTCACCATCAGGAACATATAGAGTGATGAGTTTCTTTGGGTAGATGGATCGTTCATTATGCAGACATTGTATGTCAATAGGTCAATCTTGAAGTATATGTGGTATATTTAATACATCAACCAATGAAGTTATTACGCTATTTCAGAATTTTGGATTTAAAATCTTCTATCGATATAAATAAATATGTAGCAGCCTCAGTTTATGAGATAGCTGGTCTTCTGGGTGTTGATTTGTTTGTTAAATGAATACATGTACAATATTTCCCCCTTCCAGGTCACTACCTTGTATTGGTGAAGGGGCTTGTGTATCTCAATGAAGTTGTGAGCTATACTATGTAGGATCACCCAAGATGGGCATGTCATAGCCAAGATGTCAGACAAATTGCGGAAGGAATAGGCAACCCACTCCAGTATCTTTGTTCTTATGTATTAGCATAACCAGACACACGATGTGTCTGGCGTGCTGCGGTCCTTAGGTTCACAGAGACTTGGACACAACTGAACGAATAAACAACAACCATAGTTACAGTATGCTCTTTTGAAGATCCAGACTTGATAATGGACGACATGTTTTAGAAAATCAAAAAAATAATAACAGCTTTCTATTTATTGTATGCAGTGTTTGCCATCTCAATTGATGTCTTATAAACCTCTCTTTTTGAGATTATCATTTTTATAAAGTAATAGGGAAATATGGACACTGAAACCAATACAATATGATTGTAAAATGTGCTCATTTTTATAACAAACATGTTTTGCTTGGTCTTATAAAGCCATTTATCGACTCTAGTTCACTAAAATAAATACACTAATAAATGCAGTAGACCCTAACAGAAGATAAATGAGCCAACAGCACCTATAAAATATTATTTCGCTTAAATAAATCTACTTTTTGTTACACTGTGTATTTTGTGTCAATAATCTGAATAATTATTTTCATGTTAGCTCAAACTTTGCATTTATTTTAGTAACACTGAGTTGTCAAACTAATGTCTATTTTTCCTTTAGTTAAATAATGTGAAGAATAAAAAAACAAACAGATTAATTCAAGAAGATTAGATACTTCTTATTTTGATCTACGTCTATCTTTACAATTACTATTTGTAACTTCTAACTATCTTAAATAGTGTATTTGTTTTAGTAATAGTTCTGTTGTTCAAGTCCTTGTATATCTATAAAAAATGTATTACAGTTATCATTTAAATAAGGTCGATAGAGACTGAAAAACAAATATGACATGAAGGTACTACTTAGCTAAGTTTAATTGCTTACAAGCAATGCTGGAAAACAAAGTCAAAATATAATCTATACCCATAGAGATCATTTTTGTTGACAGTGGATTCAGTTTTGAAAAATAGCTATGCACCTGGTTATCGCTTAAAACTTCATAGCTGACAACTGATCAATATCTCAATGCAGGGAAGGAAGCACTCTACATTAGTGCGAGAGCGTATTGGTGCTTTATAGCTTAACATCAACATATGTGGTCAGTAGAGGTGATAAAGGCTGCTAACTGAGGAAACAAGAACAATGCAAAATGCATTATAAAGTAGGATAATGTATGGACAGTCTAGGATTTTAGTCTCAGGAGATAGAGATGATGAAATATATAGCATTGGAAATCCTATTTGAACTAGTATATTTATTCAAAATGGAACAGATTTACTTTGGTGGACTACATTGATAGAGCAACATATTTAACATGATGCTGTCTATATGTTGTTATTTACATGGGTGTAGGAGCCAAAGAAAATCTGGGGTGATACAGCATATAGTATAAAAATACCAGACAACTGCTTATCTACACATAAACACATACATTGAAAAACCTACACCCTACACCTACGCCCATGGTTGTTTAGCAACTACATAATACAAATTAATTTTTCACTTTATACGATTGTTTATGAAGTCAGGAAGTGAACAGTAGATATTTCCACAAACTTCAGGGACACATGGTTAAGACAAACTAGTGAGATGATAGAACTGATTTATACTTTATATGAGCTTGGTGACCACATCTCCTTAAGTTTATAAATGCATCAATAAGTACAATAATAACGAATGCACACCTATTAAAACTAATAGTCAATAATCCATCCTTCCCTATCCCTTCAATTTAATTTGTTCTAAATTTAACTTTGTATTATGTGACAACTGTCTTTTAATATTTACAACTGGAAGTGCCTATTGCTAGAGGATTAGGTATAATTAGGAATAATTTAAAGACAAGGGGCCTCATTCTATTATCGGCCGTAAAATGGCCGCAAGGCTGCGATTCCTTGCGGGGGTTCCGTTACCTCGCAATTCTATTAAACGGCCCGGCAAGGATCTCCTCTTACGGCCGGCCGTATATCTTGCAACCGGCCGTAAGCTCAGAAATCTTTAAAGTCAAAAATAAATTCAAGACAGCACTGTAAAGCTCTGTAAATGCTAGGGATCATATTGGGGGACATGAGGATTAATAGTAACCCCCTCTCAAGCTTGCACATCAGCCCAAATCCGAGTTTACATTAACTGTTTATTTTCCGTCCGCAGCGTGGGCGTGTCTGAGGTGCTCCAAGCACTCTGGACTTTTTACATGGATTTTTGACATAAATTAAAAAATATGTTTTTTACGGATTTGAGTGTAGGGGAATGTTGTGCTATTTTTGCTAACACCTACAATCACTTTTTAGTCTTTTTAGTGCAGGATGGCTTTATTTTGGCTTAATAATGTGCTTAATTGGTGCTAGCGGGACCTTTTTCCTGCAAGTAAGCTGCGGCTCGCTTTTAGCCTTGCAGAGAGGGTTCCCGGAGCAATAGAATAGCAACCGGGGTTTTCTTGCGGCCGAAACTCTTGCGGCCGTTTTAGATGAAAGGCTTTCCTGCGGCGCGTGCGGCCGCAAGGGATAGCAAGGCGCCGGCCGCAAGCCTGCCGGAATCCCCGGCCGGAGGGGAATAGAATAGCAGAATAGCTTGCGGTCGGTCCTTGCGGCCCCGCATCTCCTATGGCCAGTAATAGAATGAGGCCCAAGGACAGAACAGAACACTCTGCTGGACCATTAAGAGTCCAGCAGAGTGTTCTGTTTTGTCCTTGTTCTTTAATTTGTTAAATTTACACTTACCATTAAGGTTATGGCTGACAGATGCCATAGACAAAATATATACTTAAATTATGTTTATTTGATATATTATTACATTAATTATCCATATTAAGAACCACTCCTATATTGTGATATAACTATGAATAATGTCCATAGCCAAGGATCACAAACTGTGGTCCGTGAACCACTAGTGATCTGTGAGTTCCATTCAGGTGGTCCACGGAACAACTTTGATTGAAAAAAATATTAATAAAATTGCATAAATGTTTAGTATATTAGTAGTATATTATAATTTACAAGTGCACAGTGCTGTCTAACATAGCATTATAATTATAACAACTAAGAAATATTTAGGAGGTCCTCTAAGACCTACTGGAATTTTTCAGCGGTCCTTCAAAAAAAATACTAATAGCAATCTTTTCAGATATCTTATTTTTTCATTATAAATTGGATTAATAACTAGGGGCCATATTAAATTCCACGCCTGCTGGCTTGAAATTCGGTGGAGTTACAGAGAGATTAAATTAGCCAATCCCTCAACAGACGTGGCTGACATAAAAACCCGTAAACCATTCTTGCTCACATTGCATGTGTGGCCGAGAATGATCAATTAGTCAAACCCCTACTTACAGGTTTAGATGGAGCCATTGGTAAAAGAGATTGTCATCATTACGTCACTGAAAAATGGAGGTAAGATTTCAATCCCTTATGGGTTTGAATTACGAGTTACGTTCGGACTCGCATTCCAGAAATAATGCAATATTAATAGTAAATATGATATTCTAGTCCATGTAAGTTCAATTATATGTATTAACACATTGATTGCCTTGATCGATATAACACGGAAATTAAACATCAAATAAAGTATTTTATATTGCAGATTTACGAGCTTGAGAATCTTGTGATATTCATTTTAATACCTAACATCACTTTCCCTTTTCATTAAAAATACAGTAGTGTGTTGATATTTGTATTTACAGTCTCTAGTACCCATAGGCTTTTTTTCTCCATTTGCGGTTTACGGGTTTGAACGCCAGTGGATTCGTAGAAATTTAATAGCGATTTGTGAACATAAAATTTACGGGCTTGACAGATCAAAGGCTTTGTGGCAACCGAGTTCACGAGTTCTACATCCCCTAGGGTTTTTCCGCCTGTAACTTGCAGAGCATTTGCGGGTAGCTGTAAGAGGCCAATTAATAGCCATAAGTCTAGCGGGCTCTGTTACGGGCTACGAGTTTTAACGTTTGGGGAATTTAATAGGGCTGTATGTAATGTGTATGCATCAGTGCAAAATATCTCTTTACTTCCCTTGCAGCAATTAAACACCAGTAAGCCATTTGGTACATAAGCTCCAGCATGTGTTTCTTTTCAGTACATTAAAATGAACTGTTGCTTAATTTTAACATGAGATATTAAATCGTAACACAGATTGTCCAACATAAAGTTATAATAAGAATCGCTGTGGCTCACAGTGTTGAAGGGGTCAATCCAAAAAGGGACTCTACACATACTGTGCACCTTTAATTATCTCCCCTTATTGATTGAAAAGCACTTAGAAATATTAAATCCAAGATGACTTTCTAATTGTATTCATTAAAATTAACTGAGGTGAGTCAGGGTTCATTAAAACCTGGCAGATTTACCCACAGATTTTATAGTTCTTTAAATGAAAACGGATTATGTGTCATGAGATGTTTTATCCCTTGCATTTTTTATTGAGGATGCTCGAGTTTCTAGGCTTTCGTATTAAACTTTTTTTTTATATACTTGTGTGAATCAAAATATTCTTTGTTTGTAGAGGCATTTGTCACTCTATTGTGTAACCAATAAGAAATGAAAAGCTTCAGCAAAGGGTTTTATTATCGTAATGTTATTAATATTTTGTATATATAGCTTTTCAACATACTATACAGTGCACAATTAGGAAACAGCACTAGGGGGAAAAAATACAGCCAGGACACCCTTACTTTCAACTTGAGTTTTAACCCATTGGGTGTTACATCTTATGCAATAAAATAGTAAATTGATCCAGCAGGGGGTGATCCTTGCTTAATATTCCATCACCTTTATTTCTTGGATACAAATTAAAGCACTATTGGAAAAGATATAGATGTTGTAATAGTTACAGGTTTAATGCAGTCTACTTTTCAGAGAAATGTGTTGGTGGATGTGTAAGAGATCCATCCTTATAGATCACTAGGTCACACACTGATTTTTCCCATTTATTCCCGCTACTTTTTTGAACATTGTGTCTGTGTTGCACTTTCTTGAGATCTCAACTTTTGGAAGCTGGTCCCAACTCGGCCTCATTAAATTTGCTCTTACATCGTCTTCACAAAAATGCTCCATTAAAGGTTAACTACGTCTCTCCCCTTTTGGATCGTTGCCTTGTCATGGTGAAGGGGTTTGAGTACATCAATAAAGCTGTAAGCTATACCATGTAGGGTCACCCAAGATGGGCAAGTCATAGCAGAGTGGTCAGACAAATCCAGTATCTTTGCCATGAAAATCTTATGGATAAGCACAACCAGACACAAGATGTCCTGTAGTCCATAGGGTCACGGAGAGTCGTACATGACTAAATGACTAAACACAAACATGTCTCTGAAATGTTTCTAAAGTAATGAATTCCAAACAAATTCCATCCAGCATTTTTCATATGTCTTATAACTTATTGGAAGACTCATTTCCCGCAAAGCATACCACTACTGGCTATTTATTCTCTTACTGACATCTTGCTTCTTCAGTACAATATGCATTTAGGACACATGGAAGTATAATTTTATAAGCAGAAAGAGCTTTGTTGTCTTTCAGGATTGTGATGGTCTTCCTGCTTTACCCACTGTGCCTCCTTCACTTCATGTGTGACCACCCCATCATGAGATTACACAAGGCTTGACAATAGTGATTGTATAAGGAAAAAAAGCTTCCATTTAAACCAATGCTGAAAACAGTTAAATATAGTTCATGGGGCAAAAGAGGTTACATACAGTTAATTGTGGACATATCAGTGTTTATACAGAAAGAAGGTAACAAGTAAGGTATGAACCATCACCTACACAGGAGATTGAACAGCAGGCATGAATTTCCCTCAGCATTTCAGCCACAATGAGTTTTCTATATTCCTCAGATGCTGACAATCACTGCAGGACACCCCAGTCACTAAACCACATGAATTCAATGCCGGAGACTCCCGGGGCTTCCTGCTACACAACTGTACAAACTGTACAACTGTAACAAACAATGATCACAATAACATTGAGGTAAAGATGTTATCTGTTTTGCTTTGTGCAGTTATTTTCTTGTTTCCCTAACAGTATACTAGTATTTGAAGATGTAATTGCTAGTTTCTATGTATTGAATAAATGTCAGAGCACTCTAATGCCGGCAACAAATGTGAGTTTCTTAATCCATTGGAAGTACACAAATATCCCCTAGAATGAAAAATTACATTTCAGTAGGAACATATTATATAAATCTCCTTGTTACAGAGCTCTAGAAACCAGTACCCCTGCCTTATTTATTTACTGTACTACTATGCGGTGGAGGGCTTCTACCACTCTTTTGCCCACCATATATTAAATGATTGTTGTGGTGAACTACCTACTCCGGCTCCATGCTGATGATAGCCGGTAAGCTTGAAACAGCTTTACGTGGATAGGATTCTAAGCTTGTGTATAATATAGCCTTGGCTTTGCATAAAAGCTGTGTAATACAGCAGGCATAAGCTTAAAGGAAGCCATGCTTGAAATGGGCTATGGATTGAAGAGCACAGCATTTGTGGGCACATTTGCTCAGCTTCCCAGAATGCAGTGTAATAACTGTTTTTCTCAGAATTCCGAGCTGGAAGCAGGTTTTTCACTCTTTTTAGACATTCAGATGTGAACACAGATGTACTATATATATATATATATATATATATATATATATATATATATATATATATATATATACACCTCCTTCTGGATTGCTACCTTGTCATGGTAATAGGGCTTGTGAACTTCAATGAAGCTGTGAGCTACGCGATGTAGTGTTACCCAAGATGGGCATGTCATAGCAGAGAGGTCAGACAAATCGTGGTCCACTGGAGAAGGAACAGGCAACCCACTGCAGTATATTTGCCATGAAACCGTATGCATTAGCACAACCTGACAAAAAATGTACCTTGTATGTTGTGGTCCATAGGGTACCAGAGAATCGGACATGACTAAACAGCTAATATATATATATATGTGCTATGTGTGTGTGTAAAAAAGATTTGAACAAGGTATTAGTAATGTGCAGTATTTTACTTACATGGCTGTGTTGCATTTTGGAATGATATATTTTTTATTGTTATATGATAGTCATAAAACCTTACTGAAAGAGAAAAGTAGACACTAATGAATTAAAAACACAGCATTATGTAAATAGGCTTGTCACAGTTCTAGATATAGGCCCACCCATGATAATATATGCTAATTTAATTATGTATGCTAATGAATGCAGTATAATTGAAATTTTGAAATGAATATGTATTTAACGGTTTAATTATTGGCATAATAAAACAAGAATGCAGCTCTTGCCTCTAAATCACTTGTCCTGAACAAATAGCTTATTGCGGACTAAATAGCTGCGTTGTTGAATGTTTAGAAAAAATATTATTGCTGTTTAATTGCTGGACATGACCTTTCTTTAAATTTCATCTGCTTTTTTAATGTATTTATTTAATATGTTGTTTGTTCCAGTACTTCATACTTTCCTCCCACTTAGCACTATACCATAAAAGATAATAATAGGATCCCATTTAATTTACTAATAATTGCAGTTTACACTATAAAAAAATATATATTTTTCATTTTTTTTCACTGATAGGCATTAATATATAATAAGCATTAACGTATAACTTTATCAAATATACATGTCTGCATGTAGTTTAGTTAAGATTGTTTTGCCTGCTTTATACTACAATGCAAAAATAAATCCAAAGTCTATGAAATTGGCAAGCTCAATGGTAAAAAATAAAATAATGTATTGTTCTTAAAATATTATTAATACAAGAAATGAAACTCTAGATTTAAGATACAATCCATGATTGTTCGTAATAAGATCTTAACAAGACAGCCCCAACTTTTTTTAACCTCTAGTCCTCTTTCCACTTAAAGGAGATGTATGTTCATCTTATAACTCTGCAGCAATTAAACACATAGCACTGTACTTTAAAAGAATGGGAAGGCATGGAAAAACATTAGAATTAATTTTATTTTTAAATGTTATTTCAGAATAATATTGAGCTTGGGATTTAAGGGGTTAATACATATCATGAAACTTACATGGACTAAAAAAGATGATCTAATACATTTTATAGGGTGCAAGATTGCTTGGTTGCGAGCCCGATCAGCAAATATTAATGGCACTAATTAATTATTCTGCTTCCAGTTGCAGATTACGTCCAGCTACCATGTTTTACTGACATCATGATGATGGTCTAATTTATTATTGGCTGTATCTAAGAAGTAAATTACGAGCTTGCTTAAATATTGTCAGATCATATGATCACCCCTTTGAAATCCAACTTAAAAAGGCAGAGTTTACGAGTTTAGGCTTAAAAAGGTAAATTGTGGGCGTGAGTCAATAGAATACATCTAAACATTTGGCAAAAAAAAACACCTGCAGCAAAAATTAAGAGTTAGAGGCATTTGCAAGCTTTTAATAGAATAGTGCCCTATGTCAGACAATTTCTGTAATTTTTTATCTGCAACTTTAATGGCCCATGATTTTTAAATTGTAAAGATTAGTATAAATGTTTTTTTATTTATTGTGATAAAAAAAGGTGGAGTTATCCTTTATCTATCTTGTACCTTAGGATGAAGCTGGTTTTCTGCACCATCTTTGGCTGGAGCTTTTTCCATCTTTTTTTAAAAACTGTGACACTGTCTGCAGCAGTCTTTCCTTAAGCTGCTTATTTACTGCAGCACTTTATATTTAGATTTTTAGATTTTTTATATAATTTTCACAAATATGATTAACTTTATTGATCACTATTAACTTAAAGTGTTTTATACTAATCATTATTACTTAAAGGGATATGTAAGTTTGCTGGATTATGAATGCATCTGATAGAGGAGAATAAGTCGTGTTTGCAAAATATGTTTGCCTGAGAAAAAAAACAAATAAACATTTAAACACTTACAAGTCAGCAAAATCTCTTGTAATTTCTGACAGTTGAACATTAGGATTAACATCCTCCAAACCCAGGCTAAATTAGCATCAAGTTTAAAATGATTTGTATGGGCCAGGTTAACTGAAACTTTTGAATTAAGTCTGGGTTCCTGTTTGTGCCGAAAAGCAGCCTGGGATATGTAGTGTACCACTGATATGTGCTATGTATTGCTGCTGACAGGAAACTGCAAGGATATTGGCTGAGCAAGCAACAGCATGTAAATAGTGGGTTAATATTGCTCCCCTGATGCTGCATGCTGATTGGGGGGGGGGGGGGGGATCAAATCCCCTGGAGGTGTCAACATAATCATTAGAGGGATTTTTATATATTAATTAAAATAAAATGTTTTATGAGATGTGCTGGATACACAAAAACTTATTTTTGCCTATAGAGTGCAGAAATGTATTAATCCATGAAATTTTCATATATCAAGTCATGAAAGCTGAACTATTTGAGTGGATTTTTGATGCAAAGATTGGTTATGTCCTGGGATATAGCCTCTCTTATCCATCAATTTAATATGTAATAATTCAGTTTAGCTTCTCCTTAAATCTTCTATCATTCAAATGCAAATTAAAGTAATTAATCCTGTTTAAACAAGTGCGCTATTCTGAGTCCTTTTTGACTTGATGTGTGTCAGGAAGTTGTAAACTTGGCTATAATTAAACTAGCATCCACAATTGATTTAGTCTTTGAGATATTAATTTGCTCGCTAATTTATATCATGTGAGTTGGTGACCCCCAAAAATCTAGGGATACCAATAACCTAATAAGATGAGTTCCCACTTTCAAGTGAAATGATGTAAGTGCTTTCCAGAGTAACTGAACAAGAGAATATATTGACCAGAATATTATTCAATCTGTTTCTTCTCTTCTGTGTATCTCAATGTTTGTTGTCATCATTCCTTATCAGAATAAATATTTCATCATCTTTATAGTTTTGATTCCAGAGTCTCTAAGTTTTGGTCCTGTTATATTTCAAGTCTTATTGTTGCTCTGGCACACCACATATTACAAGGCCCTAACTTCGTAACATTCTAATATATACACTTTACTTACAAATAATGACTGCGACCTACCTGTCAACAAGTCCAACTGCAACCTATAAACCCTAAATATACTTGAGTTTCACCAGCTTTGCTTCTCGTTTACCATTACCAAAATGTTCTAAGCCCATCCTCTATACTACATTATCCAATACAAGCCAATAATATGATTTTATATAAGATAACTTTGGCATTCACTCACCAATAGCATGTATTAATCTTTCTTAATATTTCATATAACTTAAAATATTATTTGAATCATTTGTTTATAAATGTAAACATAACTTAATAGTGTAAATGTCCTGTTAATAATTATGTGATTTTTTTTCCCTTATAGACTAGGCATGCAGTTATCCCATAGTTAAGTTGTATTTTCAAGTATTGTTTTATAAAAAAGTGTTAAATTCCTTTCTTTTCTAAAAGAATAATTTTTTTAATGTGTACAGTTGCAGAGCTAGTAAATTCATGGCTCCACTGAGTAATAATTTGGGGCTCCCTTTGTATGTTATATGTAAAATATACAATCTATGTATGTATATATACCGTGTATATATACCGTGTGTGTGCAAATTCCAATATGAGCTACTATTGACTGAAATAATAGTTCAGTGGCTATGTTCTTTCTGTTTGATAAATAAGAATGCAACAATGGGACAAGAGTCTTCTATCAAGTGGCTTTTCTTTAAACACTTCTGTTTAATGTTACCATTATAACATAAGCACAGGTAGAAATAGCCATAAACAAGCTCATTTTCATTATAGCATCCATGGGCAAAACTAAAAAAAGAACTGTATTTTACTGTATAAAATAGCCATAAGAATTGTGTTCTGGGATTCATTTTACTAGCATATGCTCTACAGAATTTCAGCAGCAAGTCATATTTTAATGAAACAGTTTATGTAGATTGCAATAAAAAGCATGCAAAATATATCCTTTGCACTTACAAAACTTGTTTTATATTCATTATTGAACCTGGCTCGAATTCTAGGTTTAGAAGCTAAAATTGTAAAATTATTATAACTGTAGGACTGAGTCAACCATGAGCTGTTTTATTTCCTTGCACTCATTGAACAGTATATGGCATTTTGTTCTTCTAAGTTAAGGAGCATGTCTCAAAGGATTCCAGGATTCATTTGTCCTATACAACATTTTGACAAATAATTTATCAGCTGTGGACTCCAAATTATTGCATTCAAAATTTGTTGGACAACATTTAGCTCAGTACCAGATCCAAGTAAATTATTTGTTGTTATCATAAAACTCATTTTATTATTTTGCAAAGAATAAATGCCTATGTTATCGGTAATTATTTGGAAAGCAATGTAATTGATTTTACTGCTTACTAGCAAGATAAGACTATTAACTGATTACCTGCTATAAAGAAGGTTAAATTACTATTTTATGACCTATAGCATTTAATGCCAAGGGAAGAAACTGTGCCAAAATGACAAATGTTATTATATTGTCTCCCACTGTGTAGAGAGGTGTATTGGGATATGGCAGAGTACACATCTGCTTTGTTAGTCTATGTTGTCACCTTTCAGAAATTAATTACATGATAAATAAGAGTGCTTAGCTCGTATTTTTTGTTTTCTTTTGCTTTGTTTTTATTTTTGCATTATTTGATTATTCATCGGAATGAGCCAAATGAATTGATTTTTCATTAATACAGTTTGCTATGAATATATGTACTCTTGCAATAGTATCTCTAAGGCTTTCCTTGTTATCACATACCAACAGATGTTCTAAATGATATGGTTGTGCAGTGTAGTTGGAGGTTTTCTGTATGTTTCCTCATTGGGAGAAATTACTAAAGCATCACCAGTAGTTGAGCAGCTGGGATAGGCCATAATGACCTGCTATCAGGGATGTAGGAGCCAAAATAATTCTGTGGGGGGGGGGGGGACACCTCATTGTACACACCGGCAGTAAAATAGCTTATATATACATACATACAAACATAAAAAAATCCAGGGAGGATCCCCTTCCCCCCAGTCCCTGCACCCATGCCTGCTATCCAGCATTGATTGTCATTGTGCTCTTTATTAAAGGCTTTTTGGATCCAAAATACTACCCAACTCACCGAATTGCAAACACCTGTGATCTGGGTTTAATGGTGCATGTTCGGGGTAACTATCACTAAAATTGTTGGGTGGATTTATATCATGAAATTTACTAAAGCACCTGCTATTCTGCATTGTGTACTACAACCTCTCAATCTCATAAAATACTAACATTAAATAAAATTAAGATACCCACCCCAGTGTAGGCCTTAGACCTAGCCAACTCATTTGGACATAAATTTATAAAAAATGGGGGTCCTCTGGACCCCTTAAATAACTTATGGGGGTCTATGGAAGATGGCAGTTAATCATCACTCCCAGCACCCCCAGGCCCTACACTATGATTGACATGAGGGTCCCCATGGTGGTTCGTAATGACCCAAATAGTGCTTATGCATTATTGTGAGGACAGTAATGGCCAGTGAATCTATTTTGCTCTGAGCTATTCTGTATTATTCGATAACAATGTCTGTACCCCCAATGATATGTGATTATACATGGCAAAAGTGCTATGGGCAATGAGATTATTACAAATCATTCTTAAGTAAAGTTGCTACTTCCATTTTAATAGTAATCTTGGTGCAGAAAGTGCTTTCAAAGGGAGCTTATCATTTTTACTATAATTTCAGTCATAATATGTTGTATAGTTAACATACCGACAACGCATCAAAGGCATTCCCCACCTCTCTTGGCAATTCAAGAGTTTGGCAATGAGATTATACATGCCTTGAGGCTATTTTGCTTAGAAAAGAGATGATAGAACCGAACTTGGGTACCCTAATAGGAGTCCAGTGGAATACCATTTTACCCAATGACCCCAAATCCCTTCTCAAAAACACCTAAAAGTCCATATTTAGAACCTCAGTAGTTGTCTACAGAGCATTACACAGAGAACATCAAACGGAATTTAAATAACCCCAGTGTTTGTGCATGCTTCCTAAGTGACTGATCAATTAAACATTGTTTTACAGGTACTTTACTATGGACTGGATAATATTACAAGTGAAAAGATTATTGCATGCTTATTCATAAAACAAATCTTCCAATTATAGTGGTTTAATAGGTAACATGGGGCCTCATTCAACTGAAGTTTTGGGAAATCCAGCAGCCCGTAAGTGAGGTCGCAAGCTCCTTTGCTATTCAATTGGCGTCTTATTGAAGGCTCTGATCGGCTTCAGAGTTACGAGCTTGAATAAAATGGCCATGGTTAAATTTGTAACTTACAGCCTCCAGAAGCCTTTGATCTCTCATTTTCGCAAGGCTAAAAACGCAAATTGCTATTCAATTGCTCAATTTATACCAAGCCAGAAAATGTTTTCACACCCGTAAATGGCAAATGAAGGAGAAAATCCCACGAGTGCTAGAGAGGACCCGCAAAGGGGTTAAACACCTATTCGTAGCACTGTAAATGCAATAAAAAATCACTACTGCACTGTAAATAACGGGGAAAGTGATGACAGACATTAGAATTAATTTCACAACAGTCTCAAGCTCGCAAATCAGCAGGAAATTAACTTTATTTTTATGTGTCATTTCAGAGTTAAATCGATCTCGGGCATCAATGAGTTAATACATATCAGGCCACCCATATGGACTAGAACAGTATTGGCATTCATTTACACAATTTATTATTTTGCGTGTTTGCGAGTCTAATCGCATATTGGACCCCTGAACCTAATTGATTGACCTCCATGTTTTACTGATGTAATTATGACAGTCTCATTTTCTATTGGCTGATTCGAAATGGGAGGTTACAGACTTGCTGAATTGATCATGTTCCAGGCCTGAACTGCTCCGAACCAGTGCATGGTTTACAGTTTTGGCTTTGGGTCCGTAACTTGCAGCCTTGAGCAATGGAATAAGATCGCAATCGGAGACCAACGGGAACCCGCAACACACCCGCAGTCATACGCCCATCTGCTATGGACTTCTAATTGACTATGGGCCATGCTTTTTAACTTAAAAGTCCATGACAGGTAAAAATATGGTTAATAAAACATCAGATATGTTATCATTTTCTCTTAATACATGTACAGTATATGCAATATAAATGAAATTCATGGGCCATTGCATAAATGAAAATATATGCAAGTGCATCTCACATTTAGTTCCATCTTGTAATATATTTACATGTATTGAAATATTTAAGTTTAGATGGAAAGAAACTGTCAGTGAACATATGAGTTCTCAGTCCCCAGGTAGATACAATTTAAGCAGCCTTAGTACCTTAACAATAATAGAATAGCATGCCACAGTAGGTGACATACTATCAGATTTTGACACATTGTTCCTAAATTATCCACACTGTGAGGTAACTGCATGACTTACAATAAAATGTGACACAACCGTGCCTTTATAACTAAAATAGGATGGAACTTTTCTGTCCTTCAAGCAACATCTAGATGACAGGGTATTTCCATTACAAATAGTCATGTTTCTCAAAAAGGTATTATTAATATTTTACCAATTACCATGACATCAATTTTCCTCTAGTTAGACAACCTTCTTAATTAAATACTAGAATTAAATACATGTTAAAGATCTTTAAGATTTTGAATATATCTGTAAGTAATCTGTGTTTGTTTTTACAAACATATTTGAATACATGGTTACAATATTTGGTCCAGTAAAAATGTAATAGCAAGGCCCCATAAATACTGATTTACTGACAAATGTCTGGCTCTCATAGAATAGTTTTTTTTATCAAGGACATATTTGGATTTTGTGCTGCTCACTCAGATTTCTGCATCACCACATGCCCATTTAACTACTCATCCTTTGCCTTTGCTTAGTCCAAATCCTAAGATTACTGCACTCATATACATGTAAAACTACAAGTGTATGTGTTTGTACATATACAGTATGTCAGATACCATCAGATATTTCTGTACAAATAAACACACTATTCCATAACACAGCTTGAACAATTTGAGGCAGACTGCTGTCCGTGTAAATATGCCATTCTAGCCATGGACCTTGTAGACATAGGCAGAAACACACCACTGGTTTTTCTTCTATTTTTCTTCTATTTATTCTAATTTTGAACCTAATTACGCCCATCTTCCACATCCCATTTAAATTCTTCCACTGCCAAACCTCTTCTTTTTCATTCCATCCTCTAATTCTATAATGCCTTTCATCACCATCAATTCCATTTCCAACACGATTCCATCACACTTTCAATTCCTTTGTTCTTATCGCCCCGCTTTAGGAATTAAAGGAGAAATGAGATCTTATAATTTTTCAAGTTTCGGAGTTAAGAAGAGGACACTGTGATGCATAAAAGTACTGTTGATACATTATTTCATTCTGTATGCTACCTATTACATATTATTGCAATTTTTAAAGCCACACATTTCATCAATGTTATTTAAAACAGGATATACTACCTTATACAATATTAATGCATAACATACTTGCTAATACATATAGCAATTTGGGATTGAGCAATACAATTGCACTACTAGGTCATTAAATAATTATTATCTGTGGATATATGCATCAATGTTTTTTTTCTTTATGTCAGTTGAAATAGATGAAACATCTTCTTTTGTTATTCTTTTGAGCTAATTCATCAAAATAGTGATATTGTAGAGACATTGATAAAGGTGCTTCATATGTTTCCACAAAAAAATGCCTACTTTAGCTGATGTGAGATCAATATTAGTTGTGATCAGTGTCCCTATAGAATTCTACTGCAAGGTCATTATTTATCACTTGAGTTAACAATAATGATAGTGAATTCATATATGTTATAACATCATTTTGCTTGCTATTGTTATCTACACAGTAGGGTGGTATTCTATATAAAGCTGCCTGTTGTATCAATTGTATTGTCAGGTGATGTTGAACTGATTATTCCTAATACCTAAGCAAACCAAATGAAGTGCATTTTGCTATTTCATGTCAGTCCCAAACAATATTTTGGGTTATTAGTTAAAATAATATTTTGGAGCACCTTGTATTATTGCACCAGCAAAAATTAATCCAAGAGCCATTTGAATGCGCGTCTATAAATCTCCAGCTACCTATTGTGTGGCATCTTAAAATGAAATATAGTCACTCTTTTCCACTAATTCTTGAACTGTAAGACCTGAGATTTTTTTTTTCAATAAGTCAGCATTTATTCCAACATCTGCTGCCTTAGTGTTATTTTTGACTAAGCTCTATACTTCATCCCCCATATTATTTCCAAAGACACAATAAAAAAAAACTCTTCTCTCAATATCTCTTTTCTTCTAGTATTACATCATTACTGCAATTATCACAATGCTATCTAAAATAATATCTATACAGTGATGCTTGTGTTATAGAACTCGTTGACCAACTCTCTAAACAACTACAACACACTGTCAATCTAGGCTAGATTTGTCAGTTGGCTTTCAATTCTCCCCAATTCACAGCCTTTTGCTTACGATGGATCCCAACCATACAAGTATTATGCAGTTCATTTATCACTTATCTCTATCGTCTCTTTTACTTTTTTATTTATACATTAATGTATAATCATTCTACATTCCTTGGACTTTTTTGTATCATTGTCTATTGATGCTTTACTCCAGCTCATGACTTGAGGGCTTTAACAGTGTTATATACATTAGTTATTCCCTTTATATAAGCACATTTAAAACTAATCTATCACAATATTATACTGTATATAACAAGGTGTGACAATCCGAGGGTAGGGGCTATACCAGCCCAGAGACACCTGCTATGGACTACAGGTTATCTACCCACAAGGACCATTGGGGTCTTTGAAATCTCTGCACCAGCACCCTGATATCTGGCTTCTGTATCAGTCAGAGTCTCCCCATCAGTAATCAGTGGTTCCAGGAGTCTTAGTAACCTTCCTGTAGTAGTGACCAGGACTTTGTTACTTGTAGGGTGAAGATAGGTTCAGTATTACAGCCACCAGGAACAAAATAAGAGAACATACAATTTCTATATGTCTCAGAGTGAACTGATTTATTTTTTTAAATAACCACAGTATTTATAGGGGATAGATACAGAGGGGGTGTACACAGCACAACAATGAGAGGGTGTGGCACATGGGGTCTAACAGTCACTTCCTGAGATCAATAGGATTAACACATCCTGCCGTCTCTAGCACATATCAGATGTGATTAACTTAATCTGGCAAACAATGGAACAAAGCAGATTTGCAAATAAAATAGAGGTGTTTATGCAGATAATCCAGTGGCTGGAGCCAAGAAGCCTGTGATTTTAATGAGCTCAATGGGCCAACACCCAGGCCAGATTAACAAGTATATTCAAATCTGACCTTTTTCAGAGCTCGTATTCATTGGTATGGCTTTGCTTTTCTATTTAAAATAGTGATATTAGCAGCATGGGTGTAGGACCCTCAGAAAATCTGGGGGCGATAACCGCATATAGTATAAAAATTCCACACAACTGCTTCGCTACACATAAACACACACAAGATCAGTTTTCTACTTTCGATTACAATATATTCAAACCATTATTTTAAAGCATGGAGTGGCCTGAAACTACTTTTACTAATTAACATGCAACAAACAAAATTAAACAAACAACAAAAATACTCAAACTATTAAAAGTTTATAATTATCACAAATTTCTAATAAATTACTATTGTACATGCTTATTATGTGTATATATGTTTTTTTATTTATTACAGTTACAAGAAACTGTAAAATATTAACAAGACCATTCAACCTATTTTGTATGAACTGTTTAAATATTTCTAGCTGAAATTTCAAAATAAAATAAATAAAAATCAGAGAAGGGTTATGCAACAGATGATCTACATGTTTCAAGTGGATTATAAATATGTTTTTTGAACTATAATGCTCCAAAAAATGATCCTAGTTTGTTTATTGGGCCTAGGTGTTATTACTTAGATGTTTTTTGAACTACATAAATGCAATTAATACCCCTGAACATACAGAACAATCTAGCCCATTGATTGACAACTCAATTCTCAAACAGTCCAGTACTTAAACATCTATCTAATAGAACACAATCTGTATGAATGAAAGTGAGTAACCCACAACTCATCTAGATGCCTGTCTCCCTGTTCTCTCCCCAACCTCATCTGCGCTCCAGTGCCACAACTTTGCAAATACCTTGTCCATTGGCAGAGCTACTGAATAGATGGCACCAGTGCTTGGAGCTTCCCTATACACATGTAAAGTGTAATTTAAAAAAAGCTAAAAAGGTAGGTTGATGGTTATCTGATCACTATGCTCATGATTATCTGCCCTCCTCCCCTGATAAATCAAGAGTATTGCTTTACTACAGGGTGTTGCCAGTAGCACAGGGCTACTTGCCCTGTTTTAGACCTCAGTGCTTTGCTCCTGCTGGATCAGCAGTAACTCTCCCACTGGCATGGTCTTTATATACTTTGCAATACGTCTATGAATTCAATATATAATGTATAGCTCTGTCAAATAAGCAGGTGCCCCATTCTATTTTTGTTATTATTTATATTTTTTATAAGAAAATGAAATATATCAGTGCTTTACAATGAATTTAAGTATCACGTTACACTGATAATTAACAATCCCAATCCCAATAAAAATGTTTGTAGTGCAGGCAATCAGTATTGATATCCTCAACTTAAGAATATATATGTAAATAATGAAAATCACTTATAGGAAGTGACATTACTACTCCACCTGCTCATAATCTTCCAACAGCTAACAACTGAGCCTGCAGTGCTGGTTGGTGTTATTAAAATGTCAGGTATTAAATGGAGGTGCAAGTACCTCAACTTGTAGCATAAATAAAATAAAATATGTTCAAGTTTTCTTCTAAGTACACAGTGCAGTACATTTGTGACCCTGGAAGAGTCTTATTTGTGATTGTTTCTAGTAAAGAAAAAAAAATCATTTCTATGTATAGTATTTCTATACGTTGGGGAATCTGTCAAATCGAGTAAAGACTTATTATTTTATAACATTTTGATAGGCTGTATCCAGTAGTAAAAGCTAAGACTTTTTTTGCCCATGGCAAGCGGACAACTGATGGACAAAGATACAAATATTAGTTTTTTGTCCTTTCTACATTTCAGCTGTTATATGACTTAGAGAACACAGCCGAGGGTAAGACAATAGTAAGTCCAACAACATACTATCCAAGAGATATTCTTTGTTTTTCGTGCACTTATACTTCAAATATTATATAAAGAACAAAAAAAGCTGTAATTTTTTTTCTGAAAGCTTTTATTGTTGTGAAGAGTTCAAAGGCATATACACAAAAAATAAAAGAGAAAAAAAATACTATCGAACTAAAGCATAAATAAAAAAATAAATACTTTGCAAATGTCATACCCTCTGCATTCAGTCGTTTGAAACACAGGGAGCTTGTTCACTAGGTATTCCCAGCACGTTTCAAATTAGCTTCAATTATTTTGCAGTTCAGATGAAAATATTCTTGTTTGATTGTACAATGCAAAATACCTTCAATTATTCAAATCCAGCAAAACATTTTATGTGTAAAGTGTGACCGTTAAACTTTAGAGTAGTATACAGTGTAGACAACATCTGGAAAATACAGCACAAAGATTATTCATAAAGATTTCTGTTCACAGCAGTAGGATTACAGTGCTCTAGAGGTAGCAATGCTTTTGAATCATCCCTATAATGGGAAAGTTTCCCAGGGGGATGTGATCTGTAGATTCTATGTAGCAAGATAAAAATGGTATATCGTATTAAAGAAATAGCACTGTTAAAATCATTAGGATTTTTTTGCTTTGAAACCGAGATTACTTTTTATTCGCCTCAGCATTGTACCGCAATTACCGTGATACATAAGTCCCACAGTTGTTAGCTTATAACACAAAACAGGCTAATGGGTACATATATCAAAACAAACCTAGTGCTATTGTGAGAGTAAATAGTGCACCATATGTCGCAAACAAAAACTTCAATTGAAATTATCAGGATTTGTTTTGATGCATATGGGCACTGTGATGGATATATAGAACTCAAATGCACAGAGAAATAGTTGTTTTACTTAAAGAAACATGGAATGCTCCTTGTGTTTAATATTAAAAACAACACCTGTGTGTTCATTTGCATAACTCAACATCATTTTATTAACAAGTGATTAAAATATATGTTTGTATACGCTGAAACCTCCAAGCAGTCCCTGCAAAGGTCCAGTCTCTGCAGCTCATATAAATAATGTGTCTAAAGTACTCAATGTACTAGCCAATGAAAGATGTTGTCTTACCAATGTATTGCTAAATTGTTTAAACACAGGCTTTCATTCCATAGCACTTAGCAGAGGGGATACAGTGAGTACATAAAATATACATAAAGTGTACAATATGACAAAAGTTACATACTGGTACAGAAGGTGTAGAGACCCTGCTTTCAAAAAGAGCCCACAATCTAAGTGGATTAATATATTGGACATAAAAGGAAAGGGGTTGCTTGGGTGTTTTCCAGTAAGGCAGCACGTGAGGTGGTCACTGTCTTGTTTGAATGCCTTATGTTAGGGTACAAGTTTGTAGCTTATTTAAATAGGTGGGTTTTTAGGGTGTGTTTGAAACTGAAGAATAGGGGAGAGCTTGACAAAAAATGAAGTAGAGAATTGCTCAGGTTGGGGCTGCACAAGAAAAGTCTTGGAGGCGAGAGTGTGAGGGGGTGATGACAGGTAACAAGAAATGCATATAATAGCAAGAGTGGAGGGGGGTCATTATAGATTTTTGAGAGCTTTTTAGGTGAGTGTCAAGATTTTGAACTTAAATCTAATGGGTATGGGAACCAGAGGGAAGGGATCCGCAGAGAGGTGCAGTAGATAAGAAATAGCTGGTTAAATATATGAGCCTAGCGAAGGGCATTTGATGTAGGTTGGAATGGGGAGAGACCAATAAGTGGAAGGTCAGTTAGGAGTGAATTGCAGAAGTCAATGCAGGAAATGATCAGTGAGTGAATTAGGATTTTTGTTATTTCTTCTGTGGGAAAAGAATGGCTTTTGGAGTTGTTCCGCAGATATAATTAATAGAGATTTTGGTAAATTTTGGTAAATGACTGAATGCGGGGAGAGACAGAGAGTGCTACATCCACAGTAGCACCCAAGGTAGCATTAGTATGTGTGGTGTAGGTGTAATGGAGGAGTTGTCAACCGTAAGGGAGATTTCTGATACAGTGGAGGTAGTAGACTGCTTGATCCACTCTAACAGTCTTCAAAAGTCTAATGTATCTTTAATCTGTATTAAATGACTCTACAACTTACAAGCCATTGATATCACAATATTAAGCTGCAGATATCCTGAAGGTACTCTGCTTAACCCAAATCTCATTACCAAAATCTCTTGTTTTATATCCTACCTCTTCAAAAGCATTTTAGCTTTTCCTTCTCTGGTACTTCTCTGATTCCACTACCGCTGACTGTTATGATATCACTAGGCTCTACTATATACACGTCCTCTCTAGTAAGCCTTAGAAACTTGTTTTGGTTTTAGTGACACTTCTGTTAATACGCTCAAATGTATCTCTCCTTACCAAACTTCTCTGGTTGTCACCAGCTGCCTACTAGTATCTCTTTCTTGATGTTTTCAAGCTACTTTAAGAGCAATATCTCAAAAACTAAGCTCTTATTGTTCTCTCCTTCAGCCACAATCCCCACACCCAGAATCTCCCTTACTGGCTGCCTTATGGTGATACTGTACTCTCTTGGTCAGAAATTTGCTTCAAGCCTTACCTTCAGTCACTAGCTATGTCATACTGATTTCACTTAAAAGGCCACAGTAAGTTATTTACAAGTGAAGCTCATATTTCTGTTTGTTGGGCATAGACTACTAGGTTGTGCAGTGTAACATAAATACATGTTAATGCTTTTCTTACTTTCGAAATGGTCTGTTTTTCCTGAAGCAGACCTGCTGGTTTAACCCTCCCTGGACCTTACAGGGGCATGGTCAGCTCTTTCCATGTGTTAAAATAAAGTCTGACCATTCTGTGTGCTGGTTGGGACTGAGCATGCTCAGTATAGGGGCAGGGCTAAGACAGCTTGTGAACCATCATATGCCCAACTCTGGTTCATGTGCCTGCTGCAAGCAGGTTACAGTAGAATTGTTACATTCAATAAATCTATGTAAGCAGCAAGGGTGAGGTTAGTGAATCACTGAATGGGACTAATACATTGTAAACCAGCTTGCTTCCAAACTCTTCCAAAACAGATAATTTAAAAAGTATTTATAGTAAATAGGGTCCTTTCCCTCTTTACCTTTGCAAAATCTGACAGCTGCAATCCCGCCACGTCGGAGGGGGGAATAGTTCTCTGCCTTACATCAAACATAACGGCGCCCGAAAATTGACAGCGCCCTCTGCCGAATGGCTCCTGTAACTGCAGCTGTCAGTGCTGCCGAAGCCATGCGAAGGTGAATATCCGTAAATAGTAAACTATTTTTGTTACTGTCATTTTTTATTTCATCTTTTTTTGTTTTGTCTGACACGACAGAGAAAATATAACAATTTTAAATTCTGAAAAGCATTTTTTAATGCAATTAGAATCAAGAGTTTTGCAACTTTACTAAAATAATTTTGTGCTTCTGCAGCTGTACTTTCCATGCATTAAGATTCAGAATTGTGCACCCTTTTTCAGAGAACTACGGTAAGTAAAAGTCAAGATACTCAGGCAATGTTTTCCCACTCCCTCTCTTAGCAACTGGATATATGTAAGGCTGTGTTAATAGTAGTTTTCAGTTAAATATCTCATTTTCTTTTATTAAACCATTTTTATTCTTTTGAACCTTTACAACATATATGTTTCTTGAGATAATGAGAGGAATTTGCTAAGCATCTTAAGTGTATCTCACATATATTTACAATGTACTGTGGCGAAAAATCCCTACTTACCACTTTTCAGGTGTAATTGCATCATCTAAGGCCATTATCTATGGACCTACAAGCTTCCATGCGCACCCCATAACAACTTATCATGTTAAATTATTTGGCTGCGTTAACCAAGGAATTTAAGAGCAGATTTCAAGATTTAAGAAATGTTAAGAATTGTCTGTTGTAGAAAATCCCTGGCAACAGCAACTATTACACAATTAGCTGCATTTGGATATGATTATGCAAAGCTATTCAACTAATTCATTAAGTTAAAAAACAATACAAATCTAGAAGTTATTTTTTAGGAAATGAGGAAGGGTAATGAGTAGTCAGAGTTTTGGAAATTAGTGCCTGACAAATACAAGACTGTACAAACATGTGCTCACCTGATCCTCACGTTTGCATCTTTGCAAATCATCCTGTTCTAAAATGCGATTTGCAAAGAACCTATATAGAAAGCAGCTTACTGATAATTACCTTGATGACGTATTGAGAGTAGCATCTTGCAATTAAAAAATCAGATTTGTCTAAAATAGTCAAAAGTTTATTGCAACATAAAATATCACACTCATTTTTAAATGAATGCTTGGGTATATTTAGGTTTGAGTTTTATGTTTGAATTATTATATTATGATGTATATCGTACTATGTTGCAGCCTGCATAATGTTGCAAACATATGGATGTGGCCCAAGAAAAAAAAAAGGTTGAGTATGGCTGATATAAGGTGAGAAAATGCACATTCACCCCATTGTCTGTTCATATATGTTGTTAAGGTCATAAAAGCAGGTGAATTGTTACTGGAAGGAAAAGCACATTGCCTTCCTATAACATTTTTTTAAGTAGCACTTCAACAAAAGAAATTGTTAGCTAAAACTGTAAGGGTCAAGAAGAAAAAGCTGAAAGGATAAGAAGGTTTGCAGCAGTAACTCGTATTAGATGTTAGATTAACGGGGGGGAAAAAAGACAAATTAATTCTATACAGATAGCAGAAAACATAGCAATTCACACAGTATATAGAATTTAAAGGAAATTAAAATTAATTAAAATTATTGGCTAATTCTTTAGTGCATAGGTCCAGAATACTGACAAGGATAGGATAGAAAATAATAACAAGAAAGAAAGCTAGAACATTACGTTGCTCAAACTCCACTTCCACCAATTGGAAACCCTGGGGTTTCCCTTTATCCATGGTGTGAAGGGAACACCATGGGGATCCCCTTCTCTGCTCACACCCAATCGCTGTATACATACCATGGCACCTAAAATATGCACTCAGTGCCCCTAAATCTTAACCCCAATGCCACAGAGCCTTTAAAGACCTAAGTTTCATTGCATTTAGAATAGGAGGTTATATATAAGACCCCTGCGGTATAGGAGTTAAAGGCATATCTAAGTGAGCTGGGTTATTACATGTTTGCACTCTTTATACAAAATGTATGTTGCACATTGTTTTTATTAATATCTAAAAATCCCTCTAATGATTATGTTTACACCCTCAGGGCTGGCTACACAAGCCCCTGATCCCCATCCAATCAGCATGCAGCATTAAGGGAGCAGTTTTTAAATCATTATCCTGTATGGATACCTCAGCCAATATTTGCAGCCAATATATTTGCAACCAGTGTTGCAGTCTGCTCTCTGTCTGTTCTGCCCATGCATTTCACTGGAGACAAACCACATACCCCAGGCTACTTTTCAGCACAAACAGGAACCAATGAGTTAATTCAAAAGTTTCAGCTAACCTGATTGGCCAAAAAAAATATTTTACATTTTATGCTAATTTAGCCTGGGTTTGGAGGGTGATAACCCTGATTTACAACTTAGAAATTACAATATATTTTGCAGACTACAAGGTAAGTGTTTAAATGTTTTCTTAGGATTTTTTTCATGCAAAAACAAAAATGTTTGTATACACTATTAATTATCCTCTATCAGATGCATTCATAATCCAGCTCACTTGGATATGCCTTTAACTGTTAATACCACGGGGGTCAGTTAGAGACCCCTGTGATGGGGTTTAAAATGTAGGTGCCACAGAGGGACTTTAAGGATTTCGTGACACATGGTGCATATTTTAGGTGCCATGAGGGTCTTAACCGACGCCATGATTATGTATGTTGCCAATTGTGTGTGAGTGGGGGTCAGGTGTTAACAGGAAGGGGGAGATTGGGTGTGAGCGGGGATACATTTTAAAGGCATTTTTTGCCTTTACGGGTGCTGTTCAGTGCACATTAAAGTTTGAAAGGAATAGCTAATTAGTGTATAACTGCAACAAAGAAACTCATAATATAACAGATCTCATAAAATCAATGGGAAAGCTTGCAGTATATTGCGTGCCTGGCTTGTTCATAGTCTTATTAGTCTTTAAGTCCATCCATACAATAGCTGGGTAAATTACCTGCCACTTTTTAGTTGTGTAACTTACGAAATTATGAATTGAATAGGGCCCTATATTAATTACTACTTTCATATTAGTCAAATAATTTGAGATATGTCCTGTTTACCATTTCATTTGGACTGTGAAGTTTGGCATAAATAGGTCCCAGATGAGGTAACCCTACAGTCACGAAACATGTGTGAACATCTGTTTTTTATTATTATTCACTAAGGGCCTCATTCTATTATCGGCCGTAGGAGATGCGGGGCCCCAAGGACCGGCCGCAAGCTATTTGCCTATTCTATTCCCTTCCGGCCGAGGGCTCCGGCAGGCTTGCGGACGGCGCCCTGTTATCCCTTTGCGGCCACACGCGCTGCAGGAAAGCCTTTGATCTTAAACGGCCGCAAGAGTTTCGGCCGCAAGAAAGCCCCGGTTGCTATTCAATTGCTACGGGAACCCTCTCAGCAAGGCTAAAACTGAGCCGCAGCTTACTTGCACCAAAAAGGTCCCGCAAGCACACAATTAAGCACATAATAAAGCCATCCTGCTCTCTGATGAGACGATAAAGTGATTGGAGGTGTTAGCATTCATAGCACAACATTCCCCTACACTCAAATCTGAAAATAATATTTATTTTAATTCATGTCAAATATCCGTGGACAAAGTCCTGAGGGCTTGGAGCACCTCAGACCCGCCCAGGCTGCGGGACGAAAAATAAACCGTTAATGAAATAGCGGATTTGGGCAATGTGCAAACTTGAGAGGGTGTTGTTATTAATCCTCATGTCCTCTATTATGATGCCTATCATTTACAGAGCTTTACAGTGCCATCTTGAATTTATATTTGCATTTAAAGTTTTCTGACCTTGCGGCCGGTTGCATGATATGCAGCCGGCCGTAAGGGGGATATCCTTGCGGCGCCGTCCATTTGAATTGCAAGGTAAAGGTAGCTCTACACGGGGCCGTAAGACGGCCGCAAGGAATCGCAGCTTTGCGGCCGTTTTATGGCAGATAATAGAATGAGGCCCTAAGTATTTAACACCACACATTGATTACATTTCTATCTACATTAAGTTATTGATGAGCCAAGCAACCAATTATTGTCATCAATCATTACAACAGTATGACTTGAGATCACAAATTAAGATTTAAACCTCTTCAAAGAACAAAAAAATGGAAATATTGCAGTCACATTTGAAGCACAAAGCGAAGGTTTACTGTTGACCTAATGAGGAACGCAATGCTTTTTGTATTTAAGGAGATAGATAGATAGATAGATAGATAGATAGATAGATAGATAGATAGATAGATAGATAGATAGATAGATAGATAGATAGATAGATAGATAGACAGATAGATAGAATCCTTCTTCCAAGCCATGCTTATGCTTACCAGTGAGATGATATTAAATAACATGCTGTAATTTATTTCTGCCATTTTAATTAAGATGTACATTTGATGTAAATGTATATTGTTATATTATTGTGCAGGAAAATGTACTATCCAAATGCAAGTATGCTATATAATGTGATATCTTGAATATCTCATATATAGTAAAATAAGCTGTAACTGTGATCAAATCTTCAGAACACTCTCACATACAATGTTCTTGCTTTATTCACTATTTCTGTCTGCAAAAATCAATATGAATTTTGTTTGTAGAAGTCATGATTTCTCCTTGAACACAATCTAATATTTACTCCAAAATAAATATTCCCTATGCTCACCTAATTTATTAAAAAACAGTAATATAATGAAATCTCAGCAATGCATTTTGGAAAAAAAAAGGAAACCTACTTAACTGACCAAACAGCAATTACACTAAATTCACCATAGCAACCTGCAATTAAGGAATATGTTTACGATGAGGCTATCTTTAATGAAGAAAACAGGGTGCAATTCTAACTATTCTGTATATATTCTAGATAGTGGGCGCCTGCTTCAAATAGTAATAGAAAAACTGAATAAAAAAATCAATCAATAACCTGATGCAATAATGATAACAACATCATGATGCCAAAGGTTTTGACTTATGTGTGACTCTTGATTAGAGGCCAACTCAGAGATTACATTGTCTTCAAAAAATGTAATGTATGTCAGGATGTATGTGTAAGACAATGTGTTTATGCATTTAACAATAACCATTGGTAATTTCATTAATCAAAGGTATGGCAATATCTTTTCTTGCTTACACTCCCACAGGATATATCTTAAATTGTTTTTTTTTATGGAAAATCTTTTGATATAGGCATTTTACAGAAACATAAATGAGAACTCCATACACTATATAATCAGTTGGAGAAAAAAGCAGTGAACTTCAGCAAAGTATAATTTATATTGGAGGTGAGCTGTGAGCAACATGCAGCCCTCAGGAACCTACCACGTAGCCACCATCTTGTGGGAGAGCATGCGCCTCTTCAACTATACACAGACCATTATCTCTCTCCAAAACTAGCAACTAAATACGCAATAGTACTCCTAAATACTTTTCCTCATTATCTATACCTCTATCATTAATTAATTCCTATCCTACAGTGATGTTACCATTTGCTTTGGGGAAAATAAAAAGGTTAAAAGCACTGTGAGGTCCATTTAAGAACTCAGGGGCCACATATAAGGCCCTTCAAGTGAAAAATGCTGCTTTCCACTATTCTAGGGGCCTCATTCAAATGCTATTTGGCCAATTGAATATGGCTCTATATAAGCACATAGCATATATCTTTTACAGAAGTTGTTAGTTAGTGAACATCTATCCAAAAGCAAGGTCTTTACTAACTAAAAACTTCTGTAAAAAAAAGGCTCTGTGCTTATATAGAGCCCTTTTCACATTTGAATGCGGCCCTAGGTCTTTTTGCCCTAGGTCTTTTTGCTAACAGTTTCAGTGTTAAACACACTCTTCATATTTTTCAAGATATCACTTGGATGTTGAGTGAAAGACTCAACTGGCATTCCTAAGTTATTTGAATGTAGAATTTCCATTCCATTTTTAAGCCATCGTCTTCAATAAAAAAATAATCTATACATTCACATTTAATTTAAATTCTTCCAGTGACTGGAGTAAAACTCCTGTAGTAAAATACTTAATATGACTATTGTATAACATGCATGATTTTCACATAATCCTTTTGTAATTAGTGGACATTCTAAATTATCCTGACTTGCTTTTGGATGCCACCTAATGATTTCTGGCATTTATTTTCAGATTGAAATTCAATAGTACTTAATTGTGCTGCATTACCTGATAGTTAAGGTAAAACCTAGCGCTATTAAATCTCTGACATAGATATGTGTGATTAAATCTAAATTAATGTAATAATAATGCAAAATCAAACCTTATAATCACACAGCCCCCTTTAATAGAGCTAACCAAGGCATATTCCATGGAAAGTCAGATCAGTTTCAATGTTTTTTACTGCAACAGTGGACTTTAGGCACTGTTCAAATTATTACACAGTATCTCTAAATACTTATATTCCATATGCTTAGAAGAAATTATATTCTGCAAAACTCTGTAACTAATACACTGAAATTATGTAAGGGGAAGGGTTGATTGTGACAGTCAGTGCATTACAGAGCACATTTATCCTATAACCAACTCTTACAGTTTATACCTGTTCTCTGCTTATGTCATCTTCAATAAAAAAAATGAAAACAGAGACACCTGGATGTAAACCAAGGACCCTCTAGCACTCTAGACAAATCTACGACTGAGCTATCACTCCAAATGTCTGCAAAAAAGTTAAAAATCTATATAGTCACAATGCTATTAGTCCTGCACATCAGATTCTGGTTCCTTTTGTGGATGCATCCATATTATATATACATCAGTTGCAGAGAGAGATAACCCCCAAAAGCTAAACATTTCAACCCATCAATTTTCACCAATTATCAATTCAGTGGCTATTTCATAAAGGTAAACACTTTTTCCACATGCTTTTGGATCGTCTTCCTGGCAGTGAATGCTTATTTCTGTGTCTGTTTTATGTATTATGGCTTAATAATGAAGTAGAGCTGAGCTGAAATTATGTTTAATAACTACAACTATGTTCAGTTAGCATAAATTGGTATGCAATGAATACGGTAACTTGTTCAACATATATTTTTATCTTGCCTTTATAAGCAACATTTTCTTTTATGACAAATGTATCTGTTTGTTATATGACAATGAAATGTCTAGACATATTTATATAGTCATCAATTTATGGCTTTATATTCAGTGCTTTGTATTCCGGTTGGGTTGCCCACCATGTTCTGCAAATTGTGTAGGCTCTTTTGTAAGGTGGCAATTGTATGACTTCTGTGATGAAAATAAGGTCTAAAGGTTTTCATTATAGATTTTTCTAGTGAGTAGACACATTTTTTTTTTTTTGCATGATTTATTTGCTTTGATGTAACTATGGAACTAAACATACACTTTACAGTTCTTGCATATTATTTTACCATATACCATATCTATGGTATTTTTTCCAGTGGATTTGTTTTTTTATTGTACATCTCCAATTAATACAATTTCAATACATTTCAAAGACATACCATATTCTAATGCAAATGTATTGCATCTAGTTTACTTTTGTTGTAACCATGTATCTCTTTAAAACCCAAGTTGTTTGCTCTTATAGTTTTCATTTCATATCTAACCCTATATTTAAGACATTTGAAATTGTCTCACAGCTAAATACTTTATTGATCTTAATACATTTTTAATGCAGTCAATAAAGGAAATAACATTTTGCTTGTAAATCCACAGTGCTGTGGGGATTTTATTCATTTTTGAAACATCAAGAAGATGTAGTACTATTATATTCGTGAGCATCACAAATGACATATTTGTTCCTATGACTAAAGGAAAGCTGCAAATTCTTGCATTTATGTCAGATCATTTCATGCTTCCCCATGAAGCAGTATTTTTAATGTGCTATAAAAAACATACAAAAGGACAATTCGGAATTCTGGTATATTTTTACTCGGAGACTACCTAGATTCACAGATAAGAGTAAACAACGTAAGAGTCATTTAACCCACATAGTAAAGAAGGCCCATGGGTCAGGGGTTCCAGAGTTGGAGGAATCCATTTGTTATACTGGGCTAGCTATGCAAATAAAAATAGGAGCCAGATGTCACTGGGGCTAATTTACTAAGTATTTCAAGTGGCTGAGATGTGCATCCTTGTATTTACTGTGCACTACTTCCTACAAGGAAAATTGAGATCACAGCCTTTCACACCTTCTGTCAGGCACTTGCTTTGAATTCCCCCAGTGAGTGACAATAGGAGAACATATGCATATCTCAAATAGAAAAAATGCTTTATTAATCTCCCCATTTGTGTTTGTATTGGACCAGCATTATTGGATACTATTCATGGTTAAGACCCATAAGATGTATACATAATAAGCTTCATCCTGGCTATACATGTTGTCATCTTTCTTCATGTTAATGGTTTGCATTTAAAACATACTCAAAGAATCTTGTGTTGGCTAGACGCAAACATATTGGTGTGGCTAGAAATGTGCTATTTTAAAGAATCACTGTGATCATTTATGTAAAATATACTCCTTTAAAAAACTAGAGTTGTAAGCAGACAACACATTTTTATATCAAAATATAAAATGAATAAATACTGTTTTGGAATAAACCATTTTGGTTTCCTGTGATGAACTTCCCGAGGTGGGAGAAGACTTCTAATACACAATGGGAATGTGGCAGCTGTCAGTGCTCTCATTAGCACTCATGCAAATCTCAGAAATTTACAAAGACATACTCTGTTGTTTAGTAAAGGAAATAATCAAATACAGTAAAGGTATAAAAATGGTATATACAAGTAAAAATATAAAAAAAATTGATTATTGTTTCAACAACTTTACTTAATACTTTTTTTTTATTTTTAGGTTTTCAAAAGACCATATAGAAAAAAAAAGATCAATGTGCTCCGTTATTGCATTTTTGGAAGTTACTTCATGCATCCTCCTACCTTTCTTTGCTATTGTCTGTCCTAAAATGACTTTATTTCCACTGGTAAGATTAAAACATTACTATGGGCCTCATTCAATTGCGATTTGGCCAATTGAATAAGGCTCTAAATAAGCACATAACATATATTTTTTATAGAAGTTTTTAGTTAGTGAAGATCTTACTTTTGGATAGAAAATCACTAACTAAAAACTTCTGTAAAAAAAATATGCTCTGTGCTTATATAGAGCCCTATTCAATTGGCCAAATCGCAATTGAATGAGGCTCTATATGTTTATGGCTTTGGAATGGCTACACATTTGCTGGAGACTAGTGAAGTGGCATATAATCACCATAAACCATATAATGAACGGAAGGGCACCTAAAAGTCATTAATTATAACTTTATTTTTTCTTAACTCTTTTAACAAGGATTACTTGATTTAAAATGTTAAAATAATTTCAGGATTATAACTGAATTCCCTTAAAAGGTCTGCAGCTCTCTACTGAATTTTAATACCATTTCTAAAAAGTAGTATTTCCTCAAATTACTCTTTGGCCTGCAAACTACCACATTCATATTATTTCATTCTTAACTCCAAATATTCTGTCTAAATACAAAGGTCCTCATTCAATTGCAATTTTGCCAATTGGAGAGGGCTCTATATAAGCACATAACATATTTTTTGAGGGAAGTTTTTAGTTAGTGAAGACCTTGATTTTGGATAGAAGTTCAGTAACTAAAAAGTTCTGTATAAAAAATATGTTATGTGCTTATATAGAGCCCTAATCAATTGGCCAACTCACAATTGAATGAGGCTCAAAGTATATATTTTTAGTTCAGTTCATATAATCTAACATATTGTAGCCTGAAATGATCACAGGGTAAAAAAGAACTAGAGATTTGTTGTACACTAAAATATTCAGAAATGTTCTAAACCAAATACAATGGAGAAAACTTCATGATGATCAACATAGTGAATAATGGGTATTTGGAAGATTATGTTGAAAAGTATGAAGAGCTTAGAAGCAACAACAAAAAAAAATCATACTTCACAACCAAGAAAAGGTTTCCAAATTCCTATCCAATGGCTGGCGTTTGCATGCCTAAATCCCATGATAAAACAGTGTCCTTCAAATTGAGATTTGAAACAGTTGGGCTTTTGAACCGTATGGACCTCCTGTAATTAACCAGCATAAGTTTGGTAGCTAATTATTATTTAAAGCATGAGCTGTTATTTGTTATTATAATGGACTGAAGCTAGGAATAGCTATGTGAACGCTGAGCAATAAGAACACATGCATTATTTATTATGGCAGCCAGTCAGTATGACTCTTTATGAGTCTCAGCAGATATGTACTTAAATATGTCTTGTGGGGATAAAACAAGCTTCAATTACAACAGGAGACATTACCACTTTCCCTTTTACAAATGCCAAAGAGAACAACAGAACAAAGTAAGGAAACATATGTCATCTTTGTTCACAAAATGGAAAAAATGGTTGTAAGTTGCAAAATGAGGTAGGTCATTTGATGCTAAATAGCTTGTTATTCTGAATTTAATGGAAAGTCAGTTAATCCCTAATGGGATGTAATATCCTTCATACCACACATCCAAAACCCAGGTAATGCATTCATGTATGGCTGTATAACTGTAATAAATTTACATCCTTATTAAATTGCTATTCTGCAAATTTAAAAGGGCTCTATTTAAGCACAAAGCATATTTGATTTACAGAAGTTTTTAGTTGGTGAAGACCTTGCTTTTGGATAGAAGTTCACTAACTAAAAACTTTATGTTAGTGTACTGTAAAAAAAAATATGCTATGTGCTTTAATAGAGCCCTTTTAAATTTGCTGAATCACAATTTTGTATACACACATTTATTAATGTTGATCTATCTATCTATATACACAGAAACATAAATCATATGTATATATATATATATATATATATATATATATATATATAAATATATAAATAAAAAAAAAAAAAAATATATATATATATATATATATATATATATATATATATATATTGTCTCAATCTCTTATGTTAATGCTTCTTAGTGGTATAAAATTATTTTTGTATTATTATACATTCAATAACCACTGATCAAACCAGGTAACATGTTTGAAATAATGCGCTCTCCTTCATTTTATTTACATCCCTTACAATGCTAGAAAAATAGGGATGCTCAAATATTCCCTTCCAGGTACTATTTTTCTGCTTCCTCAAGGAGAAAACAAATTACATTTTTATAGTACAAGAAATTGTTTCTGCCTTACATTTGAAATTGTGCACAGCACAGTAAATCTGAAGGTACTGTGTGCTCTGTGTCTACAGCATTACTAAAAAAATAGACAACCTTAATTACTGTACATCTCAAAATGTGCATGCATAGCTTTCATATGCCTGGGAAAGATTTTGTTTTTTTCTTGCAAACATTCAAGCATCCCCTAGTAATTTTAAAAGGAAAAACAAATACGTAACATGCAATAATCTTGATTCAAAGAAATGGCCACTGAATCTCGTGACTATTTTTTCTAAACGCTCTTTTAGATAGGCTGTGAAATAAATTACTCAGAAAAAGTATTTTACTTCAAAGAACAGCAGCGCTGAACATTCAATCCCTACCTTAGATTCAATAAATAAAAGCATTTAATTAAAACGTTCATCAATAACAAATAAATTGTTAGTACCTTTATCATTTGTCAGAATAGCTGCAGGCATCAAGCTTTTAAACTGAAAGGCAAAATCTCAGTTGAAGAATTGTATAGAGAACAGCCAGACTCTTTTGCAGGCTGCTACGCCAACTGTTTGTTGCATTTACTAGTTGGATTAAGTCACGGGAGATTAAGGCAGAAGCTTTGCTCAGTGTATCTAACGGGAAACGGAAAATAAATACTACATTTGCAATAATGTTCCTGGTAAAACAGAAAAGGCTGTTTAGTAAAGCAATTATTTTCTAAATTGTCCCTGAAGATCATAAATATCTGTCAGTGTTTTTTTTTAATGCCAGGACTCTATTGCATCAAGGCGGCACATCTACTCACTTAGCATAGTGACAAGAAGGCCATCAGGATGACATAGCTCTATAATGAATGCAGACAAAGATTAGAAAGAATTAAAAGTGACAAGTAGAATCCATTAAAGGACAGCCTTTAGCTACTGTAATCAAAGGATTATTACTTACGTTGTCAATTAATAGCTGTGTTCCTATTTTTGTAATCCATTGAAAAGTGTAGAAGAGTTATAGAGCGGTTTAATGGGAACCTTTATACTTCATCTTCTGACTTGTGCACATTATGTTGTCAGTGCTGTAATGGTGTTTCAATATTCATATCTTGTAAACTAGTTATTAGCACTCTCTGACAAATATAGTTGTTCATGTTTGAAATGGTAAGAAATATTTTTGAAAAATTGAAAAGGTAAATATTACTGAAAAAAAATAATCTATTTTTACATCATGATATTGTTTAATAAGAATGCGCTAAATAACATCTACACATGGAAGTACATTAAGAATCAAAGATTTCCATTGACTTTGTCAGCCTTATTAAATTGCAATTCAGTAAATTTAAAAGGGCTCTATTTAAGCACAGAGCATATTTTTTTTTACAGAAGTTTTTAGTTAGTGAACTTCTATCCAAAAGCAAGGACTTCACTAACTAAACATTTCTGTAAAAAAGATGCTATGTGCTTAAATAGAGCCCTTTTAAATTTGTCGAATCACAATTTAATAAGGCTGTATATGTTTAAAGGGACATGGAAAGTTTTTATTTCTTGTTCTATCCGAAAAAGTGGGTATTTATTAATGTGTTAGGGTACTTTATGTTCTTTTTCTTTTAAATAATGCTCTCATAGCATAATAAAGTAAATCAAATGATAAACCCTGTGGGGCTTGATCCTGTCAATTTTAGCAATAATACAGATTTTCTAAGTTATTTGTGACTGTGAGATCTCCAGACTAAAGGAAGCTCTGTTCATTTTCTGTACGTTTCAGTTTTACTTTCACCTATAAAAACAGTATTTGCAATATATAAAAAATGCTCCTTAAAATACATTAAAATGTCTCGTCAAAATTCCACAATCAATAATTATGAAATGTATCTGAAACACAGGGGCAGATTTACTATGGTAGACACACACTATGAAAGGCTGCAACGTCAGCTTTCTTTGGAGAAAATAGATTTTCTCTGTTCTTAATAGGAAGCAGGCACCCCCCCCACCACCACCACCTTCTGTAAATCGTAGTGAAACCTGCCTATCACCGCACAGTTTCGATTTATGTGGATAGTGACACCATGTGTGCAAAAGCACTGATGAGTGTGTGCTAGTCATTGTAGAAATATGAGACAACTCATATAAGGGCTGTTACTATGGAGAGCAATCTGCATGAGAGAATCTTCTGTTAGATGTACAGTACATATTCTACTGTATTGAGGATAGCTGCCAGATGCTCTCTGCACTAATCGGCTGTTGGGGCTCTGGTCCTTTAATTATTATGCAGGCTATACCAGGATTTCCTGGATATCAAGTCAGAATAATCCTTTACTGACAAATCCAAACCATGTAGAAAAGTAAGAGAACTTGACATAAGGATCTGAATATCAGTTAAAACTAACAATACATATTTAGGCAGTTCTAAGAGAACTGTGACCTTTCTGAAAATACCAAATATCATATGAGCGCAGTGAAGCTCCCCTTCCTTAGCTGCTTGTATATATATATATATATATATATATATATATATATATATATACACTATCTCTACATAGCAGCCAGTCTCTCTCAGTTCACTCAGCATCCACCCCCATAAAACCACTCTTAGCACTTACCTCCTTATCTCCTTTGCTCCCCCTCACAGAACCCATCCCTCCTGTACTTTGCTTTCACCTAGCCCTCACACCTCTTCCCTGATACACATCCTCAGTGTGCTGAACTGCTCCACACTGCCACTTCTTGAAGATTCAGTAGAGGAAGGCCCTGTTGCTTTGCACTGCTTGCCGCACTGGTAGCTCCACCCCTGTATCAGGATATCTGTTGTGTCATCACAGCATGCATATAATCATCCAATAGTGATCCTGCATAAGTGTTTGCAAATAGTCACAATAATGTCATATAAAGTCACATGGTAACTATATACTAATTAACAAATCTCAGCATATTCTATGGTTATTTGTCTGTTTTGTCTCTAGAGGGACTGTGTATGGACAGGATACTCAAGAAGCTGTAATGCATTCAGTAATGTTTAACATTTCATGATGTACAGTTTAAATTTCATGAACTATACACACAAAAGTGTTGTTTTCAAATTTGCAGTTTCCTCAGCAAATTTTGCCATATGAAACCTATTAAAATATTCTTGAAGTTCTATTTTTCTGAAGGTTTTCAAGACCATCTGTTTGTGACCATTTTTAGGCTACTGCCAAATGAAGTGCAGTTAGATATTATAGGGAAAACAGACATATGTAAGGGCATATACGGTAGATCTTTGATATGTGTCAGAAAATACATACGTATCTAAGTAACAAGAAGAGTTTTCAATCTTGTGAGGTGCTTTAGGGAAAGCACTGTGTATTTCTGATTGAAAGCTCAATAACAGGGTCTTCCATTATTTTTATTGTTGGGAAATTGTTTATTCTTGTACCTAAACCCTGTATAGCGCTACGGAATATGTTGGCGCATTACAAATAAAGGATAATAATTATAATAATATTAAAGTAACATTGGATGGTAGAGCCACATAGGATAATATTATTGATACCAGTTGACACTTATTTTTTTACTTATACTTTATTTTTTTACTTATTTTATTACTCCTATATTTACATTTTTCTTAGATGTGGCATGTATAATCGCATGTATCTCTCAAACCTACAACGCGTACAATTTACGGATGTTGGTTCAGTAATTACTATTGCACAAATTCATCTCCTCCAGGCTACTATTGATTACTCATCTCCCTCACTCCTTCTGTATAACTTGCCCAACCATCTCCTTTAGAATGTATGCTCTCAAGGAGCTCTACTCATTATTTACCATCATGGGTTCCTATACAGTTATGTGTCACATATGTTTTTACCTTTGTTTATAAAGCTGAGTAAAATGTTGGCATAAATAAGATTAATATTAATAATTTAATAAGGTTAATATTAATAATTATCCTACAATTTCTGTGTACCGTATATTGCAAAAAGGCATGGCAATTGCGTGTTACATAAATCCATAAATTCAGTTTAGGAACAGCAGGTGTAGAAGCTGAAGAGTGTAGAAGGATCAGTGTTAATATGAGGTAGAATTGATTTACAGAATGGGCTGTGGATACCTATAATAGCTTCTTAGAAGACCTTTTAAAGGCTAATACAGTAGGGAATTAAACATTGCTTTAGAGTTGACAGAAGGTTACACTGAACCTGTAATAAGTCTAAAGATTAGACTTGTCTGAGGTCTTAAAACAGGCAGGCAAAGTATATTGACCAAGTGGTTGTGATTTGGTGGAAAATGCTAAGGTACATAGCACATTACCATACATGCAGCCTTATTAAATTGTAATTCGGCCAATTGAATAGGGCTCTATATAAGCATATTTTTTTTACAGAAGTTTTTAGTTAGTGAACTTCTATCCAAAAAGAAGGTCTTCACTAACTAAAAACTTATGTAAAAAAATATGCTAAGTGCTTAAATAGAGCCCTATTCAATTGGCCGAATCGCAATTTAATAAGGCAGATGATGTCTGTGTGAGCAATATTAAGTATCAATACCTTAACATTCAACATTTAAAAATAATAATTTAATTGCCTTAACCTGCCTAAAGCCATAATTAAATTTAAAATAAAACAATAATGTTAAGTATACTCTAGAAGGCTTGATATACAACAATCGAACCTAAATGATTGAGTGCCTAACACTCTGTTAATCTATTAAATATTTTGTCAGAGGTTTAAGTAGCTAGATATTTCCAAATAAGTCTTATTAAAGCCTTATCATTCCTTTTGGGAATATCTAGCTACTTAAACCTCTGAAAAATAACCAACTTAATCACATCAGTTAGGTTTAGAGGTCTCCACTTTGGGTATTGCATCTATTTGACGGGTATCAAACGCATATATATTTTTAAAAATGTTTAGACACTTTTAAACGGCATTTTTTTTCCTGTTTTATTCAAGTATTGTACTATTAAATTGGTTCATTCAAATATTTAATAGTGTTAAATATGCATAACATACATTTTACTTGATCCTTATGTAAGCAAGATCAAGCCTTTTTATAAATCAAATTCTGTAAATATTAGCAATTACATATTATATAGCAGTGCTGTGTAATTTATTTATTTTATTTTATTTTTTTGCATTCAACCGGTGGCAGTGTAGAACAGTCCAACACGCTGATCATGTGTATCAGGGAAGAAGTTAAGAAAGCAAGGGCTGCAAAGTGGTAGCAAAGTACAGGGGATGGTTTCTGTGAGGGGGAGCAAATGAGATAGGAATGGGTGCTATTTGGGGTGGGTGCTGATAGGGATATATCCATAGAGGATGTGGCAGGAAAGTGGAGAGCACATGTCCTGGAGTTGTACTGCAGGCAGAGTAGCTTTGTCGGGCAAGAGGTTAGGGTAGGGGAGCAGCTATGGAAAGGAGTCTTGGGGGTGAGCAACAATGGGTAATGGGCTTGGGAGGGTTTGCTGTTATGGGAAGACATCTTAAGGAGGGGAGCAGAGCCCTCCATTCTCTAGCTCTGCCACTGATAAGAACCACTACATTTTAAAATTAAAATGTGCAACTGGGTCAGATAAATGAGAAAGCCTCCCTAGGCCACAATTCCTGAACAAATTGATATCTTGAAGAAATAAGGAGTAACAAGCAAAACGTAAATATTTATTGATAACATCCATTACTGCAATGCTATAATAGATGAAACATGTGAACTATTCTCCAGACTGCTGTTTTTCCAATCCATGTGAGCTCAAACCTTTACATTTATGAATAGATACCTTTCTTTTCCGCTGTAATTTTTATATTTTAAAGCTGCAGTAATGTATTTAAACTACATGAAGTATTTGTGATTATCAATGTTGCCACACCCTCTAAGTATATGTATTTAAAATCCTAGTATCAAATCTACTTATACTTGTCTAAGCTTCATGAACTGAAACGTCTCTTCTTAGCTTTCCAAAACACAAACTTACTATGAGGCTCAAAACAACCATTCATGTGTAAAATGACAAATCTATATGTACACAGCAGAACTATGCACCTATACACCTAGGGCCTCATTCTATTAGCGGCCGCAGCCGTTGCGGGGCCGCAAGGACCGGCCGCAAGCTATTCGGCTATTCTATTCCCTTACGGCCGGGGGCTCCGGCAGGCTTGCGGCCGGTGCCTTGCTATCTCTTGCGGCCGTTCGCGCCAGAGGAAAGCCTTTGATCTAAAACGGCCGCAAGAGTTTCAGCCGTAAGAAATTCCTATTTGCAATTCAATTGCTCCGGGAACCCTCTCTGCAAGGCTAAAAGCGAGCCGCAGCTTACTTGCAGGAAAGAGGTCCCGCTAGCACCAATTAAGCACATAAAATAGCTCAAATAAAGCCATCCTGCACTTTGAGAAGACTTTAAAGGGATTTTAGGTGTTAGAAAAAATAGCACATAATTATCCTATACTCAAATCCGTAAAATATTTTATTTTTAATATACGTAAAATATCCATGTAAAAAGTCCAGAGTGCTTGGAGCACCTCAGACACACCCACGCCGCGGCCGGAAAATAAACAGTTAATTCGAACTCTGGTTTGGGTTGATGTGCAAGCTTGAGAGTGGGTTACTTTTAATCCTCATGTCCCCCAATATGATCCCTAGCATTTACAGAGCTGTACAGTGCAGGCTTGAATTTATTTTCGGGTTTTTATATTTCTGAGCTTACGGCCGGTTTCAAGATATGCGGCCGTAAGAGGAGATCCTTACGGGGCCGTATAATAGAATCGCGAGTTAACAGAACCCCCGCAAGGAATCGCAGCCTTACGGCCGATTTGCGGCCAGTAATAGAATGAGGCCCCTAGCATATACTCCTCTCAGGGTCACCAAATGCCAAAGACTGTGATGCTTAAACAGCAAATATGTCTATAAGACTAACCAAGTATTTTGAATGACAAAATATCTGACCCCTCATTGTTTTAGAGGCTGTCCAAGCACTAGCTACAACATCCATGGCATGTAGTTATTAATAAAGGTTGAGTCTAAACAAGCAATTAATTATAGATAAGGTAACATAGACACTAATACATTCAAATACACTGCACAAGTGGATATTTTCTCATATTCTGCAAAAAAAAATGTTCTACACTACAGAGCATTGTATAATAATTATATGTTGAGTAAATAACGTTTTTCTGAAGCTACATGACTAATCTTGTGATGTTATTTGGATGCTTAGGAGACCACTGTAGTCTGATTTTCTATCATGCATTTAAAAAATCATGTTTCGCACATTACAAAAGAATTTTATATGGAAACTGAGTAGTCTATTGTGTAGACAATTAGACAGGTGTAGGAATCCACCCCCACTTATCCTAACATGCTAAAGGAAACAAAAGGACATAAAGCCTTATGAATTTCTGGAATACTAGTGCTTTTGTCTTGGAATAAAAGTAGATAATAAAAAATAGATGACAAGCTTTCCATAAGTCCTTTTTTATACATTCTCTCAAGATTATTTTAATTCATTGGTAAGGCTAATAAGATTTATTTTCCATGGCAAAAACATTTGTAATATATAAAATATTTTCATTACAAGAAGGAAAGTAATGAACTACAGAAGCCATTCAATCTCACTAACAAAAATATAAGCTCTAAAGCTTGGATCGATTTGGTTATTTTGAAATGTGTTATCATGTAGTTAACTAGCAAAAACATATGTGGATGCGATATGCAGGATATGCAGAATTTGTTTCTTATGAAACCATTAGTATATATATATATATATATATATATATATATATATATATATATATATATATATACATGCAAGTTTTAATGATGAGCAAAAAACTAAAAGGGTCACATGGGTTACCTCTTTCTATTTTTGAGATACAAAGCCATGAGAATAGGTCCCCATGGAAATATTTAAGTGACTACTACTACTGCAGGGACCTGATTCATCGCCTTTGACAAATTGGGAATGACACAAAAAAATCTTTAAGGACAGGAACTAGAGATGTATGAATCTTTTGTACGACTTTCAAATGCAGAGAAAATATTTAAAATAGTCAGCTGGCAAAATTGATGCTTTGATGCAACATGTTTTTTTGCAACATTTTATTCTATATGTATATGCTACACCTCACTGACGAGGCCCATTGAAGCTGAAACGTACGTCTGGGGTTTGCCGTTTTTCCTGTTCAGGGTAGAATTGCCTGGTATTTCGGGGCTGGGTCACTTTAGTTAGTGGGACCAGACTGATATACTACAGGATATTTCTCCCTGGAAAGAGCACAAGTGAGCTAAAAGAGGTTGATCTCAGAGTGTGTTATCATGTCCATAGTATTAACCTATTAAGGTTAGCTTGTTCTCTGATTGAGCACTTTTAACTTAGTTTTTTTGTTTTTCGTATATGTATATGCTACCAATTATCAATTTCACAAAATATATTTCACATTGATTTTATTCACTTAAAGGCATATTGAAGTTTCATGGATTTTGGATGCATCTTATAGAGGAGAATCAGCAGTGTATGGAAAAAAATTTAAAAATCCCAAATAAACATTATTAAACTTACCCTAAAAATTGCTAAATCCCTTGAGTTTGCAAGCAGTTGATTAACACCCCTGGAAATCCCTGCTAAAATTAGCAACAAAATCATTTTTTTTCTGGCCAATCACAGGCAGCTAATACATTTGTATCCATCCACGAAGGCAGATTTTGTAGCAAGGAATCATGGGATGTGTAGTCCCCTGCACAAGGAAGCAGGATGAGTCAGACATTGCTGTGTGGATCTTTGCATTGTGCTGCTGCTGGCTTGAAGGTTAGTAAAGGGTTAAAATCCATACCGAAATGCAGTTTTTCTATTGGTAGGTTCACTGTGCCTATGAGTCTGACTTCTCCAAAAAAACAGAGCAGTACCGGGGTGTAAGACAACTGTCCTTTGAACAAGGGAAACAGCAGACACCCAGCCAAAGAAGGATTTACTTAGCATCTCAAGTGACTGAGATGTGCATCACTGTATTTACTATGTACTATTTCCTATGGGTAATATTTAAATTGCAAATAACGTAGAAAAACACACATTTTATTTTGTTAACTTAACATTTTGGATTGAAAAATACAGAAGTTTGGAAGTAAATGTTCATTGTACTAAAGGGAATTCTGGAAAACTTTGTAGCATTAAATTCATGTCTCATTAGTCGTTATTGAGGATACTGTAGTATGTGGTACATTGTACATTGTTTACAAGTGAAAAGGTTTAAATGGGTAATAGAAATAAGAGGCTACATAGTGGGAGATTTCAACAGGAAGAGATCAGAGGACACAAATCTAAGGTTTACTGAAAGGCATTAGTAACTCAGCAGCTTTACTTACTGTGATTGAATATGATTGCACATACATGACCTGCTGTGTGTCCTGATGTATTGCAAGGCTCTAATCTTACTTACTCGTATATGTTCCTCCAAGCAATCTTCTGTATAACAATATGGCTGCTCCTTAGAAAAACATATATAAAAGCATTGGAATTGGAAATAAGGCTCAGAATTACAGCAGCATGTTTTCATATATTATTATAGTTGACGGATCACTTCCAAACAAGTTGATGTTAAGTTCATTAAAACCTGATTACAGAATGAAGTATTTTTTGGTAAATAATTATTGAGATGTATACACATTTTCTCCCTTCTGAATTGCTACCTTGTCGTGGTGAAGGAGCTTGTGTACTTCAATGAAGATGTGAGCTATACCATCTAGGGTCATCCAAGAGGGGCAGGTCATAGCCAAGAGGTCAGAGGACAAGGAACTGGAAACCCACTCCAGTATCCTTGCGATGAAAACCTTTTGGATCAGCCCAAGCAGAGACATAATTGTGCCTGGTATGCTGTGGTCCATATGGTCACATAGAGTGATGACTGAGCAACAACAATAACAGAGTAGGCATATTTTTTTGATTATTGTATTGAAGCGTGCTAACATCATGATCATTTAGGATTAATTATACTATGACACCCTAAAAAATAATAGGTATTGTTGCACTAGTCATTATGCAATGCCACAAATTAACACACTGTGTCTCAAATTAGCATATACTGTAATCAATTAGTATACCAGGGAAAGTGTATGCATCTTACGGTAATTATTATCTAGTTTAGAACTTAAATCAAAATAACTAAGCTACTTTTTTTTGAGTGACATATACAATTTAAATCCTGACCTGTTAATAATCCGAAAATTCATTTTCTCCAGTAAGTTAAAAGAAGGTACGGTACAACACTTTTTGATTTTTTTCTCTATCAGAGAATAGAAGTTAATCTTACCACAACTCTAGGGTTTTATGTGCCCATCAGGTGATTAATGATAGTTGTTGTTCCAATGCAGGTTCACAAGATAAATGCATCAGGGGCACATGTTTCACTACAGAAATATTTCTTTCCCACTTTGTTGATGGGAAGAGATTCTGACAGCTTGTTACCATATTATAGTTCAGATATGAAATGGCTGACAGAATTGTATTGTAACAAAGTAGAATAAAAAAAAAAGCCAAAGTAAAAGTAGGTATAGTCAAGGTTACATTAATGGCATATTTGTAGCAGCAAATAATATCAATTATGAATATGTGCGTATTAGTGGTTATTATAAATATTTACATTTCTGGAGCTTTTAAGTTAATAGATATTCAGAATTTAACAGCATAAAAGTAATGTAAACAGGTAGCTAAACCGGGTGAGATAAAGACCCAGAAATAACTATGGACATAATAATAAAAAAAAATTGAACAAGGTGTGTCCTCTTCTAGTACCACATGTTTGCATTGTTCAGTGGTGTCCGACTCTCCTCATGGACCGCAACACATCATGCCGATCCACTTGGTATTCATGGCAGAGATACTGGAATGGGTTGCCAGTCCCTTCTCCAGTGGGCCACACTGCTCCATTGTCAAGTACTGACCAGGCCCAACCCTGCATGGCTTCATGGTAGCGTGACCTCTTGGTTCCCTGACGGGAATCAAACCCAGGTTGCAGAGGTGAAAGCAATGAATCCTAACCACTGGACTACCAGGAAACCCACTAACACACAAATATACATTGCCAAAGATCTCACTTACACACTTCAATATATAAAACAAAAACTCACATAATCAGTAATAAAGACACACAAACATAACTTACAACTGTCCCTCTCTTGGAGGGACAGTCTCTCCTTTCAGGGGCTACCTCCAATCCTAAACATTAAAAATGGTGATCTTTTGAAGGAAAAATTCAACATTTAAAGGGAAATCCCTATTTTCTATCCCCAATCACATCCTTCTTTCTGCAGTTTTTCCTAGTCTTGGAGACAATGGGGCCCTCATTCAATTGCGATTTGGCCAATTGAATAGGGCACTAAATAAGCACATAGCATATTTTTTGAATGAGGGCCTAGGAGTCTGGAGTGCTAATTCTACAGAATATTTTTCGTTATGGAGCAGTGTGCACATATTAACAGCCTAACATTAAATTGTGATTCGGACAATTGCACAGGGCTCTATATAAGCACAGAGCAATTATTTTTACAGAAGTTTTTAGTTAGTGAACTTCTATGCAAAAGCAAGGTCTTCACTAACTAAAAACGTCTGTAAAAAAATATGCTCTGTGCTTATATAGAGCCCTATTCAATTTGCTGAATAGCAATTTAATAAGACTGTAAGTGTTTACACATTGAACAGAATGAGGGAATTACTACTTTATAGTGTATAATGTTTCAACAATATGAGTTTTCTTCTTTGGACATTTGAAATGTTGGGAGGGCTACACACATACATTTTTAATATTAACCCACGCCGCTGGGATGCTATAAGTACACCCTTGGCACCTAATATTAACCCCAACCCCTATCCAGACCCCCATGGATCCCTAATTAACCCCCTATCATCCAAGAGAGTCTATACAGACCCGCATGGATCCTAAATTAACCTCCTGTCAACTATGGGGGTCTATATATACCCCCATGGACCCCCAATTAACCTCCAGTCAACCATGGGGGTCTGTTTAGACCTCCATAGTTGACAGGAGGTTCATTTAGGATCCATGAGTGTCTGTATAAACTCTCATGGATGATAGGGGGTTAATTAGGAATCCATGGGGGTCGGTATAGACCCCCATGGTTGACTGGGGGTTAATTGGGGAACTGGGATAAAAGCTCCCCCAGACGATTTACGGCTATACCGCAGTTTACACCACGCGAGTAGCATAGGGCTCCATATCTGTCAGTTAGCATAAAGTAGAGATTTATAAATATAAACTGGTGCTAGTTGGTGATGCTGCTGAGCATGTAGATGGTGTGTGCCATAATTAAGATATGAAGATCTGCTACATGGGTCCACTTATAGACTTATCTAATGAAAACCTACTTGATTTATAATCACATGCTAGAGAACGATGTTAGTATTATAAGTCAGTATATATGTTACAAAATCAGTTAATCAGAAATCTGGATGTTGACATTATCTGGATAAGTTTAACATTAACCAGTTTCTAACTTTATCCATTACATATACATATATTTGCTTGAATTATCAACATGTTTTAAATGGCTAACCATAAAAGTAAAATTTCCAGTGAAAGTTTAAAGAAATTGTTTTAGTTGTCAACAGCAAACTTTATACACTGTACTACAGGAATTTTAAAAGTAGAATCAGTCATCCTAAAACTTTATTGTGCATGCACAGCAGATCATTAGGCAGGCTAAGGACAGGGAAGTTTATATCAAGTCAAGCGGTGAACAGATTTTCGATGCAGAAAATTGGGAAGAAAAAAAGTATTATATATAGAAGTTGTTTGAATTCCATTATACATGAATATCTGTGATAGATAAATTCTCCCAGAAACAATACCACAACCAATTACCAGATAATACATGTAATGGAAACTGCCAAATATTTTTTGCATAGAGTAGACAGGTGCCCAGTGATGTAGTTGTATATATTCAGTAGTAGAGAGTTGTATTAATCACTGATAATCCAACTGGAAAGAAATTGTAGATGGCCAATTAAACAAAACAAATTAAAATGTATAATAACATATGTGTGGCTTTAATATAGTAGGGTAATCTGCTTAACCTATCACAGAGGCTATGGGTCAATTGTTTATTTTTTGGTAACTGATCAGCAAGAAAATTAACGTTTGAATTTTAAAAAAATCAATGTTGCTGAAGCTTACATTTGAACTTTGCAAGGGGTGTTTGAGTTTTTGACAAGAACACTGTCCTAAATAGTTATTTGACACATCTCATTTTGCTTATAGGGGCACCGCAGTGATGGTGGTAGATACAAATCCCTATCAGGATAGCCTCTTTGGTAGCTCTACTCCCACCCCCTACAACAGTTGTGGGCAACTCAGGCTACCAACAGTCTAGGATTTAAATCATGGACTACTGCACCATGCTGCCCAGCACTGCTCTAGGCGTGTGGGGCCCCATTCTAATCCAATACATAGCTGTGCAAAAAGGCTCTACTGTCACTGTGGGAGCTTGTATCTTTGTCTTATTAAAACTCTACCCACCATCCTAGATTATTTTTTTTTTCCTACGCCCTTGTCTCTTGTGTCATTAGTGATCTTTGGACATAATAAGTTACGGGTAAGGGTTATCAGCCCACGCCCCTGTAATATTTCCCAGTGCAGTGGAAATTAATTAAGCCTGTGTGTGGATCTGGTAGTAAAAAATAATATGCACCAGAAAACCTACTATACCACTAGGCATAACTCTTTTTTTTGCATAATATGTTCAATATGGAGAGCCAACTATTCCCAGCGGAGGGGTTGTACAGCGGAGGGGTTGTACTTACTAAGCCTAAAGAGATGTGTTAGGTTGTATTTCCTATGCATTATTTCCTATGGCGATCACAGCCTTTTTCTTCTCAAGAATAGTGACAAAATCAAATATGCATTATTTGTTACAAGAAATTAGATTATGACCTCATGTGTTAGGAGGTGGTAAGAACTTTATAAAGGTCAAGCATAGCTTTATAAGGAACACCACGGAGAGTGATGGTTTCAAGCCATTCTATATTCAAGAAAAGTAAAAAAGAAAACTTAATACGTGTTCTTGTATTTTTTACGTAGTGTTACCACTATTCTGTACAGTTTGTGAACTAGTTTTTTTAGATTAATATTTACTTAATTTGTGTTTATGCTTCATGAAAACATATATACCTTAGAACTGATACTCCTGGCTTCTATCTTTCTTCTAGATTTAAAAATGTCAAAATTTTGCGCCTAAATGTGGGAGTTTCCTTAAAAAAAACTACGTTTGGGAGCTTAATAGTGACAGAAGAATTTCCCGAAAAAGATGGACTCTCCTTCCAAAAGAGCAACATTTGCAAGGAATGCCTTTATGATGTTGTTTATATATTGTTTTAGTTGTATACAGAATGTGTGTGAGTGTGTGTCAATGTCATTAAGGCATTCAGAAGTACTAAGCAACTCAAGCAAATTGTGCCAACATGTTATGGCAAATCTCTATATAAAAGTGAAACACAAAAACAGATGTGAAGCTAAGAAAAACTGTACTAAGCTCTGGCTACAGCCAGCAGGGAGGTTCTTTTCGATAATAGAATTTACTACATTCTATTTTGGGGTGCAGAGGACATTAAAAGCACTCTCTGCAGGTATTTGAAAAATCATCAAATTGAAACTTATAGGATACAAAAGATAATTGTGCCTGGCCATTTACATTAATACAAAATAAAACATTCTGTAGTCACTGAACTGTCACTTCTCTTATTGCAAATATCTGTTTCAAATGTATTCAGCGCTATGTACTTAGCACATGCTGTTAAATGAGTCAGATTTCTTTTAGTTTATAAGAGTGGGATTTAAAGAATTGTAAACAAAGTTACATTTTTAGGGCTAGATCACATTACTCACATTACTATCATGAACTACTTAACATCAAAATCCTTTTACTAGGTTAATTCACGAAGCATCATAAGTGGTAGAGATGATGTGTGAAGGTCCTTGATGGCACATTTTCATCACAGAAAACAGTGCATAGTAAATACAGAGATGTACATTTTCGGTACTTGATGCTTAGTAAATTCTCCCCACTAATTGCTCTAGATAAGGTTAGGGATTTTTATATCATCCATGCTAGAACTATATCATATACCGTATTGGTCCGAATATAAGCTGCACCTTTTTTCCGATTTTTGAGCTTGCGAGTTACGGGTGCGGCTTATATTCATGACCATCAAAAAATCATTGCCGATTTGCGAACTTTGATTGTAACGCGTGCGACTTCTATTCGCGAATGCAAAATTACTGCCGATTTGCGCGATTGCGAGTTAAGGGTGCCGATTGTCGTGCTTTAGACTGCGGTATTGAATAGCGATTTACGGTTTTAGTGATTCTAACTTCCTGTAAAGCCGGTAACCTGCAAAAAAAAGCTACAGTGCTAATTAAAAAGCCTGTTTCTTGCAATGGCTGATCACTTTGAGAGTCTTTTTCTCTCCAAATTTACGGGTGCGGCTTATATTTGAGTACAATCTTTTTTCTATTTTTTCCCCTTGAACTTTACGGGTGCAGCTTATATGCGGGTGCGGCTTATATGCGGTTGCGGCTTATATGCGGGCCATTACGATAGATGTTTAGCACTGAAAATCCAAGCAAGAAAGATTTAACAAAATGAGCAGGCAACAACTCTTACTACATAGGGCTTCCAAGCATTATAAGATATATTAATACACAAGTGATTAGTTGATTGACAGCATAGTAATGTATAGGATAGATAAGCTTTGAGCAAGAAATAACTTTTAATTTTAGCAAGACATTCCTGTAAAAAGCAGTTATGTGTGGTCATTAGTTCAGGCAATATTTGAAAGTATCAGTGTCTATTTAATAATGATGCATTAAAAGAACCAATAAGGAGATAGTTTTCCCACTAATTAGATGAGACATTATCAAAATCTACTATAATTTTCAAGGTGATGCAATTCTTTAAATTTTGGTGCAATAGGCAATAATGAATAACATAACTGCAGTGCACTACCACAAATCACATAAATTAGTGTGAATGAGGTCCTGACCTTGTTGCAATGCTGCATTTCTTGTGCTTTAAAATTATGTCTCGGCAAGATTTCCAGGAAAAAAAATGTTTTTTTAATATTTAACGCTGTTCTTTTAAATATATGGTAGCAAATGTGTGTTTTTAGTCACTATTTAATGAAACTTTTAGGGGATGATACAACCTAGAAAAATGTTCATCCTAAATACTAAGGAAGAGTTCCAAAATCAATTATTATTTTATCCTATAAAAAGTCACTGTCAGAAAATTAATTTTTCTAATGTATAAAATGAAATGACCACGATACATTAAAAATTACTTCAATTTAAACATAGCATTTCTAGCTGTGTGCCAAAGGCAGTTGGGATTTGGCAGAAGGTTTTGAGTCAGTCTGAGCAATTGTTTTTGGCTTACAATTACCAAATAAATTGATACATACCATAAACATCTGTGAGCATCAAAATCTTGCATGCCAAAAAATGCGTCTAAAACTCTTTTATGAGACAAAGGGAAAACTTATATTACAAATGAACATCATCTTTTTCACTGCCAAGTATATTAACTATGTTGTATGGCCTATCAAATGGCAAAATACTAACTTTGCAAACTATCAATTGGCTGTTTACACTTATTTGAATTATATCATAATTAAATCAGAATGTAAAAAAATATTTAAAATGTTTTTATATATTTATATACGTTTTTTTTTTAGTTTTCCTTTCATTTTCACAATGTTTATACAATTTTCCATTGTCATTAGAAGATGGCATCTGATCTGAGGATAGAGGGCTACCTATTTCAGAATATTTTTTGTAAATGTGTACATTACAGAGGATACTTCATATTTGAAGGATTAGTGGTAGATTTCAGCCATTGCAATGACCTAATATGAGGTATGGATCATTAATACAATTCCTATTGAGCAATTATAGAAGCAATATTCTGTATTACTTTCAAACATGAGCACCTAAGCCACCTGCTTCTTGTCTATAACTTCTATGAGGTGATGATGGTTGAAGAGGTAGAAGCTCAAAGACAGTACTAAATGGCCAGTGCATGCCATTTATAATTTCCTCCACACAGGAGACTATAGGGGGATGCAAGCAATTCAACTGGAGACTTAGAAGCTGATGTTGAATGTAAGTTTAAAAATGACTATTGTTTTTCTGAAAAATGAAAAAATAATTTTAACGTTAAATGTCTAATTAAAATATCAACTACCTCCCTTTGTTAATTAAAATTACCATGGGGTGGTGATACAGAAAACTGCAATTATGTTTATTTTTATGTATGCATTCAATGTTTGCAATAACTGGGAACTTTTCTGTCATTCTATATTTCACACAAGTCATGTAATTTGTATTATAATAACAGTAAAGTAATAATTTTTACCTCCTGGCTTCTATTATAGTACACATTATATAGCATGTGGCAAATCAAGTAATATATATTTGAGGATTTGTAATATAAGACATGGCAAATATTTGTCTGCACGTAAGAATAGGGATCTCATCATCATTGTGATGGTGAAAATGTATAGCAGGTTCACAGTCATTTGCAAAAAAAAGAGGAAATGCTTAGATAAAATTGTGAAGGATTTTCTGTCTAGTGTTTTATTTCAACACAACTTTTACACTTCCCAACAATTCAAAGAGGGCAATTTATGTTATTGCAAAATGATGCACCATTAGGCAGGGTTATTGCTACCCTGATGAAGTGTAAACTACATTTTAGAAATACACCATTTATAGGCACAGTACTCCTACTATCTCGTAGACTTTGAGAAAAAAAATCAAGAAGAACTGGAGGGAATGGCAAGTTTGTGCACTTAAATGAGGAATTTACTTCAAAAGACTGAAATTTTTGTGATGTGAAGAGGGGCAGTAGGGTATACCTGAAAAGGGACACTGTCCTTCCAAAATAAGGACATGCACTCCCCATTTGATAGCTGCACTTAGAACATAAGAAAGTTGTGACGAAGTAAAAACTAGCATTGCTGCTCATTCACAGGTGACAAGAAGCTTAATGAACAAAGGCCACACAGCGAGTCTCTTAAATTATTTTCGAGTAGTAATCTTACAGTTTTCAATTATAGAAAACGTATTTTTAATTAATCAAATTATATCATATATATTTCTATTTTTCTGGTCCGTGGGAGTTTAATTTAAATGAAGGAAAAAAGTAAATTATTTTCAAGGCATCGATGGTTGATTGAGAACGTTCTTAATTTAATTTTTATTGCATAATTTTATAACAGTATTATGTATCTTTTTAATTTTTTGTTCTATATTATAAATTCTCCCATTTCTATATTTCTATATTACTTTAGAGATATATACCTTATGAGTTAGACTGCAATGTTTTATTAATTGTTGATTTTTGTTTAATTAATTTATATACATATGTTTTAAATTCTTCTAGGTAAAAAGATACTTTTTGTTACTTAAATTCAGGAGACCCATAATCCAGCTTCTGGTGTTTCCTGCATATATGAATCACTGAAGTGTGATACTTAAAGTATGTTCATTTGAAAAATGTTACTTGGTAATAGGCTAAATGTTTCCAGAAAATAAAAGATAAACACAACATTTGATTTATAACAAAATTGTATTTTGGTTTAATGGGCGATGGCATCTGATTTTTTCCTATCCAGCTTAGGAGTAGATGTTGTATGTAGATAAGAACTGTACTATTAAGATGCTGTCACAACGATGAGCAACTTATAAAATAATCAAATGAAAATGCATTAAACAATAGGATCACCTACCAATGCAGTAATTAATTAACCAAAGCAAATAAAGTAATAATTGTAATCAGTACTGAAAATCTGTACCTGACAGTGAAATAAGCTATACAATGTACAGGGAGTGCAGAATTATTAGGCAAGTTGTATTTTTGAGGATTAATTTTATTATTGAACAACAACCATGTTCTCAATGAACCCCAAAAAAATCATTAATATCAAAGCTGAATATTTTTGGAAGTAGTTTTTAGTTTGTTTTTAGTTTTAGCTATTTTAGGGGGATATCTGTGTGTGCAGGTGACTATTACTGTGCATAATTATTAGGCAACTTAACAAAAAACAAATATATACCCATTTCAATTATTTATTTTTACCAGTGAAACCAATATAACATCTCAACATTCACAAATATACATTTCTGACATTCAAAAACAAAACAAAAACAAATCAGTGACCAATATAGCCACCTTTCTTTGCAAGGACACTCAAAAGCCTGCCATCCATGGATTCTGTCAGTGTTTTGATCTGTTCACCATCAACATTGCGTGCAGCAGCAACCACAGCCTCCCAGACACTGTTCAGAGAGGTGTACTGTTTTCCCTCCTTGTAAATCTCACATTTGATGATGGACCACAGGTTCTCAATGGGGTTCAGATCAGGTGAACATGGAGGCCATGTCATTAGATTTTCTTCTTTTATACCCTTTCTTGCCAGCCACGCTGTGGAGTACTTGGACGCGTGTGATGGAGCATTGTCCTGCATGAAAATTATGTTTTTCTTGAAGGATGCAGACTTCTTCCTGTACCACTGCTTGAAGAAGGTGTCTTCCAGGAACTGGCAGTAGGACTGGGAGTATAGTTTGACTCCATCCTCAACCCGAAAAGGCCCCACAAGCTCATCTTTGATGATACCAGCCCAAACCAGTACTCCACCTCCACCTTGCTGGCGTCTGAGTCGGACTGGAGCTCTCTGCCCTTTACCAATCCAGCCACGGGCCCATCTATCTGGCCCATCAAGACTCACTCTCATTTCATCAGTCCATAAAACCTTAGAAAAATCAGTCTTGAGATATTTCTTGGCCCAGTCTTGATGTTTCAGCTTGTGTGTCTTGTTCAGTGGTGGTCGTCTTTCAGCCTTTCTTACCTTGGCCATGTCTCTGAGTATTGCACACCTTGTGCTTTTGGGCACTCCAGTGATGTTGCAGCTCTGAAATATGGCCAAACTGGTGGCAAGTGGCATCGTGGCAGTTGCACGCTTGACTTTTCTCAGTTCATGGGCAGTTATTTTGCGCCTTGGTTTTTCCATACGCTTCTTGCGACCCTGTTGACTATTTTGAATGAAACGCTTGATTGTTCGATGATCACGCTTCAGAAGCTTTGCAATTTTAAGAGTGCTGCATCCCTCTGCAAGATATCTCACTATTTTTGACTTTTCTGAGCCTGTCAAGTCCTTCTTTTGACCCATTTTGCCAAAGGAAAGGAAGTTGCCTAATAATTGTGCACACCTGATATAGGGTGTTGATGTCATTAGACCACACCCCTTCTCATTACAGAGATGCACATCACCTAATATGCTTAATTGGTAGTAGGCTTTCGAGCCTATACAGCTTGGAGTAAGACAACATGCATAAAGAGGATGATGTGGTCAAAATACTAATTTGCCTAATAATTCTGCACTCCCTGTATAAAGATTTTAATATATGTTTTACTTACTGAGAATATTTTCCCATTATCAAGACTATGAATAATTGCTACATTTACTTTCCTCTTCAAATTGACCATTTATGTAAATCATGTTGAAACTACAACACATGAAAGCTTAATATTATGAATTTTATATTTTTTAATTAAAGTTGTATTCAAGATTAAAAATCAAGCATTAAGCAAAAAAAGGGAAAACCAAAACAAAATGTAGTTTATGAGATTGACATTATTGTCATTGTGATTGTGTCTTAGACTCCATGAGAAATCTGCTTGTTGGTGCAGGGAAATGAGCGTCGGGTATTTTAAGAGTCCTTGTAGAGCCTTGTTAAGTTCCTATGTAGGGTTTATGTGTGGAGCTGCTTCCATTGCAGGAAAGTGTATTCCATTGCAGGAAGTGTATTGTCCCAGAACTAGGCGAGGCGAGACGTTAAGCCACTAGAAAGCCACTAGAAATACTTCCTAAACGCGGGATCGCCTTGGCGTACAAGCGGGTCACAACCGCGGGACTTTGAAAAAAAAAAAAAACAGACGCAGGACATAGAAAAAAAGATACGAGACGCAAAAAATTACGAAATCAAAAAACAATAAAAACACACTAAATACACCCCAAAACATTCCAAAACATCACAGACAGCACGGGGCAACAGCCAGGACATCTGGGAGTGAGGAGGAACGCGAATTTAACTTGATTTAGACGATTTTCGACACTCGAAAATCATCTAAGCAAGGAAAAAAATGGCCACTGAAAAAAATAAAAACGAGGCTACATGACCACGGACCGCGCAAAACACTGCCAAACGCATAGCACTTTACAGATCACGCTATGACCTAAAAAATACACTATTACAAAAGCCGGAAAATACTCACAAGACGCGTAACACATTAATAACATTACGACTATACAATGCCACTTTACACAATAAACCAACGGCTTTACCTCGCGCACGCAGCCTATTTCGAATGCACACTTGAAACATTCATTACACTTCATAAGCAGGGCACTAACACTCACAATGTAAATTTTATGCAGACGGAAAATACAAACAGATTGTTAGCTCTTCAGCCTATTGCTTGCTGCATATATGAATTATAAATAATTAAAGTATATTCATTTATTTAAGACATCATTCATTATTACTTAACTACATATACATAAAAATATATATATATCTCTCAGAGGACCAAAAGTACACGACAGGAGAGGCTCGCAATGAGCGTTGAAGGTCCTCACAGTACAAAACGGTTTACATTCTGTGTCAAACAGCATTACCATGGCTTGAAATTGTATTGCCCCGTCATTTTTGACGGGCAAGTCACTAGTCTATAAATATTGTCTTAGTCTATACATTAGGACAAATCACAAAGATTTACACATTTTTTATACATAATACTTTTTATTGCAGCAAATTTGTGCTTGCCTGCAGCTTTTAGACTTTTAAAATGTTCATTGCTGAAAACTAGTAATATGTGAAATTTTCCAATATTACTTGTGTTTTTTGCATAGATTGTTATTTACTGTTTAACTAATATCAAAATAATTTCTAATGCTTAATAATGTTAAAATAACACATCAAACCCCTATTGTAACTCTACATCTAATAATAAAATATTTCATCCATGACTTATCTAAGGTTTCAAGCAATATCTTGAGACGTAGAGGGCTTATGATCATTCTAGGAGGTGTATTTTTCTCTTATAGTTCAAAGCACCATGGAATTGAAAGGTCAGCCTTTTCATGCATGCGTTAATAACAATGACTTGTATTTTGTTTTGTTTTTACTCAATATTATTTTTAGAGTGCCTGAAGCTTTCTGTACATGTGAGATCAATTGTATGGTCATTGCATATTCCCTATGGATATTCTTGCCATGTTGGTTTCTATTACTTTTATTATTAGAATTTTATTTATAATATGGTATGATGTTTATAACCCCTATACTAGTAACAAACATGAAAGCCAAGGGCAAGAAATAAATCCTTTCCTACACATTCCATAATAATTGCAGTGTTTCTCTACTTGGCTACATTGCATTGAATCTAACAAGTTTTATTATTATTGTGGCACCAGACCAGAGTAAATGCTTTTAAAAAATATACCCATACTGGGAAAATATTACAGCACCATTATTCTCTTGAAGAAAGTGCATATTTAAAATATATCAGTTATGCTATGAAACAAATATTTGAAAATATTGCATTTACCCAAATTCTCAAGTACAGTCATTTAATAGAACATATTGGCAAATTAAGCAGTTGTGTTGTGTGCCAGGGGTTAACGCTGTGCCAAATAAGACAGAAATGATTTTCTTCTATGTGTTATATTTTGTCATTACAATGACGTGTAAAATACATAACCAATGCATTATGGGATTTATTTATTTGTATATTCATTTTGACTGCCTAATGTCTTATGTTTACATTAACAGCACTCTACTATTGTTCTCTATTCTGATAATTTATAGAAAAAATAGAAAATAATAAAAGTGGTAAGAAGATGAGACACTGGGTGAAATTTAGTAATCATCTCAAGTGAATCTCATATTAATTTACATCAACTATTTACTATGGGTAAAAACTACAGCTCTTCTATTTACTATGGGGAGGAACTACAACTCTTCTCACCTCAGGTGAGAAAATGCTTAGTAAATTCCCCCACTATGGCTCCTTCATCAAACGTAGGTTCACAAGATTATCAGTTGGCCTATTTTTTGAGTATAAAAAACAGCAAATAAAAAATAAACAAACCATATGTAGCTATATTTATTTTTTAACTCATTTTATTCTAGATTTCTATGTCTATTCTCTTTGTATTCTATTTCTATTTCTTCATTGTATATGTCCTACTGCAGCACTAAACCAAAATTTGCATATTTAGATAAATACATCAATAAAACAAAAATGAGACATGAAGGAAATGATTTGGGAAAATGAGAAATACAACATTTTTTCTGTGATCAAAAGTCAAAATCACTGGTGGGTTTGACAATAAAAAACATCTTAATTTCATTCATTGACAAAAACACTCTACTCTAAATATTTTAGGAAAATAAATGAAGCAAGGTTCCTTAAACAGTCACCTGGAATGTGGTCCAATTAGCTGAAGTCTGCAATGTGTATTTTCTATGGGCATAATTGCTGTTGCAGCCCAAACCTACCTTGTGTAGCACCAGTAATAGTTTAGTTATCTTACTCTTTTTAAATCCAAGTGCTCACAAATAGAGAAATACCAAAACATTGATAAACTATGCCTTTTTTCATTCAATATAATGTTAAAATAATATACTAGTTTGTTACGTTATTGATGAAAACTCAAGGACCAGAACAACCTCAAGTTTCTGTGAATCTGTAATGAGAAATGTTATACTTGGTGGTAATATATTGAGCTAATATTCATATTTTTAAAATATGCATTTGTTTATGCTTTTAAGAGAAGCACAACATATGTAACAGTACAATTAAAAAAAAACTTGAGTTCATTAAATATAACAGACATTAATACAGGATAGTGTGAAATCCTTGGCATATGTTGCCAATATGTTCAATTAAATAAATAGCAATATATTGTTTTTAATGTAAGTTAGAAGTTCTTCACAATTTAGATTTTTGGTATTTACATTAGTAAGTTGCTGTAATTTGTTAGCAGAGCTTTCAGTGTGTAGGCACAGGGCATTGCAGCTATAGCAAGTACATCTGAGCATAATGCCCCTCAAACATTGCGCCATACTGAAGACTTGTGATGACTTGTAAAAGTAATAAGGAACAAAGCTCACTGAATACTGAGAATGCCGTGATGCTGCAAAAGGAGCCTCATCTCCGTTACCACAAAGCTTGGCAAATATAGCCCACTATTGGAAACAGTTTATTTTATTACATTGCCTTGTTTTCTTTTTGTAGTCAGTTCATGAATGTGTGAGAGAACATTTGTACGAAGTTATGTGAGATATAAAACCAATGAGTTCTTCGCTACACGACAAGGCTGCACCAGATGGTCTTACGTACTCATATAATTGAACACAATTCTTAGAGCTGCACAAAGAGAAGATCAGAACTTCAAGATATTGTACAACAAAAGTTCAGTTTCATTTTTATATTTCTCCTCCTCCTGGACCTCCCCACTGCCTTTAACACAGCTGACCACTCACTTCTTCTCCAGACTCTCATCTCCTTTTGCCTTGCTGGTTCCTGTCTTATTTATCTAGTGGTTTATTTAGTGTTTTGTACTTGGATTCAACTTCATCAACATTACCAATAACTGTTGGGAAACCTCAAGGCTCTGTTTTGTGTCCCTTGCTTTTCTCAATCTACACTGCCCTCCTTGTCAAACTAATGCAATCTCTTGGGTTCCAGTATCATCCCTATACTGATGATACCCAAATCTACATGTTCTCTCCCGACCTATCACCACCTATCTATCCAACATCTCTTCCTAATTGGCCTCCCACAACCTAAAAATAAACAATTTGATGGATAAGCTTTTAATAATCCCACCCGCTATCACATCCCCAGCTCCAGACATCACCCTTACAGTCAACAACTGTTCCATCCCACCTACACCACACTACTCCTCACAGTTTAAAACTCTCCCTGAAAAGCCATCTATTCAGATACAACATTTTGTTCTAGCACATAACTTTTATATTATTTGCCTTGCATATTCACTATACTTAGTGCTATGGAATATATCAGTAATGGCTGATACTAACATATAAATGTGGACCTGCAGACTTATAGTCTACAGCAGTGGTTCCCAAACCTCTCTTGAGGCTCCCCAAACAGGTGATGCTTTTATTTTAACAGAGTGTGACAATACAGGTGAGGCAATTAGTATTTAACAGGAGCCTCTAATAGTCTCACCTGTGTTCATACTATTAAATCGAAAACCTGACCTATCTGGGGAGCCTTGAGGAGAGGATTGGGAAACACTGGTCTATAGCCAACAGAAAAATCACAGTGTAATGATTTTCACCTAACAGTGTATATATTAGATGCTACCAGGACTACTATTCTCCATGGAATCAGTTATTTTAATTTCTCTCTGAAATTAGGATAATTAATAACAGTGCACACGGAGGACATATTTGAGCTTACTTACTATAACCTGACATTTCATTACATATTCTTTGTGCAACATTACTAATAGTACCTAGGTACAAGCTTGTAATGTGTCTCTGAATTGTTATAAATATTTTATCCTCTATTTTCAAACATCTACTAGCAAAAGCAAGAATCATCACACATCCCTTGATACTTCATTGACGTATGCATCCAATAATATTCCAATATATTTGGGAGTCCAATTTCTAGGTTCACGAAAAATGCAATGCTAAGAAGTTATTCAATGAGCCGAAAAAACAATTTTCCCAGTAGAAAACATGAAAAAAACGTTTCAGCCCCTTCATAGTTTCATGAATCGACTGTATTGCATAAATAAGGAATTTTCCTGTAAATAATATATGGTTTCTCAAAAATTAAATATATTCAATAAACATTCATAAAAAATATTCAAACGTGGATATTTACTAAGCTATTATGGTGGCTGTGATGAGGTGGGAAGGGTTGTGATGACAATTCTCTCTCATAGGAAATAGAACATTGAATACAGTGATCCCTCAATATACCCTTAATAAACACCCCCTCAATAACACTCAAATATCCCTATGTATATATATATATATAGATAGATAGATAGATAGATAGATAGACAGTTATAGGTTTAAGCATTCACTTCTGATATTTTGGTTGAGGAACCCATGGCAGTGGCAGAGCTATAGAACGGAGGTGTAAAATTGTATATATAAAGAGGGAGAAAGAGTAAAGAGTAACAATATTATAGAATTGCAATTTAAAATTTAAAGGAACAAGTAGGTGACCAAATCTGGTAGGTTAGGAATAAAAGGTAACATATCCTCCAAAGAACAGCTGTTAAACTGAAATATATATAAACAGTATCTCACAAAAGTGAGTACACCCCTAACAGTTTTGTAAATATTTTATTGTGAATTTCTGGTGAACTCCATGCCCATGAGGGTTAAGGCCATGCTGGAAAATAATGGTGGCCACACAAAATATTGACACTTTGGGTCCAATTTGGACATTTCCATTTATGGGTGTACTCACTTTTGTTGCCAACGGTTTAGACATTAATGACTGTGTGTTGAGTTTCTTATTTGTTGAGTTTCTTATACAGGCTGTACACTTACTACTTTACATTGGAGCAGAGTGTCATTACTTCAGTGTTGTGACATGAAAAGATATAATAAAATATTTACAAAAATGTGAGGGGTGTATTCACTTTTGTGTGTTACTGTATATATAGTAATAATTATATATATACAGTGATACCTCAGTACTCATTGTTATCTGGTTCCAGAAGGTACGGCAAGTGGTGAACTATTTATTTATTTATTCCACAGAGATGGGATAAAACCTCATACAGGTTTAAGCAAGTATGACGAGTGATGAGCAAAAGTTGAGTTCTGAAAAAAAAATTCCTTGTTGAAATGCATTGATTCCAAAGAGTGCCGAGGTACCACTATATATGTATAAGTGTATGTATATGTATATATATATATATATATATATATATATATATACATTTGGTTTATTGCAATTATAACTGAATAAATATAGTCTATTAGTGATTGCCGATATCATACTGATATATTCTTCTGAATATAGTAAATAAACAAAATAAATTAATCCCTTAAACGCAGGATTTTTATATACATTGCATCTCATGAATCAAAGGGTTAAATATGCTTGTTCATTTCACTAAACCATGTCTGATTGCAGTTCAAAAATTCAATTTGTTCTTTGTTTATCCCATTATTATTCCTCAGTGAGCACTGGCATTAAGCAGAAGAAATGTCAACTGCAATTGAGCATTCTTTCAAAGCCATTTTTATTTTTAAAAAAATCACCTATCATTACACATTTCTGCTTCTACAATCTGCCCTTGATTAGTTAAGCATTGTCCTTTATTCCAACCTCAGATATGTCAGCTGTCAGCTGCAAAGCCAAGTACACTACTGAAACAATGACATGCAAAAGGTCTATGTGTGTAAGTCCAATGTCAGTGTACCTCTAACTATCAGCTTCCTGAAGTCAGCTGGAGTTTAATACTAATAAAATCCCAAACAGACACTCCTGAATTTAATTAAATACTCCTTGTATATCAGTTTGACATATAACAAGAAATTGTTGCTTAGCAGTGAGTCAAGTTTAAAGGGATATGGAGAGTTTCTGGATTTTACTAGGATTATAATATACCCAATCTATGGGCCTTATTCAATTTGAAGGCCGCATCTCGCAGTATTCAGGCCGTATGTCTGCGGGCGTGCTGCGGGTTTGCACTTTGCTACAATTACGGTGCTATTCAATTGATCAAGCCCGCAAGTTACAGGCCGAAAGCCGAAAGCGTAAACCATGCACTCGTACGTAGCAGTTCAGGGCGGGAACATGATCAATTAAGCAAGGCCTTAACTACCCATTTAGAAACAGCCAATAGAGAGCGTCATCATTACGTCAGTAAAACATGGAGGTTACATTTCAATGAATTAGCGTTTAGAGGTCAGATATGCGATCGGACTCGCAAAACCGCAAAATACAAAATAATAAAAATTCATTCCAATACTGTTCTAGTCCATGTGGGTGGCCTGATATGTATTAACTCATTGATTCCAGAGAGTGAGATAACCCCAATTGAAACATAAAAATATATTTTTTTGATTGACGATTTGCGAGCTTGAGACTGTTGTGCCATTAATTATAATGTCTTTCATCACTTTCCCTGTATTTTAAAGTACAGTATTGACTTTTTATTTGCATTTACAGTGCTACGGACATGTCTTAAACCCCTTTACGGGTCCCATCTGGTACCCATAGGATTCTCTTCTACATTTGCCATTTATGGGTGTAAAAACATTTGTGGGCTTGCGGAATTGTAGCAATTGAATTACAATTTGCAATTTTAGCGATTGTAACTCTTGCGGACGGGAAAGAACAAAAGGTTTTAATAGGGCGCAAGTTATGGTTGTTACAAACGGAGGGATTTCAAGCCCGTAACCCGTAGACCATTTGCGTCTCGCAAAAAGACGCCAGTTGAATAGCAAATAAGCTTGTGGACTCCATTACGGGGAGCCCGTAATTTACAATTGCTCAATTGAATGAGGCTCCATGTCTTTTACTTTTGTGTACTTTATTTTATTAATAAGTACTTAAAAGCTCTGTTTTTCTCATTTGTAACTGGTTTCTTCCCGGTTTGCACTGTCTCATAGTAACCAATCAGTGGCAACATTCTGCAACATGATACTTGAGCGAGGTCACTGACAGGCTCATTTGAAACATTGCTTTTCTCAGTCTGTATATTCATGTGCAGACCCAAACAGGTACAATTTGTATGATTTTAGGCAAAAAAACAGAGGTTTCAAGCACTTCCTAATAAAATAAAGTCCATCAAAGTATATCAAAACAGGTATATTATATTCCTAATGAAATCCCTAAACCTTCCATGTCTGTTTGAGCAACATATTTTTTATATATTCTAATGAAATACTGACAGTATTTCCATAATGCTTATTAAAAACATGGTTTAAATCAATGATGGGCAACCTGGTCAAACTAGGGCTACAAACCAGTTAAGAATTTTTAGATTTCTCTTTTTATATATTCAGATTATCTTTGTTCATACTAATTAATTCCCCTGTGCTCATTTAATGAGATTGAAATCCTCAACTACTGGAGACCATTTTTAGAATGAGTTGCCCATAAATAGGTTAAATACTCTAAGCTATTTTTTTATTTACATGGATAACAATTTTTCTGAAGCCCTTGTTATTTTATGTTGCTACATCCTTAATGGTATTCCTTATCTGTTTAGAAAGGGAACTGCAGTGTTTGCTTCATCTTATCGGAATATGTACAAGAACACAAGCCCTTTTGTTAACTCCTATTGAGAACAGGCAAGGAAGGAAGAGTCAATAGGAGGACCTGCGTTCATATCAAATCTTTCTTCTGGATCTTCAATAAAATTACCTTTTATACCACTTGAAAATTCATAAATAAACACTTAAATGGCTGCTCTTTTTATTGGTATTGAACTTAATTGCCTTCTCTTGGCCTACAATATTATTCTGCTAGAAGCCTGCTTATTCCATTTTCACTCATGTGTCTCATGTTTAAAACTACCATTATAATGTGGCATTTCTACACTCATTTAAAACAATTCACATAATCTGGTTTGTTTGTGGTTTTTGGAGGTGAATTGTAGAATATAGTATATCTGCACAAATCATACACCATTTAGAAATTGGCTTTGAATGAATAATTTTTCTGTTAATACTTAGTGTATAGGATATTCATACATAACATTTAGACACAGCATAGACATTACTATCTGCATGATTAAAGGGACCTAACAAAGTTACAAAATAAACTAAAAACAAAATGTATAGATCATATTTGCAATTGGGTGCTATTAAACATAATCTAAATTAATATTAGATCACCTTGAAAATGGCTATTTTTATGGAGAAACTGCTCCCTCAACAGCACCACACCTTTCTACATCCTAAATCTTTTCTCCAGATTTCTCCAAACCTTTCTCTGCCCATGATATGCTCATCATAACCTCCTTCCATGCACTCCTACAAGACTTTTCAAAAGACGTCCCCATTATTTGGCATTCTCTACCTTGCTCTATTCAACTCCTCCCTAATCTTCAGATATTTAAGCTTTCTCTGAAAACTGACATGTTCAGAACCATACTAATGACCACCTTAACTTATTCTTCATAATAGGTTATCCTTTCTGGTTCTCATACTTCTTCCTTCATCTCTTAATAACATCTATCCACCCAACACATCAGTTTCTATTCAGTTTCACATCAGCTCCCCAGAAAAAAGGGCCCTCATCTCCATGTGTACCAATGTGTACGTACAATGTGCTGTATTGTCATATCTGCCTTTAAATGTGGGTAAAATGTTGTATTAGTTGTTCATTGCACTGTAGAGCTGCTGGCAAATTTCCCCAAATTATTTTGTACCAGACCCTCCATTCAATAACTCCACCACTGGGATGTCCAGTTGTTTGAACCAATTGGGCGTTGTCAACCTGCTAATCATCCCCCAAAAGCAATCTCTTCCTAAAATAGCAATATTTAATTAATATCATACCTGGAACTTTAGCTGCATTTCTTTAATGCAAGAATTGTCTCTTCATGCCAATACTTCAGACCCATTTCTGTAGCAATATTCAGTTATTTTTATGTATTGAGGTATTAATATAAGGGTATATTCCAAAGCGAATACTAAGCTTTCTATCCAATATAAAATGATATCTCTGTGTCTAGAAATAATTCTTTTTCCCACATGGCTGCTAATATTTCTGATTAGTTGATCCTGTTCCAGCGTGACATCACAAACAGTTTCCTCTCTTCTTAGATTTGCAAAAATATAAATCAAACCAGGAGACTGAAAATAGAATTCAGCTGTTACATATCATATTTTTAGTACTGTGAAAATAAGAAATTATTTATTAAGATTAACATGCACATGACCTTAATTATCCTCTTCTACTGCAAAACACCACACAAAGAAAATCAACATAAAACACAACACATTTTGTCCATATTTATCAGTATTTCTCCAAAAAGTTCAAGCTTGCAAAACAAAATTAAAGCTTTGTGTAATGCAAAGGGGATATCTGTTGGATTATTGTTTATTAAATATCAAATGTATGAGCACCGCAGTTCTAAACATGTCATAACCTCTTGTTCATTGCTGGCACGGATAATTTGCAGCTCCAGGTACTTACATTATCTGTGGTGGTACAGACTGATAAGCAATCAATTCCTCATAGGAGTCCTAATAGGAGTGTTTCCCTACAACTTTCCCTCCAGTGGTTACTATAGGCAATCTTTCTCCAAGGCAGATTCATTCCACCCCTGAGTTGAGAGAAACATATCTGCTGGAGGCTGCAATACTAAAGATCAAATGGAAATTTTAAAAATGTATTAATTTTCTTACTAATTTTATTGCTCATCAATAAAACCCTTCTGTATCACCACTTTCTATCATAAACTGATTATTAATATACTCACAGTGACCTTACTCCAAACCACAGAGGAGTTTACAGCTACACAGATTACTATAAACCCTAGATAAAGAACTAACATATTGGTGAAGAATTAACTAAGGAATATACAAATGTACCATAGGTGCCATACTACTGTCTGGAATCAAACTTGGAATGTTGTGTTTGGAGCTCAGTACCTCTCACAATGAGTCGCCTGGACCTGCACATGCTGTGGAAAAGTGCTGTTCTCCATAACACCAACTGACACCATGACACCAATTGACTGAAACGACTAACCACTTCCAAGAAAGCCAATCTTTGTCACTTAAGGATATTGTTGATTAGTCATTACCAGAATGGTCCAATTCCTATTTTTTTGGCTGTTCTCTGACATTTCTTCAAAGGCAACGGGTGCTTTACATAAGCTCAGAACTTTCTTGTCAGCACTGCCAAGTTACAGCTCTACGGAGTAATCACAGGATCCCTACAGAGTGTAATTACTCTTAATGTAACCAGGTCTAGGCAACTGTATACTGTAAGTTTTCTTTAAATTGAGCAATTTGATAAGGAATGTTTAAATCTGGAATAGCACCAACAGTAAACTGGAAACTAAAAATCACCAGGCTTCTGTAAATATATATACATAAAGTCTTTTAGTAAACTTCCATTTTGGCTGTACTATTGTTCTTTTCAGTTTGTCTACAGTGCCTTGCAAAAGTATCCCCCCCCCTTGACTTTTTACCTATTTTGTTACATTACAGCCTTAAATTCAATGTTTTGTTAATCTGAATTTTATGTGATGGATCAGAACACAATAGTCTAAGTTGGTGAAGTGAAATGAGAAAAATATATAACATAAAACTATTTTTTAGAAATAGAAAACAGAAAATTGGCATGTGCATATGTATTCACTCCCTTTGTTATGAAGCCCATAAAAAGCTCTGGCGCAACGAATTACATTCAGAAGTCACCTAATTAGTGAAATGATGTCCACTTGTGTGCAATCTAACTGTCACATGATCTGTCATTATATATACACAAATTTTTTTGAAAGGCCCCAGAGGCTGCAACACCTAAGCAAGTGGCACCACTAACCAAACACTGCCATGCAGACCAAGGAACTCTCCAAACAAGAAAAGGACAATGTTGTTGAGAATTACAAGTCAGGGTTAGGTTATAAAAAAATATCCAAATCTTTGATGATCCCCAGGAGCACCATCAAATCTATCATAACCAAATAGAAAGAACATGGCACAACAACAAACCTGCCAAGAGACTGCCGCCCACCAAAACTCATGGACCAGGCAAGGAGGGCATTAATCAGAGACCTAAGGTAACCCTAGAGGAGCTGCAGAGTTCCACAGCAGAGACCGGAGTATCTGTACATAGGACGACAATAAGCTGTACGCTCCATAGAGTTGGGCTTTATGGCAGAGTTGCCAGAAGAAAGCCATTACTTTCAGCAAAAAGAAAATGGCACATTTTGAGTTTGCGAAAAGACATGTGGGAGACTCCCAAAATGTATGGAGGAAGGTGCTCTGGTCTGATAAGACTAAAATGTAACTTTTCGACCATTAAAGAAAATGAAAAAATATCCAAATCTTTGATGATCCCCAGGAGCACCAAAATGTTATTTCATTTAATTAGCCTTACTAATATGTAGAGTAGTATAGTACCATTTTCCTGTATTTATAACTACTATGTGCACAATATCTGAGGCCATGAATTGTCTCGAGCAGGACCTCAAAATATCCATTAACATAATATAACACTAATAGATCAAGCGATCTATAATGTATAATAATAATAATAATAATAATAATAAAAATTTTGATCTATGAATATTACATATTATCAGCTGGAGTAGAAATTAGACTTCAGACTATGTAACATGACATATTCTGTGTTTCACTGAATGATCCTTAAATGATAGCAAATGAACGTCGCCAGCAGCAAACAGGCAAAAGAAGTTGGATTCATAACATGTGATCTATCAGGGTAGGCTTCACTCTACAGGAATATATTGTAATTAGAGATGCGTGTCTTGCTTTTTCAGTGAGAAAATCTGCAGTCTCTGATATTTTCAGAGCCAATTTTTCTGCATGTGAATTGGTTTCTATTTCCCCTTTGATCTTGCTCTGTTTCTCGTAATGCATGTGCATAGTGGGAAGTAGTGATGGATCAAAACTAAACAATTCAAATATAGAGGCATCAATATCAAAAGAAATACATTGGTAATAGTTTGGTTTATATAAGAATCACACTGTGCGTCTATGATCATTAAGTCTTGTCATAGTGCAAAAGAACTAAAGCATCATCCATTGCATTTAAGTAAAGCTAACAATAAATCAGTAAGAAGAAACCAGGGCAATTATTTACTTGGATAAATAACTACACAATGCATGTAGTACGTTGAAGGATATTCACTAAGATCTAGTATGGAACTTTGGTACTTATTCCACTTAAGTTAATACATAAAATAGAATAACATTTGATAAAATAACCCTTATTGGCTTTTATTCTCACATAGATTTGCATTGAATTATCTCCATAATTCCCATATTATTAAAACTTACCTGTTAAAAAGTTCTCATACTTCATTTCTACCTAACATTCTCCTCTCATATCCAAATCAGTGACGAAACATATTTCTCTGTTTTACAGTATAACAGATACACCACTTTATTGTACCCTCCATTGACATAGAAAATGCCAAATAAGCTATACTGCTATAGAAAATTTTACAGGTTAAAAATTGCTGGTAGATAATACTAGAACCCAAGTAATACTGATTGACTATCATAATCTTCAATGAGATTTTTAAGCAGTGACAAAGACACTAATGATACAGCATAACTGTATGGAAATACTGCCTTTGGCTGCTTTTCCAATCTGTTTGCCTACCAGCACATTTACCAGCTGCAATTTGAGCATGTTCTATTGCATGTGTAATACTTTTAAATTAGTTTCTAATGCATACATTTTGAAATTTACATAATAGTTTCTAAACATGTTCTGCATACTGTGAGCGTGATTCAACTAAGCTTTTGCGTGTTACTGGAGCCTGTAAGTGAGGTCGCAATTGTCTTTTTGCGGGCTCCAAACGGGTTACGAGTTACGGCCTTGAAAACTGTGCGATGGTTAAACCCGGAACTTACAGCCTCCCGAAGCCTTTGCTCCTTCACTTTTGCAAGAGTCATGATGGCTAAAATCGCAAAACGCTATTCAATTGCTCCATTCCCCAAATGAAGGAGAAAATCCTACATGTGCTTTAGAGGACCCGCAAGGGGGTTAAACACATGTTTGTAGCACTGTAAATGCAAAAAAAAAAAACAATACTGCACTGTAAATAACGGGGAAAGCGATGAAAGACATTATAATTAATTGCACAACAGTCTCAAGCCAGCAAATCGGCAGTATATAAGATGTCTCATTTTGTGGTTAAATCGATCTCGGGTATCAGTGAGTTAATACATATCAGGCCACCCATATGGACTAGAACAGTATTGGTACTGATTTTCATAATTCTGTATTTTGCGGTTTTTGCGAGTCGGATCACATATTGGACCCCCGAACCTAATTGATTGACATATAACCTCCATGTTTTACTGCCGTAATAATGACGGTCTCATTTTCTATTGGATGATTCAAAATGGGAGGTTACGGGCTTGCTTAATTGATCATGTTCCTGCCCTGAACTGCTATAAACCAGTGCATGGTTTACAGAGTCTGCTTTGGGCCAGTAACTTACGGCTTGAGCAATTGAATAGCTCCGGAATCGGAGATGAACGGGAGCCCGCAACACACCCGCAGACATACGGCCTACCTTGCACCAGGGCTTGCAATTGAATCGGGCCCTGTATTTTTAAGTTTATTTCCAAAAATGCTGCTGTTTTTACATTTGCTCTATTAAAGGGCCACTGTAATGCATTTAAAAGTATATCTCATATGTTTGTTTGTTTTTCTTAATAACAGTAAGAAATAAAATGCAAGAATGTATTAAGAAGGGTATAAAATCAAAATAAGCATATATAATTCTGCCAATATGTGAATCTCTGGTACTATCTTAGTTGGAATACTGAGTAAAATTTTGGGCACCATTTAAAAAAAATAAAATAAACATTAAGGTTTAGAGAAGAGCAACAAAATTAATAGGGGTATTGGATGGATTTATGAAGGTTAACCAAAGAGGACATTTTCTCTAGAAAAAAGGTGTTTCTTTTGTGATATAATAAAGTGTGTAAATACATCTAGAGTCAGTATAAGGCTTTGTCGGGGGAACTTTTCTTGTCAAGATGTTTACAATGGATAAGAGGGCTTTCCTTGAGGTTGAAAGAAAAAACACTTCACCTTAAAGGACAACTGTATGAAACTTATTTTTATACGACATAATGCCTGCGTATGCAGTATGCTTGGTATCCTGGGCAGTTAGAATGTATGCATCCGTGCTTATTATGTCTTCATGTGATTTACTAAATTGCAGGTATTATAATTAGATCCACAATGAGCAGCGTAGTCCGATGCAGCTCAGTGTATCCACCCCTATCCACCCCTACAAACTGCAATTGGAGTAGGTGCCATATTTGTAGGCAAACCTGCAATGGTTATTGTTATTATTATCATCTAGTGTTCATAACGCGCCAACAAATTCTGCAGTGCCATACATAGGACGAAACAATATAAATACAGATTAGATGAAAAGAGAGCCTTGTTTTTGAGTTTATAATCTTGCATATAGAGTACTTTTTCAAGCATTCTATACGATTAAAAAATCTCAAACTATCTAAGTGATCTGGAAGATGATAGATACATTGGGCATATTAAATATGGAGGTGATAATCCTCATTAAATAAATGGTTTTAATTAGGTTTTGAAGGACCTGAGACAGGAGCATAGTCTAGTGGAGCAGAGTAAGAAGTTCCAAAGAATAGGGGCAACACAAGAAAAGTCCTGAAGGCGAGAATGAGAAGAGATGATAAGAGAGGAGGAAAAAAATAAGTCGTTGGCAGAACGGAGGGGGGGGGGGGGGAGTATTTTGAGATAAGAACAGAGATGTAAGGGGGTGCAGTATTATTGAGGGATTTATACATTAGGGTCATGATTTAAAATGTTATTCTAGAGGTTATGGGGAGAGGTGATGCCGACATTGAGCATTGGGTATTGTATATAAGTCTAGCGGATGCATTCATTATAGATTGGAGTGGTGATAAGCAGGTGATGAGGAGGTAGTCCCAGTAGTCGAGGTGAGATATGATGAGAGAATGAATTTTAGAATTTTAGTGGTGTCTTGTGTAAGATAATGACGTATTTTGGAGATATTTTTTAAATGAAATAGACAAGATTTGGTGAGTGAATTTATATGAGGAATGAAAGAGAGAGCAGAACTAGAAGAACCCGAAGACAATGGGCTTGGGAGAAGGGAGTGATTGGCAGTATGTCAGTCTTGCTTAAAGACCCTGATTACTCATTTTCAGCCCACAGAAGACCTCTGCCTAAAACTTCTGCCTCTCTATACAGAAAAATGTAAGGATTTCTGACGGTGTTCTTGCCTTATATACTATCTTTATGGCGTCTGATTGGCTCCTATATGTGTCAGTCATATTTCAACCAATCAGTATCCGATATTTAAATTACTCCTGCCCCAAGTTGAAAGTCTCGCCAATCAAAATGCCTTATATTATATACTATCTTTATGGCGTCTGATTGGCTCCTATATGTGTCAGTCATATTTCAACCAATCAGTATCCGATATTTAAATTACTCCTGCCCCAAGTTGAAAGTCTCGCCAATCAAAATGCCTTATATTATATACTATCTTTATGGCGTCTGATTGGCTCCTATATGTGTCAGTCATATTTCAACCAATCAGAATCCGATATTAAAATTACTCCTGGCTCACGTTGAATGTCTAGCCAATCAGAATGCATATAAAGTACTGCTAAAATACTATCTGCATATTAACTAAGCTTTGTTAATAGTGTACATATACCTGCACAAAAACCTTGCTTTAGTTTTTAAACTAAAAATTCCATGTACAATTCCCCAGTGGTATAAAGACCAGAATTTTAAATGACTATTCATGTTTTATTTCACACATTTCTGATTGATAGAAAAAGAGTCAAAACTTGAGTGAAATATTAATGACAAAGTTTCCTATATTTGCAATGTTTCCAGCTCGGGTATTTTAAAGTATGTCAAATTAAACTTTATGTTCAAGATATAAAGTGCTCTCTGGTTTTAAACCTAAAAATTGATGTCTCCCTAAATACTGCCTGCTATGAGAAGGAAGACATTTGCATATTTCTATTTGTATATTATATCAATAAAAATGTGTGAAGCAAGCAAAAGTAATAAATGGTTTTATTTTGATAATAATGCTGTTGGCCATATGGCATAACAAACACAAATTCCACCTTACGAATCAAGTCTTTTTAACTCATGAAAAGAAATAAAGATCTCTCCTTGCTACTGACAGATGCTAGCAAGAAATGTGTCGGTGCAGTTTCTCTGCAGAGGGAATAAATTCTACAAGTGAAGCCCAATAGTTATGTATAATTATATAACTAATCATTTTTTGTTTGGAGTAAGAGAAATCTACTGGATAAAGTACCCGTGAAGTTATATTCAATCTGATATAATATACATATAAAGCTTACAATAAAAATACATTAAACAAAATGTTCTATAACAAGCACCAAATCTATGATTACCAACAATGTAGTGGACAAGAGCGTGCTTTATCCATTTAAGATAAGTGTCAATGTTTAAAACTCATTGAGTTAATATTGATTATAGATCTTTGAATTTCATTTTATAGATTTGTTTTCAGATAACATCATGCACCGAAAAAGATAGCAAGAAAACAGTGTATGTGAAGTTACAATAAGAGCTATTCCACTCAGAGACAAATGAGAACAAGGAAGGGGGGAAGAAGCGCAACTCCTACTGCAGATAAAACCAAGCGCAAAAGAATAAATAAGTCTTGTCTCATGAAAGTCCCTCTCTTGGGGCCTCATTCTAATCCTACGATTTTTTTTAAAATAGCCGAAACGGGAGGCCGCAATTACATTGTTATTCACATAGCGGCCTCTGGCGGTTTACGGCCGTCAAGCTGTGATCCCTTGCGATTTACTCAATTGCAGCTTACTTCCGTCAAAGCCTTTGATCTTACGCGTCCGCGAGAGTTGCGGCCACAAGAAAGCCCAAATCGCTGTTCAAATGCTACGATCACCCTTCTGTCAAGACCATAAATCACTAAAACCGAGCCGCAGCTTACTTACACCCAAAAGGTCTTGCAAGGCTCTTACTTACAAATCATAGCAACAATTAAGGACATAAAAAAGCCATCCTGTACTTTGATGAGACGTGAAAGTGATTTTAGGTCTTAGAATTCATAGCACAACATCCCCCTACACTCAAATCGGCAAATAAAAAATGTTTATTTCATGTTAAATTTTCGTGTTTGATTCATCATCCAAGTCTCACGGGCTTGGAGCTTGTCAGACCCGCAATGGCTGCTGGATTAGCCTATGTCAAGTCCGTAAATGGGTTAAATCGACCTGCAGGTTACTTGGGCCACTGAGGTGTCGCAAAAGGGCTTACGTAGCACTAATTAAGCAAATAAAAAAGCCATCCTGTACTTTTATTAAAAGTGAAAGTGATGTTTGGTCTTCGAATTAATAGCACAACATTAACCTACTCTCAAATGTGCACATAAAAAAATTGAATTCATGTTCAATTTTCGTGTTCTATCCATCATGTAAGTCCCACGGGCTTGGAGGTCATTCACCCTCCAAACCCGTATGGCCTTGATTAACGAGGTCCGGGCTTGAAGGTCATTCACCTTCCAAGTCCATACAGGCTTGAATAACGAGCTATGGGCTTGGAGCTTGTTCAAGCCCGTGGGATTTTGGATGGAAAATAAACTTGAAATGAAAGATTTGATTTTGGCAATGTGCAAGCTTGAGAATGTTTTGCTATTAATCCTCATGCCTCCCCCCCCCCCATTGTGTTCCTCATCATTTACAGTGCTTTACAATGCTGGATTAAATTTATATTTGCATTTACACTTTTCCAAGCTTGCGGCCTTGAAACACGAGTTACGGGCTTGTGGCAAATGCTTACGGATGACTGCATGGTTTGCAATCGGCCGTAGAGGGACCTCTTTGTGGTGCCGTACGTGTGAATATCTAGGGCTGCGAAGAGCCGTAGCCCCAACGCGAGGAATCGCAGAGTTGCGGACATTTTGCGACTCCGATCAGAATGAGGCCCCTGGTCAGTCCTCTGGAGAATCCCTGATCATTTATGTTATACATTTTTCTCTAAGTTACTACATGAGCATGACATGAACAGTGATTTTTGAAGAAGCAGCACTCCTCAGCAGCTTATCTGATGTGGTTGAACCTTTTGGATTTACCTCTATGAAGGGCTTAACGAACGGACATTGTGCTCAATCCTGGAATTACTACATATTAGGTCTGATACAATATAACAACTTGAACTATTATACCTTCATAGACTTGTCTACGAGAATTATACTTACGTGGTGTATCCATATTGCATGATCTGCAGTACCACTTAAATATATTCATTATTTTATACTGGTTTTACTTTTTAGCGCTATGGTAGTATGCTTACACTCCAGGTCATTAGGTATTCCAATGTTTTGATATTTTCTTTAATTTGTGTGATGATGCTTTTTGTTTGCACTCTAGAATTATAGCCCAATCCTAGACTTCTAGAAGTATCCTTAGTTTTGAAAATAGTTTTCCTAGTGTTTCTTCTGTTGATAGTTATTTCATAGACATTCCGTTAGATTTACTAAGCTATACAGTATTATATAGTATACAGTATTGTATACAGTACTGATGCCCTTTTTCATTTTTTCCTATTGGTAACAGAGAATTAATGGGCATTTGCAGAATCTATCCCGCTGTTAAAGAGATTGTTAATTAGGAGACAAACAATTCACATTAAAAGCCAATAATCTTTCCAAATAAAATGTGAATTAAAGATTAATTGACCAACCTCATTGGTAGTTCTAGACGCCATGGAGATAATTAAATACTGGCTATGTATTGCACTATCCACAATATATTGTAATATACAAACTGACAAAGCTTGCTAATTGAATAACTTGATTTCAAAATACTGGTTAGAGAATAATAGTGATAATATGAAATAATGAAAGTAATAGTGTAAATGAATCACTATGAGCAATTGATTAAATATTATTAAACAGTAACATGCTATGAAAACGTTATGTATCAATTTGAAAAATAGAGGAAATATACACACTGCAAAAAAATCTCTCTACACCAATGATGGGCAACTGATCTGGACCTTTTCTGTTTTCTTCCCAACAGTGGTGGCAAACAGCGGCCACTAGGTGGCGCAGTCAATAATTTCTTCAATTTCCTAGGGTTAGGGTTAGATTTAGGGGTTAGGGTAGCGGCAGATGATAAACTTTACACTAAAAAAAAAAAATTACAAAAATCTTGGCCGCACAACCTAGTGACCGTTGGCCACCATTGCTGGCGGGCAGAAAACAGGAACGATCCACCTATATCACATGAAGAACCTCATATGCAGTCATTAAAAGGGCATCAGAGTCCTTTAATTGTTTATATTTTATCCAAAGCAAAATTGTTAAATTATTATAGGAAATGTATAAAAGGACCACTGCAGTTCAATCAAAAATACACTTGTTTGTCAAGTATGTTCCTAACTAACAATATTACCAGAATTGTAAGCCATAGGCTTCACACATTGGAAATATCTACATTTTTGGACACTCTGTTTATGAATACATGAATTCATTTTGTACTTATCAGTAGAGGAAGGGGTGGAGGAGGAGGGAACAAACAACTGGATAATACTGAAAGTGACACAACAACCCTTCCCTCTCACTGGTCCAGAATCTGGACATTGCACCTAAGGATGCAACCATAGCTCTCCAGGAATGTAAATACCCCTTTCACACACACACAACTTCCATCAATGTATCAGGACCTAGAGAACCATAATTTTTTTATGTATGACTTTTTCCTGCTTAATTATGCTCTTAGTGAAACTTTAAACTTATTGTTTTCACTGTGCAGTGGTCCTTTAATGAATAATATATAATAATAATGTATTTATTATAATAATAATAATAATAATGTATAGAATAATGTATTTAGGCGTACAACTGTTTATTATTCACTAGTGTTAGCGATATATAATGAACTGTATTTTTTATTGTTGAAAAGGGACATCCTCTACTACTCTAGTTAACTAACGCACAGGCGCATGGGACGTGCGTGAGGGCAGAATGTGGCTCCCGGACCATCTGTTGCCCACCCCTGCTCTACACACTCTACACTTGCCAGTCAAAGATTTGCAAACCTCAGAGGATCATATTTTATGAACGCCAAAGCACCCACATACTTGTAAGAAGGTCAAAAATGTAAGACTTGTAAGACTGAAACTTACATCACATTGTAACACCAATATTCTTCCTGTGAATTAAAAAGCAACTATCTGATTTATTTATAGTCAGCAGAAAGCAATTCACATGTACCTATTTATATTAGTATCTTTTTCAAGCGCAGTGAGTTATATACTCTACACGTGCCACATTTAATATATGCGCTCTGCGCGTAACACAACTTTGATACTTAGATAAAATTATTCAAGCCAAGGGCAGAAGGTGTTGTGCACTAGTAAACTACATAGCAAGCTCCAAATCAGAAAATAAATATAAATACAAAATACAAATAGCCTGTAGCCAATTATACAACATGTATACTTATGTACACAGGTAAACATTTATAAACAATCTTGTACTGCGTTATCACAATTAAACATCTCAGACATCATTATGTTATCACAGTATATACTATTTACACCATATACAGTTATGTTTAGCATCCATAATACACATTTCACATGGATATTGTTCTTTGAAAATTGCTGTGGTCTGTGAGAGAGCACTTTGAATACATGCTGTAAAATACGTCTGCGACATGATCCCAGATAGGCTAGTACACTACATTGCAATGCACATTACAGAGTCTTTGCCTGCATAGGCTGCAGAGGGCAGATCCAAAAAGGGACTATTTGTATGATTTTAGACAGAAAAAAAACGCACTTTTCAGTGCTGCTTTATAAAATAAAGCATATACAGTAAAAGAAAATAAATACATACTTAGTAAAATAAAGAAGCCATTGAGGTCCCTTTAAATGATTGCTGTAATGTTCTTACAGTAAGCTTTCATTTGATTATTAATAATTTATTACCAATTGCAGCCTTCTGGACTACCATCAAATTTAAGCTTTTAGGATATTAGCTACCCAGTGGCTTCCAAACTCTGAATAGTTATAATATTTGAAATTATTTTCTTCTAATACTTACTCAATTGCCAATCACTTATTAAATAGAACTCTATTGTAGGACTATTACAGTTATCCTTTAAATGCATTGAATCATATAAAAAAGCCGTGAAAAAAGACGATGTTTAAAAGTTCAAAATAGGCATGAACATGCGCACAATTAAATGATACAAAAATATGGTGCTCAAGTTGTAGTCTGTAGGAGAGAAGCTCGTTAGACTCTAATACTGCCGAAAAAAGCATAACAAATGCATTTACAAGAAGCAAGTCTTAGAATAACTACAATTTTCCCCTGAATTTCACACATTTTCCCCCGTTGTCATGTTTTTTGGTTCTCAGGGGAAGTTTGTAAATGTATTTTTCTTTCCTTGATGGAAACGTGAAAAGTCTTTAAGAACCATGGGGAATTTAGAAAACAGAAAAAGCTAGTGCTAACTAAAAGGCTATAACCAGCAAGATCACTATGGCTGTCTCAATGCAACTCCCAAGCTGTTGAAAGACTTGTCTCAGAAATCTACATGCAGACAAGCTGTTTCATTTTTTTATATTTGTACATTTTTTAAACTTATGTATATATCACTTATTTTCATAATTGCATGAATGACTACAACAGAATAAACTTATAGTAACTGTATAAGATAACTGTACATTTTTATTCCTAAGTGACTATGGCTAAAAGCTTCACAGGGGGTGCTAAATAGTTCTCTAAGGCCGAGACGACTGTTTCCTGTTTTTTTTTCATTAGAATCCGTCAAAGTAGTTTCAAAAGAACCACTTTTTAGACTAAATGCTTAGGGAATTTTGACCTATGAGCAACTTTCAAAAAGCTTAGTGCTCACTCATTGCAAAACTGTCTGGATTCTCTTTACGAATTGTTATAAGGAAATCTAAACAGTAACGATTTCGCTTACATTTCAATATAGCTGTGTTATCTTTTGATTTACACCTTAAATTATAAACGGTTATTTATAACATGGTTGCAGAGAGGGGGAACAGAAACAGGGGAGAGGGGGAAAGAGACACGGGAGAGGGGAAAAGAAACACAGGAGAGGGGAGCGGGAAAGAGACACGGGAGAGGGTGAAAGAGACACAGGGGAGGGAAGAGACACAGGAAAACATGAAAAACTATACCTTCATTTTTTGTTTTTGTTCTTTTTGTTTTTTTATACTTTATTTTTATTAAGACAAACCGTAAAATTCGTAACATTACATCATAGTTCCACTAGCAAAATCAAAAAGTACATATTAAGTGAAAGCACTTAAAGCAAACATGAGATATTTTAACAATAAGATTAATAGATGTTTTGATGTACTTTGTATTAATTATTTTGTTTTACAAAGATTATGAGGTCCGTCTTTTGTCTTTTTTTATTATTTTTCTAGTATTTACCTCTCAGCTTTACGTTAAATATCTAAAAAAAAAATCCAAGTTGGAATTTATAGCGGGGTATATGAAAATAGAATATTGCAGTTACTGATCTAACAAAAATAAGCTCTATTTTCTCACTTTAATGAGAGGTAGTAAACATAATTAAACATATTTAATTAAATTTAAACAATACAAAACAATTATAAACATATGGCCTAAACTTATAGTGTTTATTTTTACTTAACTGTCTCAGGTTCAGTTTGTCTTCTTTGTGTGTTTCCCTCAGCGGTCCCGGGCTCCAGACCGAAGACCCCAAGTATCTACCACAAGTAGTAAAGAAAACTGCTAGATAATCGAAGGACGTAGGCTTGTGTATTCAAACCAGGCACCCCAAATATCCAGAAATCTTTGCATTGTACTTGCTAGAGAGTTATCCTTTAACTAACTGCTATAAAATTAATTTTGTATTTGATACCAATTAAATCTAGCTTATTGGATTTCCAGTTCCTGGCCATGTGGCTTTTTGAAGCAAGGGTTAAGTAGTTAATAAGTTTATTTTGAGGGGTAGAAAGGGTAATAACAGGCATTCCTAAAAGACACATTTCTGCCGTTAAGTTAATAGTCGAGTGAAACAAGTCAGATGATTAATGACTAAGTTGACTAATATCGTTCTATATTGGTTTTACTTTTAGGCAGTGCCACCGAATATAGGCAAAAGAGCGTATTGTCGGGGACCTCTAACACAGTTTATATTTCCTTCATTTAACTAGTCTCTAGTTTTATATAAATAACTAAAATCTCTTGCTAGCTATATCTATAGTTCTAAATAATGGAACAAGATAAAGATACTATCACTTCAAGAAGTAGTCAGGCTGTCTGATAAGTCAGTGCCAAAGCACTTTAGAAAACAGATTGGTTGATGTTGTATATATGTAGTAAACAGTAACATGGCGGCAAAGTGCTAAAAGTGGTGACAACTGCCAGGCGAAGAACATAACATAAAACAAGTTTCTATACATATTTATAGTGATGAAAACACATACAGACTCTGCACTTAAGACCTCACACTTTAGGGAAGATAATTGTAGAAGATTAAAGTGAGAGATGGAGGTTCAATCATAAGACTGGATAAATTATAAAACAAGGTGACAAGGACTGTTAGAGTCATATATTACGGTTTCTCTTCAAATATATAATATTGCAGATTCCTGCACATTAGGACTGACCTTTCATGTTAACACCTTAACAATATTTCATTTTAATGAGCATTTATATGGAGATGCTTTTCAGCTAACAAGGTGCCAATCCAACTTATTGTCAGGCTGTAAATATACCTCACTACAGTGTCAGTATATTTCCTTTGTCATATCTCTGCTATAGCATCATTATAATAATTTCCTTGAGCTCAGCAGTATACTTTCTAAGTAAGCAGTAAAGGCATAAAATATAACACTAATGAAACAACTTTTAAGATAACATCAAAACCATTCCAATGAGATCACTGCACATAACTAGAGTATTGACTTTACTTTAAACATGTCACGTTTTTGTAGATTTTTAATGAAGAAGCATAGTTCATAATTTAATGGTTGTCAACAGGTGGTAAGCAGGTCTATAAATGTATTTTATAGATGGAATTCTAAAATAATATGATGCATTGTTTGTTGACAATATATTTGGCATTGGTCTTAAAAACAGATAAAATAAAAAGTTATAAAATATGCAAGATGTTCACAATAAAATTACTGATATTCTACTCAGTCTGCTACTTCAACCTAGTATCTAACGCAATTGTAATTAATACAAACTATAAAAATCAAGTGTTTCTAATTATACACTATTAAAAGACCACTGAGCTCTGGATTTTTTTTTTTTTACAATGAATCAAAGTTAATCTCTTCTATGTGTGATATGGTCTCCATTCCATGGCTCCCATAAGAAAAGAACTGAGGCCTCCATTCCAGGGTCCTGTAAAAAGAAGGATGACATGCAACTATGGTAGTTTTGAAAAACTATACTAGAAAATAGAAGCCTGTTAAACTTACTGACTCGCACTTATGGGGATTTGCCTGGAGCTTACTTCTTACAAGAGCCATGTAACGGAGGCCTATGTTCCAGTTCTACATGTGATTTTACCTAAAGTGAAATTGCATAACAATCTAGCCTAAAAAATCTAACTTATTGCTACGTGCTCTTGTAAGAAATCTAGCCTAATGCTACTAGCCCTAACTATATCTAAAGCAAAATCCTTCTTTGCTGCAGTTGAGGCAAAGAAGGGGTTAACAACCCATCCACCTATGCACCTTAATACCCAGGGGTGCGACAACAGGCCCCCTTCCCACACCCACTTATGTTTTGGTGGCATGGTCAATTAAGCCCCATCAGTGTGTACATGGGGATCCTGGTGGACCCCATGGCATCTAAAATAACCATTTACAATAGGTGTCCCCATGAACTGCCATGATATGCCAACCTAATATTATTCTGTATTTTAACCAATCGGAAATCTCTATTTTTCCAAAGTGGTTAAAGTTGCAATTATTCAGAATAGAGTTTTAGTAATAGTGTTGCCCTGATTTGATAGCCTGCCAATCATGGAATATAAAATAGTCAGATTGTATCATGTACCCCAATAGGAGATAGGTACTATTGGAGCCCCTTTGGAATCACATGGGCTACTTATCTAATCAGAATAAGTAATGGGCTTAATGAGCGATTAATGAGCCTCCCAACCCAATGCACAACTGGTTGGGGGAGGGAAGTCCTGATGTCCATTCTTGGGGTGTTAAGGGGGTTCAGGAGGATAACCCAAGCTCATTTTATGTATGAGGGAGAACAGTGCCCTAGGCCCCATATTTTATTAACCCCTTCCTTGCCATAGCAGGGGTTTATATATATAGTATATATATATATATATATATATATATATATATATATATACTGTATACTTACTGTATAGATGGACGGGCAGATAGATGGAAAGAGACAGGGAGCTAAGAACGTTAGGGCTATTGTAGCATGTTCACATTTAGTAGTGGATAGTGTTGCTATGGAGTCAATAACTTTTACAGTTCTTTTGCAGAACAAATATAATAACTCCACAAACTGGGTCGACTCAGCCTTACGTGAATTTCTACATTAGCCATATAATTGAACCCTTTCATATCGCAGCAAAGTTTGTCTTATCATTCAGTATAAATTACAGCAGCCTTATAAAAAAGAATTTGGCATTTGAAAATAGCCCATATCATCACAGAGTGATAAACAGAAAGTTGATATTCCATGTTTTCATTATTTTGATTACACTTAAGGTAAGATTAAGAATCCTCTTACTCTTTTTTTTATTATGTAAATGTTTTTAGGTGGTTACTGGGTTAAATTTTCATTTACTAAATTATTATTTAACTTCTTAAATATTGTACAAGCCACTGGTTCTAAGGTGTGATGTTTGATAGAGATAACCATGTTTTAAGACATGATCTCCAGGACGCCTTATGGTTTACTATATCTAGAGCAATATCTCAACATCTTTGCGTTTATTTTCTTTGATTTTACTTGCTTTCATTCTCCATGGGAAAATAACATTAGAATATATGACACTCCACAAAGTTGTTTATCACAGTGGTCAGATTTTCTAAAGTAAAGGGCTGGAGACATTGTGGTGTACTTATCCATTTGTAGTAGTTTACTATTAGACAAACGTACTAAAAGTTCACCCACACTTCAAAATTTAGGACATTTGGCCCAATCTCTAAAATAAAATCTGGCTTGTTTTTATGACTAAATTGAAGGAAAGCAATACAGACTAAAAACTGTAATTTGTGTTTTGGATCCAAAAAACATGTAGAAGCCAAAAATATACACCTTACCTAGATCTAGCAAATCCTCTTATTACACTAAGACTAATCAATTACATATTTTGATACTTCCTGGCACAAATTTGTTTTATTAATATTTCAATAACTATTCCCATTGTGATTTTTATCTGTCAGTTTAAATTGCATAGACCATTAAAAAGAGATTGCCATGTTGGTACACCACTAAATGACTTTACTTGGTGATAACATGAACACCAAAATCATGTTTGTGCAGTAATTAGAGTTGACATTTCTGTTTTGTATTTCTAAAAATACATATACGTGACATTTTATTGTGTCTTAAACACAATCATTAAATTAATAAAACATAATATACAGCTCCAAATGGATATAATTGCCTCTGCTTATCAGATTTAAAAGAAACATACAAATATAGAATAGGGACCAGATAAGAAACAAAAGGCTCATCTAATCTGCATGATTACAGTGGTGTTTTCGTAAATTCTCAGGATTGACTTGGGTATATCCCTGGTATGCGTGAAGTCTTTTACTATCACTATCACAGGATTCCTGCCACTTTCCTTGGCCCTAAAACTTACTTTGATTGTTAATGCACAGTCACTTCGATGTATGCTGGTTACTCATTACACAACACTTCTCCAATAATCACGTCAAATTAATTTGTGTCTCTGCCTAATTATATAATATATTCTAGTATGTTGCATCTCAAGTAGAACTTGATCATTTTTACTGCCACACTATAACAACTAGCATAAAACACCTATATATACGAGTTCAAAGTAAGTGTTAGTGTTTTACATACATTTTTTAAAGTTGTTTTATCATATTATTGGAAAGATGGATCCTGTGTTATGATTAACATTAGAACGTGTATGTCCCTTTAATTTATGTGCATCATGCATAGCTGCTATAAATTGAGAGAGCACTCAGTAAATTAGATAAAAATCATCCCGTCTTTAGCAGAGGACATATGCTTTAAAATACTTCTATATAAATTTGGGAAATAGAAGCAAATAAATCATTTGTGTGTGAGTCATATTTTATCCTACTTTCTGACATGAAGCTGTATCTGCTATTTTAAGTAGAATGTGCATCTAATCATAAATGCTTAAAATAAATATTCTAAAATACTTCATGGAAGGAAACTTACTGCCAGCTTCTTGACATATTTTGTAGAGCATAGTCTACAAAAGCATGTGTGACCCATTGCTCGCTCTATTTTGCATAACATGCAATTTAGTCAGTGTAATTTATTTTTCTCTACTTTGATATTTGCAGAAAATTTTAATTTAGGAGATTAAATAAATTAAGTGATTGCTAAAATAAGCTCATAATTGTGATTTCTGACAGATTGCATATCACACTACCAATGATGATAAAGTTGTGGAGCTGCTTTATTACTGGCTTGGATTCAATCAAATTAGACCTGGTAGGACTAAGCGACTATTTTAATCTAACAGGTGTTTTAACCTGTCCAATGTGATCAATCTCTTCGATTATTATACTGGCTTTAGTTTTTGTTCCCAAATTTTAAATCTAAGTAGAATGTCGAATGAAGAGATTCTGATGTCACAACCTATCATGACTTATCTGCCACGAGAAGTTGGAGAGAACCTTGAGAAGTGATCATGACAGCAAAGGGCTGTTTTATTACTATCCTTATCATTTATTATTCTTATGATTACTTCTGAGTAATACAATACAACTCATTTCTTGTTTGGTTAATTTCCCTTGCTGCCATACAGCTAATAAGACAGATGAACAACTATCTGGAGAAGAACTTTCAGACAAAAAGGCTTTTATTTTTGTTTTCTAAAAAGATTTAGCATTCTATTTTTTTACATATTCACAATATAATATGATATTTTAATATCCCGTTACTAGTACAATTAAAACATATTAAAATATTACAATTATTATCCCAATAATTAAATGATACAGAATCTAGTCTTTCTTAGAAATCAAAAATAAATCTCAAAGTAACACTCATTACCCTTTGGATATTATTTTTCTTCACAGCACAGCAAAGATGTTATCGTGTTAAATTGGATTACCTTTGTTTACAATATTTTTCTATAGATAGAAATTGGGAAACACTTACAGTCAGAACTGTATTTAACATTATTATTTTTTTCAAAGTATCATATTATATCCCCTACAGGTCATAATTACATAATCAAATATGTCACTGATTTAGTGACCTTAATAATTAGAAACATATTATTATATAATTATCAATTTTCCTTATAATAGATTGCAAATTAAATTATTACTTGCATTATTAATGGTATTTATTTCATTTCAATAAAACGAAAATGATTTTTTAAAATTAATTAGCATGGTGTTGTGAATGAACATGTTGAAGCGCTTGGCAGTAAATTACTTTTACATTGGCACAAAATACAGTTAATTGACACAGTGGCTGATTCCCAGTTTCCCTTTTAAAGCTTCTGGTAGGAAATGAATTTACAAGAACTAACAAAAACACACTAAACACCAGACCTCGTCAGTATTCAAACATGTCCCAGATAGAGACATTTGTTTTACCCCTTAAATTGAACATTTAAAAACAGCACACAAGGAACATGTCTGGATTGTATTTCTAAGGGTCATTTATAACAAAGCACCTAAATTAATCTACAATCTCATTCTTCCTTTTACTAATGTTATTTTTGATAATACATAACAAATAATACAAGCTTCACATTATTCTACTTATCCAATGAGTACATAGCAAGTTGTAAATATCTCCAAACATATTGATACAAGTTTGTAAGACTCTATATTAGTGGTAATGTGGGTGTGTGTACTCATAATTGACTCATATTGACCCATTAAAAGACCACTGAAGTATCATACTTATTGCATGTTCTTTAAAAGAACTTTACTTCCTAATATATTTAAAAAGCAGAATGAAAAAATAAACACTGCTTTTCATTTTTAACGGTTTAGTTTTGCAATAATGGGGGATGTTATTTGTTTTATTCTTACCGAGATTAGTCATCTGTTAGGGACACTGGATGCAGATAAGCTCTCTATTCAGTTCTACTAAAAGTCTGCGCCATTGTTATGGAATATAATAATGGGTTTCAGGGGAAGTTTCACCGCAGTGGAATTATTCCCACTCATTTAAACCAAGAAGTAGTATTCTTGATGTTCAAGAAACATTAAGTAAACCTCAAACACAAACAGAGTCTGTTCAGGTTAAGGCTTTTTCTAAATATGATCTTATACCCATGTCTTGCACAGTTATCAATTTTATTTTGTGGTTACACATTTCAAAACAATGTTAAGTTTCTTCGAACTTAAAGTGGTCCTTTAATGTCTGTAGAACTTCCTTAATACATAAAGTGTGGCAATCAGAGGTCTTTCAGAACTATGTATATGAGATACACAATCTCATTTTTTTACCTGGTTCTTACATTTTAAATGTATTGCCCTTACCTTTTGTCTTCTGTACATCTTAACATGAAATAGCAATGCTAAAGGATCCGTTTTAACATAAATATATTTCATAGCACTTCTGTCAAAATACTTGCTAATGAAAATAGTTCAGAGAATTTGAATAGCCATAATTAGACTGAGTACCTTAGTTTAGTTGTGCAAATATAAAAAAAGTATTCCTGTACAGAATGGTATCTTTGTATTGGATCAACACAAATTGTTGGTACCTGTTAATTCCATCTAACAAGTTATTGCTTAAAATTGGAACAAGATATTTCTCAACTGTGTCTCCCCTAATATAGTAAATTGTCTCAATAAAATTCTATCATTACATGCAATAATTTTTTTGTAAGCTATATTGCAATCAGCATTTACACAAAAAAATATTAGTAATATGTAGACTTAAGGCAGTTTAGAAACATTTGTTCAATGCTATAGGGATGTCCATGTACAAAAGTGAACGTTAGATACCAATACATTTTAATTTGAATTATTTCAATAACAACCATTCAAAAACGAATTATATTTTATATATGTTATGTATACTGTAGGTTGCATGCCTCCTGCCTTCAGCTACAGTAATAACCCATGGATTGTAAGGATTTGGGTCTATCATAGCCAGCATGCAATGAGGAACACCTCCAGTCATGGAGATCAGGAAATCAGGATAACAGGATCAGCCCAGTCAATGCCATCTAAATCTTAGTCCCTTTCATTAGGACCCAGCAGTGTTATAGGATACAAAAAAAATAAAGAGCCTTTCCATTTGGAGACCAGAATCAAATACACGCCTTGGTTATGTGTAATCAAACAAAGCACACTTTATGTAAAAACACAGCATATTTATGTATAACAGTAACCAATCCAGAAGAGCCCCAACCTTGGGAAAAGAACCCATTGACCAAATGCAATAGTGCAGTATTTGGACCACATGCCGTCACATTACGTATATGAAGTCATAGTTATTAATTACCCCCTCATGGGTAGGAGCCTGGATGGCTAATAGATTAATCCCTTATATTCTCTTCTAGCTCTCTAAAACTCTACAAGGGTAATCAGTCACAATAGGCGCAGATAGGCAGTCCAAACTGGTATGTGTGCCTTTAAACTAGTAAGTCCGGACATCACCTGATTCTGGTCTATAGCCCACACTCTATTGAACTCAATATGTTAACCATCTTGTAACAATACAGTAATAACAGTAACTACATTTCCACCAAGAAAAAGTTATATGCCCACACAGTTCCATTGTCCAGGAAGTTGTGACAAACATTATAATAATTACTGCGCCTGTTAAGGCCACATACTCATATTCTGAACAACATGTCATAATTCTGGTAAAGTCCCTTGAGGGTGGTAGCCCCATGAGCTAGTAGCCACAATGTTCCAGTAGTCACCAAAGAAAAGAGTCTATAACAGACATTGGCCCTTAAAGACCATGTTTGTGGGGCTCAGGGGGGTTCCACCCTAGCCCCCAAAGTGGGTCATTACACTTATGTGATGCTAAAGTCACACAAGCTCTGCTCCATAAAAAAAAATGGTTTTGCTTGCATGAAAATGTTGTGTTGCAGAGATTGAGAAAATGCATGTTTAACTGGCGAATTTGGAGAACGCTTGAGAAATCTCTGCCTAGGCTCACTAGATGAAAATCTGGTACTAAATATATGGTTTCATTTTTACTATACTTATAGAATAACAAACACATAAAAATCTAGTTAGTTGATCTTGTTGACTGTATGCCTTGTTTTGTCAAAAAACTAAAATATACCATTTTACTCAAAATATTTTTGGGGAAAGAAATGTTTAGAAATGGGATAAAAGCAGAAACATTGGAGTTAATCAACCTAGTCACGCTCTTCAGGCTTCAATAACAAGAAAGTTTTATCATATTTTACAATTAAAACTTTATAAGTAGAAATGAACTATTCAAATGACATTTGCATCTGAAATACAGTTTCCATCATTCCTTTTTCAACTAGTAAATATAAATGCTGTTTGTCATGACCTGTACTATAGAAGTACGTTTTCACTGCAACTTTTCTGTTACCCTCTTAATATGAAGCAATTTTAATACATCCATGAAACCACTCAATACTTAAATCCATCTAATGTTTATTTTAACTATACTTGTGTGGTCTAACTCAGAGAAAGCAGACTCATTTTATCATTGAACTATATTGTCAGCCACCAGTTTATCTAATAAGGAATGTCCATTGCTTTTTAAGTTTAGGTATAAATATCCATTAGAAGCTATCAAAATCAAAGGACCACTGTACAATAAAATAATGTCTGTTAAGATGAAAGTGCATGCACAAATGTACTTGATTTAAAATGTTTAAACTTTGCAATGCTAGTAGTTATACTTTAACTCTACAACAACAAAAATAGTTTTTTTATATATATATATATATATATATATATCTGTTTATCTGCACCGTATGGAAATGTATTGGAATCATGAAATATGTATATCTCAACATATTGTATTGAGAACAAAAAATAATAATAAACCTAATAAAAAAAACAAGGTATTCAATCACAGAACAAATTAATCTTAATAGGTTAGTTCTGTGGACATAATAATCTAAAACTAATCTATCCTTCTTCTTTCTATCTCTCTTATCACCTCCTCTCACTCCCATCTTCAGGACTTTTCTTGTGCTGCCCCTATTCTTTGTAACTCTTTGCCTCGCTCCACTTGACTATCCTTCTGCCTCAAATCTTTCAAATACTCACCAAAAACTCACCTGTTTAAATAAGCTTATACCCTTAAGTCTTAATGTACACATCACATCTATTATCCTTCTATATCTCTCCCATACCCTTTAGATTGTAAGTCTGCGAGTTTTCAATCTTCCTATGTGCTTTAGTTAAAGCTCTGTGTACATTTGAATTTAACATCAAAGACAGGTCCCTCCATTCTCTTCTATTCATTGTGTTAATATTGTTTTGACTTCAACTTACCCCTGTATAGCGCTATGGAATAAGTTGGAGCGTTAGAAATAAAGGAAATAATAATCTCATCTGAGAGCAACCTCTTTTAGCTCATGTGTGCGCTTAACAGGGAGAAATGCCCTGGAGTTGATCAGTCTGGCCTCACCTAATAGAGTGAAACAGCCTTGAAATACCAGACAATTCTACCCTGAACAAGAGCCATAGCAAACCCCAAATATACTTTTCAGCCATAGTTGGGCCTCATTAGTAGGGTGTAACTGAACCCAATAAGGCACATTGAACAAGAAGTTCATGTCTTTAGCCTCTTATCACCCTTAAGGAGACTAACCCCTTAGGGTCATTTGCATAAGCAACAACCAAAATAGAGGTGTTTACTGTTATATGTTTCTGCCCAACATGCTGTGGTGCTTAATTCTGCCCCTTTGCCATAATTAATGGTGAGTTAGCTGAAGCGGATTTCCTGCTGTGTGCTCTGGTCTCTTTCTGCTGTGTACTCTAGTGTCAGCTCTACACCAGTCAGATAATGGAGTCCACAGCAGGAAGTCTGGTATGGCTATCCTGCCCTTAATTATGCAATAGATGTGGAGTTAATAGCACTTTCGGACAGAAACCTCTAAAAGTAAGAGCTTTAAAGTATTGCTACTAGCATTACAAAGTTTAAACATTATAAACAAAGTATACATATGCATGTACTTTTATTGTAACAGTTATTTTTATAGTACAGTGGTATTTATTAATGTGAAGCCAGTAGCTATTTAGTCTGGTAACAATGTGAAGCTACATATATAATCAATTGCACTTAATGGGTGTTTTATCCAATAAGTACTAATTTAATTGAGGTAATGGAGAATGTTCAAGCGGCATCTAGTCCTAGCTCATACCCACGCGAAATGGGAAAACTGTATGTATTTATTAACCATAATTAAATAGTACCATAAATATAGCTTTAAAATTTTCATTTTTTTTGTTTCAAAAAAGAGTTATTTGCTCAAGGCAATTTTTTTTCTCTAGGGTTTTAAGGATTTTTTTCTTCCATGAAGATACTGTTCTCATTCCATATCATTTAATAACTTAATATCTTTGCAAACAGTCATACTCTATTAAAGAATCACAACTACATTAAGCCGTTTTTTTACCACCCTCCCAAGTGTTATCATTTATATTTTGCTGTCACTACAATTTTAAGGCAATAAGGGCAATTATGTACTGATAAGTGAAGATACTATTTTAATTATACATGTTTTGTATTGTATTTTTGCTCATTACCACTACTTTATTTTATGTATGTAATCATAAAAGAACGCATCCTCAAACTAGCAATCCTCGAGACACCTGTATGCAGTTATCTCATTCATTGCATGTTGTCCGCTGAGCATTTCCTTTTCTCCGACTTATTGCTTTCATAATCTCTATCATCTGAGGTTAATTGTTATTATTGAAATATCTACTATCTACCAAACAAAGGAGCACAAATGAAAATATCCACTGAATGCAATAAGAGCAAAGAGTAAATAAGTATAAAAAGGCAAAATAAACATACAAAATAACATTTTGATTTAAATTCAAACTCACAAATAATATCTAAGGTAATGATATATTAAGTAGAAAAAGTAATTCAATACTTTCGATTCTGTACACTATAAAAATCATATGATCACGGAAACAAGTGGTGGTTTTAGGTAATTTTATAGAATCATCTTAGATATACTTTTATGGCATAAACATGTAAAGAACATTTCTATTGAAAATTGTATTGATGAAGGTAACATTCACTATAGATCTACCTTCTTCCACGGATATACCATCATAGAAAAGACCAGTATTTTTGGAGTGTGTTTTTATCTAGTAAAATGTGTACACTAAAAGCCTATTCATAATTGGCCATTAATGCACAGTATACTTATATGATTCTTCCCATGGGTGAGGTTTATGCAAAATTTATATCAGACTTAGAAGATTTTAATATACTGTATACTCACAAACTTTGTCTATAACATTTCTGAATATATACAAAAAAATGATTTGTGAGCCGTACCAAGTTCCCTGCTCCTTTCAATGAGCTTCTCTGTATTCATTGTATCCATTAAACAGAATTACGTTTTCACTGGAATAATGACACTTGACATCACTTTTCTAAGACCCCCTTCACAAGTCTTATGCAAATTCATTTTACTGTTAGATAAAAAAAACAGATGGGGTTGCAGGTACTCTTTTATATCTACATATAAGAATGCCTCCAACAAACCTTAAAATAAGACAAAAGGGTAGTCATGGTTATCGAGGCAACTCATACCATATCTTACTGAATATAGCAAGAATTCTTTCTGCATAGGTTTATAAATATATATATATATAAATATTAATTCCTGCTAACTCTTACAAAGTTTACCCTTTTGTGAATCTGAGTCAGTTTCTTAGTAAAAACAGTTGGATGACAAGTCATTTTAGAATTATTTTATGGTTAAGGCTATGGAGATCAAATGGGACTGAACAGACCTAAAGGTGTCCAAATGCAATGGAGGAAATTTACTAAGTATCTCAAGTGTTGGAGATGTGAATCCTGTATTTATTGTGCACTCTTTCATATGGGAAAAATTGAGATCACAACCCTTCTCACCTCATCTCAGCCACTTGAGATGCATAGCAAAATCTCCTCAATAAGTGTAAAAGCAGGCACTTTGAGTCATGTTAACATTTAATTCACAAAAATCACCTATTTTTATTTCACGTTTCATGCTATGAAAATCCTAATTCTTATATGAAAGAAATGAAAGTTGGAGGATTTCCAATTCCTTAAATACATTTATTTTTAGTATGCATGATGAGCATAATGTTATCAGGATATCGTACTGTAGAATTGATGAGTTTGAGTTTTTAATGTTTTAAAGCATAATATGATTAAGAAAACAGCACAGTGCTGTTATGAAATACAGCTCGTACATGGAACCTGTGATGTCATAATAAACCTATATGTTCGCATACGAATCCCTTGTTAGTACGTAAAATAGAATAAGTTCAAAACAGAAACCACATTCCACGGTAGTTGTATTACATTCTTACTTGACTCTAGATGTGTATGGTCTAATAATGCATAACTTACTATATATTTCCTATCTTATGTGTCATTCATATTAGGTAGACAAATAACATAACATGAACTCACTACAACTCTTTGTGTCCAAAAATACACTATCTGAGGTTGTGTTGCAATGGGAAATAAAGATAAATTAATCTGTATAAAGAGTAAAGAGGTTATAATAGAGAATTTACTTTTTGTAGAAAAACCTGGAAAATGTTTTTTTTATTTATCTAGAAACATATAATTTCAATTTGAAGCATAGCACATTTTTGTTTTCAAAATACTTCATTTTTTTTTAAGTACTTATATCCTAATATCCTGTAGGATAGTCTGAAACAGTTTAGAGCACATACATCAATCTAAAACTTCTACAAAATCTGTAATATTAGGACATTTACCCTGGCTACACAAATCAGTTACAAAAGCATGCAAAAAAATACAAAAACGTTTTATGATGCTAATAAAATAATATACATTATCTTAATATTTTTCACAGTACATATTAACACTTGTTTAACTTATTTATAGGAGAGTAAAACTTTTTTTTTTCTATACAACTTGCCTAACAGTGAATAAAGTAATTGAACCTATGGTTGGAAATCATTATTTCACATTCTACTAAATACAGTTCTTCTAAACCACAAAACTGTTCTAGTAGGAGTATGATAGTCCCATAGGTTTCTCAATGGATGCAGAATGAGGCACTTAATCTTAGATATGTTTATCATTATATTCTTAACAATTTCTAATTAAGTCTTTCAGGTCCCTTCTGGTTTCAAATTTCTATTCCACACTAATATAGTAGTAGAACTGCAGCCATCTGGTCCCGGTAACTAGTTGTGTAATAATTCAAAAGCTTTCTGTTTTAAAGCTTGTGTTTGAAGCTATGTTAAAATTGTCAGGTTTATAAATAGACAGAATGATGAAAGGCAATAGAAGGGATGATACACCTCTTACAATGAAGCATATTGATGTATTCCACAGTACACTTCAATTCTGGTGTCTTAGAGTTTCCGACAGGGTTAATCGAGTTGCCAAGAGATTAATATTATAGGATAATAAAATCACATTTGATTTATGGCACAATGTTTTGATTTATGATTTTTGCACTTTTCAACAATGTAGATTATCCTTTAAAAGCTCTCAAATGAACAGAAATCACAATACAGTATTGGAAATGCCCTTGGAAATAAACCTAACCCTGAGTACTTATTTCACTGCCAGTTTCTTTCATAAATACTTTGAATCAACCCAATCACAACATGATGAATTGCTAAGTTACGGGAATCTTTCTTCAAACTGTGACAACCTCATTTGAACATTCAATTCTCTGCAGCTAAAACAAGAACTGTGCTATAGCACGACTTTATTTAATGCATAGTCATGCCACTATTACTGCAACAACATCAAATATATAATTCATAATCTATTGCATGATGTACTGTCTTTTAGACACTCTTCAAATATGCATAAACATGCAACCAAATATTAATTGAATTTGAAACCAAATCGAATATATATAAATACAACATGTTTAATGATAGTGAGATATTGTAAAATTCTTGAAGAATATTTGTGCTTCATGCATAAAATAATGAAAGTGTATAATTTATAATATATTAACAAAAAAACTAATAATCAGAATATTGATGACTACTTGATCAAATTTTTAGAAATGTTTTAAGAATTTTAATATATGAAAATTGGTGATAATAAGGAAAAGAACGAGGGAACATATGTATAAATAAGTGTGTGTGTATATATATATATATACATACATATATATATATATATATATATATATATATATATAAAATATATACATACATATACATACATTTATTCAAATTTTTTCATTAATATATATTATTTATATAAAAGTAAATTGACCCTACCTATTGCATCCATGACCCTATAATTAGCCCATTGCACTATTTCAACAGCAACACATACCTTAGTCTAGTATGGTTGCTCTGCAATAAGTAATCAACTATAAAGGTATGTCATATATATATATATATATATATATATATATATATATATATATATATATATAGATAGATAGATAAACCTTTACATTGTAAGTCTGCGAGTTTCAATCCTGCGTGATGCTTTAGGGAAAGCGCTATGGACACCGGATTCCAAGCTCAAAGACAGTGCCATCCACTCTTTGCATGTGTGTATCTTTAACTTGTCATTGCCTGTAACTTAACTTATGTACAGCGCTACGGAAAATGTTGGCGCATTACAAATAAACGATAATAATAATAATTATAATATTATAGTGTCTCAGTGCAGTTCTGTGTATATGATCGAGCCATATGAATTCTTCTATAATACTCAATGCTCAAGTTATACATAATGAAACCTGTAATTGCTTGTATCACAATATTACCCACTTTCTATACACACCAAAGTCTCAAATACATAGATTCACTAATAATCTCAAGGGCTGAGATGTGCTTCACTGAGCCTGCAATAGCATTATTCCCCATAGGAAATAGACTTCCCGGCCGTCTGTGAAATACATTGCAGCCCTGCTTACTGAATGTATTTCTTTATATGTTCATCTTTGTACCCAGTGTTTTTTTTTTTTATATTTTCTTCTCTCAGCTGACTCGGGCCTCCATTCCAATTGCTCTTGTAAGAATTCTCGGAAGGCTGATTGCAGCTATGGGAGTTCTGAAAGGCTAATTAACTAATCTATAGCTCCCACAAACAAATCCTGTAAAAACTGACTTTCACCCAAATGAGCTTTCCCGCAACTCTCTAGCTCTAACATGTGCTCACACCAGTATGGACTCCATAGCAACACTACAGAATGGTAGCCACTAACTTGAACACACTACACTAGCCCTAACATGCGCCCTTATCTCTATCTTCATAAGCCCCTTCCCATGGAATGCAGGGGGTTAAATAATAATAAAAACTAATGTAGGGAGTTTATAACCATCTGCCTATGACCCGCTGATCCCTATGTCCCATGGAAACCCCTGTGACTTCCCCTTCATCCCTGCTATCCTCATTCCCTGGGATTCATCCTTTGTACCCGGTACACCCTATGAACCAGGTGTTACCCCCAACTAAACTAAAGTATAACCCTGGGGGCACATAAGGACCCCAATTCAACAAAATATTAACCGTTCACCATGGGGGTCCAATGGTACACTAATCTATGACATTGGGATCCTCATGGACTTCCATGGCATCTATCCTCTTCTTTCTTGATTGAACTACTTAATCCTTATCATTGGCCCGTGGAAACGAGACTCCAATCAGGAACTCCCATGCAACTAATGTTTTTTTGAGCTCCCCTTAACCTTATGTAATATTTTTTTGGATTTGAATTGGCTGAAATGTGTGTCAGTCAGATTTGATAGAATTACTGCATTAAGTCTAACCAGTCAGAATACATAGATAAAATAATCAATTCCGATTGCCTGAAACATGATTTGCATCCACAAAATTAGTATATAACATATGGGAGCATTTAAAATACATTATATTTTTAAAGAGTAGCTGTTTTTTAGGAGGAGGCTAATTTCCGCAAGCTGATGACAGAGGACTTCAATTAAGAGAGAAAATCAATATCGAAGTACCTGTTAATCCAGGGCTGAAGAGTGAGGACAAGGGCTTTGATGATCATTGCTGGAGTGAATCAGCAGGATAGGTAATGTATATTTTCTCTCCTTAAAGGTTTAATTCTTTTTTATTGCTTGTAGTTTTATTATGTATTTAATACTAGGGACTATAGAGGTCCTTATAGACCCCCATAAAGGGGTTAGGGTTCATGGGGTCCAATATGGACTCCTGTGGTGGGAGGTAGAGTGCCATGCAGATCTTTAAAGGATCCTCATGGTATAAGGGTTAACTTACAGTAGCTGCCATAAAGGTCCATGAAAACCCCCAGGGCCATAGAAGGTTATACTTTGGTTGGGGATCCTCTAGCTCATTTCGGTAGTGGGCATTAAGGGGTAATCTGGGGGTTATCTGGTCTCATAGGGGGAACGCATATTGAGGCTGGTTAGGAGGTAGCGGTATTCATCTCCTAATAGTGTCAGATTTCAGCTATTAAGCTTTAAATCAAAATCAAGGAGTTAGTTTCTTCATAACATTGAATTTAAAGCATCCAGAGTTCTCTGATGCATTTTTTTGCCTTTCCGGGTGTTGAAAATAAACGTCAGTTTTTTAAAAAAAAATTTAAGCACTCGAGATCGGATATGGTTATGGCAAGCGATTTTTACAATAGTTATGGGGCAGGTATTTGAGGCTTAGGATATTAGGAACATGGCACTCAGATGGTATTCTTGGTAGTTTAGATTTCAATGTTTGATGTGTTAGCTTGATAGTGATTTGCAAGATGTTTGATGATTCTTGCACACTTATGAGCTTTCCTTTACTTCTATAGAAAGCACTAGTAATTGTAGATGTCACATTGCCACTGTGCATTTAAAGTCTCCTCCAGCCTCAGGAACTTGAGAATAAGAAACCAAAATAGTGGATATAAAATGTAAAATATTATAAGCTGTATTTTATTTTCCATTCAATTTTTTTATATATGTTCAATACAAAATTAAATGACAACGGTGTTCTCTGCACATTGCACGCACTTTGAACATATATACTTAAATTATATATACTGTATTTATTTTTTCTAAAGTTAGTTGTGCGTTACTAAGAATTTTATTGCACTTCTCACAGTGTAGGTGTATTTTACACAATAAGCACAACTCTCCATGCAGTGAACTGTTATTCCATGCACATATTTTTGTGGTACAATTAGCACACTATTTTTTTAATTTTTATTAACATTAAAATCATCTCCATGGCAATTCTTTATGCCACAGATGTTTCAAATGAAATGGCAGAAAGGGGCATCCAAGCAGAAATTGTAGACATATGGTGGAGAATATTTGCAAATGCGTAATTACTGTTTTTTTTATGGTTTAGTATCCAACTGAATATAACAAAGAGAAATTGGGTCACAGTGCACAAACACTTTTGTTTCATTTGACATATTTAACATGACAAATGAAACTTAGGGGCAAACAATGATGTTTAAATAAACAAACAAGCTTATCAATATATTTTAGCCAACCCTTTCCTTAAATATTGAAGATCTGCATTAAAAATACTATAAAAGCATGTCAGGCAAGACAATATCTTTGTAAATAGTATTTCAAATTGTACTCAATTGTTGTGTATATAATGGTGGTAATATCAAGATACTGTGATTGGTAAGGTATTTACCAAGCTAACCGAGGATCTATAATGAGGTGGCAGTTTTATCCATAGTGAGCAGATCATATTCAATACCGGAATATCTCAGGCACCGTGGTGCTTAGTAAACATCCCTAAATAATTGTAGAAGAGTCAATTATAATTTAAGAGTTCTTAAATTAACATTTTAAATAGTTATAAAGGAACAGTTATGTTTGACAAAGCATGCTCTAGTTGGTAGTATTCTCACTGTATAAACTGTTTTGTAGATATGTACATACTCTATAAGTGCACTCATATAAGTTACACATATATTCTTCCAAAGTGCTGGAGAAAGTTGGACATGGTCAAGAGGTTTCACCCTTAAATGTGGGACTTTCTGTCTAAAGAGGAATATTTTTTAGGCTAAGAAGGACAGAAGGATTTCCCCGCAAAAGATGGTACATTTATAGATGTGCAATCCAGTAATAGCAACTTTTTACCTATTTCTGATCATTTGTTAAATTAATTTCAGTGCCGCTGATGTTGCACAGGCCAACAGTGCATGAATAACAATCAGCACCTCACAGCCTCCTTAGCAATAGCTATAATATGTTTCCTGTTTTATCATCCCATTATTTGAAAGGAGCATAGAGCCATACTAGAAATATTTTATATGGAAAACAGAGTCCTGATCAACATTGCATGATCATTAAAGGGTCATTAAAGGCTTTTTTAATGTTGTGTCTGAACGAAGCATTTTATAATGTTAAACAGCGTATTTGCTTTCTGAAAATGAAGCTCATGGAGCAGAATATACTGCTTTAAATGTATATCTGTGTTTGGGGGATGTCCCTTTTAGCCAATGTGCAGCAATATAGCTGTATGAGTCATAAGTCTCTAAAAAGAAGTGATATAGTTGTGAGATCTCTTTGCTCACACAGATGTATTTCCTGTGGTATTTCCGGTTAGTTTCCAATAATTTTAAACAATGATATGTATTAAACATTACGCATTTACATTAACAATTACTTTTCATTGCTGCTCACCATGGGTGGGTTACTACAGATGTGAAATAAGAAAGTGGGGGAAGAGTTATGGAGAGCACAAAGGACTCATTATCTTAAAATATGTCTTTCTATTGTGATGAATCAACAACTCTGATTTATTATTAATTTTCCAGATGCATAATAAACTGTATACGAACATCTATTACTTGTAGTATGTTTGTAGTTTTTTTTTACAGTACTATAATTAAAAAACTATTATTTTCTATTTATTTTTAGATAATTAAAATTAAAAACAAAGATATTTTACGTTAACACTACCAGATGTGCTCTTTAATTGGTCTCCTGTAAATATATAAAGATTAATAATGGTATATAAGACATTTCATCCACTTAGGGAAAGAGTAAATACTACATTGTATATTCACAATCAAATCAAAAGGGCATTAGTGCTTTATTTTGACTTAAAACTGAAATTTCTAGGATTCTGAAGTTTCCCAAAAACAAGAGTTAATGTACTGTAACTATGTTGTTTGTAAAACACTTAGAGACATTTCATTAGTTTACAATGTTGTTTATGTAATTTCCAAACATTTCACTCCGTGCACTGAAAACATCTCCTCTAAACGAATTTGTGAATGTGAGATTTTTTTCTGATGATACATCTGTGATAAAAATCTGAATATCTGATTGTGGCAATAATAAGAAATGGCTGTATGACCTATGAAATGTAACACTGAATAGTGGGAATATTAAAGGAAACTTCTAGTCAAGTAATCGAATTTATAGATTAGGATCAAAATTATATATATACTAGGAACTTGCCCATCAAAAATGACGGGATTAAAATGGTAAGGCTGGCAATGCTGTTTGCCACACAATGTAAGGCTTTTGCTTCTCTGCCCCATGTACTTCAACCTTCCGGCTTTACAATGGTCACCATTGGCGCTCATCGCGAGCCCCACGATGAGTGCCTTCTGCGCTCATTGCAAGCATCTCCCGCTCGCGGTGCTCATCGTGAGCCCTGCGATGAGCACCTTCGGCGCTCCTTGCAAGCCTCTCCTCCCGGCTACTGTACGGGCTGCTCATTGCAGGGTTCGTTAACCTGCAAGTTTAGTGCTTGGGAATGCCATGTGTCTCTTTCTGTGTGTCTGCTGAATGTTTGCGTGTTACACACTGAACAACGTTTGTTTTATTTTCAAAGTCCAGCGTGCCTGGCTTTGTTCGTGTAAGTGTTACTGTTTTTGCCGTTGTGTCTTTTCTAAGTTCCACATGCCTGGCTTTGCTCAGCCTCGTTTTCATCCTTTTCCAGATTTTTGACATTTTCCCCCTCGATTTTCGATTGCCAAAAAACTGCAAATATGGGTCAAATTCGCTTGCATCCTCACTCCCAGGATTCCTGGCTCTCCCCGGTGCTGTGTGTGAGTGTGTTTTAATTTTTTTAAATTAGTTTACTTGTTTTTAGAGTTTCTCAAGTTACGCGCTTGATGTAAGTTTGGCCGTTAAATTTGAAAACTGAGCTCCAAGGGGTCAGTGGCATAGTGCTAAGTTTTCCGCCTGTGTCTCGCGTGTCTCAACTCAAGCGCCTTTAGCACTCATTGCATAAGTCCTGTGCCGCTGGCGCTGAGTACCTGTGGGCTCATCACGAGTCCTGCAATGAGCGCCTTTGGCGCTCATTGCGGCCTAAGTCCCGCGTGCTTCAACAGCTTGTTTCGTGAGGCTCACAGTTGCAAATGTTCCGAACATCGCAAATATCCACAACTATATATGTTTTATATATATATATATATATATATATATATATATATATATATAAATAAATATATATATATAAATATATATATATATATATATATACACATATATATGTATATATATATATATATATATATATATATATATATATACATATATTTATATTTAGAAAATAAAATAGTAAGTATGTGTTAATCACTTGCTCAATCAAAACTACCTGTTTTGAACTACTCGTGAAATATAACTTTTAGTAGTTCCAGAGCACAAAAGGCTAAGGAATCCTGATGGTTTACCAATAGTCTTATGTACATTTAAACAGGCTAGGATATATGAATTTCCCTACTTGAGCACAGATGAGTTATACAATATGATTGAATCATTGATTAAAAAAACAATTTAATTAAGAATATCCTGAAAAAAAATATGCAACAGACTGATAACATTAGCAGCTATCGAAGCTATGAGCATAAAATTATTTTTAGATCTTAAATATAGAAGACTCTGCTTAGTTCTTTAGTCAAGTGGCTATCATGAACTGAATTTAATATAGATATTATCTGAATTCATGGCTCCTCCTATTATTCTCAGGTGTCTAATTCTGTTAGGAACAAAGGTAAAATGCAAATGTCACTATAGCAAAATTGAACGCAGTAGTTATAAATTAATGGCTGGGTTTATTTATTTTAAACTTTCTTAAACATATTGCACATTAGTAAGTCATGTTCTTCATAACAGCATACTATAAATATGAGAGGTCAGTGGTTCTTAAATGTTAGTAAGAGAAATACACTTTGTTATGCACTTCCTTATAGTTTTGAACTATACTACACTTGGAATATTAGTTGTGTTTCTTTTCAGGACATGACTTAACAGCCTTTCAGGTTAAATCATTATTGTTTATATTTCCTTACGTATGTTAATTCTATCATTTTTATTAGCCACTCTGCATTGTTTCTGCATGTGGGCCATGCAATGCTGTGCAGATGCTCCATATAAAAGGATGTCCAAGTTATAAGTGTAAACACAAATCTGCATCCTTGGTTATTATGGAGTAGGACACACACTGCTAATACAATATCATATACTTCTACATTATAAGCTCTTTGAAGTATGGACAACAACTCTATTGCACCAATATGTTTGTTGCCTTATTGTATTGTATTTATATGCACACATACCTTATTATTATTTTCACCTTTGTAATTTGCTTATTGTACCCACACTTCACGGTACCTTTCTAAATAGTACTATGGAAAATGTTGGCGCTTTATTAATATTGAGTAAAAATAATATATTTTGTTAAATATGGTGATTTATTGGGTACTACACATTTAAGAGAATACAAATTAATAAAAAAAAAGATTGAATTGTTTAAACTGAATGGCCTAAATTCTTAGTATGATGGTGAATTTGTATGGTAAGGTAATTTTGTGCATGAGAATGCTGCTTCAGCCCCTGTTCTCAAACATGTGAATGTAGCTATAGAAACAAATCATGTCCAGATGCTAATCCTGGCCCAAACTAATGGCAGTCTGCCATCCAACTTCTGCAGACCAATCCAGAAAGGGACTATATTCAAGCTCAGTAAAGCATTAAAACAGAGCTCTGGCACAAATAGTAAATAAATAAATGCAAGTCTTAACTCAATAAGAACTGTTGTTAATTGGAATCGAAAAATAATTTGAAGGTATATGTCATTAATTCAGTGTTGTGGTGTATCAAATCTTTTTGCAATTTTTGTAGACCATTTTCATATCCTCTCAGTAGCAAGCAAATGGCATTAACATAGATGGGGCCTCATTCTATTAGCGGCCGCAGCCGTTGCGGGGCCGCAAGGACCGGCCGCAAGCTATTCGGCTATTCTATTCCTTTACGGCCGGGGGCTCCGGCAGGCTTGCAGCCGGTGCCTTGCTATCTCTTGCGGCCGCTCGCGCCGGAGGAAAGCCTTTGATCTAAAACGGCCGCAAGAGTTTCGGCCGCAAGAAATTCCTATTTGCAATTCAATTGCTCCGGGAAACCTCTCTGCAAGGCTAAAAACGAGCCGCAGCTTACTTGCAGGAAAGAGGTCCCGCTAGCACTAATTAAGCACATAAAAAAGCTCAAATAAAGCCATCCTGCACTTTGAGAAGACTATAAAGGGATTTTAGGTGTTAGAAAAAATAGCACATAATTATCCTATACTCAAATCCGTAAAATATTTTATTTTTAATATACGTAAAATATACATGTAAAAAGTCCAGAGTGCTTGGAGCACTTCAGACCCGCCCACGCAGCAGCCGGAAAATAAACAGTTAATTTGAACTCGGGTTTGGGCTGATGTGCAAGCTTGAGAGTGGGTTACTTTTAATCCTCATGTCCCCCAATATGATCCCTAGCATTTACAGAGCTGTACAGTGCAGGCTTGTGTTTATTTTTGCGTTTTTAGATTTCAGAGCTTACGGCCGGTTTCAAGATATGCGGCCGGCCGTAAGGAGAGATCCTGGCGGGGCCGTATAATAGAATCGCGAGTTAACAGAACCCCCGCAAGGAATTACGAATTACGGCCGATAATAGAATGAGGCCCATGGTATTTTCATGCTTCGCCACATATAAGGTACCCAGGAGAGAAAAGCTTTTTTCTTGTTTGTATTCAGTGCAGTGGCCTGACATAATTTTATTAATTACATAATTCATAGGAGGAACAATTTTATACCAAAAATTCTACTTGCAATTAAATTCAAGATTCACTTTAATATTAATTCCTGTAATTAGAGGAGTAAAGCTAGTGACATAACCTGTCTAACAAGCAACATGCCCATGAAAAATGCTCTGATCATTTCCAAAAAGGTACAGGTCTAGATTTCAGGAACATTTATGTGGTTTCCTTCTAGGGGCAAGTAGTAAAGTCACTGGTAGTGAAAGCCTTAAATGCACTCATGGATTATCAACAAGTTACCTATTTAGCTAGAATTGTAACCCTGCAAGGTGATTTTTGCAACACTCATTGTCCTCCACAATACAGAGATCTTCATATGATATTCTCTTGCCACCCTTACATCTCTATAGAAACTCCAATCCAAGTCCTAGGAAATTGAGCTTAAATGGTGTGTATGCTTATATTAGTGTGGCTGCAATTAGTGTGGCTTTAGTGATGTGTGTCAATCTCTCTACTAATGGTAGAAGGTCTGGAAAATCAGGCATTTCCCTCTCCTAGAGGCATATATGGGTTTCCCGAACTTAACAGCAAAATATTCTGCTAGAAGGGAGATAAGATGGTAAGTGTTGATAGCTACTATTAAAAAAAATGTCAGTGACTATGGTGCCAATCCTAGTGTCTGAGAGAGAATAGCAGAAATTGCTAGCTTGCAAATCCGCGGTTTAGGTGGTTCTGGTTTTGCAGGTTATCAAAAGATCTAATGGTCATTAATGTGTGGTTATGTATGCCTTCAGACCTCCTCAATCCCTCTCTTTCCCAACTGATAAATAATTTGTCTATGATACCTGGCTCAAATTTTGAGTTACCTCTTAAGGTTATCAATTTCATGGACAATTGTTTGATATGTAGAAAATGTCTCAGTTTACACCAGGTCCTATATCTGTCTCTCAATATTGTGTATTTTGAAACATACTGAAGATATAGTTTAATTAATGATATTTCCTAATAGCATGATATTTTAGAACAGAGCAGTTCCACCTTCTTATAATGTTTGCTTGAGATCTAGTTGACAAACTGTAATAAAATCTTCTACCTCTTACTTTAAAAATATAAAAAGGAGGAAGGAATATTGCTGCATTAAATTTATTAGTTCCCCTAAATCTAAATTAATGTTACAAATATTTAAATACACTCTGTCCTTCATATGTAGTGAGTTATAAAATGATGTTCCCATTTTATAAGTTCTCCTGAGTCCTGAAGTAAATGGCTTTGCTTTCTTGTGTCTAAAATGGCTTATAAATCATATACATAAAATGATATATAGATTTCAGTAAGCCTTGATCCACAAGAGCCTGCCCTAGTGTAAATTCGCATTCATGTCCTGTGCGAATATTATTTATAATATATATATATATATATATATATATATATATATATATATATAAAATCATTCCCAAAGTATTTTTCTCATAGGACTGAAGAAAAAACAGTGAATCCCAAAGAATATCCCAAATGTATATATTTCACAGAATACTGAAAATATAGCCAAACAAGCCATCTGCTCAAAAGCACAGGAATGTCAGTCACAGCATTTCAATTGTAGGACTCATAAGAGACGTATGGTGTGTGAGTGATGTATGATTGGAAAACTGAAAAAGGGAAAAATTGTATATTAATAGGGGTATTTACCAAGTGCCTTATTCAATTGCAATTGAAAAGGGCACTATATAAGCACTTAGCATATTTTTTTACAGAAGTTTTTAGTTAGTGAACTTCTATCCAAAAGCAAGGTCTTCACTAACTAAACATTCTGTTAAATAAATATTCTATGTGCTTAAATAGAGCCAAATTGCAATTTAATAAGGCTGTTAGCCTTTACTGTGGCTGTGAAGAGATAGAGTCTCTTTAATTGCTTATTCTTTCATTACACAATACAACTGGGTATGTAATGGGATCTGTATTTCTTTAACAGGTATACACTGCAGCAAATAGTTTTGCATAGCAATGGTTTATAAGCATAATGTTGTTAAGATAAATTTACCCCAGTACAGGCTTAGCTGACCAAATTGCAATGCGTGTAACAACTAAAAATGAGTGTGGTGATGCTTCAAGTAGAACAGTAATCCTCTCAGAAAACACTGCAATGTTAAAGGCTCAGCTGCTGCCATTTGTTGATGTAAGAGTATGACACTGTATGGGGATAGTTTGAGCTGAACAGTTTGGATTGAGCCTTAGGCAGTTTCACAAAATTTAGAATGCACTAGAAATGGGCATTGATGAGGAAGAGGTGCAGATGCTATACTTGGGCTTGTACTCTTTAAAAGGCAAAAAAATCAATACATAATGATGGCCTACACTGCAGAGATAGAAGCACAGCTGGTTGAGTGAATCTGCTGCTTTTTTAAATTAGATCATACTATACAGGGAAATGCCCAGGTAGAAACATAATTTTTCTGATTGATCCTACTGCTTTTTATGAAATTTATAGTAACAACATCTAGATAATTCTGCTGGAGTTGTTTTCTGCAGAAAAATAGAGTAATATACGTTAAATGTGATGAAATAGTTTTAATAAAATGGTTTTATATGATTTTTTTCAACTATGATATTACTAAATAAAGTTTAAGAAGTGTAAGGAGGAAGATTGTAAGGAGGAAGATTGTAATGTATTTCAGTACAGTATTAAAATAAACAAAACTGAACTGATAATAATCTGATCACATTTGTATAACTTTTATTAACTTTATGAATTATTGTATTTCTTCCAAAACACATTAATCAGCCATTATTAATGATTAGTAAAACTGTAGTAATACCTAACCGGGGTTGTGACACAAAAATACTTAAACAAAAGCGATAACTGACCCTAGGCAAAACATATTGGATCTATAGTTTTATTAGTCATTGCAGGCTAATCCCCATATAATTACTATGGGTGTGCAGTACATATATAGTCTTTGTCTACCAAAATCCAAAGAAGGTAAAAACTCCATCTGAACCAATTGATTTTTGAATTTACATTTTATTTCATGATACTTTAGAGAGCACCGTTAGGACTTTAAAAAGTATTCATTTTTTCTGTAAGTATGATTCTTGTGTATTATTGAGAACTGTACTGTCCCATAGGGACAATGGGGGAGATATAATAAGAACAGGTGGAGTAATAGCAATAGTTGCTTATCATTACTCATCATTATCACAGGGGATGCAATGCTTAATAAATCACCCGATTATGCTGTGGGGCATGAGTTTGCAAACTTTTCAAAATAAAGAGACAAATATTGGTGAAAATATAGAGCAAAAGACCTAACTGTACCAGTGTTTAAACTTAATCTGCATAACATAGAAGCATGTATATGAACTCCCTGACATATGGTCAACATTGTATGGATCATGCCTATTTTGCTGACCTCTGATGAGTTATTAAATTTTGTTTTTATTTTGTATATGCCATATGGTATAATAAAATGTATTTTGTAAATATGTAAAATAATATTTTTCCCCATATTTTTTGAGTGACCTCTGATGTAGGACATAAACCTGTTTCACGGGCTTTCTTAAAAGTTCAAAACTGATTCTCATGGATATTTGTATTTTAGTAAGAGGCAGGGTTAGCTAATATTGACTATAGCCTTCAATCAGGAACAAATGTTGCCCCTTTAACTTACATAGGAACAAAAGTTAATATTACAGTTACAAGGTAAATAAATATGGCATCATTTTATAATGTCATAATTGTAATTATTAAAATGTGTATATACATACATCTAACAGAAATATAAATCACCAAGCATGTAACTCTTCAAACAAATTCTTATTTATAATGGGAAATTATGCAGATTTATTTTACTTACTGCATTAAATACTTCAAATCCATATGTTTTGTTACCATATTGAGCTATTTAGACATCTTTAACCGGATAACCACAATGCTAAAAGCTAAAATAACATTGACTATATAGATAAGATTACATGCTTGGAGTTTAAAGCTCTTTGGCCTATTGCATTGATTATACTGTAGGCAGGAGCTCATACATTAAACTTTATGATCTACTGAAGAAAGAAAGAAATATTTTAGTAAAGTAACCATTTATAGTGCAGGGGATATTGGTTAATGTTTTTTATGCAGTATGATGTTGAGTTTAAAAACAGACTTTTGAAAAATTTACTGTCTGGTATTCCCTGAGTGACCCCTTTTCACATTTCAGAAAAGATTTATGAAATGTAGCAGACAGCATCAAGGCTTTGCCGCCATTAATTTACAATGACTTTCCTTTTCATTCTCTTGAGTAAATTGCTGAGCAATCATCATTTCTCTCTTTACCTTCTGCTCCTGGTAATATAGCTTATGTTGTGCTAAGATCACAGTTCGGTAACATTAATTATACACAAACTAAGATATTCTCTTTATCTCTTGTAGGAGAAAACTAAGCTGCTCTCTCTTCCGTTTTTTAGAATTTCTCTATGCGATGTCGAACTCTAGTTCAAACATAAGACATTAAAATAGATTTTTTATCATTCTTTTATAATACATTGTTCTTTTTTATATTGTAAATCTTTGGTTTAAATGATTACTATAAACCAATGTTTAATGGATGTTATTTTGAAGGCATAATGATAATAGGCAACATGTTTTAAGAAAGTTAAAAAAAAAATAGTACATCCTTTTATTTATTTCCTGTATATGCAGTTATTATGCAGTGGGACCCACCATTTGTGCTTTTGCTAGTGGGAAGAACCTAGAATGCAAAAAAAGTTTTTAGCTGCTACAGTCAAAATGTAGACATTCTTGTAACTTTAGATGACTTACAGTAAGCCAAAATCCTTAAAAATGCTGTAAACTCCTCCTTAAATATATATAGCGAGAATGCCTATAAAACTATCTTTAGATGATATCGCACACCGGAAAGATTACAAAGGTCAAAGCCATCCTTGAATGGCAACTGTTTCAGAAGCTGCAATGAACTTGGTACATTAAGACATGCATTGTGGGACTGCCTCAAAATATCTCATCTTTGGGATGAAACATACAATATATTAGAGAGCCTTTTGGGTTTACGCTCCCCTAGAAAACCTAAGGAAGCAATCTTGGGACTTCCCATCCCAAACTTTAAGGTTTTACAATTTTTATCAAACCAGGTTTTCTTAGCTTCTAGAATCATAATAGCCAAAAAACTGGAAGGAAGGTGTCCCCATATTTGAGGAAGTTAGGTGGAAAAACCAACACATCTCTAGAATTTGCTAGATTTCAGATGGAAATTACAAAAAAATGGGTGGCCTTTTGGGATCCGTGGAAACTCAAAGCGGACTGGAACTGAAAAATAGTGCTGTAAGACCTATATGGTATGGTGGAGTACATTTCTGAAAGTCCTGTTTTTTTGATTCACATAGAAATATAGATATGTAACAGAAATTAGACATCAAGAGCAGATTTTAATATTCCATAACTATGATCATTTTTCTTACCCATTCTCAGCTTTTGACAAAAAAATAAGTTTCATATTTCACATCCTGAGTTTCCATATATATACTTATGTAAATCTCTGCCATGCTCGATGATCTTTTCTATAGAAATTATCCCTTCCACTACCTACAGAAGTCACATCTCTTTCTGTAAATTAGTATACATAAACTTAAATGATCTGTACCCACCATTTTTATGAGCACCCTACTATGGATATCTTAAAGGATGGAATGAAGAGCTTTAAATACGTTATGGTATTTATTGACATTTAGAAGGTAGCATTTTATTTAGAAATAGAAATAATATAGAACAAGAGATATTATTTAAAGTATGCTACTTAGACCATGCACAATTACAGCCATGCTTGAAATTGCAAGTAGATAGCATGAGATATACAAGGCACACATTATATGATATAGATTAATTATCTGAAAGAATTACTTGTTTCCTAGAGCCTAAAATAACATTTCTTCTACTTTCAAAGGCTGTCGTCCAGATGTACTAAATAGCGTTAACAATTTTAATGTTGAGTTCAGCCTCGATAAGAACTAATTAGCACTATACTTGCCAAAGCAAATGTTGTCTTAATTAGTATAATATATACAGATGTATCATGTTTTGGTGTTCCAGAGTTGTGCTACTAAATTAAAAAAGACACAGAGGAAAAACAATCTTATCACAATGGCCAACTAAAACAGTACACAGAATCACGCTCCATCTGCAAAAATATATATTTTTTTACTCATGGTACTTAAAAGGGTTGCTAATTTATTTAATAATGTCCATATATTCACTAAATTATTTTTTTATTATATTATAACTAAAAGACAACTGTAGATATTTATTAAAAATGTAATACTTTGAAGAACTACACTTGAAAATAAGGAAAACATTTTTAGTAAATGTAAAAAGCCTCTATTATCTTTTTTTGTCTAATTATGCTGCCTGGATCTGCAAACTTATTTGTGCTAATCAGCTTCCTGAGGTAGGAGGTGACTTTGCATGCACAGCAAGTTTCTATCTGCATGGTGGAAATGTGGCATCTGCACATATCAGTGGCCTAATTAGTCTAATTCAAAGTTATTTAATTTGTAATGACATCAAGGACATATTCTCTTGAGGGAGACATTAAACCGAGAGAAAAAAAGAACCCTACGGTAAAAAATTATTGCATGTAAAAAATTTAAATGTAAAGGCTACATTTATTATTTTTTTTCCTTTGTTTGCTTTCTAAAAACATATTGCTTATTATCAATTTAGTAATGCAAAAGACCATATAGAAAAAAATTATCATAATGGCCAAATAACTCAAATAATGTTTCATTTATAATCATTTACTCCAATAAAGTATTTTTTCACAAAGAACAAACAGCACCCCAAATATATAATATATGTTATAAATAGTCCAATTGGTTTAGAAGGTCTATTAATGCACAGTCATTTGATGCCAGTCATAGGTTTGCTACTTCACTCTGAGACCTCTGTCTGTACAGTAAAGATACACAGCCATCTGGAAACTCCTGTCCCTGAGAGGAATGATAGTCAGCATGAGGTTAACCTTCTGACAGCAGAGCACTGTAGTAGACCCATCCATGCAGGACATTTGAGATTTAACAATAGGGCTTTTAACATAGAGTGCTCCGACAAAGAGTCAGGTACAGTATTTGCTAAATTCAAATGTGTCCCCTACTTAAAAGCATTCAGTTAAGCAATGATTTAATTAGCTTAACTATGGTTGGCTGATTACCTGGACTGCACCCAGTAGTTTCTACAGCTGAATGGGTCTTAGATATTTATTAGGGACAGGCAAATGTTCTCATTATAAAAATGTTGTTGACCAGTTTTATACAATGCATATGTTTAGTCGAGCAAGATTTTACACTTATTTTTATTTGTAACAGCACTCTCATATTCACGCAATTATCAATGATCCATCAACAGCAATTATACCAAATTGCAAGCTGCAAAATGTCAGAAAAATACAATACAAAATCCGGTAACATCAAAATTACTTTTATAGACAGCCACTTGTACACTGGGGAAAAGTCACCCGATAATTACAGGTCTTTTGTATAATAAATATTGAGCCAAAAGAATAATTAAGCTCAACTCTTCTCTCTTTAAAAGTAAATATTACTTGATAGAAATTCAGAAGATAGGAATCAACAGGAGAAATTTAAAAACATGAATTTAAAAATGCGACACTATTTAAGAGCTTATGACTGCTTGCTAAATATTTTTTTAATTACATGATGCTAGAATTAGAATTATTTTAAGATAGAATTACTGGATCATAAGTGTTCAGGGCTTACTAAAATGTAGAGTTTTGTTTTTATGCTTACAATTTGTTCGTTTTTGTAAAACCATCATGGGACTCTGTGCTTCCAATCATAGGGATATTTGGAACACTTGGACGGTATTTTTTGGAGGTTAGATGTAGGATTGTGAAGTGATAGCTTGGTGCTGAGTTACCAGTAATCTTCACTTGGCTCAATTGCTACAGGAGCAATGGAATGGAGGCCTTAGTATACTAATTTAAGACACATCCACTTGTCTTTAAAATATAGTTTTATTTCAGCTTTAGTATTGTTGTATTTATATCTTATGAATGGTGGGCTCACTTTCCCCTACAATATTGTATATCTATGCAGTACTGGCATATAACATACCTGTGTTTAAAACACATCACATTTGAAATAAAAGATAAGTAAACCTTTTTCTGTTAACATTTCTATGTGCTGCACTTCAAATTCTGGTTTATATTAAAAAACACAAGAATATGTAAATATACTCTTTGCCAGAGCGTCTTAATTTCTGTGTTGTTTTTTATCCTTTCATTGTATCTGTATACTGTATATTAAAAATATAGCACACTTGGTCAAAAGTTTTTCTTGCACGTAACATTTACTTGTTATAGTTTAACATTATGTGCAGAATACTAGAACAAATTGCTATAAAAAATTGTTTTCTCAAAAACAATATACTAGGTCACCAATAAATTTACATTTTGTTAGTTATTAATCCCCTTAAGCTATTCTTATTACAGCTACTGTAATCACTGAAGCAGAAGAAAGACAATGCAACTCTGAAGAAAAAATTGTACTGCTACATGAAACTTAGCCAATAATTTAATAGCGTACAAAATTTAGATTTATAATGTTTTGGAGCAAAATCTTTGATCAGATAATGGTCCAGTTGACTGTTTGAGCTATATTGAATTAAAATGACACAGACAAGCTTTAGTTAAAAACTTATAGTAATCAACTTTTAACTTTGAATTATTAAAATACGTTTTTTATTACTATTTCCATTGAAAGTGGTTACGACAAACAAAGAATTCAAGCACACTTGGGATAGGGAGATTTTTAAGCCAAGCTTTTTAGATAGCTATAATGGGCAGACCAAATGGACCTTTCATAATGGTGTGTCCCTGTAAACTAATTATATTTTTTATTCTGAAAAGCACAGACATTTGAATTGTCACATTTCCACTGTAAGAGATGAACGTATCCTCTGTATTTCAGGTATCCTCCCATATGCAAAAGCAGCTCAGTAAAATGGTAGTTATCACTATGGCATGAGTTTATCTAATGGGTAATAAATTAAAGACAGCATTAATTTTTCTCACTTTCTAAAATTATTCAACTCATTATTAAATGTTGTTCTTCGATAGAACATATTGTATATGTAGTGCCATGGTCGTTCTTTAAATGGCATGGAATATGGCATGGAAGAGCAAGTTTTAAACATTACAAAAGTTGTTTTTGAATGAAAAAGTATTAATGAAAACTCCTGGTTAACCTTCATTCAAACTAACAGGAAATACAAAGAACATACTTTAGCCTGTAGATCTCATTGGCTGAAAGAAGACAAGCCCCAAAGACCAGTTAAAAATATGAATATGTTTTTAAACTTTGATACCTTTGTTTGAAGAAAAAAAAACACTTTGACACATTATCAAATGCCATTTTATTGAGGAAGCAAAAAAAATAATAGCTTTATTTTTGGAAGGGACATTTTATTCTTCCACTATGTAAATCATTTGTACTTCATTAATTACACTGGCACATCGGTACTCTTTTCTAACCTTGGTGCTAAAGAGACATAAACACAACTTTCCAGTTGTGAAATCTCTGTTTTATCCGCAAACATTTTTCCATTAATCCTCTAAATGGTTTCACAAATTACAACCAACTTGCAAATGTAATTTTGCAAAAGTATGGCTACAGCAAACGTAAATCAAAATTCTTATTATATTATTATACAAATATACCTTTGACCTGGAGAAAGCGTAAGACCAACGGAGAACCAGAAAAAGCGAGGTGGGAGAATGGAGCCAAGGATCAACAAAAGAAAATTGAAAGAAAAAAGGTCATTAAAAAACATTGATCCACTGTATTTTCACATCTAATAGAAAAAGAAGCCATGATCAAATGTTGAAAAGTAACTGAAAACCCCATTCTTTTCTTCTTCAGCCAAATGTCAAATAGAACATTTTCAATGTTTTCACACTGGGACGTCTATATAAAAGGACAATTATGCCATGAAACTGATGATTAAGTGGTCTATGCAGTAAATTGCTCTAACCATTATGAGTAATTAATGACCATTCATCTGAATGACAGTAAATGAATAATAACAGTTTTTAGACATCATTGGATAGATTCATAAGATAAGTATTTTTAACATACTTTTCTTTGCACTGGCCTATGAGTCTTGAGACTATTTTTTCTGACAGTAATTATTGAGTGTCAATAGCAAATTTTTAAGCAAAAAGTAATTCATTGTGCACAATAATTTCAAGTACTTTTTTCAGGAATTCGGCCTAGCAGGTGTGCAGCAATATATATATAGATACATTATATTTTCAGAGGTTTTGTTAGTGATAATAATATCCTATAACTATGACCTCCTTGGCCTTCTGGAAAGTCATGTATGCTGTTTCATGGACCATGATCCTATTTGTACCGTGTGAACAACTATACTAAAAAACACACACAGCTATGTCATTTCAAGAGCTTCACAGTGGTCTCATTGAAAAAAAAGTTATCCAATGAGTGCTTAACAACTGCTACTATAGGAAATAATTAAATTTAACATCTCTCAGCTACACATTGTGGATTTTACTTATCAAGGACTAATTTTACCTAATAACCTGCTAATTAACAGCCTTATTAAATTGCAATTCGGTCAATTGAAATGGGCTCTATGTAAGCACAGAGCATATTTTTTACAGAATTTTTAGTTAGTGAACTTCTATCCAAAAGCACGGTCTTGACTAACTAAAAACTTCTGTAAAAAAATATACTATGTGCCCTATTCAATTGGCCGAACTTCAATTTAATAAGGCTGTAATTTACTAAGGTCTGCCGGAGTTGCAAAACTTTCTTACAGGGAAAACCACCATTGCTGCCCTTCACACCCCCTAGGACAAATAGCTTGTTTTTATTGTATGGTCACTTGTTAAATGTATTGTTTGGAATTTATTAAGTATCTTATATACATCTAATGCCATCTCTTTATTTACTATGCACTATTTCCTATAGGGAAATTAGCCCTTCTCACCTCATCTCAGGGGAGAAAACATAGCCCTTTAAAAATGTTCCTATCGCATTGGTCAAATTGGCTATTTTTACAAATTTTCGGGTGCTGAATTCAAATATGGCCATGAAAATCCTGAAGGTTGTACCATTTTTATTAACAACATTATGATATTACTTATATTAATAAAATATGGGTGCAGAGCATGCAAAATTAAAATTATTATGTTTATTGTCATAAAACTGCATTTATTTTTGTAACCATGAAAAGCAGTGGAAAAAGTAAAAAATCCTTGTTTACACTTACATTCTGTTCATTTTTTCCTTTTATGTTTTGAGGTGTCTTCCCAGTGCAAAAACCAGCAGTAGTCACCAATCATGACTAGATCCTATCTATCTTGGTATCTCTCCTCCATGGTTTTAATATCTTTGTGTAATCTTTCCCCTACTTATTGCTACCTGTTCCTAGGTTCTTGGGAAAGAAGAACTCTTTATGGTTGTCTAGAAAACCATTGATCATTCCTTATCGTTGTAAGTTGTTTGCTATTTCTTCTGTCAGCCCCTCAAAATATCCATGCAGAAACACAAACAATCCTGCATATTGTAAAATGAAGACAAAGACAGATTTATCTTTCTATATTATGGTATTTTTATACCCTTTGCCAAAAGTTTCCACTTTTGAAGTCTTGAATCTAAAAACTCACAGCCTTATTAAATTGCAATTCTGTAAATTTAAAGGGGCTCTATTTAAGCACAGAGCATATTTTTTTTTACAGAAGTTTTTAGTTCGTGAACTTCTATCCAAAAGCAAGGTCTTCACGAACTAAAAACTTCTGTAAATAAAATATGCTGTGTGCTTAAATAGAGCCCTTTTAAATTTACCGAGTTGCAATTTAATAAGACTATCAGCTTGTTGTTTTGATAGGCCCAGATCTCATACAAGATCATCATAATTTTTCTGTTTCAGGTGATGCCTACTGGAGTAATTTTAAGTGCTGTGTGTAGCTCAGAGTCTGTCTCTGATGAAGATTTATCTATGTCTTTCCAATGTTGTGGTCTTAGGTATGAGAAGACCTTTTCTATGAGGAGCTGGCCTTATAGTCAAAGGTACATTTTGGTTCTCATTATTGCGTTGTTTTCATTTTTGAAGCCTTCTGTCTTAGTCAAATAAATTCATCTAAATGACTGATTGGCTCACACCAATGCATGAAAACCGCAAAGGGCACACATTTCTTCATGACAGTCAGGCTACTGTAGCATGTTATGTAGCACACATGAGGAGCCCCCTTTTTGATCTGATCTCCAACATGGCAGACAAAACACAAGTAGTAAGCTTGCTTCCCAGTTTTTGTTAAAGAACATCTCTGAAATGTTATAAAATACTGCGCACACACATAGCAGAAGTTATCTGGTGAATTACACCTGTGACGCTGTCCTTTTTCCATTTAAGCACTGACGTTTACTATAAAACTAACAGCACAAGTTTCCACAACAGTACAAGCAGCAAAAGTGATGTTAGGTGATTTGTTTCCTCCCACTTCCTGTCAGGAAGAAGCAAGCGGGTGTTGCCAACCACAACTATTAAAGCATCCATACAGAAACTGACCATTACATATTTAACTAAAAATTGCCTTTAATATAAAAATGTATTGTCCTGGCCATTTTTAAAGCTTAGGTGTGAAATCAAATTCCAAAAAATAATAATATAGTTCATGTTACAAAAATCTTGTAAACCAGTGTCATTTTTATGTTTGCCTTAGTTTTAAATCTTAGTATTGATTCTGCTAGTTAAAATAGAACTAGAATATAGGCAGTATATTTTTAAAATTGCTTAAAAAAATGAATAGATTCCCTAATCTATCACTTTATTATGTTGCTGAGTAAATCTATAATTTTATAGATTCTTCCTAAGGTGGGAGGAAAATTTGAGTGCAGAGAGGAAGCGCCATGTGAAAATAGGAATGTGGTAGTGACAACTGCTCCGATTAACACTAATGCAAACCTCACTAATGCAGAGAAATTACTAAGAATTTCTCAACTGATGTGACACGAGATTCACTTGGGATGCATAGTAAATTCTACCCTAGTGTTACAAGGACACTCTTTGTAACTCTAGAAGTAGGTTCAGTAAAGAAAATGGAAGAGATAAAATCGTAAATTAGAATTTTTAAAAACATTTTGCCCATGATAAAGTTAATTTTAAAAAATTAGCGTAGCGTGCACAGTTGCAACACCGATGCAGGAAAAGTGTACAATTAGTAGTGTGAATCACTTATGGGACTTAGTTTCCCAGGAGAATAGATCATACAGGTTATTTAACAAAAAATTGTGAATGTAAGTATAAGGTTAAACAGGACCAGTTCCTATGTTATGGTTAAATGACTACTGTAATGCAACTTATTTTCAAATATCAGACTTAGCTGCTGCTGGTACTCAACAACTATAAGGTCAATTGAAAAATATGTCTTTGTCTAGTAGGCAGCTACCAATTGTGAGGGTACAAAGCATGGCAAAATGATCTCCATTGGTTGGAGATGTGCAATATTAAAGTACTTTCTCTTGGTAACAAGCTTTTGCCGTGAGGCTCTCACATGTTGATAAAGTATAAGAGTATTTCTGTTCAAATAAAACCAATTTCAAAAATAAAATAGGCTAAAATAAAGAAGTTTTCTACTACATAAATACTTTTAAAACATTTAAAAGATGATTAGATAACAAGGATGTTCACTGCAAATAAATGAGGCTTGACCAGAAAGTGATTTCTTTTTGGTTTCTGTTTACATACAACATTTACATAGCTTTATGTTTAAAAATCTCTGTTTTCCTATAATGAAAATAATTTTGCTGAAATCAGATATGCCCTTAAGAGCAGAGCAAATGGCACAGTAGCACATGCTACAGTTTGTTATGCTAAACGTCCAGGAATTTTTTTCTTTACTGTTTAAAAATGCAGAAATATGTTTTCTAGGTCATATAATAAAGCATATGTGAATATGAGGTAAATGTTTTGTTTCATGTTTATTTTTAAAAATATATTTGAATAATTATGTGAACTACTTATTTAAAAAAAATAATATATAAAATATATATATATATATATATATATCACATATATAGTTGTGGATCTTCTCGCTGTTAGTAAAGTTTGCGATGTTGGTAATGCAGTAGCATCGCCCGTGAGGCGAGCCAGCGGCGCGGTCACACGTGAGCCTCGCAAAGCAAGGCAAAGCAAGGCAAAGCAGCTGCGCAGCGTAGCGCTTAGGCTGTAATGAGAGCCAATCCATCACACATGCGAGGCGAAGCAGTGGCACAGTACTTAGGCTGCAATGAATGCTGAAGGGGCTCATTGCAGCCATCGGCGCCGTCAAACATGCGAGCCTCGCAAAGCGAGGCGAAGCAGAGGCGCAGCACTTAGGCAACACACTCACACATAACACAGGGGGAGACACAGGAAGCCTGAGAATGAGGTTGCAAGTGAATTACACCCATATTTGGAGTTTTTCATCACTCAAAAATCGCCTAAGCAGGGAAAAAATTGGCAGCATGAAAAACGAGGCTCAGCAAAGCCAGGCTCGCAAAACGTACAAAATACACTTTGCTGAAGAAAGTAACACTTACACGAACAATGCCAGGCACGAAGGACTTAGAAAATACACCACACCGAACAAACTAACACAAACAACAACAACGCCAGGCACAGGGGACTTTGAAAATAAAACCAACGGGAGTCACTGCGCGCCATTCAAACATTTAGCACACACAAAGAGGAGAAAGACACAGGGAAGGGACAGGGGGGAGATGGTGGAAAGAGACACATGGCATTCACTAGCACTAAACTTGCAGGTTAACGAACCCTGCAATAATCGGCCAGTACAGTAGGCGAGAGCACCGCAAACAGGAGAGGCTTGCAATGAGCACATCAGCGTGGGGATTGCGATGAGCACCAAAGGTGATCAGTGCAAAGCAGGAAACTTGAAGTACACGGGGGTAGAGGCTCGCAAATGGGCGCCAAAGGTGCTCAGAGGACCAAAAGCCTCACATTGTGTGGCAAACAGCATTGCCAGCCTTACAATTTGAATCCCGTTATTTTTGAATCCCGTTAATTTATATATTAAATTGCTTGAACTTTTAAACATATTTTGTAAAGCAGAATGGGTTGGTCTAAAATAAAGTGTGTTTCATAAAATTTATTTATTGTAATTGGTTCTAAATCAATGCCTTCTACTTGTTTTTTTTTAATGATCTAATGTATTTATTAACACACATATATTTGATTGATATATATAAATAAATAAATAAGTACATTAATTAAACATAGAAAAATCAAGTAGAAGGCAGGGGAATCAAAACTATAACTTACCAATGCAAGCATTCTTTAAAACAGAATGTTTACCACTGCACCACCACACTCCACTTTTGAAGACAGTGTAAATGTATAATACAATGTATAGCATTTACAGACTCTAGCCTTATTATTTATGCAGATTTTTGTGTGAGGGCTTCAAGGGATAAACTTAAATGACAATATCTGAGTTAATTCTTGATCAATTTTAAATATGTAAACACATTTGCCACATGCTTTTCCACCCTCTAACTGATGGTGCAGAGCACATATGGTGAGTTTTGAGGTCCTTTAAAACCATTTTTGGATTTTTGAAGGCAGCATGTTCATGACAAAGAAGCAACCAATGGTAAAATCTTATTCTGCTAGGTTAAAATACAGAGTAATAAATTGTAACAATCTAATTAAAGACATAAAAGGATAAACGCTATGAAGACATTTATCTTATATGACAAATTGCAATAAAACCCACACCTAATATATTTTGCTCTTTAGCTAACCTAGGAAAAAAGATGAATTCATTATTTAGGACAAGCTTACCAAATGGTATTTTCTTGAGTTGTATCAATGTATTTGCTTTAAAAAGTGGACACAAGATGTGCATGTGTCAATGTGCCAATATAAAGGATAGTTACATAAATTAGCAAAATATATATATATAATTATGAAATTGCTAAAGACAATGTGGTAGATTCTTGAAGTTTAATATGGGTTATGAAGTGCTATTTTGAGATAGTAATGGCAATTTTGCCCATAGGAAACAACATTTACATTTTCAGCAGCCTGCTGCCCATAACCCATAATTTGACCCATAATATATAAGATAAATCAAAGCTTTCATGGGAAGGACATACTGCTCTATAGTGCTTGTAATGCATAATTACGTTTAATTTTGCTATTTTTTTGTGTCCACTATTCATTTAATCTGAAGGGGATTTGTCTTGGTTACAGCAAGAAGACTATTATCATTTGCAGGGTGCTTGCAAGTTTAGCTCTTGCAGAACTGCCAAAATAAGGAAGTTCTATAGTAGTTAGCTAGGACGGTTTGTGGATTAATAGGACTATAGAAAATTCCTATAAAATAGTGAAATATAAATGTTTTCAGTAATCTGATGATGTAGCAAATTATTTACAAATTCCTTATCCCTTTAAATCCACTTGATTTTTGCATTTCACTAAATATATAAACCCACAAGTTCCCATTATTTCAGTAGTATTTATTATAACCTTAATGTACTGGCTCTAATATGAACTTGTTATTATTCATTTAACTGATTAAAACCTTTGGCAAAAGAATCTATGACTTGCAACAGTTACCCAATAGTTTCATTGGCAGTGTGCGAAAGATGCTAAAACCTTGGCATCTGGATGTATAAGAATTTCAACTGAAAATAAGCACCAATATTCAACAAAACATCTACTAAAATATATGAAAATTTTGTCAAGTCATATTCCCGGAACAAATAAACTATAATATCCCCCGACAAGAACTCTTCAGCTACATTAAACTCCGGCATTGGGTGGCCACAACAGTCAAAACCTATGGTGCACCCAAGGCCTTCTGGTTATCAGTCATTTGTCAAAATGTACCTCTGTCCAAATTGATCCGAGGATCTCTTTACAAAATATTTAATACCCCTTCAGTCTTGCAAAAGCCTTCCTTCATGGCAATATGGGAATTGGACCTAGGCCAAACTTGGGAAAATAGCAAATGGAATGAAACTTGCTCTAATCTCACTAAGCCCACTGGAAACTTCAAAAAAGATACTCCACAGGATACTCCAAAGGAAATGATAAATGCTTCAGAGGATGACAAGCAGTGGGTGACTTTCTTCACTCTTGGTGGCTTTGCCCAATAGTCTAAGAAGTGTGGGCTAAGACTATACAACTGTTGTCTAGGATATTCCAGATTACATTGATTCCAACTATTGAATCCTGCCTCTTAGGCATCCATCTTAAACATTTGGATTCCCCAGGCAACAAATTATTCCAAGTGATAACGTTGGCAGCTAAAAACATCATCGCCAGATTCTGGAAAGCCCAATCTATTAATTTCAAGAAGTAATTAATTAAATGAACTATATATTTATTAATGAAAAGATGTACAATATTTTAGTGGATTCCTATGCCCTATTTTTACAAATCTGAGAGCCATGCTTATCATCACCAGACTGTGCTTTTGTGACTTTATAACCTTAAAAAAAAGAAGGAAGGGGAGAGAAAAGAAGAAAAGAGGGAGAGAAAGGGTGAAGAGAAAGGGAAGAAGAAAAAAGAGGAAGAAGTTTCTGGAGCATTTTAAACCTACATAATCTAAATCTACATATACCAATTATTCTTCTCTTTGTTTTTTGCTTTTTTTTCTCTTTGTTTTTCTTCTTTTTTTTTTTTTTTTACTTTCGCTGGCTTACTAGCCTAAATCTAGCTGTATAAGTGGAATTTTATATATAGATCAACTACTTCACTCCGTCAGATCTCAGACTTATTGAATATCTTCTGAAGTATTTTAGTTTCTTGCAATAGAAGATGCAAGCGAAGTAAACTGAAATTGTTGCCGGCTAGATTGATGTCTTGTTTAATCTAACATTTATTAGTCACTGAAAATTTGAAAAATGAAAGAGACTACCTCTTACTCCCTGAGTTATTGTTAACTTATTACAACTTTTCATTTTTAGCAACAGAAAAACACCTTAACCATATGTATATGCACAGTTTACACTACTTGTACTGCATAGACCTTTATCTTTTACTGTTGTTAACATTTTATATAATTGTCTTTCAGAATAAAGATTATTGAAACAAACAAAAAAAATATATGACAATAAATAACGAAATAAACGCACCTGCATTTTTATGCTTGTAAAGTAACAAAACAATTTTTTTAAATGTTTTATTTGTGTTCAGGTCAGGAACCTTTCACACTGAAAAATCATAAATGACAGTCAAACTGCAATTCTTATCTTCAAATAGATATGTTCGAGGAGATAAAAGAAGACTAAATGCATCTGTTATATTGAACACATTTGAAGTGAGTGAAAGGACATAAAGGATTCCACAAGCACTGTAATTTGTGCTCTCTGCAATTTATCTCTCACCATACAGTACAGGTACGAACAGAAGATTTTCTATTAAGTATAAGGTTAACATTTGTTATTCAGGGAATAACAAAGTAACACAGTAGTGGATAATTGTGGGGTAAATATAAGTGTATAGACATACAAAAAGAGAATTTTAGTATCACTACATATTATTCAATACAACTGAATATCACAGAAGGAAACAATGTTAAACAAAAATATTTCTTTTTAGTGTTAGGTTGCTAATGAGCTGTACGTGGTTATGCTCAGAATATTTGCTTGTTTTATGTTTCATAGACTGTGGACTGTGAACTGTATATTACAAAAAAAAAATTATGGTTGAAAGAAATGGTCATAGTCTACACCAGTGCTTTCCAAATGTTGCATGTTGGTGACACACTTTTAAGACATGCATCATTTCACCACACAGTAATTCAAACCGGAGGTTAAACTAACCCTTTATAAGAGATATGAACACAAACATACAGTACATTGTGTTCGGGTGACACACTTACACATTTCAGTCGACACACTAATGCGTCGCAACACACAGTTTGGAAAGCTCTGGTCTACACAATGGTTATATTCTGTTCAAAACAATGTACCATATTTTATTGTATGACATTGGCCATATTTTACTCAATATTCTGTTCAACAAATTTGCCTATATTATTATTATTTCCTTTATTTGTAAAACAAAATAATAATAATGCGCCAAAATATTTGGTAGCGCTATACATGGGTTGAAGTCAAAACAATATTAACACAATGAAGAAAAAAGAATGTAGGGCCCTGTCTTTGAGCTTAAAATTAAATGTACACAGAGCTTTTACTAAAGCACATAGGATGATTAAAATCTCACAGACTTACAATATAAAGATATTCTAACCAATTGAAATGGCTATAATCTGTTCAGTTATATAGGTGATATTACACACAATAAAGTGGTCCATATTTTATTCATTAACATTGTCCATATTCTACTTTTTAAAATGAGCCAAATTCTTCATTATATGTGCCATATTACAGTAAATGGAAGAAGGGGTCATATTATACTCGACAAAATTGTCCACATTCTATTATACCTAATGGAATGACCCATATGCAGTTCAGTGGAAAAGGCAATGGTTTACTCCGTGAAATACATCATATTCCACTCAATGAAATGGGCCATACACTACTGAATAAAATGTGTCTTAGTCTGCTCAATGGTATGCCAATTTTTTTTTTTGTGAAATAGGCCATACGTTACTCAATAAAATGTGCCTTTTTCTATGCAATGATATGAGTTATATTTTACTGAATAAAATCTGCCATTCTCTACTCAGCGAAATGTGCTATATTCTAATCAATTAAATGAGCCATACTCTACTAAATAAAATGCACTATGTTATACATAGAAAGACATGTCCATATTCTACTTTATTGCAAGGAGTATTTTCATGTTGTATGAAATGATATGCACAATATGAAGAAGGGCATCCACAAAATAATCTAGGAACTGGAGAGATCTCACCTCACTAGTGAAATAGCTCTCACCTTATTAAATATAGATTAGTAACATAGACCAAGATAATAAACAAAAGAAAAATATATTAATGTTTTTTCAGTATTAGTACTTGTCACAACAGATGAGTGGAGAAAATGGAGTAGTCTATCACTTAGAGATATCATATTGCAAAGTGTGAGCTTTAGCCCATCTGTATATTTTTCTTCTCTGTATAGAATGTGGGATAAAAAGTAGTAGTTATAGTTGCTGATTCTGTTTAGTGGATCAGCAAAACATAAATAAAAAAAATAGAGCTTATACAACTCCAAAGATCTATTCTTCAATTGTTCTATATGTAGCAAAACATTTTGCCAAAAGGAAATCTTGATAATCTGAAGCAGTGATTTTCTTCAGTCAACACTTTCAACACAGTTTAAACAAATTCTCACGTCTGTAGTTGAAAAGTTTAAATCTGTACGTATCGGCATCTGCCTTATGGCAAAAATCTGCTATGCAAATATGTGCTTATATAAGGTATCAACTATTATTACTTCCACTATCACAATTTCTGGCCTCTTTTCAACCAAGCTTCAACTAGAATTTCAATTTACTCCATATTCCCCCAAGCACCTGTAATATTGTTCATACTCTGTTCCAGCTTTATTCTATTACTTTTTCAGTCTATTTTATGTCGAGTACATCTACTGAATCTCCCTCTTGGAGACTAAGGTATATGTATCATTTCGCATCAATACCTTCAAATCATTTGTTATGGAGCGTATTTATCAAAGGTTGTGATAAAGTGATTCACTAGAATAGCATTATGTCAGTGGTATATTTCTGTCTAGACCAGTAAGTCCCATGTCAAGAGTAGTAGTACATTTTCAAGGAGCAGCACATAGACTACATAGTCTATACATCATACCATGGGTAAAACGATCAATGCCAATGGAGCCTGAAAAAACACAATATATGCTGAGCAACAGCATTTTTACAAAATCATATTTTGAACACTGTCCAATAAAAGGCAAAATAAATAAAATCCCATTTAAAAACAAACAAACTGTTTTTAGCAAATTTCGATTTCGGCAATAAATAACTACAATAAATACATTGTATGAAAGTTAACTTCTTGATAGTATACTTAAAAAAAAAACTTTTTGTTTTAAGGTATAAATCTATGCCCTTGTTTTTATGGCACAAATATTAGAAGCGATTACAAATCTTATCTTTGTGGACTGCAAATTACTTTTCAAACACAGTTTTTTTGAGTGACATGAAGCTAACACTGATGTACAGGCAGAGAGTGTGCTGAGTACCTAAGGCACTTCAGCAGTTTATCTTTTCCTCTAACATATTTAGTTCCTGGTTGTTGTTCTGTTTTAAAACTGAAGATAAAAAGTTCAGTCTGGCTGCTATAATTTGATATGGCTGTAGGTCATAATGCATAGGATTGTTAAATATGAAAGATAACCAAGAGAACTTTTCAAGGTGACAAATACCAATGTGTTATATTCTGCAAAAATAACTATTATTAACACTCATAAAAGTTATATTTATTTTTCTAGGTTTGTTTGGTTTTGTACAGTAGAATACAAACAATAGACATCGTTATCTTATGCAGTCACTATTGCTCACATCTAGTATTATTAATATTGGTGCTATAATTATTATTGCTTAGTTCGTATGCAACAGAATTAGATAGACACGCCAGATTGTACTAAACAGTAACATATGCATAATAAAAAAAAATATCTCTTGGGTCTCTAGTTGTTTAGAAGTACTAGTCTACAGAGTTATTGCACTACATTGTTGGGTGCATGGGGATAAATTGATTTTATCGCTTTTCCTAGATGACTAACAGCACTTGATCAGTAGTAAATATATAAAAAATAGGAACATCTTTATTTATGTTAATGAATACAAATAATGCTGCATTAAACTATGGACCAATAGAGCATGAAAATGAAAGGGAGTATCCAACTAGTAGTGTAAGATGGTCAATGTAGACATTAAACTTTAGACATAAAACAATTTCCATGTGCCCAAGATCACACAAAGCCACAACTGATAGATGCAGAGATAGAAGCCTATGATCCTTAAGGGCACGGGCAGACCTACCGCCGGTGCAGCCGGTGCTATGCACCAGGGCCTTTCATCTCCTGGGGGCCTAGTGCAGGCTGTATTGTAGTATATATTAGATTTTTTTTTTAAAATGCTGTAATGTAGGGCCCCATTAGAATCCTCCTCATCCCCTTGACATATGCAGGCACCCCTAGGTCTCCTGACTCCCCCCATCCTGAGCGTGTCTTCCACAGTACAAACAGGACCCCTGGAGAGGGGCCAGGCTCCAAGGGAGGCTCAGCTGCAGGCGTGGGGGAGTGGAGCATGCAAGAAACAGGTAAGTGATAGATGGAGAGAGGTGAGAAAGGGGGAGAATGAGTGAGGGGAGAGAGAGAAGGAGGGAAGAGAGAAGGAGAGGGGGAGAGAGAGAAGGAGAGGCGGGAGAGAGAGAAGGAGAGGCGGGAGAGAGAGAAGGAGAGGGGGAGAAGGACATGGAGGCAGAGAGGGTGAGAGAGAAGAAGAGAGGGGATGAGAGGGAGCGAGAAGGGGAGAGAGAGAAGGAGAGAGAGAGAGACAGAGAGACAGAGAGAGAGAGAAGGTTAGCAGGGAGAATGGGGGGTGAGAGAAGGGGGAAGAGAAGGAGAGGGGGGATTAAAGGGGAGAGAGGAGTAGGGGCATGGGAGAAGGGGAGGGGAGAGAAGGAGGAGGGAGCGAGAGAGGGGGAGAGAGAGTGAAGGAATTTGGGGTTTACACAAAAAAAAAAAGAAATATATATATATATATATATATATATATATATATATATATATATATTATTGTTGGCACATGGGGCCCAATCTAAAAAGATTATTTGGATTACCGCCAACCGGGGGGAGGGAGCAAATTTTTGTTTTTTTTTTGCACCGGGGCCCTCCATTCACTAGCTCCGCCACTGCCTCAGGGGATCCTTCTAACCGGAGGGTTCTACTTTGTTAGATGCCCCAAAGCTTTCAAATGTCCCAGTAAAAACACCAAAAAGCCTGTCTTGTGATAAAAAATGTAGTGATGCCTATGCCCCAACTAATAATCACCCCTCATATAAACTACAAAAGAGAGCTCATGCCAAGATTAAAGCACCTAAAATATTATGTATTTTACAATCAGCTAAACTTGCTTGTCAGAATAAAAAAAAGTAATTCAATTAATTTATTACAATAACTTAACAATGTTAATACATGTTTTATAAACAATGTGGAAGATGTAAAAAAAACTGTATACCCTTTTTGCATCTAGGTCATCCACAGAAAATTAAAGTGGCAGATGAGTTATCCTGAGAATGAATCTATACTTGTTTTAAGGATTTTGGGTTGAACATTTGTTTAAAACAAAAATAAATGCCTAAAAAGTCCCTTTAAGATTATTATTTTTTTGTATGATACACTGTGTTAATTCTCAAGATTAAAGTTAAGTTTCCTTACCATAAATATAAAAATTTGTGATAGTATCACATATTCTGGGTTTAGGCAGGTGAACTATGACTATTTATTTATTTATATATTTATTTATTTGTTTATTTTTTATAAATATTTTTAGTTTGTAGTTTATGAAACACATTTGCCAGTTTAGAGGTGGTGAACATTTTTGTTGAAATATGAATCAGTCATACAGTATACATGAAGCTTAGTTAGCAAATGTCCTTTGTCAACATGTTAATTAGGTGTAAAAGAGAAACAATAGCTAATCAGGTTTAAACATGTGCACCTGGTGCATTCTATAAATAAAAAGTGGCATACAGTGCTATATTGCCATACCACTTACGCATGAAAAAAGTATTTTTTACCAAATTATCACTCATGTCTATGTAGTACATTCCATATATACGTAAGTCTCGAAAGGTTCACACTACCCACCACATTATTTCTTTCTATGAATACAATATATCAAATAAACAAGTGGCTGAAGAATAGAGTGAAGGGATCTACAATGAGGAGGTGCCATGGGATGCAATATATCACACCCCTATAAGTGTGTTGATCAGCAAAACATTAAAAAGGGGTGATGGCATTCAGAAACTCTGCTAAATAAAAATTGAGGCATATATGAATGTCAGAAAATTTGGGATCACATATACTAGTTGTCAAAGTGCAAGTTGTCGTCATGCTTGGCGAGCCTTGCTAAGCAACTGCGAGCCTCAAGAAGTGAGGCGAGCCTTTGAGGCACGAGCTTGCAAAAAATACGGCTTTAACGGCCGAACCACCAAACTGGAAAAAAAGACGACGAAAATACACAAATATGCCTCAAATTCACTCACACACACAGCACAGGGGGAGAGCAAGGGACCCGGTGAGTGAGGTTGCAAGTTAATTTGAGCCATATTTTGTCCTTTTTGACAATCGAAAATCGCCGAAGTTGGGGAAAAAATGGTGGCCGAAAAAAAGTAAAAATTCTGAAACAAGATAAAAATGAGGCTTTGCCAGGCCAGGCACGCCGAAGGAGCTCATTGCAAGACAGAAGGGGCAGAACATTGCAATTGTGTGGCAAACAGCATAGCCAGGCTTCAAATTTTATTGCTGTAATTTTTTACGGCAATCGCTAGTTTAAAGAATAAAATGCAATCATGCTTACAGTATTTTTATACTAATATTTGTATAATTTTTGAATTCTCAACAAATTGTATGCAATAACTGTATCCTACACCTCAAGTAATCCAGAATCTTTATTGTTAAAAGAGAAAGTGCTGTATGTGTATATTTTTTTTCTGGTCTGTGTTAACTTTTAGTTAACATTTGTGTTATGAATGGATGTATTCTCTGCTAGTATTATTTCTGCTGTTCTACAGGATAAATACATTTTTATGTGAAAAATATGTTTTTATGAAATGATAGTATCTGAAGTGCTTGACATTGACGTAAAATATTGCAATTACTAACAGTTATATAAAGAATAAAATAACCACACCACCATTTAATTTATGGTGGGCAGAAGCATGAAAGAAGTCGTCCACCAAACAGAATACAGAAAAAAATAAAGCACATTTATTTGTGTGCACATTTAGACATCTTACGTATTAATTTTAGATGTCCAAATGTGCACACAAATGTACTATATTTTTACATAGTAAAATAGAAAGAAAGTTAGAGAAAATATTGTAAATGAGATTGTAAAGAGTACATTTATTTTAAGAAATAATATTTTAAGAGTTTGATAAACCTATTGCAGAAGTTTAAAAGGCTACATACCATGTAATGTTAATTTTACTGAAATTGTTAAGATACCAGATTTACATTGTTTCAAATATAAATAATAGAATGTAAGTATTATATTTCTGTAGATACAAGGAAATAAAGCTTTTAAAATATTTAAGCAGTAAAATATTTGCTTGTCTGAGATTAACCCATAGACGCTTTATCAACAAGTTAGAGTTGTTTCCTCTGCTTTGTTCTTTGTCCCATTAAATATTTTCAGGCATTATTTCTTCTATAAATAATACGTGGCTTCTAAATAAGGTTGACACTTGAGTTGTGATACAGTGTAAAATAAAATAGTAGAAGTAAGTATTCTAAAGAACAGCAAAAATGAATATGACCTACTGCATTGGTGGAATAAATGTTACCAAAACCATAGAGCTTAAATGTGAGTTACATATTTTTGTTGAAAACATAGCAAATCTATGAAAATACCAGCTATAATTTGTATATGTATTTGTTTCTCATCACTGATGTGTAAAGTCATAAGGATCTAGTTATTAATTAAATAGTTTTCTATCAGGTTTTAGGTTTGAGCATTGTTAGTAAAACATAGAATCTGTAGCAATGGTGGTAACCTCAATCCAACAAGGGACATCGCAAGTCCAGAATTTCTGGATCTCTCATCTATTTTATCCAGGTTGTCTTTACTTTACCACCCAGGAGTTACTCCATTTTACTGATTCTGACTGATCCACCTGTGCACATAGAGATGTTAAAATCGTGGACTTTTGATGGCCATTTTAGAACTGAGCTGCCCCTATTGGCCTAATATATAAAGCATTTTTGCATGAACATATGGTTACCAAATTTATACTACTTAGTTACTGGGCTGACACATATTCACAATTTACTCAATATCCACTTACCACTATTATCTGAGGACATACCACACACATTACTATTCCATCACAGTCGGTATTTACTAACATCGTACACACATCATAAAATACCTTTATTATCATTTGAGATTAAAAAATGTATGCGTCATTTACTAATACACAACAACGAAATTAGAGATGCTCAATCTGAGAACGTGCAATACTTGAAGTAGGTTTGTTCTATAGGTCTGGTTACACTGCTGATTCTCCTCTATAAGATGCATCCAAAATCCATGAAACTTCAATATGCCTTTAAGTGAATAAAATCACTGTGGAATATATTTTGTGAAATTGATAATTGGTAGCATATACATATACGAAAAACAAAAAATCTAAGTTAGAAGTGCTCAATCAGAGAACGAGCTAACCTTAATAGGTTAATACTATGGACATGATAACCCACTCTGAGATCAACCTCTTTTAGCTCACTTGTGCCCTTCACAGAGAGAAATATCCTGTAGTAAATCAGTCTGGTCTCACTCAAAAGAGTGATCCAGCCCCAAAATACCAGGCAATTATACCCTGAACAGGGGAAACAGCAAACCCCAGACATGTTTCGGCCTCTGTGGGCCTCGTCAGTGAGGTGCAGCTTTACTCCCTAAGGCACAGTGAGCAAGGAGTCCATGTCTGGTTCCCCCATCACCCTTAGAAAAACCCTGAATGATCATTTGCATACACAACTACCAAATTATAGGTGCTCAATCTAAGAGCGGACAATACCTGATGTAGGTTTGTCCTAAAGGCCTGATTACCTACTTAGGGCCTCATTCTATTAGCGGCCGCAGCCGTTGCGGGGCCGCAAGGACCGGCCGCAAGCTATTCGGCTATTCTATTCCCTTACGGCCGGAGGCTCCGGCAGGCTTGCGGCCGGTGCCTTGCTATCTCTTGCGGCTGCTCGCCCCGGAGGAAAGCCTTTGATCTAAAACGGCCGCAAGAGTTTCGGCCGTAAGAAATTCCTATTTGCAATTCAATTGCTCCGGGAAACCTCTCTGCAAGGCTAAAAGCGAGCCGCAGCTTACTTGCAGGAAAGAGGTCCCGCTAGCACCAATTAAGCACATAAAATAGCTCAAATAAAGCCATCCTTCACTTTGAGAAGACTATAAAGGGATTTTAGGTGTTAGAAAAAATAGCACATAATTATCCTATACTCAAATCCGTAAAATATTTTATTTTTACTATCCGTAAAATATCCATGTAAAAAGTCCAGAGTGCTTGGAGCACCTCAGACACACCCACGCCGCAGCCGGAAAATAAACAGTTAATTTGAACTCGGGTTTGGGCAGATGTGCAAGCTTGAGAGGGGGTTACTTTTAATCCTCATGTCCCCCAATATGATCCCTAGCATTTACAGAGCTGTACAGTGCAGGCTTGAATTTATTTTTGAGTTTTTATATTTCTGAGATTACGGCCGGTTCCAAGATATGCGGCCGGCCGTAAAAGGAGATCCTTGCGGGGCCGTATAATAGAATCGTGAGTTAACTGAACCCTCGCAAGGAATCGCAGCCTTACGGCCGATTTACGGCCGCTAATAGAATGAGGCCCTTAGAGAGCAACCTCCTTTAGTGCACTTGTGTATTTACTAATGAGCAAATTTCTGATTGTTAATTATCTCATCAAATATTTTAAGAGACTATAGCAATATATCCCATCAGTCAAAATGTTCCAAATGGCAAAACTAAAATATACTTTTGTAGACTAGTTTTACATTTCCTATAAGCTTGTGCATAACAAACATGTGTTTTTCATAGTATAGACTATATATAGATATGTTTTTTTCTGTAGCTGTGATATTTGTTTTGTTGTATGTGTTTCTGATATGTTGAGTACATCATTTTTATAAAATTCCTGCTTGACTTTGCACACTTGAATAATACCTATTCAGCTTCAAATGCTCTGAAAACTATAATGTTATATAAAGAACTTAGCTCAAGAGATCACGTGTTGGGCTTCAACATGACATGCATTTTCTTAGTGCCAATAGAGCTACATGCTCTTTGAATGAACTCTTGCAGAACATTTTTATATGTCTGTATAATATGTAGTTTCAACACATTTCTTTTAAGTAAGTTATATATAGAGTTATAAACAAAATGAGGCTGGTACAGTCATAGAAGTAGATATATTGATACTCAGGAATTATTTTCATTAGATCTTGTTACATTAACAAACTGGTACTTCTCTATAGAGCTTCTCAATTGAGACAATTATTTCTTTAGATAAGAAACATGAAATTAGCATCTTGACAGTCGACATGAAGTGAGCTGGTATATTATTTTCAGAATATTGGAAATGGATCTAAAATAAATGGGGCATGATCCGATTAAGACAGTAAAAAAAACTAACCGGTGCCATTAAAAATCAGCTTCATATTCAAAATGATCCATTAACAAATAGACCTGGGGACTTGTCATATTAAGATTTACAGTTTAAGGTAACTGGTAGGGTTAATAGATTAAATGACTGACTACAAAGTATGAAAATGTAGGCTGATTTTTCTTATTTCTACAGAGCCCCAGTGGGTAATGGGTTGTCTGAACTCTGTACAAATAAAATTGCCTAATGCAATCTCTTAAAAATTATCAGAACCAATGTGAAGTCTAGCTAAATCAAATAATCTCTTATGGCTCTATTTGGCGAGAGAGCACTTGCTGAGCACTGGTTATTAAGATCATTCAGGAGCTCCTGATGTTTGTAGGATACATTTGTGGTAGTTTTTGTTTTCTTATTGTGACCTGTCACAATAATAATTGCATTAAGTCTTAAGTTAGATAATAATGCAGGTTTTCTTGTTACACTACCACCATGACAGATGAGCCATATACATGACTTTACTCTTGCATTGCTAACATTTCCTACTAGATAAAATATGTATTTCCTTTAATTATCAAACACATGCTATTTGCAAATAGAAAGAAAAAATATGTAATACACTTTGTAAATTGTTTTTAAAGGAATAATAAAATAAGATTTCATGCAATTAAAAAGAATCTCTATTTGGATAAAAAGTAGTGATCCAGTTTTTTGTAACTACTTTAATGGTGTTCATCAATTACTAAGGCAAAGCACTAAGTCACAAAGGCTTTAAAAGTGATACTGGGTTTTTATTTACTTTTATAAAATAGCAAACATGTGCATGATAAGTAAACCATTTTAAAATATTTGCAACTTATTACCCTAGTCTGTATCTTTTCATCCTGGTGGCACAAAGAGCAACTCAACTGAAAACTCTAGTACGCACCTTACACGTGAACTGGCCTTCTTGATATGGAATGATGAGCAGACATTTAACGCATGACCAAGCAAAACTATCCCATGGCAATGTGACTTGGTATGAAAAGTTCTTCTTCCTTATGGTAACAATTAAAAGAGAGCTATTTTGCAAAAAAAAATTTTTTGAATGTCCTAGCTGGGTGACCATGCTGTTGTGCTCTTCAAGAGGTAGTTGTGGGTGATGTAGAATTTATTAAAATACTAGCGACTTGCCCATCAAAAAATGACGGTCAATGAAATTTGCAGCCATGGGAATGCTGTTTGAGACATAATTTAAACTGTTTTATACTGTGAAGACCTTCGGCGCTCATTGCGAGGCTGGCGCTCATCACATGCCTCGCAATGAGCACCTTCGGCGCTCATTGCGAGCCTCTCATGTGGTGTACTTTTGTTCCTCTGAGAGAGATATATATTTCTATGTATATATAGTTAAGTAATAATTAATGATTTATTCAATTAATTAATTGAGTAATAATTAATTATTTCTGCAATAAATAAATATACTTTAATTATTTATAATTGATATATGCAGCGAGCAATAGGCTGAAGAGCTAACAATCTGTTTTTATTTTTTATTCGTCTGCATACAATATACATTGTTAGTGTTAGTGCCCTGCTTATAAAGTGTAATGAATGGTTGAACTGTGCATTCTAAATAGGCTGCGTGCACGAGGTAAAGCCGTTGGTTTATTGTGTCTTGCGGCATTGTATAGTCGTAATGTTATTAATGTGTTACGCATCTCGTGAGCATTTTCCTGCTTTTGTAATAGTGTATCTTGTAGGTCGTAGTGCGATGTGTAAAGTGCTACTCGTTTTGCAGTGTTTTGCGCGGTTCATGGTCGTGTAGCCTCGTTTTCATTTTTTTCGCCAGCCATTTTTTTCCTTGCTTAGGCGATTTTCGTGTGGCTAAAATCGTCTAAATCAAGTTAAATTCACGTTCCAGCTCACTCACAGACGTCCTGGCTGTTGCCCCATGCAGCCTGTGATGTTTTTGTGATTTTTTTAGGTGTAGTTAGTGTGTTTTTCTGTTTTTTTGTTCGCCTGCTAATCTCATAATTTTTTGTCACGTATCTTTTTTTTTCTAAGTCCTGCCTCTCGTAAGTGCTCCTGGTTTAACAGCTCACCTCGCTATGCGGGGCTCACCGGCAATGAGACCTCGCAAATGCTCCGGGTTTAACGGCTCGCCGGCACTCATCGCTGACGATTCGTAGTTAGACAATTATAATATGTGATAGCAGAGAAACATTTACTTTAGGTCTGAAGAAGGCATGTCATTCCTTGGCTAATGAAACAGAGATAACAGATGCATCTGGCAGTGCATCAAATATGACTTTAAATTCCAACATTTGGCCTATAAATAAAAAAAAAATGCAAGTTTTGAACTACCCTCAACTAATGAATTTTGTCTTAAGCTGACAGGTCCACTTGATCTAGATTTGGATACAGGAAGAAAAGACAATTAAAATAACTCAATGCAAAAAAAAATCTGAATCTTGAATAATGTAAATAAGATATATACGACATGACATTTTGTTTATGATAATATACTTTAACTGTATGCTGAAACTAAAAGCCATGTGGGCTCAATAACATAAGTTGGTTTTTCAAATTATGTTAGTGAAAAAGTCATCAACTCCGAGAAATTAACATATGTTCCCTGTTTAGGTGACAGTATTTCATTTGATTTAACTGTGTTTATTGAGCCTGAGCCAAGATGAACACAGAACTGTCCATGTAAGAATGCTCACATTTCTATATTAATGCTCATTAACACCAGTTGAATGAAGGTGTTGTTAACATATGCTAATGGATAGTGTCTTATAGTAAACAATAACATATTAGGATGTAGCTCATTTTCTAATTAAAATTTGTGTTATTTGCAAAGAGCCCACATTAAAGCAAAGCTTTTTCCTAAAGTTGCTAGGTTACTGCAAGAATTTGGCAATGGCAATCTATGACAAAAGTCAGGCTTTTATTGACCATAAAGGACGGTGAGACGTGCACAGGTGAAAAAAAAATAGACACTCAAATGTTGTTCTAGATATAAAATGTATGCAGTAATAGCGTTTATTAATTAAGGCAATGTTTTTTTTTTATGTTATTAACACATTTTAACATCCACTTTAAAAAAGGGATCATTATTGCTACTTCATCCAATTTTTCTAAATAAAGTATACAAACTAGAGTATTTAAAAACAGATGTCAATGCTGTACCAAAATTCTTACTTTCCACTAAGGAGTCATTGCCAGTTGAATAGGACTCTCTAGTGAGCTTTTCCAATGTACATTTCTGTTGAAAGGGATGCACGACTCAAGTAGCACATAATTTCCCCAGTGAGTTCTTCCACTAATGCTAACTGTAACTGTGCTTAGTTAGGTCAAAAAAAAAACTTTTATTTTCTATGTTCATATAAAGCTGGTATGTATTTTTATGAACTGCAGAGATGTTATACTTGTCTAAGACATATTTCTGTTCTAGCACTAACCCAAGATGTTCACACTGGTACATATATAGTGGCTTGCCTAATATTATCATAGGACGCAATGAAGTGATTCTTCAGTCAGATAAAATACATGATGTCTACATTTTTTACAAACTCATATTTTGGTAGCTCAAAATATGTTTAAAGAGGAACTGATTAAAAAATATTTATTTGAAAAATATGAGTTTAATGAAAAGTATAAGTATGCATAACGTTTTTGCTACAATGGTTTCAATACTAGGCTTTATTTGTAACATCTCAATCTGTGTATTTTGTATGTGTTTGTTATATTTAGTAGAATTATTTTCTGTTGGTCTAAACAAAAGCCAGACTTCATCCACTTGTTTTCCCATGCACCCCACCACCACCACCATCACACATACTACCATCCCAATCCCTCTGTCTCCATTTGTTGATGTATTACCTATATAACTACATATTTATCTATACTTTTTTGTATCTACACTTAATAAATATACCACAGAGTCTGCAAAATTAAGGTTTTCTTTAAACATGCTTCTTATGCTCAGTTGTTAATGTAGCATATTTCCATATTTGACCAATGTTAACCAATAGGACATTTTTCCTAAATGTTTTTTAATTCATTTGAATAGCTAGCATTTTGCTTTCAGCATTCTGCCAGTTTGGACAGCCTGACTGATTTTCCCCAATCAAATCTCTACCAGTCTTGCAGACCAATACACAAATGTCCACCATTTGTAATCTGAATGATCAGTACCTTCTCTCTTTATTACAAAGGTTTAGTTGTGGTGTGAGCTTGTTAATGTACAGCAAACCATAGCTGTATCTACTAGCAGTGAAAAGAATATAAGCATAAGATATTATTCAAGGCAAAGTACATATAACTGCAACGATAAGCAATACCCACAATGTTTTGGAACATATATCAGATATATTTATACCTGCTATCCACTGCTAGACTATTATAATAGAAACTGTGAATTAGCTGTGGATTCTAAAAAGTAGGTTTCACTTCTATTAAAACAATATTTTTACTTATGAATGTTTTTTTATGTATTTTACAGTATAATAAATTGGGACCAATATGTTATTATCTCCCCTTTGGGCTATAGGATGCTGACCCCTGGTCTATAGTATTACTATACCATAGTGAAATTCTTGCAAGGTCTGCTGCCCTTTGATCACCTCATAGGAAATCTTACAACTCAAAAACAGTAACCATCACAAACACTTTGTGCCTCACCACTTCAACCTTTAGTGCATCTGACCCTGTGCATCAGGAATGACTTACTTAGCATGTTTATTGACATTGTTTGCAGTGTTATTTAGCATCCGTCTTGTGGAAAGCATTTGTGTATAGGATACAGTATAGTCTGACCTTGAAAAATTTCCCACAGTGACAAAAACATTGGTTTTCCCAATAAACTATTAAAAAGTGGTTTGATAATTGCAGGTTTTCTGTGCCATTCCACAGTCAAGAGTTTAATTTCCTATGGAGTATTTTTAGCCAATTGTTTCATAAGTGTGCCTCTTAATTTTTCCATAAACTGGGCAAGTTGTTTATATGCATTAAGCGGTTTATTTTTATGATCTTTTTAATTTTAAATACTCATAATCTTCTCATGTAGTTCTTTTGAAATGCTGTAGATTGCTTTCCACAAATCACATAGAGATTATTTTCATATACAGTATTACTCTTATAAATGTGACCAGATATACAAAAGCATGCATAATTAGGTCTATATCATATATAGCCAAATGCATCCATTGTTATTTAAATTGTTGATCAATTATTTATATGCTACATAGAAAGAGGAAACAAAATCTAAATGAATAATACAAATGAATTTTAATGAATACATTTTAATATTATATTGCCAATGTTTAAACTGGGAAAGCTTTAGGACATTGTGCACACAATATATATTATACATTTCACATTTATGTGAATGATAAAAGTAACTATAATGTCACTCATCTTTATATATATATATAATACAGTTATGAAAATTTAATATTTAAATACAATGTTACATTTACCTGTCTGATGAGCTTTCCAAAATCCCATGCCATTACTTTTTTTAAGTGAAATGAGACAATAAGTTACAGTAGGATATATTATTCATATTATATTGCAGACCAAGAGATGAAACTACTTTAAGTGTTATCTCACAGGATAGAAATCACATATTTCCCATAGGCCAAAGGAAAATGTGGTCCTCCCAAAAAACACAAAACTGTACCCGACTTGATTGAGGTTGCCACATTGTCATCGTCAGCACTAGGAAAACCCTTCTTCTAAATGAGAGTACTTATGTCCAGATGCTATTGATGAACCCTGGACAATAACAACAGGGACACAAAGGAATATCCATAATTTAAATGACTCTGAAGATCACATGAAATTTCCACCTACTCTTAGCAATTCTACTGAACAGCTGTTTGAAACAACAGTGGTAATCACCTAACAGCAACTATAAACTATATAGGGAAGCTTGATTTATAAATAGAAATAAATACATTTAGAAGTAAATAAGTATGCACCATATTTCTCATAGATTATCCATGTTTTTTTTTTTTATATATATTAATTGTGGCAAAGGAAGAATCCACACTGGGCTATTTTACTGGAAACAGTCCACATGTGAGTAAACTGAATACAGTGTAAAGAGATTAAATAGGGACCCCCTCCCTGAAAAGTTTGAGAAATGGTGAGAGATTGTATTATCCATCTACCTCCAATATAATTTTAGGTCTAGTGAAATTCCCACAATTTATTGGAAGTTCACATGATCCCCTCACTGCTCTCTGAAAATAAACAATAAGAGTTGTGGAGTAGAATATACTCTTACTAGTAAACATATATGTACAGAATGCACATAACATAGGAGTTTTTCATTCAGTTATCTGCCTCTTGGAATGATGGCAATAACATGAAAGACATGAAGTAGAGAGAAAAAGGCACTACCAGAAGAGGAGGAACAAGGGAAACAAGTAGAAAGAAAGTATGAAGACAACTATGTAACATATGAAATGGGGCAACTATTTTCATGAAGCTAAGCATGGGAATTATTATTATTACTAGAATATTGCCCGTCAAAAAATGACTGAAATCAAATTGTAAGTGAGCTAATGCTGTTTGGTGTATGGTAATGAACTAAATAATACATTAATAAAGGAATATACTTTACCTATTTTAAAGTAATAAATGCAGGAAGCATTATGCTGAAGAGCTGACAATCTGTTTTCATGTTGCTGCAGCATACAATGTGTGTTTTGAGTGCTGTGGAGCTGCTGTGTAAGTGTGGGCAATGTGTGCAGTGTGTAGTGTAAATAGTGTGCGCACGCGCAAGCCAAATCCGTTAGGGTAGCTGTGTACTTCCGTATTGTGCAAGTTAGTGTTGTAAAATGGTGCCTTATGCGTGGGGATTAAGCGTCTTTGTTCTTGGAGCTCGTCCGGCTTTTTGGGAAAATCTGTATGTGTTTGGTGGTGTTTTGCGTGTTTAGGGTCCTGTAGCCTCGTTTTTTTTTTTTTTCGGTGGACATTTTTTCTCTCGCTTAGGTGATTTTCGGGTGTCTAAACTCTTCAATTTGGACTTAAATGGAGGTGGAACTTCACTTGCAGAGGTCCTGGGTGCTCCCTCTTGCTGTGGGTAAGCTTTTTATGTGTTTGTTGTGTGTATTTATTGTGTTTTGAGGTTCGCGCGAGTCGGCCGTTAAAGTTGTAGTTTTGCGAGGTCGTAATGTTTTTTTTCTAAGTCCCGCTTCTCGTATTTCTGTGTCGTAAATAAAAAGTCCGTAAATGTTGCGAGGTCTGAAGTTGCTGGCAAGGAGCGCCTTCGTTACTACTTGCCAGCAACTGAGGCCCTAGCTTTGCGAGGGCCGCAGCGTTAGCAACAACGTTTGACAACCCACAGTTATGACAACTATATATGTGATTATTATCTTTTATATATGTAAAGTCCCAACATTTCCCATAGCCCTATGCATGGTTGGGTTACAAACAAAATACACTATTAACCTATGGCAAAAGACCAGAGAGCCCTGTCTTTGAGCTAAAAAAATGATGTAGGTAGAACATATCCAAAGCACCCTACAAGACTGGAAACTCACAAACTTACTTAAAGTAACATAAGAATTTGCATGTGCCAGAAAGGGTATGGAAGCTGAGAGTAACAGAAGGAAAACAATTCTGTTGCTGTAAGACAAGAGTAAAGTTTACCTGGGATGGAAAAGGTGCAAAGTTGGGAAGATGTTTTATCATTCAGTTACGGGTAGCATCTGATAGGGAGGCATTATGAGAGGGTGATACTTGTAGAGGGTGGTAAGAGGGTAGTTATTAATTGCAATGCTAAATAATGTAAAAAGCATAGACAAACACAACGACTTGAGGAGTAGAAATGCACAGTAGGATTGATGAGTGGTTTGAAGAAGAGCAGAAAAGATCTCAGTGATCTGGGATAAGATAAACAATAAGGTAGTGTTAAAAAGAGTGAGATGTGTGGTGACACTGACAAAGCACCCATGATGATTATATATGCAAAATAGTTTTGTAACATATACTTTCTATTTTTATAGCAATATCAACATTTGATATACAGACCTACATAGAGAACCTTAAACCATCCAAAATTTAATAAATTACACTGCAAAATAACTCTGTATACAGTTCTAACATATAAAAGTGGTTGAATTCTTAAGTATAATTTCAGTATGACCTAGTTTCTGTCATCATAACATGGCAGCTTTAAATTTATAACAAACCAAAAATAGTATTTTAAAATTGAATGTACCGTATTTTAAAATTTGTGTTGTTGTATTGCTATAAGACCTAATCAATAGTACATATTATGTATCAATAAATAATGTGCAGATACTGCAGTAATTATCCAGAGTTAACAACTAATAATTACTTTATTGTGAGCAGAGATATAGTTCCTATCAATAATGTATGTTGCTGACCTTCACTGAAAGTAATAATACTGTCAAAAGTTTGCCTTGCTTGTCTTTTAATCCATTCTGTTTTGAAATTAAATGAATTTAAGCTGTATTAGTGTTCTCTTCAAAGTCGTGTATCAGATCTGCAAACACGATCACACAGAAATCTGCTGCTCCAACCCTAAAGCTAGTCTGCTGCTAATCTTGTGGTTCTTAAATTGATTTTTTTCCCAAATTTATATCTTCTTGTCTATCTTAAGAAAAGTGTTGCTTTTCACTGAGTTGTGATAAACACATCTTCAGAGGTGTTATGCATTATACTCTTAAAATGCTATTAACTTATATATCTGTTTGAAGACTGACAGCCCTATTAAATTCCCTCAACGTGTAAAACAGTAGCCCGTAACGTAGCCCACAAGACTTACGGCTATTAAATTGGCCTCTCAAAGCTACCCGCAAACGACTTGTGGGTTAGGGGCGAAAAATACTGCGCAACGTTGAAATTTGAACTCCGTGGCCGCAAATCCTTTGATCTGTCAAGCCTGTAACTGTTACGTATGCTGTGGCCCACCGCTATGCATAGCTATGTGTACGTATTAATCTATGTGTGTGAATTATGTGATATCAGTAATTATGTGTGTTGTAAATTAATGGTATATATATATTAGAGGTCAAAATATCAAAAAACTTACAAAACTCCTTCTATCTCTCTCTTTCTCTCTCTCTCTCTCTCTCTCTCTCTCTCTCCAATGCTAACAAATCCACCAAAGTCTAGACCTGTGTGTTCACTTGCTCAGCTACAGTACAGTCAATGAGTTACGGTTTTCGTGCCCTTTAAAACCCCTTCCTGCAGCATTAATTTCGGTTCCCCACTTTCTATTGGCCCTTAGGCCTGCATCAAACAACGTAGTTACGGGTTTTATTGTTACGGCCAATCGCGTCTCGGCCTGACCCTTAAAAGCTTGTATGCTCGGATGGGGTTTACGGGCTTGCATCTACGGCCTGTAACTTGCGGCATGGTTCAATTTAATAGCTCTGTAACAGTGTAGATTTTCAAGCCCGCAGCCTTTGCGGGTGTGCCGTTGGCTCTACGGGCTTCAAATTTAATGGGGCAGTGAGTCCAACAAAAAGAAACTGAAGTTGTATATACATTGAATGTGTGCTTATAATTTAAAATGTATAATTAGAAATAGGCAATATGGATATTGTTTCTACAGTGACTATTTTAGTTAAATACTACCACTTTTTGCTAGATCATTCAAGTCAAATGAGGTTTCTACATGTTAGTTAGTTAGTTAACAAGCACACAAAGAGATCTGGCTGCTTTATCTATCTATCTATCTATCTATCTATCTATCTATCTATCTATCTATCTATCTATCTATCTATCTATTTATCTATCTATCTGTTTGTCTATCTACCTACCTACCTACCTACCTATCTATCTATCTATCTATCTATCTATCTATCTATCTATCTATCTATCTACCTACCTACCTATCTATCTATCTATCTATCTATCTATCTATCTATCTATCTATCTATTTGTCTATCTATATATCTGTTTGTCTATCTATCTATCTATCTATCTATCTATCTATTTGTCTATCTATATATCTGTTTGTCTATCTATCTATCTATCTATATATGTTTGTCTATCTATCTATCTATCTATCTATCTATCTATCTATCTATCTATTTGTCTATCTATTTGTCTATCTATCTATCTATCTATCTATCTATCTATCTATCTATCTATCTATCTATCTATCTATCTATCTATCTATCTATCTATTTATTTGTCTATCTGTCTATCTATTTGTCTATCTGTCTATCTATCTGTCTGTCTATCTATCTATCTATCTATCTATATATTTGTTTGTCTATCTATCTATCTATCTATCTATCTATCTATCTATCTATCTATCTATCTATCTATCCATCTATCTATCTATCTATCTATCTATCTATCTATCTATCTATCTATCTATCTATCTATCTGTCTATCTATATGTCTATCTGTCTATCTATCTATCTGTCTATCTATCTATCTATCTATCTATCTATCTATCTATCTATCTATCTATCTATCTATCTATCTATCTATTTGTTTGTCTATCTATCTATCTATCTATCTATCTATCTATCTATCTATCTATCTATCTATCTATCTATGTGTCTATCTATATATCTGTTTGTCTATCTATCTATCTATTTGTCTATCTATCTATTTGTCTATCTATCTATCTATTTGTCTATCTATCTATTTGTCTATCTATCTATCTATCTATCTATCTATCTATCTATCTAATGCTAGATACAGAAGGTTAATTTCCTAATATGACATTTAATGTGCACAATTAAAACCATTACTGAATTGTGATAACAGTCCTATGTTTAACATAAGACTAATAAAATAAACCATATAAGAATAACTCTGGCTTCTGCTTCTTCAGTACAAAAGGTGTTTATTACTTTTTTGAAAAGACTAACACTCTGCATTTCTTAACGATGAAACATAACAACTAGACACCCCTGTGCTACCTCTACTCTTTTTATATATATTTTTTTAAGTTTAGTTTAATAATATTTTTGGAAACTAGTTACTATCTAATTGAAGACTGACGACCCCTTGTGGACTATGTAGCATTTAAAATACTTGTGTTTTTTGGGGGGCAAGAGAGGGTGATAATGGGGACAAAATGTATTGTGTGCTTTGGAAGAGTGACCTGCTTTCCTATTTGACAGAACAAGATGAGTGCTCTTTTTCGCTTAAAACTATTTCACATATGTGAATGTATACTGCTAGCATGTAAAGTGATACAGGGAATCGCTAAGTGAATCTCAATGTCAGGTTCTTATGTTTAACACATACAATATTTAGTAGATCAGACAGGACAGTATTAAAACATGGCATGGTTAGTGTTTCTCTTCAACACTAATAAGAACTAAGTAGACACATGCCTTACTACTGGATGGGATATACATTATAGATTAAATGTAAAATGCAGTATCCAGAAAAATTGTAAAGTACAGTGATGATGAGATCATTAACGTGCAGTTTTAAAAGACATGGCACAAACATCAAGGCAAACATATATATCAGTAGAAGGAAACACAATCATTATTTTCTCTTTTTATTAATAATTGGTGTTTTGCAGTTTTTGGAAGCAAAACATTTTTAATGTGTCCTTCCCCAGAGCTAAATAATATGGCTGACTATAACTTTATGCATTGTTTGCAATGTTTTTCATCAATTTACAACTAAAGGAACCTGCAGAGTCCCAGTTCTCATAATTTTGCAAATCCCTTTGCAAACAACAGATTGTTACTGTTAAACAAAGGTTATTCATTTTTACACCATGTAGATACATTAGCAGACTGGTCTTTGGAGGGTTTTTGTTTTTCAGTTTCTATAACATAGTATTGTTTCAAGAGAAGTATTTTCACACATTTTTTTACACGTAGTGCAGCAAAGTATGATTTATAGAGAACAAAATGTAAAATATGATTATCTGACACTGTAGCATGGTGGTATTTGGGGTTTTATGTTATATATACCCTAGGCCCATTCAGATTGGTGGGTCTCCCACACCCCAATTCCATGAGATAATCTACACTACAGAACATAAACTGCAGAGTTTCACCATGATGCAAAAAATATATTCCAAATGTTATCTCTGCTCATGTACATTTTTGTATGTGAAAAATGTGACTATAACAAATGAGTTTTGGGAACAACATTTTGGATATAGAGAAAGGAGATTCTCACAGCCTTATTAAATTGCGATTCTGTAAATTTAAAAGGGCTCTCTTTAAGCACACAGCATATTTTTATTACAGAAGTTTTTAGTTAGTGAACTTCTATCCAAAAGCAAGGTCTTCACTAACTAAAAACTTCTGTTAAAAAAATATGCTGTGTGCTTAAATAGAGCCCTTTTAAATTTACTGAATCGCAATTTAATAAGGCTGTCAATGTTTAACAAAATGTATTCGATTATGAAGCTAATTATGATGGCTAAGAAAAATGCTTAGTGAATACCAACAACTTTCCTCATGGTGAAGATGAGCCAAGGTAATGGGTAATATAGATTAGTAAACTTGTTTAGTAAAGTTGCTGAGAATGCAGCAATATTGCAAAAGGCAACCCTTACACAGGAACCTCACATTTTAGTGAATCTAATTCAAAGAAAAGAAAAGAGAAAAAGCTGCACTTATCTAGAACAAGACCATAAAGAAGGCTGAGTGCCAGAGAAGTGATGCATTTGAATAGTGGTGTTGGTGCAAACTGCTTTGAAGATCCAAGAAGATCCAAAAATCAGTACTTCAGGAAATCAAGACAAACTGTTCACTAGAAGGTATGATCATGAGGCTGAACCTTAAATATTTTGTACCATATCATGGCCATATCATGAGAAGATTCCCTAGAGAAGACTCTGATGATGGGAAAGATTGAAGGCACCGAAAGAAGGGAGGGGCAATGATAGAGAGGAATAGATGAGGTAATTGAAGCAATGAGCATGAACTTGATGGAGCTCAGAGGGGCAGTGGCTGACAGATTTGGCTGAAGTCCTGCAATCCATAGTGTCATGGAGAGTCGGACATGACTAAACAACAAATATTGATATAGATGCTTTCTTTGCAGAATATGTTTTATCTGTATACATATATCATATCAGTGCTATGTTTTATTGAAGATTTGGGCAAATAGGTAAATTGTCTAAAAGATTATTTTATAAAAAAATGCACATCCTAATTTTTTACCAAAGTTCTTCAGTGCTTTGATGTTCCAGTGTACTTCTTCAAGTTGGTCACATTTTTGTCATTTTAACTGCTATGTTTAATGGAAAGACTGGATTGGTTTTCTTTGTGGTTCCATGAATTCAAATGACTTACTGATGAGCATACAACAAGTCTTAGGATAATCAGATATACTATGGTAATATGTCTTAGATATGTCACATTCTAGTACTGTAAATATGTCCCAAAAAATTAAATAGGGATTGGAGGAGTCTCCAAGAAGTCTGTCCTGCCTACTGGCAGTTTCATTAATAATGACAGAGCCGAGCCGTTAAGTGAGGACTCTGATTTATAGTAGGTTTTCCCTGTACCCAAAATGCTAACACACAACTGACCTGTTTAGGTGATACCAGCATACCGTGCTCTGCACAGACTGATTTATTGAGAGTTAACTCTTTTTTTCTTTTGCTCACTATACGGAGTAGAAGCTGTGGGTCTGGAAGTGGGCAGGCAGTGACACATGTAAACATACGCTTTATTGGATTCAGAGTTAAAAATGCAAGTATTTCAAAAATTCTAAAAGTATTTCAGCATGCTTTTAGGACATCTTTACTGTGATGTGGTCAAAATTGTGCTGGATTAAGTGGCCCTTTAATAAAAACAACAACACTTTACTGTGGTTAGGGCTGTGATGTCTACTGGAGGGAAATAGCCATATCAAGACATACAGTACAGAGCAAGAGAAAGCAAGAACAGAAATGTTAATATTATAGGGAATATATTGTCAATAGCTTATCAGGTACTGTTTGTTTATATAACTCATTCAAATACCACTGAGAATGTAAAATATGAACTGATTGACTAGCAGAGCCCACTGACCGTGTGAAGCCCTGTGCCCTCGAAATGCTGCAGGGGCTTGTGCAACATCCTGTACAGACAGTGGGTATCATATAAAAAAAAGGAAAGAACACTAAAATTGTTGAAAATGCAATAAAGGTGATAATCTTTTTTTTTTATTAACTTACATTTTCTATCCTTAAAACTTAACCTCATCTGTAAAAAAAAATCTCTCAGAGAAAAAGTATCAGGTATTCCTATAAAATCTTTACACTTTTATATCTATAAAATAATAAAAGCTTGTATTTATTTAAAGTAACATGGTTTTATTGATTCCTGGCTCCTCTTCATCTTCCAGTAAAAACTTTAACATCACATATTATTAATAATATTAGGCTGAGAATTGTGTGCAGTAGATATATTTGCACTTTAAAGTTAATACTATACCTTCCCTGACCCACATGATTACATTTTACTTGCTAAGCATAAAGAGAAAAAGAAATAAAACTAGGACACTTTGAGCAAAACTGGCTCTCCTTTAAATATAATAATTAAACTTTTCTTTTTTATTTTATTCTCAAAGCCACAAAATGGTATTTCGAGCACATAAGTCATGACAAATAGAAAACAAACAGTGTTTAAAAAAAATGTATTTGCAAATAGGTGCCTAGAGTCATTTTTTATGTACTACAAACAAAGCCTTATCAAATGGTTCGCAGAAATTGTCATTCAGAAAATAAAGCTATGAAAGAAAGAATATAAATGCAATTTAAATATTGCACTGTTGGTATTTTAATACAATAAAGTAGCTAGCAAGCTTTGGAAAGTAAATTAAAAAGAAATCCTCTATCTCCACCACCGTTGGCACAAATGTGGGTCATTGTGCTGTAGGCAGACTATGTAGAAAAGGCAAAAGAACTATGCAGAAATAAAAAAGTGAATTCTTTCAAACTGCAATTAACCCACCCTGAAGTAAGATGACCCCCTCTCTGTCTGAGACTCAATAATTCATGAAACTTGACAGGACTGGGAAGAATGTTTCATAAGGCATTATGGTAAAAGCAACAGTTTGAATTACTTTTTTTTTTGCAATATATTGGTATACAGTATATTATTTTTAGACTATTTGATCTATACATCTATGGTAGGTTTTGCCACTGTAGTTTTTTATTTATCTTGTTCTACCTGACATTGGTAAAAGATAACTGTATAACAAGTCAATCAGAAATATTATCAACCTATGTGTGATATTTTAAGATAATATGGTAAGTTAATAGTATAAATAAGCTATTCGTTATTTGTTATATATTCAATATATATATAAGTGTAATGTTACTTTGGACCATGAAAACTATTAATGTCATATAATTAAGGTATACTACACAATATAAGATACTTATCAAATATCTAGTCCTCAGATAGACACGTAGGGCCTCATTCAATTGTGATTTGGCCAATTGCATATGGCTCTAAATAGGCACATAGCATTTTTTTTAAAGAAGTTTTTAGTTAGTAAAAACCTTGCTTTTGGATAGATGCTTACTAACTAAAAACTTCTTTAAAAAATATATGTTATGTGCTTATTTAGAGCCCTATTCAATTGGCCAAACTGCAATTGAATGAGGGCCGTAGTGTATAAAACTACAAATAATTTTCTTGTATTGTACCAGAACAAAAACAATAATAATAATAATTGAATAATATATCACAGCCACAGTTGACACTGAGATCTTCTAGAGTCATGTTGTACCAGCCTCAGTGCATGAGAAAGACTAGTTTGAATTGGATCAGATAACTGGGGATCAACATAGATGTGTACAAATGCTAAGATTTACATTTAAATAACATTTCAAGCTTTAGAACTATGTTAGTCACAAAATATTTTGCTATCGTTCATAAGTATAGTGCTTGAGACATTAAAAAACATTGATAGATGCTTTAAATTATCATAAAAGATTGACAAATGGTGAGCCATGAGCTGTATCTATACATCTTTGAAATCTAAACATGTGTGTGTATAGAATAGTAAATAAATCAATCTAGGGACGTTAGAACCTTAACAGATGTATGAAGTCCCTCTATAAATCTACAAAATTACTAGGCTTCTGAAAATGTCTACCCTAAACCTTTGACAAATAAGTCAATAAACCAAGCACATTTTTCCTCATTTCTCTCCATTCACAGATTAACTTCCTGGTCATCCCCATACATTGAGAGGTGGGATCAATTAGGGGAATTTACTAAGCATCTCACGTTATCGCCTGATTTGCAATGTAATATTTCCTCTGGGGAACAACAGCCCTTCTAATATTATCTCACCTCATCATCTCATGTGGTAAAGTAAATCCAACCATTATTTTAGGCTCTAAGGGACCTATTCAATCACACTTATTCAAACTCTCCTCAATTAAATTCTCTCCTAATATTTAATTCATGAACCAACCTTTAAATAATGACATTCCTACTGCAGGAAAAGAATAGTTACTATTAGTATGTTGGTTGTGTACATTATGATACAGTTTGTCCATTTGTTTAGTTTTATTTTTCACCTTTAACATTTTTGTAAGTAACTCAGTAGTAGTTATTTTCTGAACAAAAGTGATATGGCATAAAAAAATATAAAATAAAATTGTGCAATGTGTAAAATTAGCAGATTCAGTTTAAATAATTCCATTAGTGATGAGGCATCAAATAAATCAACCTACCAAATCAACCAGGCTTACAGACACTTTAAAGCTATATCTGACAACATGGATTTTATGAACTGAATAATATTTTTTTTTTTAATTCTGACTGGAAACTGACATTGATGTTTGCAATCTTTACCTATCAATAAGCCTTGCTGGTTCACATGCTGAGAAAATCTAATATAAATAATTGCTAAATACTCAAACACGCAAATTGTGATTGCCTCAATGAAATTAAAAGACCTTTTCTTCTGGGGAGAAAAACTATGGCAACACTGGACAAGGTATTAAAATTTATAGTATAGTTAGTTAGAACTATACTATTCCCAGTAGTAACATTTGAATGTGAGATTGGATCATAAAGAAGTCGGAGCGCTGTGGATTTGAAGCCTTTGAATTGTGGTGCAGAGCAAACTGCTTAGGGTCCCTTGGAGTGCAAGAAGCCAAACTTCACTGGAAGGGATGATCATGAGGCTAACACTCAAATATTTTGGCTATTTAATAAGTAAGAAGACAGGATTCCCTAGAGAAGACTCTGATGCTGGGAAAGAAAGAAGGCACATGAAGAAGGGTACTGCAGAAGCAGAGATGGATAGATGAGGTCATTGAAACAATTAGCATGAGCTTGATAGAGCTCAGAAGGACGGTAGCTGACAGATGTATCTGGTGTGCTGTGGTCCACAGAATCATGGAGAGTCTAGCTTGACTGAACGACTGAACAACAATAACAATAGGGAACCACTAAAACTTTACTGAGGCCTGTCAGAATTTATTTTGCAATGGTAATTTTCCCTGTAATGTATACTAACAGATCACAGGTGATAACTCGTCTGTGATAGTACGTGTTAACCACAATCCAACTTCTCAGCTCATCATGTGATTTATTAAAGCCCCTTCTCCAATGATACAGCTAGCTCATCAAGTTGCTGCTAAGTTATAGGTGTGTTAGGGACACATAGAGCCCTATTACATTTGAAGCCTGCAGCAGTGGTGGTACAGCCACAAAGTCTGTGGGCTTGAAATTCAGCAGAGTTACAGAGCAATTAAATTAGACAAGCAAGCAACATACGTGGCCGACATCCAAATCCATAAACCATGCTTCCACACGTTGATTTTGCGGCCGTGATTATGGGTTTAGACGGAGCCAATAGTAAAAAAGATCATTGTCATTACTCCGCTAAAAACATGGAGGTTAGATTTCAATCACTTACGGGTTTAAAGTATGAATTGCGATCGGGCCTGCATTCCAGAAATAATGCAATATGAAATAATCAATACATATGATATTCTAGTCCAGAGCTCTAGGAATGTATTAACACATTGATTGATTGGGATCAATATAACATGGAAATTAAACATAAAATAAATATTTTTTTATTGCCGATTTTCAGGCTTGAGAATATTGAGCTATTAATACTAATAGAATACATACATTTCCCTTTAATTTAAAATACAGTATTGTGTTTATATTTGCTATTACAGTGCTATGTATCCTCTCTAGTACCCGTAGGATTTTTGGCTCCATTTGCCATTTACGGGTTTGAACGCCAGTGTGTCTTTGGGGAATCGTTCCAATTTAATAATGATTTGTGATAGTAACATTTACAGGCTTAACAGATCAAAGGCTTAGCTGGAGCGGAGTTCAGATTTTGACAGCCCCTAGGGTTTTTCCGCCTGTAACCCACAGATTGTTTGCGGGGCTAATTTAATAGCAGTATCTTTTGCGGGCTATTTTACGGGCTACGATTTCTAAAATCGTGGCAATTTAATAGAGCTCATAGTCTGCATCTACTGTGAAAATCGAACTACTCTGAATTTGCCAAACCCTCATCCTACATTTTACTACCTGTAATGCTATCATTCTTCATTTCATATTTCTACCCCACATTAGCAGTATATTTTATATTTAAATAATATAACAAATAAACATCCATAAATGTATGACATACCCTGCTACATGGTATACATATCAGTGTATGTTCAATATAAATAGGTAAATATTTGTTTAATTATTTTATTTAATATAAAATATACTGGTATAGTGGAGTTGAAACTATATGCACTCACATTGCATCTAACATTAACCCCATGGTCCCTAAAACAACCCCTCAATTAAATAAATTAAATAATAAAATGAAAAAGATGCACAGGACAAAGAAAATACATAAAAAATAAACAAAAAAACATACATGAAAATATAAAATAATTACGCATAAAATAATAAAATTAAAATGAATTATAAAATCTATAGCGGATAAAATCATTAAGCCTGTAGAAGGGAATCTAGAAGATTTTAGAATTTTATGCATCACCATAACTAGTGAATCTTATGAGATCTAAATTATACTTTACTCAAATGTTTGAGGTACAATATACATCGCCTTTTTTGCTGAATAAAAATGAAAGGCAAAAAAACAACACTCCAGCTTTTGTACTTCTAGCAGACACAAATAACTAGCATTTATACTGTTATAGATTACTAGTACTTTATATTTAATTGGAAAATACCAGCAGAAAAAAATATATATATGAACCTATTGCATTTGTAGAAGAGCAATAATTTACAATAAGGATTAATATTTGTAGTCGCATCCAACTGATCTTTCAATTTGTATTAAGCTTGCATTTTCCAAAAGTCATAAATCAATCAACTCTGTAATAGTCGGGAAGTAGGCCAACATGAATGTGGATTAAGAACAATGAATAAATTGCATTTTAGATTATCTAATTTAATCTTATATACTTACTTCAACCAGGGGGCACATCTTTTTGTAATCTTAGTTTTCAATTTTGCTGTTGTTATGTTTTCACTAATACCTATTTAATCCCTTAGTTGATATTCTATTGCTTCTTAAAGATTACGACCATGACTTCTCAACACTACAGTGTAATGTAGTGTTTTAAATCAAATATCAGAATATATTAGCAAAAATACCGTCTGTATGAAATGACAGATTGCAGACACGAAGCAACAGAGCTATGAAAAAAATAAGAAAAATGTGATAATGGAAATAAATAGTGTCATTAATGAAACATTTCTATATTGCCATGCCAACAAATTCTAAGTACAATTGTTGTATTTTGTTTACTTAAGTACCCTTCACTTGAGCAAAAGATGGGTGATTAATGATCTAGTTAGAGGAGTTGAATTTAGGGATGTTTTGAAATAAAAGTTAAAAAGAGACCTGTATTTGAACAAAAGCAATAGGTTTTCAGGTGTGTTCTGAGGATAGCTAGGTTCAGAACTCTTTTCTGCCACCTCTCAAAAGCATCTTTGAATTCTCAACTTGAAACACAAAGTTCTACAATATAATCTATTAATAACTACATCTTTGCCATGAAGCATTTTAAGTTTCACATATAAAATAAAACAGCAAATTAAAAACAACCGAGATCAAAAAGCTAAAAGAGCTACAGGAAGCCGAGGCTGGCCGACGACCCTTGACATGCTGTTCTTTGCAGGATTCAGTGATTTACATTGTTAGTGAATTTTCTTGGGTATTGTAGGCCTTCCTAGACCATAACTGCACATGATTTGCAGCACTTAAAGAGCTAGATTTCTGGCTGGTGCAAATGTGCAGTTACAGATAATCAACAACTAATTCTTGAATAACGCTGATTAACATCATACAGATTTTCTAGTCATGTAATTTAGTGGCTAACATGTATGTATATAAATATGTATTGACTGTACAAAAAGATACAGTATGTTTGTAATAGCTTACATTGCCTTTCTAAACTGCTAACGTAGCCTCAAATGGGACAATGCATTACTTATAAATTAAATTACATGATGTCTTTTCACTTTAATTTGTTTTTCTTGACAATTAATACTTCTGTTTTAAGCAAAGGAGAGGAAAAAACATGCAGTAGTGAACTCTTCACTGGGCAAAAAATAAAACTTAACTTTTAAAAATCAACTAAAATCTTGATTTAAAATAATACATTCATATGATCTATACTAAATAGTAGCTCACTAATAGAGTACATAAATAATAACTGCTGTATACACATATATTGAGGTTGTTATGTACAGTATATGGCAGTTGGTATGCATTACTGCTGTATACATGAATTAACTCCAGTATTAACTGATGTATACGTGAATTTACATAAAGATACAATATTTGCAAGACAGTACAGAAATGCTAACTGCTGTGTACGCATATATATGATAACTATTGCATATTTGCTCTGGGATGTTTTACATATACATGACTAATGGTACTTGACAATACCAGTTAAACTGATTGTCACTCACCACCAGTAGAACTGCGTATACAACTAGTACACCGAGGGTTATGAAAAATTTGACATCATGACAAAATGTGGACTCTACCATAAATAAATTACTCTAATCCAGTGCTGATTGCCTCTGAAGGAGATGAATGGCTACAAGCATTAGGTGTTTTTCAGATTACATCAATGTTGTTAGGGTCGTGCTCTGTGGGTAATTTATCTCTTATAATAGGTAATTCTACCAATGCCAGGTAGAACTATCATGTTATTCACCAGAGTTTCTTTAATCTAAGTCTCTGCTGTTAATAGAGGACAATCCAATACACAAGTTCAGTGCTCTAATACACAGAATTATTATTCCTTTCATCAGAAGTATATTATTATTGGAGGATTATCAAGTTTTGCCTGGCTATATTACAGTTTATTTTCTACTTTTTACTAATCTGATGCTGTAATATTCTTATAACTCTATTCATATTATGCCCATTATTTAAAATTGTATGACATCTATACTTCTCTATTAATGAGAGACCACTCAGTAGGGATCATTTGGATTTTTTATTTAAAATCAAGATTTTCAAAGATTGCTAACAGTTAAGTTGTATTTCTTGCCCATTGGACAGATATAAACAGAAGTACTCACTACTATATGTTGTTTTCTCTCCTATGCTTAAAACTATCAATATCAACCATGAAGTAATCATCGCTGGGTAGTATTTGACAAACTTGGGTGTTTTTTTTGATGGGAAGTGCAAATATAATCTTCTTAACTCAATCAACTAATACTCCAGTGTCAGTGATAGTTTGCTAACCACATACACTTTACATAGATTGTGGAGTTACAAATTGATGGATCAGCAGCATATTATTTTTCACATTGGGATTCTCTACACCATGGGGCAATTTACTAAGCACATTCTCCACTAAGATGAGGTGAGAAGAGCTAATATAATATGAGAAGGGCTGTTTTATCTAATAGGAAATGGTGCAAGAGATCACATGAGATGCACTTGAAATGCTTAGTAAATTCCTCCAGGAGCCACATTTTTTTATAATTTTTCAAGGCCCAGATGTTTAAGTTAAAATTAAGTCATGGTATGGAATCCATATTTATTTTATAGATATATATCCATCGAGTATTTAATAATATGTAAATCACGTAAGAATTGGAATTAAAATCACACAATAGCATAGTTATCTAAGAAAAAATACAGTTTGAAGCTTTAGAATAGAAAATGGTATATCTTAGTGAGTCTATGGAGCTCCATAAAAAGGGGGGAAGCCTAAACATTTATCACATTCAGTATTTCCATAATTTGCGAATAGAAAAGTACAAATAAAGAAATGCTCTCTCTCTCTCTCTCTCTCTCTCTCACTATATATATATATATATATATATATATATATATATATATATATATATATATATATATATATATTCAGTGAGCTGTGGCTCTCTAACATTGTTTATTAAACATGATTCTTTTGGAGGAAAATTACAAAGAAAAGCTTTTCACATTACAATCGCTATTTTAACTCAAGTGTTTTATATACTATGGTTTACCAAAATAAAATGTTATGTTTTGAAACAAACGTCATCCCTCATAAATCACAGAAGCTCAATAATAAAACACACTCAGTGAAAGCTATAAATTAGTCTTCTTGGCAGAAACTCTGAGCCAGTCAGGAATCAATGGAATTGCAGTTAGACATGTGAAATAGTTTTAGTACAGACCCAGGCTTACAATATGTCATTCAATTCAACACAAACCCATCTTGGAGGTAGTAAAAAAAGGACAGAAATAGAGACTAAGCATTTTACAGAAATGTGTATTGAAGTGCTCATAGCGATCAATAGAGGAGAGGCTCTCAGAATAGCATACAAGCTCTATCCTAAGGGTTACCTGATAAACAGTCAACTGAAGAACAATACACTGCGTTTCTTTCATTTTTGGAAACAAATCCATAGAACACATTGAAAGTTATATCAGAAAATTGTGGCTTTGATAAAAAAAATATAGCAAACTACTTTTGGAACTTGAAGTAAAAAAGAAATATTTAAGTACCCTACAAAAATAGTTATTTTTACCAATTTAGAAAACAATACAAGTTGTTAAAAAAAAGTATATAGTTTGTATATGTTTAATGTAGATATATAAAATATTACAATGAACTGCATAGTACCATGCTGGGGGGAATTTACTAAGCCGATTTATTGTGGCACATATCGCATTAACATTACTTAGGTTTAGATGTGATTTAATAAAAATTAAGTATTATGATTAGGTATGCAATGAGCCATGGTGATAACCAATGTAACGTTATTTATTCACCCCATCCGACCTTTAACACATAATGAACAGAGTATCGCTTGTGTGTTTTAGGGGTCATGCAAGCAAAGTTTAACAGCTACTTATGTCATAGCAAGCGCAATTGCATGTCAAAGACAAGATGATAAACTCAGATGTGCTTAGATTATGCGCATGCACCATCAAAGGCTCCATAGCAATTGCAAAGATGCAATGGTTGGCATGATGTCATTATTGACATATAATAACCACATTTTTCACCAAAATTATAACATCAGCACCACATATTAAACACTTTTGTCAGCCTGTAAACCACATAATGAAATGATTAAAAAGTAACATTATTAAAAATGTAATTTACAAAGACCATATCATATATATATATATATATATATATATATATATATATATATATATATATATGTATATATATTTTAAAAAATATAATCTGCATTAATATTTTATATTTCCATAAACTGGGATTTCTTTACACTGCTGAAAATGTGATGGTTTCATTTTCCTGTTATATTTAAGTGAGCTGGATTATGAATGCATCGGATAGAGGAGAATTAGTAGTGTATGAAAACATCTGTTATATTGAAAATTTCAGTTTACTTACAAAGTTATTTACACAAAAGTCAAATTCAGCTGTTCACACCCACAGAACGCTTACATAAGCAGGGTACACACCGGAAATACAGCAGGGTACATATTTTGACCTTTTGGGTACATAGCACAGGAAGTAACTGTTGTAGTTCTTGTTCTCAGCATGACAGAAGCCACTGAGGTGAAGAATGATAGAATGTTGTAGCCTGATTCTGAATTTGAATGTTATGCTAATTTAGGTGGCGTTTTCTAGGGGCGTACCGCATCAAATGCAATTGCCAAAAAACAAAGGAAATGTTGCTGACTTCAAGCTAAGCAAATTAATGTTTATTTTGGGATATGCTCATGCAAAACAATATTTTCACACACTACTAATTCTCCTCTATCAGATGCATTCATAATCCACTCACTTACATATCCCTTTAATGGCTCAATATTGGTAATATAATTTTATTTCAATATAGAATATACTGCTGTCTTTGTTTGAAACACATAATGCATCTCGAGTAGACAACAGCAAGATTTGTGTTTCGTAAATTTGGAGAACTTGGATTTTCACTGTATGATGTTAACGGTCCAAAACATGCCTTAACTCACCCAGTAAACACCCCGTTCACGATAACTTGCAATGACCCTTTTACAGTTTGCTGTTACAGTGGGAAAAGCCTTTAGTAAATCACACAATGACTTAAGATGCTGGGTCACATATTACCATAGACTATCGCATCCACTTACGCACCTGCGATCCTTTAGTAAATTCCAAACAACATCATTAGGAGTTATCAGCTACACTTCACTGACGAGGCCCAAAGAAGGCAGAAACATACGTCTGGGGTTTGCTGTTTCTCCTGTTCAGGGTAGAATTGCCTGGTATTTCGGGGCTGGGTCACTCTAGTGAGTGGGACCAGACTGATATACTACAGGATATTGGTGAAGGGCACAAGTGAGCTAAAAGAGGTTGCTCTCAGAGTGGGTTATCATGTCCACAGATCTAACCTATTAAGGTTAGTTTGTTCTCTGATTGAGCACCTATATATTTTTTTTTTCATTAGGATATTAAATGGATCTTTCAGGTCATTTATAGCAAATAACTTTTTCAACATTGATTTTCAGGCATTTACATTTAATAACAACCAACTGCAATTATGATTATTTTATGAGTACTTTTAATTTCTTCAATAGTTGGAACCTTTGTCTGTGTCACTTTCAGTTTATTCTAAATTATTTTTTTTTTCATTAATAATCATTTCATGTAAATGTTTCCACTTTGCCTATCAAGTAGCTAACCATTATATGGTAAGTAGCTGATTTGGGCTGTTATGCTAATTCAGTATACATACAATTGTCATTATATAGGCATAGACAGATGCATGCTAAGGTGATGAGTAACACACACACATAAGATCAAGGAGTACTGGAACATTTGGTATTCTATTCAACTACAACCCAAAATAATTAATTGGGGTATCCATTTACATTTATGTTATGTCCAGTTTGCAATAAAATTTTCTATTATGGTGGATGATTACACAGCAAAACTATTGTGATGATTTTATGCAGAGCTAGTTTTGTGCAAATTATAGATAACAAAAGCTTTGTGTGTTTTTGCTAAGAATTTAATGGATTGCACCAAACCACTATAAATATGCAGAATGTGCAATAACTATCCTTTGGAAATAGCCAATATGTTGTCCTTTTTCATAGAAAATACATATTAAATATAAAATGATAGTATTTTTATGAAATAATTTTAGCTAACAGTTCAATGACATAAGCATCTCCAAGTTTAACAGACATGGCTATTAATAATGGTATACATTAATATTCTGCAGAGGGTTAAAGGTGGTGGAATGCTTTTATTAATAGTGTCTGCTACATCTGTACTAGGATTTATAAAACGAATAGTCAACTATAAAAGCACATCAGCATGAGCATCCTGTTTTATTTAATATGTAAATTCATTATAGATTTTATCAGATAAAAAAAACAACAATTCAAACCGACATTTAAAATTGATTGCAACAAGCATTTAATGGTAATGAAGAGAGGCATATCAATTAGATATGCATAAACAATGCGCAATTTAAATCATGTGTGGCATTTCTTGCCATTTTCGAGTGGGAGAAAATACTGCAAAGGTTTAAAACTATGCCTCGGTTTTAATGTGGCAAAGGAAAATATTCCAGTGCCCATATAACATTATTATATATATATTATTCTTCTAAAAGATCTAAAGATTTGAGAGATGAAAGGGAGAATGAGATTTGTGAGAGATTTCAGCATTCATTCTTATGATCCAGAAATATAAATGTCAAAAGAAAATAATTGTGTTTTCATCAAATCAATGACTGATTCACTAACGATACAAAGTAATTTCTTTTTGTAAGAAAGCATATATCTCGATTCTCTAAGCTTCGTGAAGAGCGCAGGGTTGTCATCAGGAGGCTATCATCAGGAGGCGGTATTTGCATATTCAGCCCACTAAAAAAGAGGACCATGTAGGCTTTAAATTAATTTGGGAGCACATGTATCCAATTTCAATAGGTATATGTTGAGGATGGATAGATGTATGATTATTATGCATGTGTTTAGGACTGTTACACCCGTGCTGAGGTTGGTTACACAAGGAAGCTGAACTCTCCCTTATTATGTATAAGGTTGTTTTTTGCATGTAGATGTACATTGCACCCGAACATTCTGATGATGACCATGGGTCTAAAGTGTTCTTTGTATGTGACAAATACAGCAAATAATGGTCTCTGTAGATGTTGTAATGGCACTGGCTGCTAAAATGAATGGCAGCTTGCTGACAGACTATCAATTGCCATATTTAATGTTGTTTTTTAATTTTGTCCAGACTGGGCTTCTCATGCATGTTCAGAAAGTCAAGTTAGCTTCAAAACAAGTGAATCATGTGTGAGTCTGCTATTAAGTATTTTATAGGCATATATTTAATGTAATTACATATTATAACACTTATACAGTATCTCACAAAAGTGAGTACACCCCTCACATTTTTGTAAATATTTTATTACATCTTTTCATGGGACAACACTAAAGAAATGACACTCTGCTACAATGTAAAGTAATACGTGTACAGCCTGTATAACAGTGTAAATTTGCTGACCCCTGAAAATAACTCAACACACAGCCATTAATGTCTAAACCGCTGGCAACAAAAGGGAGTACACATCAAAGTGGAAATGTCCAAATTGGGCCCAGTTAGCCATTTTCCCTCCCTGGTGACATGTGACTCGTTAGTGTTACAAGGTCTCGGGTGTGAATGGGGTGCAGGTGTGTTACATTTGGTGTTATCGCTCTCACACTCTCTCATACTGGTCACTGGTAAACATGGCACCTCATGGCAAAGAACTCTGAGGATCTGAAAAAAAGAATTGTTGCTCTACATAAAGATGGCCTAGGCTATAAGAAGATTGCCAAGACCCTGAAACTGAGCTGCAGCACGGTGGGCAAGACCATAAAGCGGTTTCACAGGACAGGTTCCACTCAGAACTGGCCTTGTCATGGTCGATCAAAGAAGTTGAGTGCACGTGCTTAGAGACATATCCAGAGGTTGTCTTTGGGAAATAGATGTATGCGTGCCGCCAGCATTGCTGCAGAGGTTGAATGGGGGGTGGTCAGACCATACGCCACAACTAGCAAACCCCTCTCTTGTCCACTCCAAAACACAAATCCTCATTATATATCCATCTATCATCAATTAATGGACCTCTGACTCTCTCCCACAAACAAATAGCCTTTGTGTGGCCCTTTTAAGGACTTCAAGAGAATGAGGTTGCATATCACTGCACCTACTTACCCTATTTATTGGTTCTGAGAATATCTGTGTAAGCTGAAATGCAATGTAAATTGCATAATGCTCTAATGTATGGATTTGTTTGCATATGTATGCAGCGATAACATAGCTATAACATGTAATAGCAAAATTGTAAGCAGATCTACTGTATTTATTCTCTTATTTGTTGCTCAGACTTTGCATATTTGATGACACTGGATTTTCCTGTCCATGGAATCAGTGCAAGTACGAAATAGAGGAATTACTGTAATCAGTCTGGAAAAGCAATATTTATATTCCAATGGATTGCCAAATTATTTAGAATAGAATAATATGATAATTACAATATAACCAAGTCCTGAACTATAAAAACAAAGAAACCTTACATAAATACTAGAGAAATGACACACTATGATAACCTTTACTTCATCAGAGTGTTATGATAAAGACTTCACTTTTCTGCTCCAACATTGTATCCAGCAAAACTAATATATGCTAATCCCCACACTGCACATGAAGTCTGTTGTGCTTATCTGTACTTCCAGATATATAATTCCTCCCCTAAAAATAATCTGGTTAATACAAGAGAGTGTAAGGGAGAGAAATAGCTCTGTAGATCTTTAGATTTTTCTGATTTAGTGAGACCCACACTACATCTCACACAGAGAAAAATAAAATTATTAGAGACAGTGATTTTGAAAACTCCTGTAAGCAAAAGAAACAGTCAGTTGTATGCCCTAGTCATATGAATAAGGAATGATTGTGTTGAAAGGGGTTCAAACAGTTAACTATACAGAAACTTTTGAGTTTTTTAATGTTACATTAGCATATTCAGGCTTGTTAGATTTAATTGATCTTTTAATTGATTTAATTGACCATTGCTACCCATGGCTTCTGCTTTAAGTGTTTGAAATAATGACAAATATATGTAGATACTATGATTTGTCAAGAAATAATTTAGAACATTATGAATGGCAATATGCTGGCTAGGACCCTTATGGTACCATCCGTTGGCGTACTAAAATGGAAATGTTACTGTTAACTTACATCTTTTCATTGACATACTGCTGCAAAGAGGTTTGATTATTTTAACAAGTTGAGGTTATATTTAGGTCTGTTCCACCTTTTTACACCAACTTTTTTGTGAAATAATACTCATTGTTCCTAAATATCTGACTTTAAATTCTGACCTCTTGTTTTTTCCCTAAAAAACTTTAATACAGTAGACTCTCAGTTATCTGGCACCCATGGGGATTGGTAGGTACCAGATAAATGAAGTTTCTGTTTGCTTGAGAGTTACTATTAAAATAGGCCTAGATTAGCTGCACATAGGATGCTCTGCTAAGTATATTTGCCAGTGAGAGCTGTTCTAGCAGCAGCAGCTTTCACTCCTCACTTACACACAGGTACGTTCGGCTGGAGGGTGCAGTGCTGATCCCGGGGAATCTAATGTCAACACTGCACTGGCTCTGCCACTCATGCCTGTCTGTTTTCAGATAACATTGAATTCTATACAGTGGATGAAATCTAGCTAGGTGCCTGTAAGCATTTTGTGGCATGACAACCTGGCTCCTGGCATTTGTTGAGTCCTGTAAATTAAATTTTTTATTTAAAGTACAGTATTCAATTTATTTTCTGGTTGCTTGAGAGCTCTGGTTGCTTGAGTTCTGGTTAACTGAGATTCTACTGTACATTGAAGATTTCTACTGAATCAGCCCATCACCCTACTCCTCCAAACTATACGTTAATGTCATGAAATATTTCCATTTAGACCAAGCACATTTTAGTCATCTTCTGTTGAGTTATTTTTAGTTTATGTCTCACTGCATATAATCCTCTCTAAATTACAAAGATACAAATATCAGAAAAGTATTAAATGTCAAACAAAAAAAACTAGACAAAAATAAAAATGTACTTTTTCAATTTTCTCTCTGTCTTGAGTAGACCATTCACAAACTTCATTTTACAGTTGGCTCTCTCATACCATTCCTGTCCCAATGTTTGTTATTTATTGCTATTTTTTCATTTTCTCTTTTTTTTATACCTGCCTCACTTGTGAATATACATCATCTGTTAACATTTAATTGTTATTGCTGTTGACTTGAAGATAGAAACATCTCTCCAAATAAAATCTTTCTCCAATAAAAATGGTATTAATATATACTGCATTATTCTAATTTTTCATTTAATTAAATTCTGGAAATATTAACTCCCTTTGGCTTGGTGCTATTATCAGTAAGGTTTCCTGGTAGAGTTGTAGAAAAATAATTTAATTTGTGTGTCCATAAAGACTTAGGACATTAATATCAGATATCAAGCCGATCACTTTTGACAGTTCTAGATTGTTAGCTTATAGTACTGACAGTTGTTAGATTTTACAGTAAATGTAGAGGTCTGAGTCGCTACGAGCTCACAGAATATAGAAAGTTTGATTTGACAATAAATAACCACATCAAAAATGATATAAGATGTTGAAAGTTATTTTTTTTTAGATTATAGCTTCCCTGGGTCATTTTTTATTTGAATTCTGCAAGCAGATAATATCTTAATTGTTTCATATGATGTTTATCTTGTCATGCTCATCTTACCTATATGTTCTATGATAATTTACTGTGAAAAGTGTATGTGTATATACCATTCGCTGAAAGCCTTGACAGAAAACTGAATTGTTGTCTGCATGATTGATGCATCTTTGCCCAGAAGGGTTATCTAGCCTTTCCCTTTGCCACCTGTCTGCCATTATTCATGCAAGATAGCCTTTTTTCTATGACCTATTTTTAGGTTTGATGACACCCAGATGTCATGAAACTGTGAACAAAAGTATTGTAACAGAGTAGGTCATGAGTGGGGTAGAAAGCAAAAATACACACAATACACACGGATTGAATGTATTAGTGATAAGTGGTAATTCCAGATAATATGTAACAAAGACCTGAGAACAATCCTGTTATTCGAAATCGGCAAAACCTGATTGTGAATTAAAAAAACGTCATTTATAATAACACTTCAAAAATTCAATACTGCAAACATAAGAAATGAAAGGACTACTAAAGTCCCATATTTACAAAATGTGGTTTTGAAGAGCTGCTCTTGGTAAGAAGCAAACTGATTTAGCAAGCAAATTAAAATGATAGTATTTTTATTAACTGTTATAAGCAATTATGCTTCAGTAAGAGCTAAAATTTAGTTTTTTCTTTATTGGTTTTTATAGCTGGGAGAAGATGTTGAAAGCAGAAAAGATTTCAGCTGCAGTAATTGTTCCAATGCATTTAATAGGACTAGTAACAACCTGATTTGTTTACAATGCTCTCCTCCCCCTCCTAATAAAGAAAGCAGCTCAAACAAAGCAATGACTGCTCAAAGTAAGCAATAACTGCTCAAAATTGTTAATATATTAAGTACTTTTGTACTTTACTTTCTAAAAACATTTTTATAAGCTTCTTAAATGGCATTCTATAGCTATGGGACTGCCTTGTCTATTAAATAGGTGGAAGTGAAACGGACAAACATTCCTGGGATAAGAATAAGATCATGATCATGGTTAATTAATTAAGCCGCGTTTGGGTAGATATAACTGCCAGATTATGTGGGCCATTTTGTTCTTGTTGGTCCTACCGTCTTGGAGCCCTATTTTATTAGAAGCTCGCAAATGCCTCTAACCTATAATTTTGGCTGCAGGTGATTTTTTCGCAAAATGTCTCAAGATCGCAAATTTACCTACTTAAGCCTAAACTCATAAACCCTGCCTTTTTAAATAGGATTTCAGGGGGCGTGATCATATGATCTCACAATATTTAAGCAAGCCCGTAATTTACTTCTTAGACACAGCCAATGAGTCCATCATCATGACATCAGTAAAACATGGAAGTTACATCTAATCTGCAATTGGAGGCTACAAATTAATTAGTGCCAATAAGTAATATTTGCCGATCGGGCTTGCGATCAAGTAATTTAGCCGTCTATAAAATGCATTAGATCATCTGTTCTACTCCATGTGGATTTAACCCCTTGAGTTCCAGGGACGTTATTACTCAGAAATAACAGTTAAAAATAAAAAAATGTAATTGCATACTTGTGGGTTTGAGACTGTTCTGTATTTAATTATAATGTCTTTCCATGCTTTAAAAGTACAGTACTGTCTGTTTAATTGCTGCTACAGCTCTAATAAGTGTTTGAAAAAGCCTTTGCAAGTCCTATTTACTACTCATAATATTTTTGACAGAAACTTGATACATTTTATCAGACTTTATTTACGAGCTAGAGCTACGGGTCTAATAGAATATCGATTTTGTGTAACTTTAATTATTTAGAGCTCGTAATGTTCGAGCTGTGCTAAAACCAATGGAGTTCTAAGCTAGAATTTGCAGCTTTGGCTTGCCTATAGTGATTGTGTGCAGGTAATTCGTAATCGGAAAGCGAGTAGCTAATAGAATATGTGTCAATATTAAGAGGGATTTTGAGCGTGTATAAATTTACGAATTGGGCAAAAGAAACGCGCCCTATGTTTTTACATGTGCTTAATGTATTTTTATTAACAGTAAATACAGTTTATATCATAATTGAGTATGGATAATGAATATATTGTTATACCAATCAATAGATTTTTTTTTACACAGAAAATATGTCACTGAATTCCTGGCACCCAATGCTTGAACACAATTGACTTTGTTCAGGCTCTGTTCTCTACTACAGAAAAGCTAAGTTACAAATCATTGCAGAAGGAACACATACTGTACATACTTCTTACAGTAACAGGCCAGGTATGTGTTACATATTTTTTCTACATGTATTTTGTTTTACATACAAGAAGTATTTTTTTAGTACGTGGGAAAGCATGTTTTCAGGGGATATCTGGCTACCACAAGTACGGTAATCAGAAAATATGACAACAAACTCAGCCCTCGATATATTTATATCATGCATTTGAATGAGAATGTTTAAATATTGTTAACTATTTATGCATACAAAGCAAGTAAAGTTTAGAAAAATATATATTTTAATATTTTATGCAAATGGATCTTTTGTCAGTAATTCCCAAACTTTATTTGGTAATGTTAGATACAGTCACAGATACAAGCTGTGGTTCACCTTACTAGGAGTACATTATATCTTCTTAGAGTTCAATAACTTGACTTTTGAAGTGCCCTGATGTTCTTGAAAAGAGAATATTTCAGAAGGATGTCTTGATTTGGTTCATGGGTTCACGTTTTACCTTTGCAGCTGTTTTTCATATAAAAAAAACAATATCAAACATTAATAATCTTTATTAAATGCTCTTTTAAATTCATCATCTGCATAAAATATTAGAGTTAAAAATATATTTAAAATTTTTAGAATTGACTTTAGTACTGTTTTTGTAGCAGTTTTGCACAAAGTATTTTTGACAGTTAGCCTCTAGGGCTAGGAGACCAGTTACGGTACATTTAAAGTAGCTACAGGCAGAAACCTGTTATAATTTGTATTACATCAAGCACACTTTCCTTCATCTCAAGGATGCCATAGATTCCAGCTAGGTATCATTTATATATACAGTAAACTCCCGGTTATCCGGCACCTAACCAACTGGCACTTTCAAGCAACCGGTAGCGGCATCAATTCCCCATTTTCAAAAAACTCCTGCTAAACCGGCATAACCGGCACTATCCGGCAATTCGAGACTGCAAAAAAAAATGCAAACTTTTTTTCTAATTGTTATTTTGGGCCCTATATGGTTTAAGTACTAACACCTTTTTAAAGGCATTTTGAGGGGTTTTGGGAGATTTAAGGGTCGTTGAATCTACTGTAGTAACATCATTTAACCTGTTCATTTAGATTGTGATTGTTAACGTATCAATGAAAAATAAATATATATGTTTGAAAATGTTAAATCTGACAAAGAGCAAAGTGCATAAGGAAAAACAGCTAGATTTTAAACAGAAAAATGATAATGCCTGTGCAGGACACTGGAGGAATCCATGATATTTTGATGGAAGTGTTGTGTGTGAAAGGGGAGAGCTGTGGTTGTATTGATTGATACACCATGTCTGCATTTGGGCCAGTGAGGGAGAAGGGGCATGGCATCAATTTCAATCTTATCCTGTTATCAAACAAAGGCTGTGGACTTCTGCCCATTCCCTTCTCCCCCAACCCTCTCTGCACTGACTACAAACTCAAACACCATAAACCAGGAAAAGGTAATTTATTTTTAGCAATATCAAGATATTTCTTGGTCACTAAGAAAAAAACGTAATGTTGATTTAAAAGACCACTGTAGTGTATTTACATGCAAGGCTCATATGTTTGTCTGCTGTGCATAGACTATAAAAACAGTATGCAGTTTAAAATAAATAAAATATTTCCTCCTACCTGTATCTATTAGAGGTGTGGCTAGCTCTTTCTATATGCTGGACTGAAAATAGCATCTGACCAGCAACATTTTGCTTCACACTGAGCATGCTCAGTAAAGGGGGAGGGGCTATGATGGCTCATGCAATGTCACTGGGTAGCTATGGAGCAGCTACAAGAGGGTTACAATATAGTTACCTCTTAGTAGGTAGAGGGGGCAGAGCTAATGATGTCATGGGGCAGGGCTGGTGACATCAGCCTAGCCTGCTTCCAATACCCTACAGTGGTCCTTTAAATTGTAAGGCGTGGTGTTTATACTGATGTCAGATCAAAGGCTTAGCTGGGTCGGAGTTACGATTTTGACAACCGCCGTTGATTTTCAACCTGTAACCCGCAGATCAATTGCGGGTAGCTAAAAGAGGCCAATTTAATAGCAGTAACTATTGTGGGCTACATTTCAGACTACAATAACTACAATTTGGACAAATTAATAGGGGCCTATGATTTGTATGATGGACTATGTTGGCCAATCTAGGACTGATGTAGCCCACTCCAGAAATACACGTTTATGGATACCATGAAATAGAGTACAGTCCAGGTTCACCAACCTCTCAGAGATGGCAATGTCTGTTATGGGAAATTTAATTAAAAACATGCAATAATGTGATATTATTATTGGATTGCAGTGTTTATGAATGTAAATGCAAGGAGGCAGGATAAGAGTACAAAATAAGAACCAAGAATGAAAAAGGTGGGTGTTTTAAAGGACTAATTTATGTAGTACCATTCTTCACTACAAGCTAATGTCTTTGTATCTTATACATCATACAAATACAAAAAAAAAGAAAAAAAGCAAACACTGGAAGTAGCAACATTTGTAACCAATTTATTAATAGCAACCACAAATAAAACACATAGTCTGATACAGAGTTACATTACTAGTTATATTAAAGGGTCACTTAATTCAGCACAATTTGGAGTACACTACTAAAAAGATCTTCTTAAAGGATGCTGAAATACTTTTTAGATTTACGTTCATATTTCACTGAGAAGTTAATCAATACAATCTCTGTTTAAATGTGTCACTGGCTGCCCCCAGACAGACCCACAGCAACAGCTTGGTGCAATGAGCATAAGCAAAAAAAGAGTTAACCTCCAAAAATTAATCTGTGCAGAGAATGTAATGCTAAAATCACCTAAACAGGAAAGTTATGGGTTAACATCTCCTGCCACATTCCTAAGTTCTGAGAAAACTACTATAAATCGTTGTCTTTATTGAGCCTATGGTTCGGCATATGTTATTAATTATGGAACAGTCAGCAGGCAGGACACAGTGTGTTTGTAAACAGTCCTAAAACTTTTGATTTGTTTAGCTGTTATTAGTGTAATTAAATAAAACAGATCATTTTAATATTCAATCTTGTGCTTTTTCACACCATGAAGAGCATGTACAGGGAGGTAAATGGCCCTTTAAATTTATTTTTAAATTGAAGTCAGCTGATTTTACTGTTACATACACTGAAAAGAAGCATCAGGGTTATCTAGCAATTAAAATCAACTGTGGAGTTTGAGATTGAATAAGGTTCTAGTTGGCACTGAGTTAGGAACAGTTAATGTATTGGTAATCCAAATTACTAAATACCTTTTGGCTGTACTAAGTGGTACTTTGCATACTGGATTAGTGGAGAGCCTGATATATGATTATAGCCTGGAGAAATATAGGATTCAAAAATATTAGAAAACAATAGTTACTTTCTCCCCCATTGCTCTTATCTTAGCTTTTTAATGATCTTATTGTTTATATATATATATATATATATATATATATATATATATATATACATACACACACATATATATATATACTGTATATATATATATATATATATATATATATATATATATATATATATATATATGTATATATATAGATAGATAGATAGATATATGAAAAGTTAAGTTTTAGTAAGTATTTGTCTCCTCCCATGAATTTTTTGTCTTTTTATAAGGCAATAACTTAATATATGCTTTTTATTACATGGGCAATTGAGTCAAATTGAAAAATAAAAGTTAATATAAAACAATCAGCTTTCTGGGTAATGTAAGCTTTTATAGATTGCTGATGCTGAACCTTTTATTCAGGCTTTTAGCAATTAATTTACTGAATGTATTGGAATTACATGCTAAACTTCTGATTACTAAATGGAGAAAAAATATAACTAATTCAACACATACTTCATTTTCATGTGCTTTTGGATTAGATGGTCTCTTATAAGCAAATTGTCCTTCTATTATTGCTAATATTAATTATATTCAATGCACTTACTGTGAATTGTGCAATTCCCAACATCTGTTTATAAAATGAAATAGCTTGAAATTACTTTTTCCATGATTTTATTAAAGTATAGTTAAAGCGAGAGAAAGCATTTACATTATAGTGCTAGGTGATGAAAATTATATTTGGACATACTTTTGGACATATAAGGAAATTGTATACATAAAACGTTGCTGTAGGGTATTTAAAGGGACATGGGACATATTTTCTTTCATGGATTTAAAAGAGCATACTTACCAAACTTGTGATTTGCATGAATAATAATAAGTAAAACATGTTTAAACTTCATTGAACCGAAAAGGAACAGAAGATATGTACATCTGTAGATTTCATTGGTGGATAAGTACTACTCGTACAACTATATTACTGTTCATAGTTTGACAGGGTAAGCCCACAAAACAGTTAAACACTTGAATCAGATTATAATTTGAAAAAAGAAGGCATACAGTGGCACATTATGAAATATCGTCTTTTTTGGATTCAACAAAAAATGCTAATTCTATACTCCAACATTCTGTCAAAAATATACCAAGTTGGCTTTTTTTAATATGCCAGATTCACACACAAAATTCCATTAAAAAGGAAAAAAAGACCCACAATGTATTAAAGACTACACTTAAAGATAACCCATCAGTGTAACAAAGTTTTGGAACCCGTTAAACTTATAGAACTTGCCTAATTTGCCAGTTACTGCTTCATGTTTGAGGAGCGTGGGTTTCTCCAGCAGAAGCAAAACTTATTTTCATTTTCTGTCGATGACATTTACAATTTTGGCTGTGTGATCTAATTGGGTCAAAATATCAAAAACCAGTCAAGTTACAGCTGCAGTTCTAAATTGAGACAGCTCCATTATTTTTTCTTCCACCACTTATAACAACTAATATATAGATGTCTTGGCAAAAGAGTGGATTATGTTGAGTTGAAACTTCCCCTTTAAACTTCAAACATGTTTTCCTCCCTAAAGGGTATGTAAGTGAGCTGGGTTTCAAATGTTTCCTAATAAACAGCTACTAGTTAGTAGAAAATATATATTATATTGAAAAGTTGAATGTGCTTACATATTTATATGCTAGATACTGATATGTGGATGTGCACAACCCGTGTAAGCTGCACAGTGTGTGACCTCTAAAGGAAATGATGGTTGGTGGGGTCACAGCTGAAATTGCCCATAAAGAGACAGGCAGAGAGAAAAAAACAGACAGCAACTGCCACATTGTGATACAAATGTTCCAGTCTTTACTTCCTCCTGACTGGCCATTTTTTTTAAAAATTGTATACAAGTTTAGCCTGGGTTTGGTGTTGTTAACCCTAAGGTGCAACTGACAGAAATTAAAACATATTTTGCTAACTTCAAGGTAAGTGTTTAAATGCTTATTTTTTTAATTTTTTTATGCAAAACATGTTTTCATACACTACCAATTCTCCTCTATCAGATGCACTCATAATCCAGCTCACTTACATATAGCTTTAAGGAATGGCTGGCTACAGTTTATAATATGTACATTATTATTACTTCTGATGGATTCATTTTGATCTCTTCCAGTTATACAGTAAGAGGAAGTGTTGGTAAATTCAGCTATTGCTAAATTATTACAGTTGCCTAAGCAAACAATTTTAAATGCATACTGTAGTTAAAAATCCTCTATAGTAACATTTTAAACATTACAAATTTGTTATGAGAAATAATTGACATAGTGTAGAAAATTACATAAAACATAGACAATGGGGGATTGTTATCTGTTTGTTGCCTGATATGTTACAGAAAACATAGGGGCAGTGAGCCCTATGAATGTCTGAAGTGCATCTTATTGTGCTTTTGTTGTTCTTCCAAAAAAAAAAGCATCTTTCTGAATCCTTGTTTATACTTCCTATTAACACACTGATAAGCGACATTTACTAAATATCTTCTCACTTGAGTTGAGGTAAGAATGGTTGTGGTGTAGGATTTCACTGAAGGAAAAAGTGTATAGGAAATCAAGAAATGCACATGAGATGCACTTGAGATGCTTAGTAAATTTACCTATTGTTATATCTGTCTATCTGTGTTTTTTAGCTTTCATTTTTATGCAATTAGGACATATTTCCCATGGGAAAAACAATTTTTGCAATGTATAAAACATTCTCTTTTAAATGCATGACAGAAAGTTTTGGACTTTAGTTGCCTTTACTATAGTCAAATGACCACTAAGATGTTTTAGATGCTACTTTATACTTTCTCACTATACCACTAGATCAGTGGTAGTCAACCTGGTCTCTATTAGCCACTAACGGGTGATTCAAGCCTTTCTTGGCGGGTGGAAGGGAAATCGATAGGTGGTGTCGCAGATGAGTAACGTCAGACGCCAGAGACCTGTAGCACCAGGCTTAGCAGGTTGTAGAGCTGGTGAGAGAGCCTAGAGACAGCAGTCAGGACCAGATCAATATCTAGTAAGTACAGGGCGATACATAGCTAGGTCACATGATTTATGTAAACAGAAAAAAGAAAGGGTAAATTGATTTACTGCGGTACTGGTGGGCGGTAAGGGAATTTTAACTTCAAAAGTAGGTGGTAGGTATTAGAAGGTAGACGACCGCTGCTCTAGATTGACTGCACATGCACATGCCATGCCAAAAACTCTCAATGCTCATAACACATAATACCCTAATTACTGTTATGCAAAAATACATGATTTATTATAAATTGCTGTTTGATTTTATTTATAATAGAAGCTGTGAGTTATTTTCATGTCTTGTGGTTTCCATTAATATATAATATACAAATATATTATAATATAATTAATAATATTCATATTTAATAAAGCAATGTGAATTTGCTGAACAATTTTATTTCAATATACTCAAATGTAAATAGATAAAAATAGGTATGATTATGAAAATTGACATGTCACTATCCTTTAGGTGCAAATGGATTTGAGGGGAAAAAATCCTAGAGAGGATAGGCTTGGTGAACATGAGCAGTGATTTACATTTAACACATGACTATGACAAAGGCAGAACAGAAAATATGAAGGCCACAACCAGTTATAATCCCTATTTTTGCTTTAATGAATAATGTCCAGTGTCACGTTGATGGTAAATTAAAATATTAGTCATTAAAAATGGAAAAAAAATATTTTTTCATATAGAATTTCTTAAAAGTATAAAAAAAATCACTATACCTTCAGTCCTGAAATCAGATATTTTCAACAAACATTTATTAAATTCCCAAAAGTAGCGAGTATTTCATAACTCACTTAACCTCCAAGAAAACAACACATTATATTATGCTATAATGCAGTACTGTTCCAGCATCCTTCTTCTGAGTTTGTGACAGCAACATGATTGCAAATGTCTGGAGTTTCCATTTATTGTACTACAGTATCAGCAGCTTGACTGCAGAAAGAAACATTGATTGAATTGTCATATATTAAAGTGTTTCTTGGGTAAGGTCCATCTCAGAGTCAATCAGTTTATGTTGTTTTTAATGTGAGTTGTTCATAAGATAATTGCCTGAAAAAATGTACTCATGCATTGGAAATGCTTTTAAATATAGATTTAGATTGACAATACTGCAATGCATAATGTTGTATGATATCTTTTGAAAATACAAATACACAGCAGCAGAAGTCAATGTTTTCCAACATTCATTCATTCTGTTCTGTATATTTTCTATATTTAAAGTGACACCATTCAGTTTAAAACTATAGGTAATAACTGTGTGTGTGTTTGTGTCATTAAGTCGTGTCTGACTCTCCTTGACCTCAAGGAACATAACACACCAGGCACATCTTTTTTATGTGCATGGTTATGCCGATCATACCAATGAACCTATTGCCCCAGAGGATAATTAGTATCATACAAATTAATACAACAGAGACCTAATAGAGAATTAACATAGAAAATATACATTATGCCTATTGTATCAGTCAGTGCACCAAGGTTCAACATTCTATCTTAGTGATCTAATCCCTTGTTTTAGTCCCAATTCAGAATAAAATATCAAATAAAAATATACAATTTTATATAGTTACCTAAAAATTTGATTTTTCACAAGAAATTCCTATGCCATATGGGAAAAATGCAACAAACCAAATTAATTTGATCCTTCTATTTAAAACGCAAAACACACAAAAAAAAAAAAAAATGTCTGGATTCATATTTCCACTCCTGTGTTTGGTTTGTATTAAAAATATATTTTCTATTTGGTTTGTTTTCAGTTTTGTTTGTTATATACAAATTCTTATCAAAGTATTGATAATGTCGTTAAAAAATGCTCCCCCAATTCCTAATTACTTGTTTAATTACTAAAGCGAGAGAGAGAGACAGAGAGCGCGACAGAGAGAGAGAGAGAGACATTGAAAATTTGCCATATTTAATTATCTGCAAAATGTTAATGTTATACAGGCTAGACATGAGACACTTGAGTGATCTGTTCTTAGGTTCCATAAATATTAATCCAGCCCTGATCAAAATGCAATAATATAATGTTATACAGATATTACAAATTTAAGAAATGACACTACTTTTTAAACTTTTCCTTTAAACTAATTTTATTGATTTTTACACAGAATAAAATCCTCCTTTGCTTTTACTCTTTTTTTTTAATAAGCCCATACAGTAGAAAATCACCCTATCAGTCTAACAGCTGGAATCTTACCTACTTAAGAAAAGACTGTATTTTTTATCCAAGACATTTGTGTTAAGGATTAACTTACACAATTGAGTTCTGAGCTCTCTTGTACAAGAGAAATGTTCATAGTAAAGCTCAGAAAGAAAGCCTTATTTGAATACATAAAATACTCTGACAAAAACAATACCTTAATTGTCTTTTGTAGTGTCGGGTTTGTTATTTTGTTCGGTATCATTAACTTTTTTTTCCCTAACAAAAGTAAACATATAAGAAGATTTAGAAAACACAATATGCTAATATATAATAACAAGAAATAACAAAGTAAAGCGAGGATTTAACTTTTATAAAACACTTAACTAGGCAACATTTGCTAAAAGAACTTCATATGGCAGCTTTATCAAACACTTCATATGGTATTTGGTATTTACATTTATTATACTCTCAGTTTATTTCAATAGAATACTTTTACCCATATTACATTTTAGTTGGGTGTAACCTACAAAATCCCTTCTGGATTGCTACCTTTGAGCGCTATACCATATAGGTGGGCAGGCCATAGCAGAGAGGTTAGATCAATCGCAGCTCACTGGGGAAGGTACTGGAAATCCACCTGAGTATATTTGCCGAGAAAACCTTACTGATTGCCAGACCAGGGACATAAAGATGTGCCTGGTGTGCTAAGGTCCATAGGGTCCCAGAGAGTCTGACACAACTGAACGACTGAACAATAACACCAAATCTACAAACATGAATATCATGGCTAGATAGTTTACAAGGATTATTCACTAGCTCATTTACCATTAAACTAATTATTTTTAATATTTAATTGATAATAATTCAGATCCCAGTAGGGAGTTTTCAATACTTTCAATAAAAATCGGATATCATATTAAACATAATTTGCAAAATAGACAGTAAGTATTGAAATATAAGATGCCCATGGAGGAATTCCATTTATTAAATGTGTCATGCTTCACATGGACTTGAAGAACGAGAGAACATGAGTAAAACGATGTAGAGAGGACAGAGAATTTGAGTACCTGCTATAACATAACATCCTGCTTTTAACTACCAATTATACTCATATTCAACATTGCTTGTTTCCACCCTGCAATAGCAATATATTTTATAGATATGCTACTAACATTTAGCCATTAACATAGAACATACATGGCTAAATATAGCTGGCAAATTTCATGAACGCAACTCACACTTAAAGTTGGTAAAAAATCCAGATTTATGGAAATCTGAAATATTATTACAAATTATGAATTATAATTTATTTGTAATTATATATATGTATTTGTATGCGCATAGATAATGTTTATTTTTCTTTTTAATAATTTCATGTTATGGTTGCCAGACTTACCAGTGATTAATTTGTGGTGCTGATGACAATGAGCACTATAATTTACCTGGTTTCTTGTTATTATATGTCTTTAATTATGTAATGTCAACCATTGCATCTTTGCCTTAGATGGAGCAAAGATTTAAACACATCCCATTATAGCATGTCATTTTTTTACATCCAAGTGCACCTGTAGCTAATAAACAGCTGTTAAACTTAAATGCTTGACATCTAAAACAGGCATGTGCTACTCTATCAGTGATGTGAAAATGGCGTGCATACATAATGCTGTATTAAGCATTACTGCATATTACTACTTCACATCATGAACCTTAATATAATACTTGATATTTGGTAAATAGCATGTACCTGTGAATTACACTAATGTGCGATGTGCCGTGCCATGGAAGATCAAGGACTAACATGCGTCACCTTAGTAAATTCCCCACTATGTTACATTCACTGTATTCAATGAAAGCCTAGTATTTATCAGCCACGAACAGATGTTAATTAAAGCACAGAAAAATATTATTACTATTTCTATTAGTTGTTATGCACCAACATATTCTGTAATGCTATAATGTGGTAAGTTCAAGTCAAAACAATATTAACACAATGCAAAAATATATAATAAAAAATGGAGGGCTATCATGCCCAGAAGGGCCCACCACTGAACTTTTGAGACTATAAACTATTGTGGGCCCTGAGGGGAACCTGTACCTGAATCATTATTTGTAACCCCAGCCTGTGTGATTGCTAAATATTTCAATGGACATGGGGCTTGCTTGTTTTTATCGGTAATGTTTAAAGAAATTAGGTATATTTAGAATGTGCTCTATGCTAGTGACTTTACTGGTTGAAGGAATGCATTTCATAAATGAGCTAGCAGCATTATTAAGTAAGGCAACATATTTTAACAGAATCAACTAACAATGGCCTGCTAATTGGATCACCTCTAAGGCAGATGTTTGAATGGTTTGGGTGGTACCTAGACACCTTGTCTGAAATAAGGTGTGGTGCAGGCTACCTGACAGGAATGGTAATTCCTAACACTAATGTGCAGATTGTTTATTTTCCTTGACAAGCAAACATAAAAAAAAAACCTGTCATGTACAATGAACTAGATAAAAGTCCTATTATGGGCCTGGGAGCTGATCACCTCCCTAGGGGGAGGTGTGATGGTGGGACATGCTGGGACTGAGTGTAGATAAATACTTTTTCATCAATAAATGTTGTTGTCAGTTAAACATGCATAATTTGAGGTGTGTGTTTCATTCTGAGGGAATATAATAATTTTAACCATTGGAATTATTATTATGGACTCTGTGTTCCTGTATCATGAGGATTAATTGTTCCTGGATTGACTATGCACGCCGGGCACTGAGATATAACCCCCAAAATCCAAAACCTAGAAGAATTCATGAAAAGACCTAATTTCTGGGTCATGACAAGGGCCCTGTCTTTGAGCTTCAAATCAAATGTACACAGTGCTTTCACTAAAGCACAAAGCAAGATTGAAATCTTGCAAACTTACAATCTAAAGGGTAAGGAACAGCCTATAAGTTCTAAGATTCTATTCTATGGAAATATATAGAATATCTGAGATTCATGGCCATCTGGGTTTGCAACAAGTTCATAGGAATCCCTGAGATGGGATCATGGGGTAAAGGTATTTGCAGTGATTATTTTTCCAAGTGATGTTATGGATAAAGGAACCTTAGTGCATGTACCAGTATTCACCATTTAGTACATTACTTGTTCCTTAAACTGAAATCTATAATATGCATCCACATCATAAGCTCACTGTCAACTAAAACATCTAAAGATATAGTAACTTGTTCAACAACATAAATACATACACATTTTGTTAGGTTTTATAGTTATATAAGTGCAAAAAGAATAATGAAAGAAAAAATTATGGAAAGGTTAAGGTTACTTCCACAAGATCTAGGACCAACATACTTCAATTTCAGAAGTTTAAACAGTCATTTGTTTCCAACAGAAATCAAATCCTTAAAGTTTGAAAGTGTTTCATGAGCAAATATTCTCCATACAGAGACAAACAAAAAATGAATACATAGGGTAAACATACAACTCAAAGCCATTATTATACTATTTTTAAAAAACATTTATATTTCCTATGTTTTCAAACTGCAATTGCAAGTATTAAAAGGTGTTATTAGAGATCATTTAAAACTGCTGTATATCATCATGAACTGTAATTATTACAGATGTGCCAACCTTTGCCCTGCTGGTTTAGGTCAAGAAATGGTTAGGCAGGTAAAAATGAGTAGAACATTTTCAGTCAGCTAACAAATTAATATATAGCAGCTCCCAAAAGAAAAAGTCATAATGTCAAACATCAAAGCTTAATTCTGCACCTCTACAGACAAGCTAAGTTGCAGATGGTGTGTGTGTTAAGGATGGCTGCTCTTTTCATTACAGTAAGGACAAGAACAGCCTGAGGTTGGAACAGCCTGGAATAACCGGAAAGGGGTTAAAATACATATGTTTAACAAAGGGCCACTGTAATGCTCCAACGTTTTATAGCAGAGCAGGCAAAATCGGTACCCTTAAATTATGAACACAAGCTAATATTCCATGACTTTGTAAATGTATCTTTACGCACCATGATCCCTATTGCATCAAGCATCCCTTAGGTTTACTTTAGTATGTAAGCCTATAAGCAGCAGCCATTGGTTATGCAGTGCTTTGGATAAAAGCACCATATATCTAAGATTGTTGCACATGACATGGCCCTCAATTCCTCTTGTATCTGTATATTTTAATATGTATTGTCAATAACCCTTCAACCAATGTCATCATGCACATGGAAACTATGTTATCATAAACCATCTAACAATTGAAAGCACTTGGAATAAAAGCACTATAAATGTGAAATACATTAATTTCCCTTCTGAGCACAGATAAGTCAATCACAATGACTGAGACAGTGACTATAGTTAGATATCCAACTTTGCAATATACAGCTGGATTGAGACTTGCTCTTTTGTGTTTTATATCAAAATAAGACAAGCAAGGGAAGAACATGAGAGGTATTCACTTAATTCAGAATCAGAAGAACCAACATGTACTTTGATTTCATTGTAAAAAATACATTTTCTACTAGATATATTACTCCACACAAAAACTTGCATCAGTGTATATTATAGCCTATTAATTCCATTGATATTTCATCAAGACATTCAACATTATCTGAGGAAATCTTGTAACTTAATATCATGTTTTCTTTTTTTATCAGCAACATATTATTCCTAGTGCTAAATGCTAAGACCAACTTGGGTAATTCAGAGAAGTCTGCCAATAGATAACTTCCCATTATTGCACTCGGACACTAGGGCCCTCATTCAATTGCAATTTGGCCAATTGAATAGGGGTCTAAATAAGCACATAACATATTTTTTTAAAGATGTTTTTAGTTAGTAAGGTTTTCACTAACTAAAAACTTATTTAAAAAAAATATGTTATGTGCTTATTTAGAGCACTATTCAATTGGACAAATCGCTATTGAATGAGGGCCTAGATATGCACTATGAGAAACGTTTTATATTCAGAGATCAGAAAAATGTTTTATGATCAGTGGTAGAAAATCAGCAAAAGAGATTTAAGTTTCAGATTTGCTTTGTCAGAAGCAGGATGGATTTCATTTGAATCAAGAAGATATATGAATTCATGAAGAAAGATTGGGAGAGCTTCTACCTGGAGAGGAATTGGAGTCTGTCATAAATCTCTGGATATAAAGGGCCTCATTCTATTATCGGCCGCAGCCGCTGCGGGGCCGCAAGGACCGGCCGCAAGCTAGTCTGCTATTCTATTCCCTTACGGCCGGATGCTCCGGCAGGCTTGCGGCCGGTGCCTTGCTATCTCTTGCGGCCGCTCGCGCCGGAGGAAAGCCTTTGATCTAAAACGGCCGCAAGAGATTTGCAATTCAATTGCTCCGGGAAACCTCTCTGCAAGGCTAAAAACGAGCCGCAGTTACTTGCAGGAAAAAGGTCTCGCTAGCACCAATTAAGCACATAAAATAGCTCAAATAAAGCCATCCTGCACTTTGAGAAGACTATAAAGGGATTTTAGGTGTTAGAAAAAATAGCACATAATTATCCTGTACTCAAATCCGTAAAATATTTTATTTTTAATATCCGTAAAATATCCATGTAAAAAGTCCAGAGTGCTTGGAGCACCTCAGACACGCCCACGCCGCAGCCGGAAAATAAACAGTTAATTTGAACTCGGGTTTGGGCAGATGTGCAAGCTTGAGAGTGGGTTCCTTTTATTCCTCATGTCCCCCAATATGATCCCTAGCATTTACAGAGCTGTACAGTGCAGGCTTGAATTTATTTTTCAGTTTTTATATTTCACAGTTTACGGCCGGTTCCAAGATATGCGGCCGGCCGTAAAAGGAGATCCTTGCGGGGCCGTATAATAGAATCGCGAGTTAACTGAACCCTCGCAAGGAATCGCAGCCTTACGGCCGATTTACGGCCGATAATAGAATGAGGCCCAAAGTGTATAAAGGAATGATGCTGTTGAATTTTCACTTTCTGGCGTTGAGCACTTATTCTTTGAAGCAGAACCAAATCTTTCAGTAGACTCTGTTGCTGTAGCATCAGTTACACAACAGTTATATACTTTTTAAAGCATATGTGTATCTGCAGAGGGAAACTATATTTGGCACAATCTTATTTATGAGACATACATATAGAATATGCAAGTACATTTAGACACATCTCCATTTTCATCTCCATGATAAAATCCTTCAACACCACTTCCTGATATAAATTCACCCCTAAGTGAATACAATTATAATTCATTCAAATATTCTATATTTAAGTTTCTCTGTATTTTTTAATAAGTAGTATTTTTAATCAGTAGAGTAGCACATGCTCTTTTATAACAGGCCATGGAGTATTAAATAAACATGTAGCCCATTGAGAATGATGTTGAACATGAGTATAGGGATATGTGTATGGTTTACATATAATTAAGTGCTATGTTCACGGACGTCATTACACTATTTTTGTATTAGTGTTGCTTAGCTTCTCTTTAATGAATAGCCATATTGTTACTTAATGGTGAAATCATCACTTGCTAAATTACATGAGTTCAGATAAGTTTGACAAATTGCATGATCCTATATGATGTGGTTTTGATCTACTTCCTTTTTGCCTCAGTCCCAGTTAATATTACAAGAAAAATAATTTTCTATTAAAAGATCTATGGGGGTACAAGTTGTCTCCTTACCCACCATTATGGATAGCTGAGTACAGCAATGGTTCCAAAAGATGTTAGTCTTTACACATTCTCACCAAATGTGAATATTTGTTCCCAACTTCCCACATTGTTTCCAACAAAGTGGTGAATTTTTTGGATCATTTCTATTCACAGTTAGTGGGATGAGGTACCAATGCTGGGTCAGCTTGAAAAATAATTCTATGTATGTGGCATTCATAGAAGAGCTTTTAATCATGTTAAATATTTTGGTCATGAATTGTTATCTATTGTTTGTTTTAAATCTGTTTGCCAGTCCTGGACGCTTTTAGATTTAGTAAATGGAATAGTATTAATGATAATTTTCCTAATCTTGGAGAGGGAATGTGTGTCTGAACTTTTAATAAGGAACTCTTCCATTTCATATTTTTTGTCTATATTCTCAGTTCTATAGCCAGTGTTATTCAACGTGGTTACAACTGACTTATATGTTATGCACATAGATCTGTTTACCCCATATTTTCTTTGAAATAGATCTAAATCCATTAAGGCGTCTCCTTTATATAGATCCACAAACCTATTTATCCCCATTTTTTTTTAATAACTAATAGCAAATGTTTAAAAACTAATTGGCAATGGAATCAATACTTGAAAGTTTTTTTTTAAATTAAACTTGAATTTAACTTGAATATTACTTAGATTTTTTTGTTATAACTTCAAACATAATTTCTCCATCCCATAGCAGGTGTCTAGGAGATGGGGCAGATCTTCCAACAATGTCTTCTCTAAGATAAGTCTTTTGTTATTATTATTATAGTTCATTTATAACATGCTAACATATATTTCGTAGCGCTGTACATAAGTGAAGTTCAGACAAAGATAAATACAAATTAACAAATAATAAAGCAAGGAGAGCCCTGTCTTTGAGCTAGGAATCCAATGTCCATTTCCCTGCAGTGGCCACTATAGACTGTAATGTAGGACAATTAGGACAATTTCCTAGGGTTGAAGAGAAGCAGACCTTTTTTCTGGTTAAAATACCAAAATTCAAATGTGGGTTTATAAAGATGCATTGCTTTTTTTCTTTACATACTTTATTTTATTTTAAGCTAATCAGTTATCAAATAAAATAACCAAATTATATTATTACAACAGTGGTCATTTATTATATATTTTTGACATGTTTGATAAGATGTTTAATAAAAGTTCAACTAAGGCAAATCATGTCTATGCCATAGATATATTGAATGTTCTTCTATTGACAAAAAGTTTTATACTTTCCTATTTTCACTCACCGGCTAATAATAATGCACAAATTCACTATTTGTTCGGCTAAAGAAAAGCACTTTTTTTTGTATAAAATAACCACTTAAAACAATACTAAATTATACTTTTAAGATTATTTTAGATAATTATATGCAATTGTATACAAGTATTATTATTGTAATGAATAGAAGAGCTGTAAATATAATTTGATTTAACATTTAGTGAGCTTTATGTCAGTGCATGTTAAAAAAGTTGATTGTGTGGGATTATTATAAAGCCTCTTTTGTGAAGATTTCTTTAGCAATGTTTATTCTTTGGAACTTTTTGTTCTACATAATGTCATCATCTTGACGCACAGAAACCTGAAAACAACTGTCTATCATCAGAAACCATCAAAATAATTAAATGGTATCATGAAAAAAAAAACTAAATTATCCAATGTTAAAAAAATATAGATTTGTATTTTAGGATAATTATGTAAAACAATTGCACTTATTGCCATAAAAGACACAGCAAGATGGCCAAGACTTTATGGATTTTATCCTAATCAAGCCAATTAAAAACACAAACACCTAACAATTTAAACAATGTTGCTAACCATATTGTTCACATCTCCCCTTGTTAATAATCTTGATCAGGCTAATTTGGTAATGTTTATCAAGAGCTTTAACAACCCCCATTGACTTCAATAGAAACTTCATGTGGGCAAAACTATCATTACCTGAAACCACACCAATGTGATTTAAATGAGTGTGATGGAACACAACAGTTCACACTTTAATAATAAACACACATCAAATTTATAGGCAAATAACCAAGAGGATGGTGGGATATAAACATTAACTTTGGGGTAAACAATTTGAACTTTGCACCCCATGGACAGTATCCAGTGAATGATCGGATACCAGTAGCGATATTGGGTTTGACTCCACCTGAAAGTGGGCCAGGGACATGTGGCAGTCCTGAATATGCACTATCTCTGGTGAAGTGGGGACAGGCCCCAAGCATGAACTGTTAATTATTAGCATTAACATAAAACAATTTGGTTGTGAGTCACCTGTATGGGCTAAGCCTTTATTATAAAGACAAACTAAATTATTGGGAAGAGCTATTTGGTAACTAAACAAACACAGAATCATTCCACACCTGTACCCAAATGGGCATATAATTGATAACTATTAATTGCACATTTTTAGTGATAATCTATAATTGTTAATTGTAAAATCTAAGATTTTGTGATACCCTTACACTGAAAATGAAAAAAGTGATGATACAAATTATTTTGTGAAAAACATCCTATTGTGAATCAAAAATACTTTCAATAATATAAAGTGCTGCTTCATGTGAATATACTAGTATTAATAAACTGATGCATGGAGTAAAAAGTTTTTTGTTTACTATTGTTTATTATTGATATTAACAATATTCATGTGAGGTTCATTGATGACAGTATTTTTTATTTCCAACTGGAATTATACAAGATAATTTATATAATCAATTGTTAATATTCAATGCAATTAAAAATGATTGATAATCACTAAAAAGTTAGGATTTGCTATTAACAATTGTAGATTAAATGCACATTTGTGAATAGGAATGTGGTGATATTACTAAATATTTATTTCCCATAATTTAGCTTGTATTTATGATATTATAAATTGTGTTGTAGGGTACATTTAAATGTCTCAGCTGCATGATTTGGAATAATATTAAGCATCAGTAGACTTGACATGCTTATTTCTAAGCCTTTATTGTGCAAGACAGGGACCCACCTCCCAGCATTTGTGGCACCCTTAAAAATAGGATCCATATTACAAGAAATCACATTTATCTATATAATCACAATACACTTTTTGATAATAACACTTTTCAGTTGATATAATGAATGTACTTAAACTTCATAGTTGTTGTTTTTTTGTGATTCTATTTAATAAAAAAATATTCCCAGAATTATAATGCTACCACCTCCCATTCCTTTGTGAGGAATATCAATGATAACCTAAAACAAACTTTGACTTGTAACTTTATTATTCAAAATGATTGGACACTAGCAGTTTATTAAAATGTTTTTTTTATAGTTATTTGCATTCAATTCTGTAGCTACCTGTGTAATATCACGGATAAAAACAATATTCAAAACATAAAACTGGCACAATATCAATATGACAATGGTTGAGTACATATGCAATTTATGAATTTCTATTGCCATGCCTGGGTTGCAATAAAGACAAATTTACACCACAAATAATACATTCTTTTTTTATTTTGTTTATATGTAGCCCTTTTATCTATAAATATTTCAATAGTTTTTTTTAATAAAATTTAAGCCACTTTTAAAAGAGGCTTTACTAACAAAGGAGCAGTTTTGTTATATTTATGTGCAGAATTTATCAGTAAGAGACATTTCGAACATGTCTTCAGTGAACAAATTGAAAGACCCTGAGGTCTGTATACCAAGAACAAAGTATATCAAATACGTCAAAAAGGTTACAGTATTTTGAACAATCATTTCATAGTGGCACAATATCATGTCACTTTAACCTAGCTTTTATCAGCACCTAGAATAGGAAATCAAATAAAATATACTCTCTGCTTCTTCCAGAATTTATATAAGTATTTTATATGTGTGCAACCTATTTATACATATATTAGAATACAACCTGGATAAACTATCAATTTGTCTGTCTGTTAATATGCCACATGATTGTAGAACTAGTTTATTGACCATTGTAGAATATTCTTTTGAATGTCAAGGCTTTGAAAGGAAAAAAAACCCAGAACAAAATTTGATTTCTATGATATGTCAACCGGGGCTAAGACAGATGGGAAAAAAATATGTTATTAACAGAAATTATAGGTCTCTATTTGTCCTAGGGTGGTTTAAATACAAAGAGAAAAATATCACTAGTCTAAATAACTTTATTCAAATGAAGGGTGGAATTATATTTAAATAGCCATATTTGGAGAACTATTTGAAAATAAGAAATATGTTTTTAGAATAAAAAAATAATAATAGTACAGTCTAAAAAAGTTACTACTTTTATATGCATTTATGTTACTATTTTAACTTTCTGTGATAAACTTATTTAGGTGGTGGGATACTTTAAAAACACAGGAGGTTTGTAGGAGCAAAAAACAAAGTCAGAGGTGCTCAATCAGAGATCAAAGTAACCTTAATAGTTTAGTTCTATGGCCAAGATAACCCACTCTGACAGCAGCCTGTTTTAGCTCACTTTTGCCCTTCACAGGGAGAAATATCCTGTAGTATATCAGTCTGATCCCACTCACTAGAACAATCCAGCCCTGAAATACCAGGCAATTCTACCCTGGACAGGAGAAACGGCAAACCCCAGTCATACTTTTCAGCCGTCACTGGGCCTCATCAGTGAGGTGTAGCTAAACTCCCTAAGGAACAGTGAGCAAGGGGTCCACATCTGGAGTCCCCTGTCACCCTTAGGGAGACTAATCCCCAAGGATCATTTGCATAAACAAAAAACAAAGTCAGAGAACAAACTAACCTTAATAGGTTAGTTCTATGGACGTGATAACCCACTCTGAGAGCAACCTGCACTGCTTTCATTAACTCTAATGGATAGCCCATTAGTTTACAAGTGCACATCCTGCTGAGTAGAAGGCGCATGAAGCAGAATTAGCAAATAGAATATAAGCCTGTAATAAAGAATAATTGCTTGTACAAGTGAAAACATGTAAAGGCTGTATTTTTGTTTACCTACTATCAACATTTTGTATTCAAAATACCTTACAGAAAAACAATTGACCACTGTGGTCTTTTAACATATATTTTTATGTTCCTGGTGTGGACTGGAATTTGTTATTTGCAGTGTTATCCAGAAGGAGCATATAGGATTACTTAGAAAGAGCATGTCTCAAGCCTTTAGAAAGAAAACTCATTTGCAGGAAGCAATATTAAGCTTAATACTTACAGATAATGGGTTCTTTCAATAGGTTTGAGTGACATTCAACAGAATTGAAAAAAAAAAGAAAAAAGACGCAAATCTAAAAGCAACAGATATTTGTGTCAGGCAGATTTGTAAAAGCACAAGAAAACGAAAACCGATATTGTTCTCAAGGACAGTGACAGGAATTGTTAGTGTTAGACATAAGGGAAAGTACTACTCAATGCCATGCCTATAGTATTTAATGGACACATTTGCTTTTAGCAACATGACTACACCCTTGATAACCAAATATATCACACTTTATTAGGTTTCTAAATATTTGTAGAAAAATAATTCAGCCTATTGAAAACTATGGGTGCACAAAAAAGATAAAAAAGTAACCTTAATAGTATAGTTCTATGGCCAAGATAACCCACTCTGAGAGCAGCCTCTTTTAGCTCACTTTTGCCCTTCACAGGGAAAAATATCCTGTAGTATATCAGTCTGGTCCCACTCACTAGAATGATCCAGCCCCGAAATACCAGGCAATTCTACCCTGAACAGGAGAAACAGCAAACCCCAGACATACTTTTCGGCCTTCACTGGGCCTCATCAGTGAGGTGTAGCTAAGCTCCCTAAGGAACAGTGAGCAAGTGGTGAGCAAATATATGAATCCATGTGATGTACTACCTTATACAAAATTGTTTAATATAGGCTTGGTGGAATGCACTTGGTAAGAAGGTCTAATGGATGGAGGCAATAAAATAAGTTCATGATTTGAGTATGTGTTTTTCTGTCTTACCTTTATGAATCTGTAACCTTATATCTCTATACCATGATTTTAGATAATTGTCTTGACTGTACCTTTTTGTTTATGCTATAGGTATCTATTCTTACAAAGTCATAAGCAGAGACTGCTAGAAACATACCTATGTTAGGGTTTCTGGATTTCACAAGGAATATACTAACCTCTTTAATTTTGTGTACTCTATTTTATTAAGAAGTGCTTTAAGATCTATTTTTATCTGCCTACAATCTTACACAGAGGGCCCTATGTAAATCCCCAATATACCAGTTTACACTATGTTTAAGGTCAAAGTAAATCCTGCTAGCTATGTTAATCACCCATCGTGGAAAACTTGCAAAAGATCTGCTACAAGTGACCACGGCAATCCAATGCTGCAAATACCGTCAACATTTTCAATTGATTTTTACAAAAGATTACTCTGTTTAAAACCCTATGCTAATAAGATTTTATGTATCGCTCGCAAATCAGGGCAGTGCCGTAACTGCCCAAAAAATCTGAAAGAAATATTACATGTACCCAAAACCACTTGCAAATTATTTTAAAACCATTGTTGAGTGCCGAAGCAGCAGTTAAAGTGACAGTATAGCACAAAAAGCAAGTATACATTATGACATTTCAATATTTGACACTTAACAGTCCAATATCAAAATATGTGTTATTAAAAAAAAAATGATATTGTATTATTTTGTCATTTTATTATACAACATCCAGAGTAACACACAACACAGTACTCAAGAGGTTAATACATATCAGGAAACCATGTTGCCTAGAAACAAATGCTCTAATGCATTTTATAGATATTTATAATATAAAAACAAACAAACAAATATGTTTAAATATTGACTCCATAGATAAAATTGTCACATCTATTACATTTAATAAAATATAAATAAATTAACAAATATATATTTATATATATATTGATAAAAATATAATGGTTCCTTGCTGCAGTTGTTCTCACTCATAGACATTGTCATTTTCTATTGGTTCCTAGAGCCATTTCTCATCCGTAAAGCTTTGTTTGGCTGCTCCCTACACTGAAATCTCTTGCAGGTAAGGCTTTAAGTTATGGATGTAGGCTGAGTGCCGTAACGTGGGGGTGCTAAAGTTTAACATAAATGTGCAACTTAGGGAAAAAAAAGGTATACTAAATTCCAAGTAAAATCCAGAAACCAACCAGCTTTTTTTATAATTAGGAAATAAACACTGTACATTGTGGAAACCACATGGAATGTATGAACCACAAAGACATCTATTGAAAATGGTGATACTTGATGCAATTTACAGCAAATTATATATTAATGTCTTATCAATTAAGTGTATTATACAATATTATTTATTTTGTGTTCCAGATATTTCAATATATCGACTGGAGAGAATAGTATTGTAGTCACACAGTCTTTAAAAACTAGAATTAAATTGATTTCAATTGTTATTCAGTGATGTCTACCAATTAACAAATGTCACATATAGTGAACAACTGGCACCCATCACTGATCTCCAAGACTGACTCCATGATAAATATTGGGGAACATGCTACAGTTTTTAATTTTCTTGATACTGTGAATTTTATTGTTTATTTTTGTCTTGCTTGAAAATAGAACATAATCAATATTATGAATTACTAATCAACTTCCCACTCTTTATAACATGTATGTGTCTCTAGTCAAAACCAGAATATTTAAATAATAATATTAATCATACTAAATAGTGCCTAGATATTCCTGGAATTGGAATGGAAACAAGTATTATTTGTCAGTGTTATTTATTCACATTAAATAGTGAAATTGTGCATAACTAAGATTTTTTTCAATTAATTTCTACCTTGGTTGTATATGAATTATTTTACTGTCTTCCCTTTGGAAACCCATTAAACACAGTTTATCCACTTAATCTTATTGTACATTCAGTATATTGTCTAATTATCCAAGCGTCCCTATTCACTTTCAGATTACTTCAATCATTCACAACTAATGCTGACAATACATTCTATCTACAGTGATGTCCAACTATCTCATTCTCTTTTACCCATGTAATATCTCATCTCTACATTCAATCTCTAATTTCAACTCATCTACTTCAATAAAGCAATTGACTTTCTCTAATTCTCCTTATTCTTTCTTTGGATCTCACAAAATAGCATATATTTTATCCAGCTGCTAATTTGGTCTTGCTTATTTTGAACTTTAGCCATCTTTAAAATACTCAAATGAGATTTGCAAAGTATTTCCAAAAAAAAAAACATTTAAAGCATAACAATGTTACAATTTGCTTTTGAAATTTCCTATTACAATATGTACTATAAAACATGTTTCCATGTTCTTAATATAAAAAGAATGCTTCTTTATCAATGCACTTGAGAAACAAATGCTATAAAGTTCAAGATGCTGGCATCAAATTTAGATGTTCTTTAATATCATAAATTATGATCTTTTATAGATTCAGTGAGATTCCAGCTGCAACATAATAGATAATATTAATATAAATTAAATTGATTGCATCCATTTACAGAAAAACCTCACAGTAATAATAGACAGAAGCGAGTGTTCCTCATTGGCTGAAGCCATGTTAAAGGATCACTGTAAAAAAAATGCACTTTGTGAAGTATGCCACCATCTATCATCATTAGCAATTGTATAAACTATAAACATCAAAAACACTTTTAGAGAAAATCTGAATTTTTCACTACTGTTTATGAATAGAAGATTCCATATTCATGACTTTCTCCTCGTGTCTCATTATGTTTGATGATGCAAACGGGGTGATGTTATCATCTTTGTTTTATTAGGATACTAGCGAATTGCCCGTCAAAAAATGACGGCAATGAAATTGTAAGGTAGCTAATGCTGTTTGGTGTATAATAAATATGTAATACATTACTAAATGAATATACTGTACCTATTTTGAAGCATTGTGATGAAGAGCTGGCAATGTGTGTTGATGTTGCTGCAGCATTAGTGGTGTGGAGCTGCTGTGTAAGCATGCTGAATGTGTGCACTGTGTGGCATGAATATCCGTATGTCGTTTGTGGCGTTTTGCGAGTTTCTTGTGGTGTTTTGCGAGTTTCTTGTGGTGTTTTGCGAGTTTAGAGTGCTGTAGCCTCGTTTTCGTTTTGTTCGGCGGCCATTTTTTCTCTCGCTTAGATTTTTTTTTAGTCTCTAAACTCTTTTATTTGGAGTAAAATCGAGGTCTAAGTTGCATTTTTGAGGTTCTGGGTGCTCCCTCTTGGTGTAGGTAATGTTTTTATGTATGTGCTGTGTGTATGTATTGTGTTTTACATTTTGTAATGTTCGCGAGTTGCGTCCGAGTGTTGCGAGGCCGTAATGTGTGTGAACGTGTGTCGTATGTTGTTTGCGAGTGTCGTAATGTGTGTGTCGTACTGTTTGGGTTGCGACGTGAAGTTTGCGAGGGTCGCAGTTGCTGGCATGGAGCGCCTTCGGCGCTCCATGCCAGCAACTGAGGCCCTCGCTTCGCGAGGGTCCTCAGTTGCTGCAAGGAGCGCCGACTCGCTGCGCGAGCCCGCAGCGTTAGCAACAACTCGTACGCTCACAACTATATATGTGATGGTTTAGCTTTGAGATCAGATGAAACATTGTTATGAGTTAGTGAAGACATTGACGTCTTGTAACATATTGCCTAGTTTGTTTGTTTGTTTGTAATAGTAATTTTTATGTTTTGTTTGTTAAGTAGTAGGGCCGATTTCTATAATTCTTCTCTATGAAAGCAAAATGTTAGATACATTGAATAATATTAAAATTGTAATTTTGGGAAGTATACTGAAGATGTGCAATATTTTGCCCTTTATGTTTTGTTATGTTTTGTAATACTTGTCTGTCTTGAAATTCAAATAAAAATTTATATTAAAAAAAAAGAAAAAAAAGAAAAGAAGATTCCATATTTTCTTTGTTGCATCACTTCCTGAGGGCACAATCATGAGATGTGTGTGTATTGTTTTTTTCTCTGATAGTAAAGGGAGATAAGAGGAAAAAGTGAAGAAAGGAAGGTTAGGAGTATTTGTTGGATAATTGGATCTCATTGAAATTTATGCCACCTCCTTTCTGCTCAAAGGCCACCGAAGCAGGCAGCTAGCATCAATAGATGCAAGCTTCCCCATAATGCAAATGTCCTTGCACACACAAAACCTCTACCTAAGTATCCCACCTTATTCCAGAGTCCAGCAAAAGTATCAACATTTATTTGTTTCCTATTAAGAACTATCTTTCTGACCTGTCTAATTAATTTTGTAGTAATTTTTCAAATCTAAACATAATTTCTTTCATTGTATAGTAGTCACTTAAACAGTTTTCATTGGCAGTAAACAGATTATCATCTCTGGTACTAGGCAATTAAAATAAGACCACTTTATAGAAACTGAGGCATCAGCACCATTATAGAGGACTCCATGGAAGATGAAGACAAATAACTCAGTGGGTAGTTTGAAAGCTTATGTCTTAAAATGTTTTTATACAAATACTGTTTTTGTGTAATAGGAATTTTATCAATGATCAGCACCTATATAATTTCTTTAGGGCATTGTAATACCAGAAATGTTATCAATATAGTGTAAGGGTTTTATAGGGTACATGGGTTGCACTGGATAATGCCAATGTATACGGTGCATAATAAATCTCTTGACCACCTTACTATATTTGGGGACTATTTTGACTGTTAAATATGTGGCAATCTGTATTATTGAGATTGTAAAAACAAAAGGCAGAGACATCTGCAGTAAGCAAACTAAATACAGGCTTTAATTAAAATAGTTTTGCATTCTTACAATGCCCATAGCAGATTTATTTTGTGTTTATTTAAAATAGTTGACTTATAACATTTTTGTAGTATGTATGAAATGTTAGAATGTACGGAATATACAGAAATTGCTATTTTAATGTTACCAAGAACCTAAATTAACAGTAAGAGAGCATATACATTCTGCCTTATATATTTTTCTGCTAATGCACTATTTACTGAATGCCTCAGGCAATTTTGAGAAAAGTAAGACCAAAGACCAATTAAGCTATCCATCACATTTAATAACTGATATTAATAATTAATAAAGGTTTATTATAGAACTAGTCTCTAAAGTTAATCATTTGTTGGTGGAGACTGATTAGTTAAAGGGCACTGCATGAAGAAAAAAATACATATGCTTGAAAAACCTGAACATAATTGAAAGGCCCCTTATGTCAGCACAATTTGGACCACATCGCAGTAAAGATATCCTAAAAGCATGCTGAAACACTTTTTGAATATTTTAAATATGTGCATTTTTTACTGAGAAAGCAAATCAAAACAAAATTGTGTTTACATGTGTAACAGACGGCCCACATGCTTTTGCATTACTTGGGCCCCCCCACTCAAAAGCACAGGAAGGTGGGAAGAAAGGGGTGTTGAGGAGATCGCGGACGATATAAATTGCTGCGCATATGGACTCAATTTTTTATTTTGTTTAACCCATTCCTTGCCATGGCAGGAGTTTATATAGTAAGTTAGATGGATAGACAGATGGACATATGTGGGTGGGAGGATGTTGGGGCTTGTTTAACATGTTTACATAAGGTAGTAGGTACTGTTGTGTGGCATTGCTATGGAGACTACTGAGTTTCAAACCCAGAGACTCCTACAGGTATATGTTTGGCAGGTTATAAAGCACACATTAGAGCTTGAGAGCTACAGGGTATACACCTTGGTACAAGTAAATAAATTAGTAAGTTATTATTTTGTGGGAGACATGTGATAGGTCCACAAACTTGCTTGTAATAGCTCCTGTAAGGTTCATCCAGTCTTATCAAAGTCCCCTTGGGATCCATGCAATTAAGCTCTTAGATGGTACAGAAACTCAATGGAACTTATTAGCATGCTGAAAAATTATGTACAGATTAAGAGGAGTTTTGAGCCTTTAGCACATCTATGTCAAAAGGTAACAGAAAAGTAGAGGTGCTAGAATAAGTAGCAATAAAGGAGCAGTTAGTAAAGATGGACTGTGATAATGCAGTGACAAAGAGGCCAGATGACTAGAAAGTTAGAAGGAGAAGGGTAAAGTCTAAAGCCTAGAAAGATGAGCAGAAATATGTGTTCCTTACAATTTACATTGAGCAACTCCTTTATTAGCATAATGCCATTTCAGTTACAAATTGAGGACAGAATCAAAATAGCACAATACTAAGTAGCAAATTAAGCTCACCTTAGCTAACAATTAATTTAGTGCCCTCTATGATTTAGTGTACTACCACAGGTAAAGCTCCATTTTACATTATCAGTAGAGGAAAATAAGCATACATTGTTAGGAAATAATGAAGTGTATTTAGAGGAAAAGTCTTTGTATTGGCCAGAGTAATATTTTAAAGTATACAGATGAATGCCAGCACTGAACATTTGCAGCCTTATTAAATTGTGATTTTGCCAATTAAATAGGGCTCTATATAAGCACAGAGCATATTTTTTTACAGAAGTTTTTAGTTAGTGAACTTTTATTCAAAAGCAAGGTCTTCACTAACTAAAAACTTCTGTAAAAAAATATGCTCTGTGCTTATATAGAGCCCTATTCAATTGGCTGAATCACAATTTAATAAGGCTGTATATATCATAAGTACTTGTTAAGATATCATCCTCCAGGAAATGAAAGCATCATCAGGTAAAGAAGATTCACCCTTATTGTAGGACGACATTAGTGACATGACCTTATGTATTTCTTGGTTATGCACTTTCTGAGCTGGAAGCAGATTTTTTAACTTGGTTCAGGCATTCAAATGTGAACACAGATGTACTATTAATTTACTATATATATATATATATATATATATATATATATATATATATATATATATATATATATATATATATATATATATATATATATATATATATATATAAGCTATGAGTGCCTTCCGAGAGAGAAGCTGTATATAAATGAATTATTTCTGTTTTAATTATTTTTATTTTTATAATTAGAGCAGTCACCTTTCTGCATTAAGGCCTGACAAAGATAAGAGTCAAGTAATTTAGTTTAGCTAATTATGGGCATGTATTTGAAAATAAATGTGAGACTATAAATATACAACACTAAATTACCCAGGAGAAACTAAACGTTAACTACTAGTATTTATCTACTTAAAAACAATTAACTTGACAGAAAAAAAATCAGGGATTTTTATTCTACAGTAGTATTATGTGTAAGTCTTATTTCTTGGGTATTTTACTTTTAAAAGACATACAGCCTTTGAGATATCAAAGAGATTTAAAATCGTGACTCCTACAATAAGTTAAATTGAACTGACATTTTAAAGTTGCAATACAAGCCATGAATATTATATATTCATATATATTCAATATAATATCTGACGTGAATATTATTTTTTATTATCGTGTTTTAAATGAGTGAGCTTGATATGTGTAATATAAAATGTAAAGTAAACAGTCTTTATTTAAAAACTGAAATTCTTATCTAGATAATTGGTGACAGATCTGTTATCCTTGTTTAAACAATGTGAGACATGCTCATAAGAGAAATAAGGTACTGATGTTATGGTATTTCAGGCTGGACCATCCTTTTGGAGGGCATCAGACTTATATATACCACAGAATATTTTCTTCTGTTTATGTTGCAAGTGTTTTAAAATAGTTTGTTGATTGGACCAAACACCTAAAGGCGAAGTCTCAGCTTTTCAGGCACTGCTACTGCAAAGTTCTACCAATATATAAATGGCTGCACTACCACTTGAACTGTCTTCCCTTTATGAGCTCAGATTATATTAAATGTGGAGGAGGCACCTCAAACGTCCATTTAGTAGGCTGTGTGCTAATGGTGTATTTGCTGCTCCAAGAATACTGCTTACATGTGCCATTATCCCGAATCAATCTTTCAATGACCCTTGTTAAACAATACAAAACAAATTCTATCTTGTGAATGGTTAGCAAATACCTGATTGTATAAGCTCAAATATATTAGCCATATCATGAGCAGACAAGATTCCCTAGAGAAGACTCTGATGCTGGAAAAGTTTGAAGGCCCACAAAGAAGGGGACGGCAGAGGCGAATATGGATAGATGAGGTCATTGTAGCAATCAACATGAGCTTGAGGGAGCTCAAAGGGGCAGTGACTGACAGATGTGCCTGGTGTTCTGCAGTTTATGGGTCATGGACAATTGGACACCACTGAATGACAAAACAACAACAATATGCTCATGAAATGCAGATGCATTATAGGTCTACAGTATGCAGATTTAATTATATTTTTTTAAATATCCCATTGTTATGCCAGACAATGGGGTACATTTATTTAGGGGAAATAAAAAAGTAGACTTGAATATCTTGAGTTCTAATATTTTCATTACAAGCTATTGCTTGATAACTAGTTCCACAGAAAATATAGAATATAGAAATATTTTATATTTTGACTTTGCTTAAAAGGGACTCTTTCACCACAAAATCAAATTGTTGTTTTTTCCATCATGAATCAATCTTGCGATATTCAATATTGTTCTGTAAATTAGCAGCTCTCAAATATAAATTTGCTGTTTTAATGGACTATTAATACTACAGACTGCTTACCTGTCTCTGTGGTGACCCCCAATTTTATCAGGCAGATAGATCTCATATCCCACCCTTAACAAGCACTCCAAGCCACAAATTAGCATATGAGCTACTCAATGATTTACTGTAGAAAACTTGTGCATAAATAAATTACTTGTAACCAAAGTCAATGATTCATAGCTGGGAGTATTTCTGAGGAAAAATAGCAATTTAAATGCCATAGTTCTTATTACTCTGGTTATAAATAGTTAAATTTAATAACTATAAGAGTTTATTTTATAAACCGTACATATGAATTAACATGTCTTTTTATTCAGATATATTAGTTAGCCTATAATTTAGCATTTTTGGAAAAAAGTGAAGTGACATGTCTAAATAACTAAATCATGAACAGTAGCTTGTAAAGTGAATTTTAAAAAGGTGTGAAATGTCAAGATGATGTGTTTATTGCCACTATGTTTAGGAAGTTAGAGTACAGCATGACAGACTAGTGAACATAATGTCTCAAACCTCAAATGATTCTAATGAATAATTCAAAAGCACCTGAAGGCAATCAATTAATTATCTTGACTGTTTGCACTGGGCATACCTTTGTTCAAGAGAATGAAACATGGGAATTATATGCCCAAGGAATTAAAAGAAAAGTAAAGGTGTTTTAAATATCAGAAATGTAACAAATCAATGTGTTTCCATTTATCAAACTTGCATTTCATGTTTTGAGGGTACACCAGTCAAACACAATACAACGGAAGATTCATTGTTGTCAATAAACAAACTAACTGGCACAATCAGCCGGTACTGAATAATTTATATCACTAATGATGTCATTAATTATTATTTGGTTACAAAAATATATTCAGTTTTGACACATAGTGTTTATAACAACTGCAGATAAAACATATTGGCCAAAAATTCAATTGGTTTTGCAAAGTGCTTCTTTGACACTGCAAATGGCTGTTTTATTAAAGAGCCATTTACCTCACTATATGTGTTGTTCATTGTGTGAAAGAGCACAAGATTCTATGTTAAAATGATCTATTGTTTTGTTTTCTAATTACACCAATAACACCTAAAAAAACTATGGTCTTAGGTCTGTTTACAAACACACTCCCGACTGTTCGATGATAAACAACATCTGCCGCACCGGTGAAGCTCCATGTGAACACAAAGATTTATAGTTTTCACTGAACTTCAGGTATGCAGCAGGACATGGTAATCCCTAACTGTCCTTTTTAGTAGATTCCAGCAGTCATTTCCCTGCACAGATGAATTTGTGAAGGGTTAACACTCTGTCTGCTTGGGCTCACAGTAAGGTGCAGTTGCTGTGAGTGTGTCTGGGGGCATGTCAGACTCTACATGTAAACAGAGATTTAATTTATACATTTCTCTGTGAAGAAAGAACAATGTAAAAACAAATAGTATTTCAACATGTTTTTAAGAGATCTTTTCTTTGATGTGGTCCAAACTGTGTTGAATTAAGTGGCGCTTTAACTTTCCTGTAGAAAACAGCCATTGTAGCCTCAGAGAAACCACTTTCCAGCCCTGAGTTTTGGCCATTGAGTGATTTAAAGGTCCAATAAGGTCATATCTATAAAATTTACGCTTTTGAAGAACACTTGAAAATAGGGAACATGATTTTAGAATCTAAAAGTAAATACTGTCGCCTCTAATTTATTATTGTTTATATGCAATTATGTTGCTGTACAATCTACCATTTTGTTTTCATAATATCAACTTCCTGACATTGAATGTACAAGAAGAATCTGTCTGCACAAAACACATTTGGCATTTACACCTATAACATTTCTATCTGTTTTCTAACAACACTGCTCATTATCATGTTGTGTTATTTAAAGTACTGTAGAGTAAAAAACCCTTCTGCATCGCTACCTTGTCATGGTGAAGGGGCTTGGGTACTTTAGTGAAGCTGTGAGCTATACCATGTAGGGCCATCCAAAGTGGTCAGGTCATAGCAGAGAGATCACACAGACTAAGATCCACTGTAGAACAAAATGGCAACTCACTCCAGTATCTTTGTAATGAAAACTTTATGGATGAGCACATCCACAAGATGTGCCTCCATAAAGTCACAAAGAGTCGAACACGACTAGACGACTGAACAACAAACAAATAGTAAACAAGCTGACCACAGTAGTCCTTTCTAAAAATGTCACAGCAAAACGCTAATTTTACCCTGCAATCGTATTTCTTAGATGGCACTTTATACATCTACCAGTGAAAAACCTAAATGGTGCATGGCTATAGCTAATATATTGCATCAAAATTGCTAGTTTTGCATTAAAAGAGTGCAGTGATACAGGACCACAATATTGTGTAAAAGCTGTCACATCAAGCTATAAAAACAAAATTAAACACATACTGTACCGGGTAAAAGCTTGTAAGCATTCTGTGAAACTTATAAAAGATATTACACTTGTTAATTTTATATTTGCTAAAATATCAGGCAAAGTATGATTGTAAGGAATAAATAAAGATCAAAATAAAAAATGACACACATGCACACAGTACCAGATATTGCCGAAAGACAAATAAATAAAATATTTGCCACTGTTTATTGTTAAACATTGTTAAATCATTGAGTTTGAAACGTAAGTACTTTAAACATAGATCATCTATAAACGACCTCCCTCTCTCCAAGTCTCCTTAACAAGGGCCATTAATTACCTCTCACAGTAAGAAAGGAGACCATGCCCAGTTAGATAAGTGGTAATAGTGGACATAGACATTTTGTTAAAATATCTTATCAATCTCCACTGTGATATTTAATTAAGGGCTGGCTTGACCTATTGCACTCTTGACTCTGATCTTGTCTATACCCTAGGGGCCTCATTCTATTAGCGGCCGCAGCCGTTGCGGGGCCGCAAGGACCGGCCGCAAGCTATTCGGCTATTCTATTCCCTTACGGCCGGAGGCTCCGGCAGGCTTGCGGCCGGTGCCTTGCTATCTCTTGCGGCCGCTCGCGCCAGAGGAAAGCCTTTGATCTAAAACGGCCGCAAGAGTTTTGCTATTCAATTGCTCCGGGAAACCTCTCTGCAAGGCTAAAAGCGAGCCGCAGCTTACTTGCAGGAAAGAGGTCTCGCTAGCACCAATTAAGCACATAAAATAGCTCAAATAAAGCCATCCTGCACTTTGAGAAGACTATAAAGGGATTTTAGGTGTTAGAATAAATAGCACATAATTATCCTGTACTCAAATCCGTAAAATATTTTATTTTTAATATCCGTAAAATATCCATGTAAAAAGTCCAGAGTGCTTGGAGCACCTCAGACACACCCACGCCGCAGCCGGAAAATAAACAGTTAATTTGAACTCGGGTTTGGGCAGATGTGCAAGCTTGAGAGGGGGTTCCTTTTAATCCTCATGTCCCCCAATATGATCCCTAGCATTTACAGAGCTGTACAGTGCAGGCTTGAATTTATTTTTGAGTTTTTAGATTTCTGAGATTACGGCCGGTTCCAAGATATGCGGCCGGCCGTAAAAGGAGATCCTTGCGGGGCCGTATAATAGAATCGCGAGTTAACAGAACCCCCGCAAGGAATCGCAGCCTTACGGCCGATTTACGGCCGCTAATAGAATGAGGCCCTATGTCAGCAACTAATTCAAACCTCAATCTATGCTCAGCCTATTAAGTTATTCAGCTAAATACATGCTTCATATCAGTTAACATCAGTATATCATATCAGTATAACAGTTATATACAGTTGTATAATTATGTAAACCACTTGGATAAAGGTTTATATACAACAGTAAATAAACAAATACATAAAAAAATACATATGGACATGGAGAGGGTGTGGTCTTATATAAATAATTATATTTTTAATTTATAATTTACCATAAAATACTCAACATTCAACCTCAGTCATGTAATGTGTTTTAATAACAGTCACTTGTATGTGTATTTATTTTTTTATTTCTAAAGGCAATGATTGGACTTTATGGTTTCCAGTCTTTTTGCCACAGTTCCTGAAACTTATAAAATCTCTGGGCTTATCAGCACTTGTCAATGGACATATTTATTTTTGAAAAAGATTCTGGAAAACATGGCAAGAAAAGCTTAATGTTATATTGGGATTTATCCTTTCTTTAAATAAAATACCTGAGAGAATTTCTTAAGAACTTAAAGAAAACATGACAAAAAGGTATAGACCAGGGACTGAATATATGTACAATTAAATGCATGAATAAAAAGTAATCATCTACAGTGACACGGCTTTGCTTAACTAAGCAGACTTCCTGGATGATTAAGAAAACAAAATGCTTGGCAAAAAATCCAATCTTCCTCTCCTGGGTTTTCTTTCACATCACTACCTCAGTAAAGAAATGTTCAAATATAAGACTCGGTGTGTGAAGAATAGCTGAAAGAAATAAATAGATGCTAAAAATGATTTTTTTTTTTAGTTTTTGAATATTCTTTCAAAATATTGTAACATGTGCTTAGCATAGGGAAGTTAAAACAATTATTTCTATGCTCTTCTGGTAATTCAGTGTTTCTTAAACTGTCAACAAAAATCAAGCAAATTAAATAAAGAATAACTGCCAAGCTATCTATAATGTATCCTAATCTACTTCTTCGATTCAGCATTTTTGTTACAGTACCTTCCTAAAAATCATGGTGCCTAACTGAAATAAAAACCCTACTAATAAATCCATAATAAAACCTCCATGAACACAACTACATATTTAACCCCAGAACAAATTTGAAATATTTGGTATTGGTTCAATCTCTGCAAGAACCGTTCTCTGTGCATATGGGAAACCATATATTGTTGATGTCAGTACTATCTTCCCATTATCCATATTACTCAATATTTCAATATCTACCTTAAATGATTTCTGAACCATAGTCACAATGCATAAACAAATATACAGTTTGTCAAATGTGTACTCAAGAAGAATAATCCCTATTATATTTAATTTAATTATTTTTTAAGAATTACACTTGAAAATAGAAAACATGTTTTAAGAAAGTACAAAAAATAATATAACCTCTCATTTATTATTATACATGCAATAAAGCTGCTAATGAATCTACCATTTTAGCTTCCAGTTATCTACATCCAGAGGTGGGAGATGACTTGGAATAAAGAGGACTTTTCTCTCTGCACAATGGAAATATGACATCTACAACTGACAATGCAATTATTAGGTCTAATGAAATCCTGATTACAATGATATACCCTGTTCAAACAGAAGGTGCAAAAGAAAGCTCAGTAAAGAAATGGAAGCCTGCAGTAAATAATAAATGTATATAAAAATGAAAACTGTATACTAATTGTCCAGATCGTTTTTCAACCTGATATAATGCGTCATTGATACAAAAACCCGTTTAAAACTATTAGACAACTTTTAGCAGCAAAATCCAGCCTGTAACAGAGCAGATAGGTCTACTTTGTTTGTTTGTTTGTTTCTGCCCCATTGCCCCTATATTCAAATTATAGCTGATGCAGCAGGATCCAGCAAATGCTTTTGCCTCATTGGCAGCATTCTGATCAAATTATAAAAAAATGTCCTCTATTTTATTTTCATACCTGCTAATATTATTTTATTACATAATTCCCAAACATGTTAAGGTTTTACCAAGCTACAGTGAAACTTTAAGATTTAAGTTATATGCATTGTGGTTTAGAACACGGGTAGGGAACCTGTGAATCCAGGCATGGCACTTTGCCCGATTCCCTGTGGCCCTGTGTGCATTTTTTGGCTCCTCACACAAATTCCAACCTGTATGAAGCCATCACGGCCCCTCATATTCTAAGAGCCGGCATTGCTTTATTCCACTGTGCATCATGTTCATTTGCCAAACAGCACTGCATGAGGTACCATACAAAAATCAAATGAAGATCGGAAAATTTAATGTGCAGCTAACAACTTTTTTTCTGTATGTCCGTAACCTTCGTTACAAAACATCCTCCACAATGAATTTGTGGAACTGGTTAGCTGGAATCTCATTTGCCAAATCCAGTTGATATCATCTTTACCTATGTAAATATATAGTGGAGGATATTAATTTTAAAATATGTTTCCTGATATACATTATTAATTTTTGTACTATTGTATAACAGCATAAAATGTATAGATAGTTACAGGCTTTATAACAACCAGAGATGTGTATGTAAGGAAACTCATTTTACTCCTTTCAATCTTTATTTGTTGTTTTAGCATCTGTATATATAAGAGAAAAAGTTTTTTTTTAAGACTGTTAAAGGGTCACTATAAAAAATGTAATGTGAAACAAATATCTGCTACCTTTCTTTACTCAACTCAGTGTTTACTCAACTCAGACGTCACATGCGCATCACGTCATTAGCATTGGCCGGGTCCCTACACAGCCGGAAGATGCGCAGAGGAGCGGCTGATGGAAGGTAAGAGAGGGGAAAGGGAGTCGGGAGGTAATTAGAGAGGGGTAAAGTGATGAGGAGGGAGGATGAGGAGGGGGCTTGAGGTTGAGGAGGGTTGAGGATGAGGAGGGGGGTTGAGGATGAGTAGGGGGTTGAGGATGAGTAAGGGGTGTTGAGGGTGAGAAGGGGGTTGAGGAGGGGGGTTTGGGTAGGGAGGATGAGGAGAGGGGTTGAGGAGGGAGGATGAGGAGGGGGGTTGAGGATGAGAAGGGAGGATAAGAAGGGGGGTTGAGAAAGTGAGGGTGAGAAGGGGGTTGAGGAGGGGGGTTGAGGAGGGGGGTTTGGGTAGGGAGGATGAGGAGAGGGGTTGAGGAGGGAGGAGGGAGGATGAGGAGGGGGGTTGAGGATGAGAAGGGAGGATAAGGAGGGGGGTTGAGAAAGGGGGTTGAGGAGGATGATAAGGGAGGTGGAGGGAAAGAGACACAAGGGTTAGGGGGAAAGAGACACAGGGGAGGGAGAGGGGGGAAGAGACACAGGGGAGGGAGAGGGGAGAAGAGACACAGGGGAGGGCAGGGGAAGAGACACAGGGGAGGGAGAGACACAGGGGAGGGGGACACAGAGGGCACAAGGGGGACACAGGGGGCAGCACATTTCATAACCTCAGCTTATACTCGAGTTACTAAGTTTTCCCAGTATTTTGTACTCGGCTTATAGTCGAGTATATATATATATATATATATATATATATATATATATATATATATATATATATATATATATATCTTCAATGTTACTGCAATATATATTCTTAATATTCTTAAAAGTTGTTTGAAGTTCATGACGAGGAACTTTATAAAGTGAACCAGAAAAGCTGAAGGTGTTTCTTTTACAAATTAAGAACACTTTGCAATATGTCATTAGTTTAATTTCTTATTACTTCAAGACTTTGCGCCCCCTCTACGATTCAGCATTTAATTTTACTAGCATTTGAATATTTTAGAAAATTAATATGACCGAATAATCTTTTAAAAGAACATATATAATGTAATTCAAGAACTAATAAATGGAAATGGAAATTACTGGTTGTTATTTTGTGTATTAGTTTTAGTTTGGGTTATACTTTTTCATGCTTCATTAGTATTTTAATTTTACTTTTGTCCTTAGGACAGACTGTAAATGTTACAATTTGTTCTGTTTTGCAGTTAGAATTTTTAGATACACTTATATGTACATATTTACCCAAATTAAGCCTTAAAGAAGAAGAGTCACATTTTTCTCTTCTATAAAAGCGTACACCTATATAAGTTCAAATGTATGTGTCAATGGTACATTTCCTACCTTACACTAACACAACACCTCTATATATTAGGTAATGTATGCTACTAAAGTGCACAGAAAAATGAGTGTCAGTTTAGACATGCCTCTATAGTGACACTTGAATTGGCTCTTGAACCTTTGACTCATCAAAAGCATTCTAAATGTCAGTGACAGAAATAAATCACAACTTTTCCTTCTAATGCTGTCTTCCACTCTTTATTGATGTGTAACTCTCAAACTAGGCAAGTTCAATAACTTTTCATTTGTGTTTGCATTGTTCAGTCTTGTCCAACTCTCCATGACCTCATGGACCGTAACACACTATGCTGATCCACTTCATGGCATAGATACTGGAGTGGATTGCCAGTTCCTTCTCCAGTGGCCCACAGCATACATCTCCTGGCATTCCTAGGTGGTGTCCCATTCAAGTATTGACCAGTCCCAACCCTGCATGGCTTCAGGGTGGTGTGACCTGTTGATTCCCTGACTGGAATTGAACCCAGATCACAGTGGTGAAAGCTCCAAATCCTAACCACTGGACCACCAGGGAACCCTCAATATCTTTTAAATATATAGGTAAACTTCTCTCAGAGTGTTCTAAATATAAAGGAAATGTAAGTTTATTTAATATTTAACCTAGCTGCCTTTGGCAAAGCAGGTAAATATAAAGCTGCACTCAAGTTTTTTCCAAGAGCTAACACTGCATTATACTCAAAGCCCAAACAGCACTGTATGAGGCACCATATTAAATTGCTTTGGAAAATTTTTAAGTTTAATGATGACAGGAAACCACAACAAACCACAAATGACAGGAAACCACAACAAACCACATACAGTATTTCACAAACTCTGAACATAGAAAGGCAGTGGAATCCTCCAATACATCACAGTCAACTTACGTCGTACTTCTGCCATAACATAAACGTATGGTACCAGATGGATTAGTAACTGACCCATTAGTCTCATCCACTTAAAGGACTACTGCAGTTCAAGTATGTACCAAACTAACAATATTTATTTGCCTAAGCCATGGTCCCTTTTCTCGATCTCTAACTTGTCGTGGTTAAGGGGCTCATGTACTTCATTGAAGCTGTGAGATATATACAATATAGAGTCACCTCTTCCTGTTTTTTATGGAATCAAAAATGCAGAAAGTCAGAGAATTCTGTCGAGATAATTCTCTGGTTATAGTAAACGCCCGCTTCCAACAGCCTCCGAGATTACTCCACACTTGGACATCACCAGATGGACAACATAGAAATCAGATTGACTATATAATTTTTAGCCAAAGATGGAGGAGCTCTATACAGTCAGCAAAATGTATGTGTCCATCAATAGTTTAATTTACAAATAGATATTTGTCAGTGACATTACAGACTAGATGAGGGGAATCAGTCATTTTTAAATTTGCATTTATAAGTAACCAAGGATCTTTTCATATTTTAAACAAATAAAAACTGGAAAGATTATTTCTTATTTTTGGATAGGTTTATCTCTCAATAATATAATGAGAAAAAAAAAATGTTTTTAAAGCGGATAAATGTTGATGAGACTAATGAGTTGCACAGATACTGCTGAAAGTAAGGTATTGGAAGTGGTGTTTTCAGCAACCAGTGAGGAAAATATTTAATGTATATATGGAGTCAAAAAATGCATTGAAAATTACATCATAGTTCTAAAATACATTGACTCAAATATAACATTAACTAATATTGAATATGTTCTCAATAGATAAGTATTTCTGAGCCCACTGTACTAATAATTAGCAGCCTTATTAAATTGCGATTCGGACAGTTGAAAAGGGCTCTATATAAGCACAGAACCCTTTTCAATTGGCCGAATCGCAATTTAATAAGGCTGTAGGTCTGCAGGCAATTAGCATGTTATCTTATAACACACTAAGGTCCTCATTCAATTGCGATTTGGCCAATTGAATAGGGCTCTAAATAAGCACATAGTATATTTTTTTAAAGACGTTTTTAGTTAGTGAAAACCTTGCTTTTGGATAGATGTTTACTAACTAAAAATGTCTTTAAAAAAATATGCTATGTGCTTATTTAAAGCCCTATTCAATTGGCCAAATTGTAATAGAAAGAGGGTCTAAGTGTCTCATACAAGTGTGATTTGGCCAATTGAATAGGGCTCTATATAAGAACATAGCATATTTTTTTACAGAAGTTTTTAGTTAGTGAAGACCTTGCTTTTGGGTAAAAGTTCACTAACTAAAAACTTCTGTAAAAAAAATATGCCATGTGCTTATATAGAGCTCTATTCAATTGGCCAAATTGCAATTAAATGAGGCCATAAGGCCCATATTCAATTGAGCAATTGTTAGTTACTGGAGCCCATAATGTAGCCTGTAACCTAATTTGCTATTCAATTGGCATCTTTTAGCTACCTGCAAACTATTAGCAGGTTACAGGCTAAAAATCCCTGCAGTTGTCAAAATCGTAAGTCCAACCCATCTAAGCCTTTGATCTTTCAAGCCTGTAAATGTTACAATCACAAATTGCTATTCAATTGTGACAAATCCTCAAGCCCACAAATGTTTTCACACCCATAAATGGCAAATGTAGAAGAAAATCCTACGAGTACCAGATAGGACTCGCAAGAGGGTTAAACACCTGATTGTAGCACTGTAAAAGCAAATAAATAATCAATACGGCACTTTAAAAGACGATGAAAGCGATGAAAGACGTTATAATTAATTGCACAACAGTCTCAAGCTCGCAAATCTGCAAGAATTTTTTTTTTTTTTATGTTTAATTTCTGTGTTATATCAATCTCGGGAATCAAGCCACTGGAGCAAACACACTCCACCATCTAGATATCTAATAATGGGTGGAGAGAAGCAGATCTGCTGGAAGCTGCAACAGTAGAGTTCAAAGGTATATTTTAAAAGCTACATTAAATTTTCTTTCTTCAAATGCTGTGTGTATTGCATAGCAATAATTAAATACTATTGAATGCCACTACAGTGATCCTTTAACAGTACATAAACATAATTTTTTTTTTGTGCTTTTTGATTAAAAATTCACATGGCGAACACTATTGAATGGGTGGTCATAAAATAAAATTTTCTTCAGCTTCCTATATATAGCTATATTAATTCCCAATATTTAATATATATATATATATATATATATATATATATATATATATATATATGCATTAATTTGGGGTACACATTTTTTTTTCCAATAAAATTGTTCCAAAGTGCCTAATGTCTATTTGAAGGCAAGTGCAATTCCTATGGACTGACAATTGTAGCCTAACTGTCAGGTAAAGTTAAAGACAGCTTGAATTCCGCAGCTGCCAATTGGCATGGATAATTCACCTTTAATTATACAGAAAAGGCTGTTGTGAAATGGTAGAAGAAAGCAAATAACAGTAATGCAAGATGGCAGGATGAATGAGGACTTAGAGATCGTCCTGTCTAATCAGTGTTGAAAATCTTTCTTTTCTCTTGCTGTAAGCTTCACAAAATGCTATGATCTCCCAGCTCACAGTTTCATTCACTGCACAGTATCATGAGTTTTTATGTCACTTTTTGTCTGCATGTGACAAGTAGTCACAAACAACATTCTGACACCAATAGCAATGGGTGCCAGTAGCTCGCTGAATAAAACAGTATGCAGACAAATAAGTAAATCTAAAAATGTAAAAATGTTTTAACATTTTCTGAGCTATATACACTTTGCTAACTTCTGGCACAGTATGATAACTAGTGGTAATTGCTTTCTGTAGTGGCCAAAAAAAGTGTTATCTTCAAGTTAAATGAGGTCTCCCCCTCCACTCTAATTAAGCACATTTAGAGCCACTTTTTAGTATGTGCTGTTAATTAGCATACTATGCCATACAGAGATGCAACTCATTTCAAGAATTATTTAATACATTAGCAAAATGGTTGGGATGATGTTTAGCCAGTTTGTAATGCTCTTTGAATATAACACATTACAGGGAATTTACTAAACCCTTTCTTGCCTGATATGCTTAGTAAATGCCCCAATTATCTCCATAATTAAATTAAATAAACACATTACACTCTTGATACACTTACATTTTAGTTAACAAGGGCCTTATTCAATTGCGATTTGGCCAATTGAATAGGGCTCTATATGGGCACATAGCATTTTTTTTTATAGAAGTTTTTAGTTTGTGGACTTCTTTTCAAAAGCAAGGTCTTCACTAACTAAAAACTTCTGTAAAAAATATACTGTATGCTCTGTGCTTATATAGAGCCTTATTCAATTGGCCCGAATCGCAATTTAATAAGGCTGAAGGTCTTCTTGAACAAAAAACTTCTTTAAAAAAATATGCTCTGTGCTTATATAGAGTCCTATTTAATTGGCCAAATCGCAATTGAATGAGACCCCAAGAGTTGAGATTTATTAGGAAGTTGGTGTGCATGTACTTTGTTGAACATATTTACATAATGTGAATATGCATATTAAATGCATATCTGTGTGAATGATAAATTAATCTGCTGATCTCTGTTTATCAGCTTTTATAAAGTGATCCATATACATAGAAGGACACTGAAAGCACTCTGGTATTGATTAGACACACCAAAACACACAATAGATATTTTTTTTGGTATTTGTTCTCTTTCAATCCAAATTATTATTATTACCATTATTAGTCTTTATTTATAAAACAGAAGGATATTTCTTAGCACTACTTACATGGGAACAGGGATACAGTAATTAAATGATATGATAATATATATTTATAGACATTTGATACAAAAGGAGATGTGGGTCCTGCTCTTGAACCAGCAATTTTTTTGTAAGTTCTATTTAGTAAGAATAAGTAGTGAGGTTTTGTAAACATCATACATGTACATTGCACTCTCTTGTCTGTTAAAGAGGATAGATTCCTAAGCAACGTTATGTATGTAGCCACCATCAAAACCAACAAAGTCAACAATTTTAGCTTAGCAGCAATATTACCAATGCAGATATAATAAGGCTATTCTTTGAGTTGAGGTTGAAGTGGATATTTGTCATAAACGTTCATTCATGGCTGAAAGGCCATTATATGTCATACCCAGCAGAATGCCTTCTATGGGTAATTCATCTTCAAGGTTTTCAGGGGCATGCCTCCAATATTGGTAAAATAAGAGTATTGGATATAGTTCCATCCTTTTGAATTATAATGAGATCATTTTGTTTGTATTACAATGCTCCTTATGAAGCATATCTGATCTTGTTAAGGTGCCTTTGGATTGGAAATTTAATACAATGGGAGTAATTTACTAAGCATTTTATCACCAAAGGAGAGGTGAGAAGGCCTTTTTTCCCACATAGGAAATAGTGCATAGTAAATGAAGGTATAATGTGAGATGCACTTGAGATACATTCTCCCAGTAAGGTATGATGTGAGATGCACTTGAGATACATTCTCCCAGTAAGGTATGATGTGAGATGCACTTGAGATACATTCTCCCAGTAAGGTATGATGTGAGATGCACTTAAGATACATTCTCCCAGTAAGGTATGATGTGAGATGTACTTGAAATACATTCTCCCAGTAGGGTCTAATGTGAGATGCACTTGAGATACATTCTTCCAGGAAGGTATGATGTGAGATGCTCTTGATATAAATTCTCCCAGTATATGGACAGGGAACTTTGACATCCATGTACTAGACAGCAAACAATATACCATTATATCAATATTTTTTTACCATATTCTACAATTAATTAATGATAAACACCCCGTTCTGGATTGCTACCTTGTTGTGCTGAATGGGCTTGTGTACCTCAATGAAGTTGTGAGCTATACCATGTAGGTTCACCAAAGATGGGCAGGTCATATCAGAGAGATCAGGCAAAACATGGTCCCCTGAAAAAGGAACTGGCAACCCACTCCAGTGAATTTGCCATGAAAGTCCTATGGATTAGCACAACCAGAGACAAGATGTGCCTGGTGTGCTGATGTCCATGGGGGTTGCAGAGAGTCAGATATGACTGAACGACTGAACAATGATAAACATATTTGTATTGAAAATTGTTTATGTTCATGTTTGTCTATGCTCATGTTTCAGTGTGAGGTCTGGATATCCCATGGTATATAATTCAACAGAGATTTAGTTTGGAGGTGCTCTGTTTAAAATGAACATTACTGCCATATGGATATTCTATGACATTTTGAGACCATCACTAATAAGTACACATTGTGTCATAAAACACTTGTCAAAGCACATGAACGATGGGGATTAATGGTTTGGTATGCACCTTGGGCCCTTATATCAACTGGTAAAAGAGGGACTGGTATACATTATTTTATTGTTATTTTTTTTTGGAAGTAAATATTAAGTTTTATGCACTTCGTCATCTTGGAACATTGATAGGTTGAATGTTTGGACGTTTTGAAACATGTTATGTTTGTACTATATGTGTATGCATGTATTTTGTACTTTTTGTATCTGAAAAAAAAAAAAAGCATGTGAAAGAAAATCTAAAATATTATGTTAAGGGAAAGTATTGCTGCCCAGAATGGAGACAGGCCAAACATATATGAAACACACATCTATGTCATACTTTCATGTTAAAAAAACACTTTGACATGAACCAAATTACTTTTATTAGCGAGTCTTAGCAGATCTGGTAAAATGTAACTATGTAGGCAAAAAAATACACCAGGGATAGCTGATGAGACATTCAGAAGTTTATTCAAAATCCACAGAAAGTAGCCTTGGTTCCAAAAGACAGACATGTTCTGAAATGCTTAACATTACAGATCTACATACAAGTAGAAGAAATTATACTTATATATGTTTAGATGCAAAACACTTGCAAAAAGCTGTTTACAAGCTGAAAGTGTGCCCAAATGGCTTGTACAAAAGACCAACATAATCATGTCTTAGCTTTGTATTACCATGTATACTTTACAGTAATGCTACACTTTACATCTGAAGTACTCATTTCTGCTCCCACATGGAAAGTAGTTTAGTAGTATTCATGAAATCATATGAGTGGTATTTATTTTTATGAAAATAACACAAGTAAACATACTAAGACAATAAGAGCTGAAATCCCTGCAGTTTACGATATTGAGTTTTCTGAGGTTTATTAAGAAATGCAATACAATGCTTCCAGGCAATGACACAGCCATAAAACAATATATCTTTATACTTTTTATTTTGGAACAAAACCACTAATAATTAATTGGCGTAATATGCTGAAATTTGGCAGATTTCATTTATTTCCAGTTATTACAATTCCATATCTACACAACATACCACCTGCTGCCTGTTAGTGAACGATAACTTGTAGACTTTCATTTATAAGCTAATATATTCGCCTATGTCTATATTTGCGCTAACTCAGCATAGAGAGCATAGAAATTAAATTAATAATGAATGTAAAATGTGTTGAATAAACAATGCCTCAGAGCACATTATTATAGTTCCAGTAGCATTAAAATTTCCCTGTTTAATCAGTTGCATGAATATAAAATGCCTGGCAACTTGTAGCAGCTTGTCATCTGCCCACACACCAAAATGATTAATTTAAAGAGAATGGATGCTACTTTAAACCAGTCTGATTACTATTTTCCATTCAGCTTCCACGTTATTAGAGATTTGTCTGTTGTAAAACATGCATGGATAGTACTGTCCTACTTGGGTTTTAATCTAATTTCTGCAGTCTGTGGCAGAACTTGATTTTATATTGAGCAATACACAATTTGGTCCCATACATAAATAATAAAGTGTTTTTCGGTATCAAAAGAAGGCTCATTTATATACATTATAACAGAGCTTCAAATCAAAATATTGCATACAAGTGCAAAATAAAAATGCCATATGCATACAATGTTGAAATAAATCCATGAAGAACCCTTTGTCCTCTCTTAGGTTTAAATCAACCTTTACTTGGTAACTTAAAAGACAAGGGCATAATTATACTGAAGAAGTGGAAAAGGGGAATATAGTTGTGCTTTTTTCCCTTACACAACAGAAAAAATGATTGCATTTATCCACATACTCTGCTGGCCCTCAAAATCTCCCGGGACAAGTTAAATGTGAAACTAGTGGCATGACTTCTCAGTAATTCAATGTAATTCAGGAAAAGGAGCCCGCCGTCTACCAGAGTTACTATCAAAAAGCAATAAAGGAATCAGATCTTCTGCTTGATTTTTTCTTTACCCCTATCTGCTTCTGGTGTATTGTGACCTTGTTGTAACATCTATATGAAACAAGGCAAAATGATCAATACCATTAATTGAGTACAAATTTGTTTCCCTTTACAGGTCAGCATACTTTAATGCCTAAATTAATTATCTCTTAATTACAGAAGCTGATTATATCCTAATGGAGATTTGTTTCCTAAGGTTCTCCACAGAGCTGAGGAAATTGATGTAATAAAGCCATTTCCACTTGTTTGTTCTTGACTTTATTCATTGCAGTATTTCTTATCCCAATGCCTCAAGTAGTTTTAGATTGTTCCTTAAAGTTTGACATTGCAACAAACACACAAAAGAGCAGAATAGGAAAAATAAATGATCATGATATACTATTTATACATTATGTCACAGCTTTTGGATGTACCATTTTAACATATTTGCTTAGAGCAATGGTTGAAAAACATGACTTAAGCATTGCTTGCGGTTTTTAAAAGCTTACTGTATATCCCCCATCTCATTCTCTAATTTAGGACAATATCTCCGTCATCCATGGCAAACAAGCTATTTACTTCTCTGAGACTTGAATATCACATTAGTATCCTTTATTTATAACGCGCCAAAATATTCTTCAGCACAAACATTCCTGTGCCCAACACCAAAACGTTCATGAAAAAAATTGTATTGGTCTGATTCTCCATGACCTCATTTACTATAACACACCATGCTGATACACTTGGTATTCATGGCAGATTATAATGGAGTGGGGTGCCAGTTCCTTCTCCAGTCGGCCAAAGCATACAGCTCCTAGTATTTCTAGTTGGTCTTCCATCCTGGTACTGATCAGGCCCAACCCTGCATGGCTTCAGGGAGTTTGACCTCTCTGACTGGAACCGAACCCAGGTCACAGCAGTGAAAGCACTGAATTCTAACCACTGGAATACTGGGGAACCCTGTCTCTTTTAATTCAGGTTCCTTTCTCACCAACAGTGATTATACATTTCATGGAATGTATTCAACAAAAAATAGAAAAATATGTAAGGACCCAGGGGTTTGCATATGTGGCCATTCAAGTAAAATAGGTTACGTATTACTGATTTAGACCAAAGGATTTAGACTAAAGGAAAGAACAGCTATCCATGAGCTTGATTCAATTGAGCTTTCGCAAGTTACTGTAGCCCGTAAGTAACGCTGCAAGTTAATTTTCTATACAATTGGTGTTTTTTTGCGGGCTCCGAATGGGTTACTGGTTATGGGCTGGAAAACTTTGCGATGTTTAAACCCGGAACTTACAGCCTCCTGAAGCCTTTGATCTTTCACGTTACGATGGCTAAAATCGCAAATAGCTATTCAATTGCTCCAATTCCCCAAGCACACAAATGTTTTCACACCCGTAAACGGCAAATGAAGGAGAAAATCCTATGAGTGCTATAGAGGGCTTGCAAGGGGGTTAAACACCTGCTCGTAGCACTGTAAATGCAAATAAAAAAATCAGTACTGCACTGTAAATAAGGGGGAAACGATAATAGATATTAGAATTAATTGCACAACAGTCTCAAGCTCGCAAATTGGCAGTAAGTAAAATGTATTATTATGTTACATTTCGTGTTTATATTGTTCTCAATGAGTTAATACATATCACGCCACCCACATTTACTAGGACTGTATTGGCATTCATTTTCATAATTCTGTATTTTGAGGGTTTGTGAGTTCCATTGCATAACTGACCCCCGAACCTAATTGATTGACATGTAACCTCCATGTTTTACTGACGTAATAATGACTCATTTTCTATTGGCTGATTCGAAATGGGTGGTTATGGGCTTGCTTAATTGATCATATTCCCGCCCCAAACTCCTACGAACCAGTGCATGGTTACGGAGTCGGCTTTGGGCCCGTAACTTGCAGGCTTCTTAAATTGAATAGCTCCAGAATCAGAGATGCACGCCCGCAAACAAACGGCCTGGATCCCGCAAGATGCGGGCTTGCAATTGAATTGGGCTCCATGTGTTTATCAGAAGTTCATTATGTATTGTGAGGTTTACATAATCACTGCAGTACGGTGACTAATCGCTAGATTGTGCTGCTGATATTCCAGTGCCATATCATAGAGTCAAGGCTTAGGTAAACTGTTAGGGTGAGGGTTAGGGTTAGTGTTAGTTTAAGTGTTAAGCTAACATTGTAAGGTTAGAACTTCTCTCACATATCGGCAGCGCTGAAAAAATATCGCCATCTAGTGGTTGGTCACCACACTGCAGCAGCGGACTGGTACCGTAACTATAACAGGATAGGTCCTAATATCGTTCACTGAAAAGATCCAGGAATCTAAGCTAGACTTTGGATTTTTACATTTCAACTCATTAAATAAATTCAAACAAACACTATAGGATTTTTTTCTTTAGTCAAATGATCTACTTAGTTTCAAATAAATACACAAACATGCTATTTCATACTACACAAAAAGACACATAGCATATATGAGCTATCCTTACTCATAATAAAAAAGGAGAAATGCCTGAAATGGCGTTTGTCATAATTAAATCATTTTGTTAGAAGTGGTTACATTTAAACATTTATCTAAAAAAACAATGACAGTACATACATCCAAATGTTATTCAATGAAAACTGTGGCATAAGAAAATAATAATGCAATTTATTTAGGAAAACATGGAAGCATGGCAAACATGCCTGCAATTTACCCTTGTGTATGTTAATGCCCTTTCTGGATCGCAACCTTGTTGTAGTGAAGGGGCTTGTGTACCAAAGTGAAGCTGTGAGCTATACCATGTAGGGTCACCGAAGATGGGCAGGTTATTGCAGAGAGGTCACTGGAGAAGAATCTGACAACTAACTCCAGTATCTTTGCCATGAAAACCATATTGATAAACACAACCAGAAACACATACAGATGTTCCTGGCATGCTGCATCCATATGGTCACTGAGAGTTGGACATGACTGAAGGCCAGAACAACAACAACAACATGTTAATGCAGAAAGCTCACAAAGTTACATTTTAGTGCGACTCAAAAAATATGCAACAAGTGTCAGCAGCTGCAATAACTTCTGCTACATCTCTAGCTACATAAATATGCAACATTTTTCCTCAACTTGAATAGACATAAAAAGAAATCATTTAAAAGACTCTCATCAAACTGTATGCTGCTGTTACAGTGATTGGGTATACAATTTAATTATTGGGTCTCTCACAGCCTGTATATAAACTACATGACAAAAAAAAAAAACATATTTATTTTACATTTGAGTCGCTAGTGTAGTATTTGTCCTAAACATAACTATTTTGTACCTTTATGGTTCCAACTGGTATTATGTATAAAAACGTCAAACAAATTTTTTAAGACACACGTTTAAATCATTTGCAATAGAATCATTATTCTCAGTAATAAAACAATACTGTGGCCAAACTATTTTTAACAACCTTGGTAGATCATAGGATATTTATTGTAGTCCACATTCTGAGTAAACAAATAAATAAATAAAACAGCAAGGTCTTGCAGTAGAAACCTCTAAAGAATTTATGATTGACCTTGCTCTTCAACTTGTAACTGCAGGCACATTTCTTTTCAACTAGGTATGAGTAATAGATAAAGTGCAAGACAGCTTAGAAACAGTTTGGGGCCCTGCCACTGCAAGTTCTCTAGCTGTCACACCTATCTCCACTAAATCCTTTGTAAGAGGCTGAACACTGTCTTAACAAGGCAGCAAGAAAGACATATTTTCCTTTTGCTGTATTCCATGAAAAATATAAATTATGTAATTTGTCACTCACCCACTTGTAAGTGCATTACTGCACCAATTTACAGTAGGTCAAGATGTATTGCAGATTGCTGACATCAATAAAATACATACTCCAGATTTTCTGCTGAGGATAAAGACTTGAACCATATAGCTGGTGTGTGATTGTACAGAACTGCCAAGCCAACATGAACAAATTGTCTAATGATAAATATTTATATTTACAATATCGCTGAAAATCTGTCTTTGAAACATATTTGCCCTATTTTAATTAGACTCGCAAGTAAATATTTTCATAAGAAAAGCAAAATTAGAATCAAACCTGGAATATATATATATATATATATATATATATATATATATATATATATATATATATATGTCTTTATAATAAACAATACAATGTTTAATGTAATATTAATGCCAACATAAACTATAAGGTTAGGCATTCTTCTAATAATAATATTTTAAAAAAATACTGGAAATTCATTTTTAGCACAGCCAAGATCTCTTAATTAAAAAAAAAAAAATCTTAATATTATAGGCATATCTAAGTACCCTGGTTTTCCCTTTTTCTGATGTAACACAGGCTGCTTATATCAGACGCACACATTACATTGAGTCATTCTAAACACATTTAGACTTAGTTTATTTAAAAATAAAACTTGTTTTCCACCCCCCCCCAGAGCTGCTTACATAGGACAGTGTACCTACCAATAGAAAACCTGCATTTGGGTACAGATTTTTACTCTTTACTAACCTTCAAGCCAGCAGCTGCTCAATGCAGAGACCCATAGAGCAATGTTTGGGCTCCTCCTTACGTTCTGTTCACGTGAAAAAACAGGACTACACATCACATGATTCTTTGGTACACAAACTGGCTTTACAGATTGATACAATGTATTAGCTGCCTGTGATCGGCCAAAATAATTATCATTTTTATACAGTACTTATTTTAGCAGGGATTTCCAGGGGTGTTAACTCACAACATTAACTGCTTGCAAACTCAAGAGCTTTAGCAAACATCAGTTTGTTAAAGTTGTACTAGACATTTTTCTCTGCAGTAAACCATTTCTGAGATATTCAGCATTGTTTGTGTGACTTATGTATGCTACAGTGCAGCTGAAAATTCTAATTTGCATCTTAGAGTGGTTGATGGTGTGGGAAAATATATAACTGCATTATACCATTGGGGAGCATTGTTTTTTGTCAAGAGATGTGATACTAATTAACATATGAAAGTTCCTAATTAGTATTTATCAGCTACTCATTTGCATAAGCCCTTCTGGATCTCTACCTTGTCATGGTGAAGGGGCTTGTGTACCTCAATGAAGCTGTGAGCTAATCCATGTAGGGTCACCCAAGACGGACAAGTCATAGCAGACAGGTCAGACAAATCTTGGTCCACTGGAGAAGGAACTGGCAACTCAATCCAGTACTTTGCAAAAAACAACTTATGGATAAGCACGACCAGAAACATAACAATTGTGTCTGGTGTGCAGTGGTACATAGGAAAGCAGAGAGTTGGACATGACTGAACAACATAACAACAACATTTGCATAGTAATGCATTACAAACTCACTTTAGAAAAAACGTGGCTAACACAATGTATATTCAATTCTTCATGCTTTTTAAGAACAACTTAAAAAAACAACAAGATTTGGGGATTTACAAATGCTGTCTGAAGAGGGACTAATAATTCACTTCAGCTCATTTACTATATCTTCTACTTTTCCAGTATATGAGGTACAGCTCAGTTATAAAAATGTAACATCTAATTTGTTGCATTTTGTGGTAGTATTTACAAAAATAACATAGGAAAATGTACATAGCACATATAATTATATTTGTAAATGTAGCAAAATCTACTCAAGGCAAATTGTCTCCAGTTTATCATCCTCAGGGTATATTTGGAATTATTTGCATGAAATTCAGTACAAGCACTATTTATTTAAAAAAGTAAATTAAGTTAACTATATATTTTTTCTACGTTGCAGACAGAAAACATTTACAGCCTTATTAAATTGTGATTTGGCCAATTGAATAGGGCTCTATATAAGCACATAGCATATTTTTTTTACAGAAGTTTTTAGTTAGTGAACTTCTATCCAAAAGCAAGGTCTTCACTAACTAAAAACTTCTGTAAAAAAAATATGCTGTGTGCTTATATAGAGCCCTATTCAATTGGCTGAATCGCAATTTAATAAGGGCCTCATTCTATTATCGGCCGTAGGAGATGCGGGGCCGCAAGGACCGGCCGCAAGCTATTTGCCTATTCTATTCCCTTTCGGCGGGGGACTCCGGCAGGCTTGCGGCCGGCGCCTTGTTATCCCTTGCGGCCGCACGCGCAGGAGGAAAGCCTTTGATCTTAAACGGCCGCAAGAAAAGCCCGGTTGCTATTCAATTGCTCCGAGAACCCTTTCTGCAAGGCTAAAACCGAGTCGCAGCTTACTTGCAGGAAAAAGGTCCCGCAAGCACACAATTAAGCACATAATAAAGCCATAATAAAGCCATCCTGCAATCTGATGAGACGATAAAGTGATTGTAGGTGTTAGCATTCATAGCACAACATTCCCCTATACTCAAATACGTAAATAATTTTTATTTTAATTTATGTCAAATATCTGTGGACAAAGTCCCGAGGGCTTGGAGCACCTCAGACCTGCCCACGCTGCGGCCGGAAAATAAACAGTTAATGAAATATCGGATTTGGGCTGATGTGCAAGCTTGAGAGGGGGTTGCTATTAATCCTCATGTCCCCCATAAGAATCCCTCGCATTTACAGAGCTTTACAGTGCCGTCTTGAATTTATATTTGCTTTTAAAGATTTCTGAGCTTACGGCCGGTTGCAAGATATGCGGCCGGCCGTAAGGGGATATCCTTGCGGCGCCGTCTATTTGAATTGCAAGGTAACGGGAGCCCCGCAAGGAATTGCAGCTTTGCGGCCGTTTTACGGCCGATAATAGAATGAGGCCCTAAGGCTTTTAGATAGTAATATACTAAACCAGTGCTATCCAACTGTTGGCTTACTGGCCATATGCGGCCTAATAGCAGTTTCCAGTTGCCCAATGACTGCTAAGGATGATTAATACAACACTTGGGGTAATCTAAACACTAGACACATCATATATACATTTCAAGATCTTTAGTTATTTCATACCACGTATTAATACATTCATTTATATATTTACTTTTTTGATTATTTTTTAAATCCTGCCTCGCGGTTCCCTGGCATATAAAAATATGTCTACAAAATAAGTTGGGCAGCACTGTACTAGGACAAAGTCATAATCAATATTAGTAGAGACAGGGACCCTGAAATGGGGAAAAAAAGAGTATTCTATGCAATAAAATCAGATATATGTGATTATCTGCTAGAAAATAGATAATCTTGTTAATTATAAATGTACAGTATGAACTTAGTGGAATGTCATCATCTATAATTACTTTCAATATGTGTTGTGGTTCTACAAAAAATATAAGATTTAGTTATATAAAGCTATATTTTAGGCAATCTCACAAAATTATTATCTACAGATTTTCTGCAGAAAATGCATGACTCAATTTGCCAACATGACTTATAAGAAAGGAGTAGTTAATAGTTTCTTTCATCTCCACTTACATATTTTACTTTCATCTCCATTGAAAAAGTTATACAGGGTCAGTTGCAGACAATACTTCCATCATTTGTATGCAGCTACATGTCACACGATGACCTCAATACATTTGCTTCACAAGTGCCTCATTAAAGAATCCTTGTATTTTATGTAAAATGTTTTACACATAAATATATTCTGCTCAAGCAAAACTTTCACTGGAGCAAATCGCTTCAGTTAAAAAAAAAAATGTTCTATTGAAAAATCAAAATAGTCTCTATAAAACTAGAGTTGTACATGAATAAAATAGAACTATCCATGTGTGGAAGTTTCCATGTGTTACTTGGCAAAAGAAGATAATATTCAAGCTTGTATTGCATAGTTTATTTGGGTTTCTCATAGCGGTGAGGGGATTTACTAAGCATCTCAAGTCCGTTTCACATCTCTTGATTTAACAACAATTTACCATTTATATAGAGAACAACAGTCTCTCACCTCTTCTTAGCCCTTCTCACTTATTAGGTGAAAATGTGCTGTAAATGTGTATAAATTCCCCAAATGTATCCTTAATAAAGATTGAAATATTATTTAAACTTATAACACACTGAGCTCTATTTACTAAATGATGAAGAGTTTGTGGAGATACCAAACACTGCAATATTCAGTTCTTCATCATTTTAACTTCACTTCAACTGGCCCTTTAACATATATCACTAGGTGCATGATTCCTTTCCAATTAAGTCTGATATTATTATAATTGTAGTGGTGATTTATTAAGCATCTCAAGGGCCACACACATCATCCCTTGTTTTATAACGCACTATTTCCTATTGCAAAACCACCCTTGCTCACAACTTCTCCGGCTTTCTCCCCTCACTTCAGGTGAGAAAATGTTTAGTAAATTCTCCCATTGATATTAAAGTGCGGTCTGTTCCCCAGTACTGGTGAATTCCATGTGATAAATGCAAACTTTTCTGTATTTACATTAAAGAGGGAATTTTTCAGGAAATGCAGTGGAATCTCAGCTATCCAGAACTCATGGAACCTGAACTCTCAAGCAACCAGAAAAAAATTACAGGACTTAACAAATGCTAGGAGCCAGGTTGTCATGTCACAAAATGCTTCCAGGCACCTAAATTTCCTCCACTGTACGTCTCTGCAATTCAATGTTACCTGGAAGCAGACGGGCATGTCAGTCAGTGCAGTGTTGGCGTTACATTCCCTGGGTTCAGCACCGCACCCTCCAGCCAATCATATCTGTGTGTAAGTGAGGAGTGAAAGCTGCTGCTGCTAGAACAGCCCTCACTGACAAATATGCTTAGCAAATCATCCTATGTGCAGCTAATCTAGGCCTATTTTAATAGTGACTCTCAAGCAACCGGAAACTACATTTATCCAGAATCTACCATTCCCAATGGGTGCCGGATAACTGAGAGTCTACTGTATTTAATTGGAAAGTTTATTTGCTGGTGTGGAGTATGTGGGGAAAAATACTGTACATTTCCATTAAAAAAAATATAACTTTACATATTGATAGGGCATGTAGCAGGAGACAGACTGTCCACATTTTTGGTTTTAGAGCTATGAGGATGGATACAAGATTGTTGAAAGATTAATGATAAGAGTGCAGTAGTGAAGAGCTGAATTTAAAAGAGATAAGAACCACTTCTAATGTCTGGTCTATCTGTTAAATCTATCTAACAACCTGAAAATTACTCCATAGTACAGCCTTGTTCATATCACATAAATTCAAGATGGTCTATGATCTGCACAAAATAATTCTGGTGATGATAAATTACTGTTAGGAGAATGAGCAGTACATAAGTGACTACTTACCTGCAAAAATATGCATGCTTTATACAGTTATTGGCAATCATTATTTGGATAATATTAAACGCAAAATAAGTCCATTTGTTTTACAATGATAAGGGATATATAGCATCCTTTATCATATGGCATTTTGTCCTAGGCATTTTGCCCTAGGCCTCGTAAGTGAACAACAGAACCCTAATATTAAGGCAGAAATAATACATTTAATTGAGATTTATACTATCTCGCTTCATTTTTATATATATAAACACAAAATTAGTGGCGGGAACAACTGGAAGCCTTATTCCACATCTAATAGGCCTTCTTCCTCTTCCAGATATGTTATTTTGTAGAGGAGAGTACAGAGACTATGGAGGATAGAGGAAGAAGAAAAGGAGTGGGGAAATGAAGAAGATGACTGAGGGAAAGGTAGTGGAGGATCATCCCTGGAAAGGGAATTGGCTGGCAAAGGTCTGTGCCTCAGAGGTCTAGCCTAGACATGCCAATGGCTATTTCAGTATTAGTAGAAGAGAACAAAAATATATAATCTCCTTTAACATCGGTTCCTCATTGGTTATTATTTAAATACAATTACTATATATAGTAGTTGGTGGTAGTATCTATTTAAGTTGAAAAATATACTTATTCTCAATATTAATTCATGTTTCTCATCATATAGCACTAATGTTCCTTATTCCTTGCATTTTCTTCCAAAATCGCTTGTATAATGAATCAGTTCATAACAAAAGAAAATAGTGAGGATAATTAAAGTCTGGACTATTTCTGTTCGATATCCTAAAATGAAATGAGATTACAATATGGAAGTGGAAGAAAATGTACTGTAATGAAGCAGAAAAAGGTATAATAGGTAGTTGCTAACGAACTAGCAAATTATGTTATAAAGTAATAGAATGCTGATATAAAATGCTTAGCTTCTCATAATTATACATTTGCTATTTTGACTGCTTATTCATGCAAACTAATCTTCTAATCTCCTACATGTATTCTTCAAACATATTTATCCCTAGTTGCTCTGTAGGATGGTAATTAAATTCCATTATCAGTTTTATTAACTTGCTATACAGAACCCTAATTTTAAAATTACCTGATCGTATGCCCAGCACAGCATGCTTCTGAGTCTATGGCCGTAATCACATAAAAAGATGCAGATGAATTACCCTTATATTATTCTGAAAATAAAACACGCATTCACAAAATAATTATGCCTTTCCACTTATAGAAACATGTTTGATGGGCTTTAATTCACAAATTAAATTACGGAAATATTTGTCTTTATGATCATTGTAACAAGTAGATATGCGTTTTAGAGTTTGAAACAGTGGGGATTTTTGTAAGCACCTCAAGAACATCTCACATGATTTACTGTGCAATATTTTGTATGGGAACGACCACAGCCTTCTGATACCAGATGATAAGATTCTTAGTAAATTCCTTCCTTTATCTTCTGTGAAATGTTTCAATGTGATTGCATAGTCCTCCTACATCACTGGTGTGCAGCAGAAAATAATGTGCGTGCTTTTGATTTATTTATATATTTACATTGCTGGCTAAGATTTGACTCTTGATAGCCAATACTTGTAATTAATAAGAACATATTGTTCTGACTGTAAGTTGGTTGCAACAATGAAGATGAAGTCACTTAGGAGACCAATAATAAACATTTCATAGCTGAAGTACACAGATTTCGGTTTTGGCTTTCTGATATTCAATATGATAAATAATTTTTGATGGCCCACAGACATATATGATATACTACTAATTAATGACTGATTTGGTATGTTTGTTTGACTTCAATTAAAATGCTTGCATGCACCTGTAATTTATAGTAGTTTTATTCTTTCATTCGGTAGTTATTGATCATTTCTTTTATTCTGGGTCACTGCTGTTAGCCTCTATATAACATACTAACATGTAAATAGTTACAGTCTAATGCTTTTGCAAAAGCTTACTAGATTCACTAACCCATGGATTTTATTATAACAAATTTCTTAAAAATGTACTGAAGTCAGCAATGTGATATTGCTCATTGTTTAATGAATGCATCAATGGTACTGTATTAGGTAAACATGCTTACAACACATCAGCTTTTGCTCATGTACTTTATCACTGATCTGTTGAGCAATTTAGATGACCTCAGTGACCCTTTAAGGTCACAGTTTCAGTGCTGATAGTACATAAATGATTCTAGATTGTCCACTCCTATAAAAATATTGGCAACATGTTTAGTGAAAAAGGAAATTATAGTAAATTATAAGTAACTTATAAAAACATTCCTAGTATTCATACTTATTTACTATATCCAAAATGCAAGCAGTTCTGAATTAATTCATATAATTTCAAAACCATAGCTATTACAACACAGATATTTAGTTTCAGTAAAGGGGTGAATATTTTTTGTGTGTGCTAAATTAGTCCTCAAGGAAGAGAAGCCTTTAATAAAGTACTGTGTTCTTCCCCAAAGGAGAGTAGTCTAATCTTCTGCAAGGAATCCCTTCCATGGGTTAGCACAAGATGGAGATGACACTCCTTGGATTTGCTTCTTTCCAGCTCAGTGCAACCCCTGTGATAACCATGGTTTCCTCTGGTTTGTCTTTCTAGATTCTGGAGACTTCACACCCAGTGAATATCCATTGTGTCTGTGTGTTTTGGATATTGTGTGGTTAACCATTTGTTGATTGTATGCATGTTGGACATGCCTAATGCTGGTATGTATTTTAATGTGTAGGTTTTTAAATGGAACCTACTTAGACTGGACTAATGTTGTAAGTGGGGCTCCTCAGGGTTCAATATTGGCATTCTCATTTTTAACACATTTATTAATGACTTGGAAGTAAGACTACAAAGTACAGTCTTCATATTTTGCTGATGATACTAAGGTAGTTTAAATCAAAAAAAGATGTACTTTTCATTGAAGACACACAAAGAAGGGGAAGACAGAGGTGTACATAGATGAAGTCATTGAAGTAATGAGCATGAGCTAGATAGGACAGTGGCTGACAGATGTGTCTGTCGTGCTGCGATCCGTAGCGTCACGGAGAGTCAGGCACAACTGAATGACTAAACAACAACAAAAAAATCAAGGGATAACATGAGAACTTGAAAGGCTTATTATATCCCCCCAATAAGCAACTTTTGACATGGTATTTGCTTTTGAAAGGACCTTACTATCATTTGTGTTTTTCTGCTTTAATGCTTAATACTTCCATGTTGATTTTGCTAAAAATTTTCGGAAAAGTCTTACTTAGTGCAGAGGAAGTGAATGGGTGTATAATGAAATAGCAAAGTAAGAGTTGGATAGGAACTAGAAAAAAAACTTGTAAAATTGCTCAGGGTGGGTGGCTTGAGGCTTTTCTACATAGAGGACTATGTGACTGGGAGAGTATATGGTACATGATAATGATGTTGATTATGAGGTGGTGGCTACAGAGGAAAAATAATTGAGAAGCTGTGCAGTGGCTGTACGGTAGCAGAGAAATCAAGGTTGAGTTTTGTACTCAGTAAGGCAATGAGATTTGTTTCCCAAGATACACTTTATATATTTTTAATAGTGCTATGACCTTTCACTATAATCTACCTACTGAAATGGGTTGAAATAGATGAACATTCTTTCATGAGATATCTATTCTTTATGAAGTGGTAACCAAAGACAACAGTGTCCCTTTATGACTGTAAATTTAGATTTGAGTACCAACACATACATACATGATCATTTTGTGGTCATTACTTAAATATTGCAATCTATGCCAATATTAATTGTACTAGTCAAATATTTCCCTTAAAGTGACACAGTGTGCATTCAAATTATGAAATAATTTTGAACTATAGGTAATAATGAGTACTGTATTGAAATGGTATTAAAAAATGAATTTCCCAACAATAAACTTTTTGTAACAAAAAGCAATTCCATTTGTGTTTAGAAATGGTTCTCAGAAAATTCAAAACTTATAAATGCAAATTTATAATTTTTATGCTAGTTATAGCTTTTAACTTTCAGAAAATTATTACTGTATATAAATTCACTTACAAGAAGAAGCATGGAGGTCATTTAATAATATATATTCTTATTTTAATTCCTATATTTAAAGTCAGGCAATTTTATTGAAAGATTTCTATTGAAAACAGCAAGTTCATAAAATAGTAGATTCTAATTTCATGCTGTTTTTGGGTAACTTTACACTGAAAAAGTTGGACTCCGCTAATGTGACCTTTCAATTCTGCTAGTACTGTAGCATAGAAACTGTGTTTTACTAGTACAATGATTGTTAGTTTAAATGATTTCTTATACATTATACTATATGGTAACATGCGGGGGAAATGAAATATAATATAAAAAATACATTATGCTACTGCCATAAAAGTGTTACTATTGTATCCGTAGCAAAGAATCTTGAAAGACAAAACAACAAACAAGACCAAAGGCAGACACACTAAACGTGATATACAATAACACTGTCATAATAAATTCTCGTAGTCTAATTCCAAATAGAACACTAACACATGAAAATAAAATACTTGACGTCTTGGCTGTATACTAATTAGGAGCTCACACCAAACAATAGAGAGTCCAGGAGATGGGTAAGAGTAGTCTGCAATACAAGGAGACCCTATTTTATTGCCCAATTTGTAAATGTATAAACACTTAAAATCACTCTTAATATCGGCTCATATTCTATTAGCTACTCGCAATCCGATTATAAGTTACCCGCCCACAATCACTGCAGCCCAGCCAAAGATGCAAATTTGGCCTTAGCACTCCATTGGTTTTAGCACAGTTGAATATTATGATCTCTAAATAAATAAAGTTACACAAAATCAGTATTCTATTAGACCCATAGGCCCTCATTCAATTGCAATTTGGCCAATTGAATAGGACTCTAAATAAGCACATAACATATTTCTTTTAAATAAGTTTTTAGTTAGTAATCATCTATCCAAAAGCAAGGTTTTCACTAACTAAAAACTTATTTAAAAAAAATATGCTATGTGCTTATTTACAGTCCTATTCAATTGGCCAAATCACAATTGCAAATAAAGTCTGACCCGCAAATGAAAAAAGTATCAAAAGTATTATGAGTACTAAATAGAACTTGCAAGGGCTTTTTCAAACCCTTACTAAAGCTGTAAAAGCAATGAAACACACAATACTGTACTTTAAAAGCACATGACGGCCTGGAAAGACATTAGAATATTTGCAGAACAGTCTCAAACTCACAAATATTATTATTATTTATTTATGAGTAATATTGATCCCGTGACTCAGGTAGGTTTTACAAGTTTAGTCTTAAGGAGGTAAATTGCGGGCTTTAGTCAAGAGAATAGATATAAACATTTAAAGAAAAAAACACCAGCAGCAAAAATGACGGGTTAAAGGTATTTGCAGGCTTTTAATAGAATAGGGCTCAATGTTAGCAACATAGTAAAATAATGCATAAATATTAATTAAATATATTTTATTTCTATATAAGTATTATTGTAAATAATAAGAACTAAAAGGGGTGTGTAGTCACTTTGAGACATATTTCTTGATGCCTGACAATGTATGCTCATTGTGTTTGTAGTAAAAATGACAGAGGGAAAAATAATTTAGTCCTATGTATCTGCAGCTATGTCTATTTCATTACTGTGGAGTGAAATAGCAGAGATATAACTAACCTGGGTCTGCATTAATCTTGCTGTCAGCCAATTTGCAAACCAGCCAATTTAATTCCTATGTGCTCATTTTGTATCAAAGGCATTAAACTAGTCTTCATTTCACCTGTGCATTGTATTATAATACAATATTGAGATAATGCAGGAAAATATATTTTGTTTCATGCATCTATTATAATACAAATTGTGTATGAAATCATGAATAAAATGTATATTTCTGCAGATGATTTGTAATATAACACTATATGAATACACATATTCATTCCCAGTTACGCTCCACTGCTGATCACTGAGCAAACTTATTTGCGGGCCTTTGCAACAAGAACAAGAGGGTGGTTAGAGGACAGTCAGACCTCCAACCTCATTGTAATATGATTCTGATCGAAAACAAACTTCCATTGCTTTCCATAGCAAAGCTTAGGAAAATGAGTTCATTGTGAATATTATGATCAACATTGTAAATTGCGAATCATTCAGGCACTATCAATGTATTGAACAGAACACAATTATAATCTATTAAGCTTTCTTAAGAGTCATTGTTCAACCACAATTTTTAGCAATCAGATTTCAATGTGATATTGAAATGCCTGTGTGATTTTATTTTCTACACAGTTAGGGCCTCATTCTATTAGCGGCCGCAGCCGTTGCGGGGCCGCAAGGACCGGCCGCAAGCTATTCGGCTATTCTATTCCCTTACGGCCGGGGGCTCCGGCAGGCTTGCGGCCGGTGCCTTGCTATCTCTTGCGGCCGAGGAAAGCCTTTGATCTAAAACGGCCGCAAGAGTTTCGGCCGTAAGAAATTCCTATTTGCAAATCAATTGCTCCGGGAACCCTCTCTGCAAGGCTAAAAACGAGCCGCAGCTTACTTGCAGGAAAGAGGTCCCGCTAGCACCAATTAAGCACATAAAATAGCTCAAATAAAGCCATCCTGCACTTTGAGAAGACTATAAAGGGATTTTAGGTGTTAGAAAAAATAGCACATAATTATCCTATACTCAAATCCGTAAAATATTTTATTTTTACTATCCGTAAAATATCCATGTAAAAAGTCCAGAGTGCTTGGAGCACCTCAGACACACCCACGCCGCAGCCGGAAAATAAACAGTTAATTCGAACTCGGGTTTGGGCTGATGTGCAAGCTTGAGAGGGGGTTCCTTTTAATCCTCATGTCCCCCAATATGATCCCTAGCATTTACAGAGCTGTACAGTGCAGGCTGGAATTTATTTTTGAGTTTTTAGATTTCACAGCTTACGGCCGGTTTCAAGATATGCGGCCGGCCGTAAGATGAGATCCTTGCGGGGCCGTATAATAGAATCGCGAGTTAACAGAACCCCAGCAAGGAATCGCAGCCTTACGGCCGATTTACGGCCGCTAATAGAATGAGGCCCTTACTGTTTATTAATCACACCAGTCATTGTGAGCTTACAACACTAAACTCTGTAATAGGTGCTACCTTCTACAGCCATATTCCCATAACTGTACATATATTTGCTATAAATAAATTTAGCACCACTAATATTTTGGAACAACCATTTACCATAAAAATTCAACTGCAAAATGGTATGTATAATTATATATATAGTATAAGCAAAGTCAATTGTTGACAAAGAATAATGCCATATTCCAAAATTCTGCCAATAATGAATTTTTATATCTCTAACATGTCACTGGTTAATCAGGGAATCTAACAGAAAATTTTAAGGGTAAAACTACCAATGATTTGTTTAAAAAATCATTGGTAATTTTTTTATGTTAAAGCTGTTTTTGGTGTTAACGCTATATAATTACCAAAGTAATCAAAGTACTGCTGCCAAGGAATAACAGATTTCTAAATGGCACACTTTTGTTGTTTCATTTAGAATGAGAAATAAACAACACATCTGGTTTAGCAAGCAGCTCCAGTAAATTCAGTGAAATTAAAAGGATGGAATTAGTCTGTTTTGTTAGATCTATTTTACATAAGTGATAACATTAGTTAAAGAAGAACTAAATGAAATGTTAGATATATTTTATCAGTGTATTTAGCATTATGGCATGAGTACCACATCTTGTAATTCATTTATTATATGTCTTTTTCAGGAAAGATATCATTAAATATAACTAGTCTTAAAGGACTAATGTTTTGTTTACACATATGTTAAAAACACATATGGGAAATTTCAAGTGCATGTCACCTCATCCTTCGATTTACAATGCACTACTTCCTATGGGGAAAACTGAGACCACAGGACTTCTCACCTTATATCAAATGAGAAAATGCTTTGTAAATCCCCACATTACCCATGTTTGGGGCAATTTACTAACAGGCTGCTCATTAATCCATAATCTACCATAGCACATCGAGCATTAGTGCTACTCAGATGTACATGGCATTTACTAAACCTCAGGTATTATAATTTGGTCAGTGATGAGGTACGGTAATGACTGAACAATGCGGGTTATAGGGGTCAAGCATGCACTGGTGAAAAGCTCTTTCCATTAGTGCATACCAACTGCATGTAAAAACACAATGCTAAATTCAGATGTATTTAGATTCCACGCATACACTATCAAGGCGCAATAGCCTTGTTCAAAGACTCAGTGGTGAGCATGACATCAGTATTGATATATATTGATTGTACAATAACAATAAACTAGGCAAAAGTACAACATCAGCACCACATATGAATCACTCTTGTATATATAGATGGCCATAATAAATTAATAAAAAAAATAAAATAATACATTTTATAAATATTTCATATTTCAATAAAGCACGATTAATTTACAGTACTGTAAGTTTTGTTGTTTGTAATTTCCTGTTAGTTTTACCTTTTATTTTTTTTGTTAATGGCAGAATATTGGTAAAATGATTGTATTTAAATATAAAATGCACTGCTATTGAAACATGGGTAATTAATAGCAAGATCTGTGTATAGTAAATTCAGAGAACTTGGATTTTCACTGTATGCCACACACACCACACCCAGAACACACCCATTAAAAACCCTGTTCACGATAACTCGCTATAATATGCGGTAACCATGGAAGGTGTCTTAAGCAAATTATCCTGAGATGATGAATGGCAGATTACTGTGAGCTATTGTGCCCATGTACATACTGAAAATCCTCTAGTAAATTCTCACATTGTGATTTGAATGAAAAAATATTAAGTAAAACCTGTTCAAACTTCGATGAAAAAAAGGAAGCATACTTACTTCTGTAGATTTTATTGGCAAAAAAGAAAGACTCATACATTTATATAACTGCTCGTGGACTGGCAGGAGCAAGTGGTACAGATCCTCAATCAGATGAACAAAATGCTTTCAATATCCCTTTAACAATTATTATGGAATAGCTGACGTACACAATATTGTCACATTGAACAGAATAATCTTTATGCTAATTGAAAGGGAAATGTAATATTGGCATACAAATTATGGCATATAAAATATTAGAAAACATGTTTATGTTTTTTTAGGAAAAACAAAAAAAATATATATCAACTAAATCCTTTATTTCTAGAGTGGGAGAAAAATGCACACAAATACAACATACAACAAACGTTTCCAATGAGAATGTTGTTTAATAGAAAATATCTGTGCAAGATGCATTTTAATATATGTTTTTTTTGATCTGAGATCCAAATTAATTCACTCCAGATGTGAATTACAATACTTTAAATCATTACTAATAGAATACCATATTTTAATAATCCCACAATGGATTTTACTTATTCAGTTTCATTCAAGTCTTTCAAGAACCTAACATACAATCAAAGTGAGAATGCTTTCCATTTTGAAAGAAAAATTCGTGAAACTAAAAAAATTGGATACATTCAAGTGGGAGAAATGGAAGCAGATGTTATAGTAAACATGGTCTTAATTTAATAATCCTACAAAAAAGGCAAAAAGAAAAAATAATTCTAAAATGATCTTATAAAGCATATATAACTTACTGAATAGACGTACTATAGCATGTGATTAAAATAAAACCAAATTGAAAATGAATTATCCAGTTTAATCGGAAAAAATAATATAATGCTCACAGAAACTATTTCATGGGAAGAAAGAAAAGCCCCAAGCAATGCGTTTAATATACCCTGATATGCTTTGGCATCTTCTCATGAAACTTTAATTTACATAAACACAAATATAAGATAATCTACAGAATGAATACATTTTTTTGACTAACCAGATAACAAAAAGAGTCCATTTGTATTAAACACTACCTCATCATAAAGCAAAACCATTTTATTTATGCCATGCAATATATATTGCAAATGTTTTTCCTTTTCCTTATGTGATCTATTTGTATTGCTGTTTTGCATGTATATTTTCTGCTATGCTATGCATTAAGTTTTTAATATAGAAAATGACCTAAGCAGATAATGTTATCAACAAAAAATTAACATTAGTAATTGACGCTTCTCGGTTTAATTCAATTAGGCTTGATTTTCTACCATTTCAAATCAACCTTCCCTTTATTCAAACATCTCTGCTGTGCTAGCACGTTCATGACTCATTACTCAATAAACTGTCTGTGAATAGCATGGTCAGTTTCAATAAATATATAAGATTAAGATTCTTTCCAGGAGAATCAGCAGCTGTGAAATAAAGTGAAATCTCTGTTAGTTATATCAGCCATTATAAGCTTAGACAAGAACAACTAATTTTTCTTATCATAGCAAAGACTAAATGCTACAAGACATGGTAAAACCATTGCCCAACAAGATAACATTAAACAGTTTACCGTATCAGGTCTCTTGTATTTTCTGATGGTTCATAACAAGGTTAATAATCTATAATGCTTTAAATCATTTAATTATTTTAAATTCGAACATCTGAGCTATGTTCTCGTGTTTTGTTCCATTCTAATAAACAAGCGCACTTTTTACCTTCAATATATATTATTAAAGAACTGCTATAATGACATATCAATAGAAGATAGATACTTTCATTAGTTTCTCTAAGAACTTTTTTTACAATGATTAGTCATTAAAAATATTTGACCAATGCCCATTTAAAAGATATAGCTCTTGTTGTTAGGACATTACAGTTGTCATTTAACTACCATGCAATCTGTTTGGTTAAAGTTATTCTGCTTACGTTCTAAAGTTTTCTGCATAATTTTAGAACAAAATTCTAAGCATCTCCATGGAGATAATGGCTCTTTAAATGAAAGTACATTCATAAATATATTTGATTTATAATGTTTACATGTTGTAATGTTAGTAGTTATACTATAAAGCTCCTACTTTTTTTGGTTTCTGCCCAATATGGTGTGCCATTTAGCTTCGCTCCTTTTGCATAATTAGGGGACGGCGATTACTGAGGTCTGTTCTACACCATTAACATACTACAGAAAATAAGTATGTTATTTAATTAAATAGTATTACTCAAAAAAAATGTAAATAGTTTTAATGTATCATTTAGTATGATAAATTTCAGTTTTATGAGGCATTAGAAACATTGGAATGATAAGAAGAACTGCTTATTAACATGGTCTTCCATTATTTTTCTATATAATTTTTTATTATTGTGGGGTTATTGTTTATACTTGTACCTAACCCCTGAATTGTGCTGCGGAATATGTTGGCACGTTATAAATAAAGGATAATAATAAATAATCATAATTTTCTGCCACACAAAACGAATGGTACAATTTTCCCCCACAACCCATAAAAAGCAACATTATTCAAGGTTATTCAAAATAAAATCTATAAGTTTACCTACTTGCACCATGGTCATGAGTTATGTTTCTTCATTGCTATGCAGGACCTGCAAGCCTTACCAATTCCTTTTTGGAAGAATTATATAATAATTATTTAAATCCAAAGAATGCCTTATTAGAAAATGTCTTCCATGGGAAAATGCTTATAAGTCATAAGTGCCAAGTGATTTATTATTTTCCTTACTCAACTCTGTAGGTGATTAGGTGCACAGTGAGCATTAAATAGTAGTTAAAAGCCTATTTGTTCTGGTTATTACTTTGATAATTATCATATGATATTTTTTATTATTATTATACACCTTAATTTTATAGAACTTAAACATGGTGAAAACATATTACTTTTTAATAAACAAAATAACAAAATGTATGTAATGCTGATTAGTTTTAATGACTAAGAAGAAATATGTTTTTATGGGATATTTTTTTATAGCTCATAATAAAGAATAAATAATATTTTATTTTAACATCTTAAAACAGAAAATCTATAAAAAAAATAGCATAAGTGATACTGTAATTGAAAAATGAATAAAAACAGTGAACAAGAAAGTAAGTTTTGCAAAGAAACAAATGCAGTGCGGTAGTCTAATGACTTCTCTGTGGAAATTGCATGTTTATGCTTGTGTAGTTAATCTAGTATTGAATTCTTGAATTAGTTTATCTAGTTTTTCTACTTGTTACGCTCATGTTTGGAAGCTAATCCAGAATTACATGTGGATTAGTTTGCGGTTTCCTTCACATATACTATTTGACTCAAGGATTTATCTGCATCGAAGTAAAGAATCAGTGGTAACATTGATTCTTCTTCTTTTGAAAACAGAATTAATCTTGCACTTCAGGATTAAGTGTGTTAGTTCTCTATAACACTACCAAAATGTGTCTTCTATATATATTTAAATTAAGAAAAACAATCTAAAATGCATACACTTATTATAACGTTTAGGCTTTTGAAGCATCCCACACATTGGTGATAGTTATGTGTTTATGCCTTGGTTTCTTTATTCTATAAGGAACTGTCCACCACTCAGGGCGGTATTCTACTTTTCATAAGTTTATATATGTTGTCCAAGACCTCTAGGGGGTATAATTATTAATATCTAATCTGTGTCTTCTGCTTAGTAAGGCCTAAATAGAGATGGGTGCCCCTTCTGGATCACTAGCTTGTCATGGTGAAGGGGCTTGTGTACATCAATGAAGCTGTGAGCTATATCATGTAGGGTCACCCAAGATGGGCTGGACATAACAAAGAGGTCAGACAAATCACCGTCCACTAGAGAAAGAACTGGCAACCCACTTCAATATCTCTGCAAAGAAAACCATATGGGTAAGCACAACCAGAATCAAAGACAGATGTGCCGGCAGTGCTGTGACCATATGGTCTCCGAGAGTTGGACACAACTGAAGGACTGAACAACAACAACAAGAGATCGGTGAAAAATTATGAATTTGTTTTTTTAAACTGGTTGTCATATAAAAGGTAAATGTGGATATTAATTATAAATTTATTTTTCCACACTGAATTATAATAATGCTATTATACAGATAATTCAATTTAATTTTAAAATTTCTTCAAAACCAACTCAGACTAAATGTTGAATGGTATCTAATTGTTACATGCTTTTCAAATGCAAATTAAGCATCTTAAGCAACTATTAAAAAGAAATGATGCATACATCAAACATATACTGATTGTGTAGTTGAGAAATTATTGGAATACAAGGATAAATCATGTCTATGATTAGATACATAACGCTTAGCACACAGAGTAGTAGTCTTGAAAGAGGTAAGGTTTAGTATGATTATAATATTCTTACCAGTAAGGCAGTGGTAGAAAAAGGTTGTGATAATTTTAGAACTGAGATAAGGTAGAAAATGTAATAATATTCCCATATATTGCCCTCAATAACACAATTTCCATATTAGCAAAACATCTTAAAAATCCATTTGTGATATTTAAAAAAAATGTTATTGGCACTTTTCTGCACAGGTGTCATATTTGCTGGGACAGAAGAATCTGGCAAATATTTTAAACCAGTCTATATCAGATATGCTTTATTGAATATTTAGATAAAAACTTATGGTACTATCTGTTAGTGTCAAGGTAAAAAAAAAAATCTCCACCCCATTTTGCTAAAAAGCAATAACAACTAATAAATATTTAAATCAAAATTCTAATGCCTGTACCACTACTGTTTTATATTTGTATTGTTATTTTATTATTTTTATTACAAAATGATAATTTACTATATTTTGTATACATACACAAAGTATATTACATATTGTGTTTCGGTAAACAAAAGGTTGGGATTCAGATAGGATAGAAGAAAATAATTTGTATTTAATTTCTGATGTCATGTGTCACATATATATCTGAGAGATTAGCAGCTTTGTGAACCGTCTGGTACGATTAAGCATAAAGGCTAAGATGATTTTATATTAATCTTTTCTTGTTGAAAACTGTACTAATGCAATATTTGACATCTGCCCTTTTTAATTGAAAAAAGCAGGTCATTTAAAATGGCATAAACAATCAATAACTATGAAATACCAGTCTTTTTTTCATATGGAGATATTAACACCAATCATTGTGTATAGATATCTTACAAAATGTTAACCATAATACTTTTTCTTTTATTTCCACACCCAAAATATTTGAGCATTGGCAAAATATACAACAACAAGAAATGTCAAGAGAGTAGATATTTATATAACTCAAATGTTTCTGCATTGGGGACTATTAGTATTGTATGTTGAAAATACTGTTTATTAGATTGGACAAACCTCTTTGATAATGTGCCAGCTAATTAGATGGTGGTTTACCAAACAATATTTGCTCTATTTTACTTTTAGTACTCAGCTTTCGGTCATCTTAATCTTTAAACCAATAAATGATTCAATTTGGATTCAAAAAGGAAAATCAACAGATTTCATGGATGAATACTTCAGTATAAATACTAACTCCATTTGTGTAGTAAAAGTAATCATCTTGGGACATATCTGTCCACTGCGTTAGCATAAACTGTCAGGTTAAGAAATTTGTATTGATTAGATATTAAATGTAATTACTTAATTGAAAGTTTATTGATTAGCTTATGTAAGTTATATTGATATGTACTGTATCATCTATATACAGAAGACATTCCCACCCTGTTGGCTGTGACCTTTATGTAGGTGGTCCACACAACATTTGGGATTAACAAAAAATATTTTAAACAAAAAATTAAGAAACTGAATAAAATTACATGAAATACTCCAAACTGCCTATTTCTCTCGATCTCTCTCTCTCTCTCTCTCTCTCTCTCTCTCTCTCTTAATATATATATATATATATATATATATATATATATATATATATATATATATATACATATATGTATATTATTGTTGTTTGGCTACCATAATTGTATATAATATAGAATCATGCCTTGCAGTTGTTAAGCTACAGGCACTAAAAAATGGTGGTCGACCAAGATCCTTGGCGAAATTGAAGCTAGCTGCCAAGACCTTAGGAAATTGCTAAGTGGTCCTTTTGACAACACCATAGGATAACTGAAAATGCAAATAAATACTATTCATAAATAAATTAAGCATAAACTGCAAAAATAAATATATTTGTTCTGCATAACTTTAGCCACTAGCAACTTTTTGAATCAGTAATTAACCCCAAGGTAACTAAAAAAATAATGGACATAATTTATTATCTCATTTATTCACAGTAACATGAGCTAATTGTACTTATTACTGGAATGTCAAATTGTATTACAGCTTGAACACAGTACGTGATACATAAATGCAATATGAATATTGGAAATGTAATTTTATTTCCATATGTCATTTAATGACATGTAAATCCAAGAACTATTTCTTTTACTGACTATTCTTTAATTCTGTAGAAGAGAGAGTTGATGAGCTGGGTACTCTATTGTTATGGTCTACAAAGAATTAAGTGTGCAACAAAGATGTATGATAAGAAACAGTAATTTTGAGTACTAGGGTAATGCCTTAACAAGAGGAGGTCATTGTCTTAATTATGCATTATTAACAAAATTCCTATATTATGATTTATAATAGCAATGTTCAATATTACCTTACCACTGTTAATGATTAGTTAACACTTTACATTGCAACCACTTAACAGTGACAACTTAACTTCTCAATAACTGTTTGTAGGGAGGGACAGTGGGGGAGGCAATCAAGGAGGTGCAAGTAGGGTTGGGCAGGTACAGGAAGGGTTAGGTAATATGCAGGGGAAGCCTGGAAATGGTGCAGGGAAAGGTTAGGGATGGATCAAGTTGGGTATAAAACTAAAAATGGAAAATTGCCCCTTTTGAATACTGCACTTGTAAATAGGCAACTTATCTATAGTAAAATAAAAAATAAAATAAAAAATTAATTGCCTAATTTATTACTTTTATATGCAATTTTACTGCTGTATGATCTACTATTTCAATTTTAAGTGACCTACTGACTGAAGTGGGAGGAAACTGTGAAGACACAGGAAGTTTTTATCTGTACAGTGTTAATATGTCATATACACCTGCCAGTGCATACATTAGCTCTAATGGAAAGCTCATTATTTTTGAAGGACACACCCTGTTGAGACAAAAGCAGCAAGAGGAAGATTTGGTAAAGAACATGGAAGCCTGTAGTAAACAACTATTGCATATAAAATAGGAATGTAAAGGCTTTGTTTATTTTTATGACTTTCTAACAGAATGTTGCCCATTATTACATTTGTTATTCAAGACTATATAGAAAAAGATGACCACAATGGTCCTTTATATTCACTGTCAAGGATTATATTTAAAGTCTCCAGTTGTGCTTTTTGTCCCCATCTTAATAAAAAGGAGAGAGTCAGGTCTACATGGCCTTAAATAAGAGGCCATGTAAAATCCATAGACAGCCCCTGCTGAAAAAAAAGCTTCTTGCTGAGGAATTCCAGATAAACACAGCAAGTCTCCAGCCAGCAGAGACCATTGTATTGAAATATTGCTGTACCTGAAAATATTGCAATGTCTGCTAGACAAAGGCCCCTGTTAAATTGTCCAAATTGTAGTTACTGTAGCCAGCAATGTAGCAAAAGTTACTGCTATTAAATTGGCCTTTTTTAACTACCCACGATCGTTCTGCGAGCTACAGGCGGAAAATTGTGGTTGCCAAAATATTAAGCCGACCCAGCTAAGCCTTTGATCTGTCAAGCCCGCAATCGATAAAACCGCGAATCGCTATTAAATTGCTACAATTCCTCAAGCCCACAATTGCTTTCGCATCCAGAAATGGCAAATGTAGCCAAAATTCCTACGAATACCAGATAGGACTCGCAAGGCGGTTAAACACCTGATCATAACACTGTAAAAGCAAAAAAGAGTCAATACTGCACTTTAAAATACGGGGAAAGCGATGTAAGACAATATAATTAATTGCTCAACAGTCTCAAGCTCACAAATCTGCAGAAAAAAATATTTTTAAAAGTTTTATTTCTGTGTTATATTGATCACAGCAATCAATGGATTAATACATATCATGGAACCCACATGGACTAGACCAGTAGATTTATTGATGTTCATACATTTCAACATTTCTGGATTGCAAGTCTGATCGCATATCGGACTTCTAAACGCTATTTGATTGACGTTTTGCACGCCATGTTTTACTGACGTCATGATGACGGTCTCATTTACTATTGAATATTTCTAAATCGGTAGTTGGGGCATAGCTTAATTGATCATGATCATGTCCTGAAGTGCTACTTACAGTTACATGGTTTACGGGCTTGCAGCTTCGGCCATGTAGTTGCGGGCTCTGTAACTGCTGCAAATTTTATAGGGGCCAAAGTATCTTCCCACTTTGACCTTACAGCGGCTGAGTGTGCGCTTAAGTTTGAAAGTAAGGGTAATTTTTGATACTGTTTTTTTTATTTTTTATTATTGAATATGAATTGTGGCAATGATTAATGCCTAATTAACACATCTAGTTCTTGACAGTTTTAGAATATATTAACATTTCCATGCAATATTGTTGTCCTGGGAACAGCCTTTGTGATGTTTATTTAACTGCAGTGGCAACAGATAGGGGGTATCAAATGGTTTTTGGTTAGAATGACTTGATCCAAGTGCTTTCGATAGAACTATGCATGTGACTTTGGGATCCTTGAATATATGAAGAAAAATATACATATTGCTAACTTAATTCACTTTGCTCTTAGAAGTACTGATACTGACAAAGCTAACAGATTAATACTGCTGAGTAGAATGCATACCAGAATTTATAATTCAACGTAATAAATCACTGAAACATACTTCTACGGGTAATTTATACACCAGTGTGCATTTTCTAATGGATTAACACAGTTTTAGAATGATGACCTGAAACAGTTTAACCATAAGTGCACACTAGTTCTTATATAACCCTTGAGTAATAGCTATTTTAATGCATTTGCAAATGAAAATATGTTTTTTTTTATTTTTATTTTTTTAAGTCAATTGAATATTATGGAAACTGATTATAGTTGGCAAATATTCATGCTGCTTAAAAATCAGGCAGACTAAATCATGCACTTAATCTCACACTGGTTCTGTTTTTTATAGCTAATCAATAAAATCATTCCATTATCTATTTTGCTTTCATTATAGTTTGAAATTAAAATCATATTGACGGGCTTGAAGATTCAGTAGCTTCTTGATGCCCTTACTGCATATCAGTTACACACGAAAATTCAGTTCAAGTCCATCTGGTCACCAAATTACCATCTGCCAAGCAATTTAAGAAAGCAGGATTACTGTAGCTTTAATTACATCTGATGATCAGACTTCAAAAATTTTAAAGCCACTGCTGGCGGGGTAAATATGTAAGAATGGGATTCTTTTAACTTAACACAGTTGAACCTTCCTTATCACTAACACCAAATCATAATACCCTGGAAATATTACATTTATTTCCTATAATACCACAGTTATCTCTATATATCCATGCTATTCCAGTTTTTTTTTCTTTGGAAAATTACTGCTAACGTAGCAGATTTTATATTATTTCCAATTATAAATATTGCTGCTTCAGCACTTTCTAAAATAATATTTTAGTCTTATTTCTGTAATTGATTTTGCACATTTTTAATGCAGTAGCATTTTAGAATGATCACAGAAAGTGTTCAAAACAGCTGCCAAAATGAAAGAAAAATATATATAAAAATATGTGTACTAAATCTTTTATATTTTTCATAATTATTATTTACTACATTTCTATTTTCACATCAAACTTAATGGGAAAATAATATATTTTTAAATGATGTCACTTTACACAAATTGTCAATTAAATCACAATAATAATATGCTATGTTTTGCATTTATTACATAATTTTCCTACTGTCTATTTCATCTTATGTGTCAGTGACTCATGCTGGCATCAGCAATGAGAATTTTTTATCTAGAACATGGACATTTTAAGCTCTGACCTTTTTGTGAATAAATGTCATTCTGCGCAATTTCTGAAGAAATCTCTAGTTTCATTATTTCTGGACAACTATTTTATCAGGAGTCAAATTTAGTAAATGAACAAAAACAAAAAGATCTATATATACTAATCTCTTATATCAAATTTAACTGTTTTGATGTTTCCAACGATCATCATCCCAACTAATTGCAGCAGATGGTATGGGTAATAACAGTACATTTAACCTGTCCAAGTCATATAGTAGAGTTTTGATGCAAAATACATTTGTTTGCCACCAGCTTAATGGATTTCTATTGCAACCATTCCCATACTGGCATATTTTGGACACATAAATGACTCCCACAAATTAAACAGAATCTTTAACAGTCAAATATATAATATACACTTAACTACACATCCTTAATAAATGTTATGTATCAAAGTATGTGTGATAGATATATCTGTGTCAATTATATTTCGTAGAAGCACCACAAAGGTTTTGACCAAATGCTTTAAATACACTCTTTTGCCTCCTGTCCAGGAATAGTGGAGGCAGATGTGATGTGTATGCGTCGTTGAGCAATGGCCTCGCCCCTTCTGAAAAAAAGCCATCTGTTGAGTGTTGAGGAATGTTTGAGCTGCACAATGTGCAAGAGAGACAAGGCCAAAGAACAGTATGGCAGATGTACCAGTGCCAACAACGTTCTGCCATCTCTTTTCTTCTGTAGTAATGTTGTACTATTTTATACTGAATGAAGACAGACATGTTTATCTTCCATTTCCTTACCACTGGAAAGATAAGAACCCTAAGCACTTATTAGCATGTTACTCTATTCTGTAATATGGACTAGATGTGCTGTGGGGTAGTTATGATCCTTGTATCAGCATAGCATGTAGTCCAACACATTTTTGGAAATGTATTAAAAAAAAATCTTTCTTATCTGCATTATTATTATTAGAATTTCTTTGTAACACGTCAACATATTCCATAGCGCTATACATGGGTTACGAACAAGGCAAAACACAAAAGCAGTATTAACATGTTTTAATGGATGGAGGGCCCTGTCTTTGAGCTTAGAATCCAGTGTCCAAAGTGCTTCCCCAAAAAATTCCTTGCACGATTAAAAACTCACAAACTAAAGGATCTACATTACATATATGTACATTTAAATCAACAATAAGGACAATTGTATGATGAAAATAAATAAAAGTTAGACGGTAGGGGCAACATCAGGGGTGTAGGAGCCAGAATAATTCTGGGGGGGGGGCGGGGGGGCGGGATACAGCTCATTGTATACACAGGCTGTAGAATAGCTTTTATATATATATATATACATATATATAAATATATATATATATATATATATATATATACATATATATATATATATATATATATATATATATATATATAGAGAGAGAGAGAGAGAGAGAGCGAAAGGAACATTTAAAAGCATCCAAGAGAGAAAAGCATTTAAATAAAGATGATCACATTTTTCAACAGTAAAAACACAGGACTTAATATAGAGTTGGGCTTTCTAACACATTATCAGAATTTCATGTGATTTTTTTTTTCTTATACTATAACAGACTTAGCACTCTTAGTGAGGTGTTTGTCCAACAGGAAAGATATCACTGTGAACTACAGTGCTCTGCTTTTTCATGTAAATATTGATGTATATGTGTATATAATATGTGTATATATGTTTCCTTTGCTATGTTGTGTTTATTCCCCATATATGTATTTACCTGATGATATCAGATGCTGTTTCAACTCTATCTGCATCTGCTGTTATTATTCAAACTGAGGTTTCAATCTCATGTTAGTGTTGCTTGAGACTTGATAAAGGGAGGTTAAACCTCTCGAAAGCTCGTCATTATAAATAAGACGTTTGTCCAATACAAAAGGTATCAAATTATATTGCAATATTTATTATTAATCTATGTATATATATATATATATATATATATATATATATGGAGTAATAATTACTAAATTACTATATATATATACATATATATATATATATATATATATATATATACAAACAGAAAAATCTGGGGGGGATTTGTCCCGCCTAGTACCTATATCCATGGGCAACGTAGATATACATTTCAAAAGATTCCATTATATTACAAACCCATATCCTCTCTCCTTTCTTTCTCACCACTCGCTCTACAGATACATAAGACATATACAGACTCAGGTACCATGTAGTGGTACATGCACTAGTCAGGCAAGATGAAACTTAATAAACCACTGTACAAAGAAGCAAAATATATCTTGAAAGACTGACAAAAAACATTTTAATAAAGGAAAAAGTCTTAAAGCTAGTTTTATTTCGAAAAAATACATGGATGTTTGAGGTCACCATGATATTGTGATGGAAGTGTGTGGGAGGGGTATTTCCATCTATTGATGCAAACTTCTTGCTTCTGGGCCTGTAAGTTGTGTCAATTTCAATCTTATTATCTAACAAAGACTACTGACATCCCCCTGTTTCCTCTTCCCACACCCATCAATAAATGGATAGATAAAAAGCCACTCCATCATGATTTAGCTCTTCCTGCACTCATAAACAGAGTCTTCAAAAAATGATTTAGTTTCCTTTTAAAATATTTTTATTTCTGTGGCTTGCACAGCTGCCATTGTTGTTTGTTTTTTTTACTTATTTCACAAAGATGTACCTTTTTTCTTGAACTACAATAGTTATTTAATTGTCTGCTGGTGAAGGGGCTTATGTACCTAATCTTCTAGTTAGAAACTAACCCTAAGGTGCTTAAGACCTAATAATGAATATTGAACTAGGCTTGTGTACCTCAATGAAGCTGTGAGCTATACCATGTGGGGTCACCCAAGATGGGCAGGTCATGGCAGACAATTCACGGTCCACTGGAGAAGAAACTGGCAACCCACTCCAGTATCTTTGCCATTAAAACTTTATGGATTAGCACAACCAGATATAAAATGTGCCTGGTGTGCTGTGGTCCATAAGGTCATGGAGAGTGGGACACAAGTGAATGACTGAACAACAACAGTCCTTTAATGCAAAGTCTTCAAAAAAACAGCAGCTAATAATAGTTTGTTAACTCAAAATATTTTGCTAATATATAGTGGTGCATTACTTACATTTTAATAAAAAAAAAAAAATAATCCTGATTTACATTTTAACTATAATAACATTTACATCATATCCACACACCCTTTACTGGTAATATAACTGGATTTTATTACAGATAAGGTTCCCTGGTGGACCAATGGTTAGGATTCGGTGCTTTCACCACTGTCGACCTAAGTTTGATTCCAGTCAGGGAATCAGGGAACCAAGAGGTCACACAACCCTGAAGCCGAGCATGGTTGGGCCTGATCAGTACTTGTGTGGGAGACCACCTTGGTATACCAGGTGCTGTATGCTGTGGCCCACTGGAGAAGGAACTTGCAATCCACTCCAGTATCTATGCCATGAATGCCAAGTAGATCAGCACGACCCTGGACATAAAGATGTGCCTGGTGTGTTACAGTCCATGAGGTCACAGAGAGTCGGAAACAACTAAACAAAGCAATATAAATAATAATATAGTCAATGTTTAAATTGCCCTTATTTTAGCAAAGGCATAATTCTATATTAACGTTCATATGGTCATGACATATACTACAACAAAAATACGCTTATCCCATATTGCATACAGTATATGTGTATGGTTCGGCATGACTATAAATAGAAGCACACATCTATTCACATGTGCATGACATTTGATCAAGATGACTACATTCATCAGTATTTTCTTTCAGACAGTATAGCCTGAAGTTTACTGACATTTCATGCTCTTTTAATGTTAACACCTTCTCAAAGGCTGCAGAATTTTATCTGCCAAGAAACACATATAGTACAGTAATGTACAATACGTTTTATGGAAACGAAAGGCTTTGTCACTGACTGCAACATTAGTACCATGTGATCTATAATTAATTTGTCAAGTAACAGAGTTTAAATTAAATGCACAATATCAGTTTGAAGTCTTTTTTTTCCCCTACTCTAATTTATCATCTTCAATTCATGTAGAATTCCAGCTACTTTAGTTCTCATAAATGTAGCTACTATTAAAAATGTGTGAATCATTCTACTGTGATTTGAGCAAACATTCTAAAATATCTCTCAGGAACAATGCCGTCTTCTCTGCATAACCTATTCCCTGAAAGAATTAAAAAAAGAGAATAATGGCTTTTAGACTGCAAAATATTTTAAGAGTTACAAAATACTGGCATTTGTTAAGTTATAAGGTTGACAGTTTTCACAAGTATGACATTATTATTTTGTTCCGCAATTAGCAAATTCTTCAGGACTGGAATTTTGACACATCACACACTTACATGCTTTAAATTAATGTGAATTAAATGTGAGTATAAAATATAACTAAATTAATATTCCCTATCTACTAAGTTTCAGAGTGTCTGCCAAAGGTTGTGATGGCTATTTCTGTAGTAAAAATCGGTGAACATAGGCGACTGATATCTAAAAAGCTGTAAAGCTTTTAGTAATTACATCTGCAGAATTTCTTTTGCCAAAAAGTACTAAAATTACAGAATTTGCAACAAAAAAAAAGTATATATAACCGGATTAGCATAAGCTATTTATTTCTTAACCATGATATGTTGCATTTAAGTGTCACTTTAATGTTCTAATAACAGGAACTGGTCATTATTTCATATTCTATGATATTTGCTATTCATTATTAAACTTTATTTCAATGATTAGCTTTCATGATTCTACTTGAGTATCTTGTCTCCACCCATATGAAGTCATCAAGTGATGGGCGTGCCTCTGACCAGGAGTGCTAAATAGTAAGGCGTCATCAGTGCTCTACAATCCCTACAGATCTACTGTTTTAAAGGGTTACAACAGGAAACAGAGACAAACAGCTCATCTAGAGGCTTCGAAGGCGGACCAATGCCTAATTAAAGGACCAATGTACAATGAATATATTGAGTCTGACTAAGAGCATAGATACGCACGGAAAAAGTCTTAAATATATTTTTTAACTAGAAAACAAAAATAATAATTTGTTGATAAGTGGAGACATTCAAAATACTTTAGTGACGTTGTATGTTTGTGAGTGGTGTTTATATTACTGACGGGCTGTGCTTGAATCTACTGATGTAAGCTGTCGTCTTCTGGATCTGTGAAGGGGAAAGGGGTGTAAATTTCAACCAGAACCAAATAATAAAAAATACTCTGACCTCTCTCTCTTTCTTTCTCCTCTCATCTGATATATAAAAACACACTTATGCTTTATCTGTCAAGAATTGATACAGGGTCTTCAAAAATTCTGATTTGTTTCTAAATAAATTTTTTATACGCATGGTTTTCACAGTTGTTAGTGCTGGTTTTATTTAAGTACAATGCTCTTTTACAACATTTACCTCCTGTTGGTAGTACATTACGCTGATCATGTACAGAACTTAAATGACAGCAGATTCCTTACCGTATAGACATGTATCTACATTAGAAGGCAGATAAAACAAGACAGCATGTTTGTACATACACATTTTTACATTAGAAGATGAGGGCCCTGATCTTGGGAGAAATTACAATCTAAGAGGTGATAGAAACATTATTCAGGGGTTTGCTGCATGGATTAATAATGATGATGAGGTATGCAAACTTGGTAACCTAGTATAAAGTTGTGGATGAGTTAGTTAACAAAACAAAGTGGAAAGCTTGTCTGAACAGGAGGGTTTTCAGAGAACGTTTGGATATTTGAAGACTGGGGTAGAGTCTTAATAGAGCAAGGTAAATCATTCCAAAGAATGGGTGCTGATCTTGAGAAGTGATGTATCCCATATGTTACCATTTAATACATATGGTGCAGTTATAAATATCAAAACAAGTATTTTTCAAACAGAAGATAGGCCGTAACCTTGCTAAATGAATTGCTCCGTACCAGTGTCAAATTTTGTGTTAGCCATAAATTTGCATGCCTTTGTTTAGGAACATTCAGTCGAGAGAATAACGTTTTACAAAGGTGTAAAAGCAAGATGTTACATGTAAGTAATATTCTACAACTTTTCAAGCTACAGGTATCGTTTGTAAGCTGGCAATATTTTGCTACGAATCATTTAGCTGCATACCACAGTGACAGAAGTCTATGAAAACCAACTAAAATAGTTATTTTGTGCGCTTTGGTTCAGTTAACCCCATTAAAGCATCATCAATACTCACTTTTTGGAAAGCCTTCCCAAACTTGTGTATGCCTAGTAATCATGGTATGTCAAACAAAAAAACATTGTACAAAGTTTTAGTGATATCAGAAAATAGATACGCAGTCTATGCTTAATCTTCCTGATCAGGTTTTCTCCATACATTTGGTAAAATAAACAATAGCACAAAGTAGAAAGCACTTACATCACAGCAATATATTTTTTAGCCACCTTATTTTCCTAAAAAATATTATTATTATCATTATGTTAAATTAAATATGTTCATATTATATGATCACTGAATCATTTGTACTGCTGCTGAGTGTCAGCAAAATTCTGTTTAATGTGTCTCATCCCTTACCTTTAACGGTATTCACATTTAATCAATAGCCTGGAAAAATCATTATTTGCTTTTAGAAGAAACAGAAGCTCCTTTCACACCCATTAAAACATAAAGTATTGTATAGTCAAAGGGAGGATTTGTATAATGTTACAGTATAAAAATAAATCTCAGATTACAGATTACAGCACGTGGTAAACCAGACAGCACATGAAAGGCACATGTAAGAAAAAGGATCATGGTCCAAATATAATACTAGCAGTCTTTAGTGAGATCTACTCAGATAAAACTTGTAAGCAACCATAAGAACTATTCACTAAAGAGTATGTTGCTTTAAATACAACTAATATAAATAGCTTTGCTTTACAAGTACACAACCTCATTAGAAACCATGCACAGCAATGAATAATTGAGTATAAAAGTTAAAACATATGTTTCTCTTCAAGCACCAATTCACACTCCTCCAGTAGTCCACTTTCTTCATTAATGAGCCTATTTCAGCCACCTAACCTGGCATCTATACCCCTACTACATTGCAGCACAGGTGTATCTAGGTTTTATGCTGCCCTAAGCCATTCAGATTTGTGCACCCTCCATACGCCACTTGCGGCTCCTGTTTTTCCCTTTCCCTATGTCAAATCAGGTTTTTATGTATGTATATATATATATATATATATATATATATATATATATATATATATTTTGTATTACTCTCCGTCTAACAGCAATGCTCTTCTTCACCAGCTGGAGAAGCAAATGGAAAAACCATTATTATCTCTGCTGTCCCTTGCTCATCTGCGAAACAGAGAATCACTGAAACAGCTCCACGACAACTTTTAGCTGTGCCGGGCCCTTGTTCTTCTGGAACTCATACAAGTTACCTGCACCTGATCGGTCAGCAACACCTTCTAACAAAAATACTTAGTACATTGTTTCCAACCCATCTATTATGGCCACTCCGACCAACCTTGCATCCCTTCCCACTACCTTTACCTTGCTGTGTTACTGCGCCTAGACCATTATACAATTTTGACCAATTGCACCAACTCGGCAATTCCTTCTAACTTTCCCACCTTATACGTACTACAAATATCTTCACTTTTTTTATTTTTTTTATTTTGTACCGTTCTCCAGTTCAGTACATGGGGCGGTAATAAGCGTGTACATTTGGTATACATATAATATGTATATATACAGTATATAATATAAATATGCTTTGGTGTGGAAATGTATAAATGATTGAATTTTTAAGCCAGTGTAGTATATTATATTTAGTGGCAAAATGTGGGATATATTGGGCCTCATTCAAATTCGATTTGGCCAATTGAATAGGGCTCTATTTTAGCACAGAGCATATTTTTTTACAGACGTTTTTAGTTAGTGAACTTCTTTGCAAAAGCAAAGTCTTCACTAACTAAAAACGTCTGTAAAAAATATGCTATGTGCTTAAATAGAGCCCTATTTAATTGGCCAAATTGCATTTGAATGTTGCCCATTATGTATATAAAATGATATCTATATATTTAATTGTATTTTCATTTCCATACTATAAGGCATATAATATACACAACACATAAATAATTAAGCCCAAGCAAAAGAATACTGTCAGACTTCAATTAGATGATTATTTATTTATTTCCCCTTTTGATGGTTGAGGGACTGAGGTGGAGGCACATAGCTGCTGGCAGGCTCATTCACAACAGCAATACAACTCTCTGATTCTCTCCAGTCACTTGTTGCCTGTACAGGAGGTGCCAAGGGGCAAAGGAAGTACCTTGGTGACGTCACTGATATCTTTCCATGTACATGGCACATGACTTATGCGGCTCACATTTGAGGTGAGGCGTGCTGTAAAATAATAATTTGTGCATTTTGCCATTCCTAACCTCCTCCAACCTTCTAATGAATTCCAACACCCAAGAGCATGCTCCCTGCTTGCTATAAATAAAAAAATACCCCACCTTGCCCAGTAAAGTACTTTGCATACCCCCTTGTGAGCTTCGGTGGCATTTTCTGACACAAACATTTTAGAGTTGTACAATACAATTAAATGCCTTGTGTTAATATTTTAAAACAACAGACTAGTTTATATTCCCATAGCCATTGTAGAATCAGGGGTGAGCTGTAAAGGCAGAATTACCCATAAAAAACAGGCATTGCAGTGTTCAGCAAATTGCTTTGCAGCCCCTAATGTGCTTAGTGACCACATGCAATTCCTCATTAGCTTATCAGCAGAAAATGTATGCACGCTCAGTGATAACATAATGACACACAATGATAGCTTTTTGAACCATGAATGAATTGCACATACATTCGGTATTTTTCACCATGATACCCCTAGATTTTTAAGAAATTGTAACACTTTTTTTCTCCAGTAATGCATATTGTGACATATTTTATCACTCTAAAATTATAGCACATATGGTGCATGGTGGTATTATAGTGAGGTAATGGCCATCAAAACTGCATGAATCAAAATGTTATTGTTAAATTGTTAATTAATTTTTATGATTACTATAACTAAGATTCACTAATAGGTGCTAAACTTTAACACACCTTCAAATGAATTGACATTAATGAGTGTTAAAGGCTTATGTGTAAAGCATATACCTAACAGAAGCAAAAGAAGGAGTATATGCGAAGTGACGCCTATAACATAGCTATAACGCCTATAACTAGCTGTTATTAATTGATATTTAACAATTCAAAAAAGATAGCAACGAAATACAAGAACAATGATACTGCTGGAAACTTTTTGTAAACTGAAAAAATGAAAGCAATGTTGACTAAATGCAAATTTTTTGCTTTGCCATTATGTTTAGATTCCACGTTATGCAGAGAAAAATCCCAATTTTGACTAATATAAAATAATTAATTAAACATTACTATATTACCCACAGTGTAGAGGGTCACTATTTTATTTACAAGAAAAAAATAGGCTAAATAGACTAACAACAGTCAGGTCAACTTTAAAAATATAGGCAAGCATAGGATTAATGTTTTTAGGAATTTTGACAGTGCTCATGAACGTAACAATTTTTTTTAGGACCTTTCCTGTTGACTGACCACCAGCAGTGCCATTGAGCAGCCACTAGGTGGCACGGCTGACATTCTAATGAATTTCAGCCAAGATTTTCCTCAATCTCCTATCGTTAGGTGTTCGAGTTAGGGTTTAATGTTAGGATTTAGGGTTAGGATTAGGGGTTTGGGTTATGGATTAGGGGTTAGGGTTAGAAATAGACTCAAATCACCTAGTTGCCACTCGTCACCAATGCTGGGGGCCAACCAACCGGAAAGATCCAAAATGTATACCCAGGTTTAGCTACACTGGTGATAACACCTGTTAAACATGCACTGGATAACAACTGAAGCTTTAATAGTTTTTTTTATATTTGATACATATTCAAAATCAAACAACTGTGGGAAAATATACGGTACTATGGGAAGCATACAATTTAACAAACAATTTGTGTTCTTTGTCAATTTTCTTTAGAAATAATTCTGGGTTAACCACTACTTTATCTTGCGTGGAACAGTAAAATGTTTCTAATTTATGTGATAACCCCAGTAAATATTAAGTAAAGCAGTCTACACTATAACCATATGTATCATCAGAATGGACCACTGATTTAAACACAGATGTAGAATAGCTTGCCCATTCCCCATTTGATTGTTTTAATTATAAACCAACAGCGTTTTCAATTTCTACATTCTTTCTGTATTGAATATTACTTACTCTTGCTTCAGAGATTGCACAATTTAGGGATTATTATCCCATACAGCAACTTGTCAAAATTAATGGAACTGGCTTAATCAGTATTAGTGGCTGAGATTGAAATTGCATTCCGCATTAATAACAGTGACCAGTGCATTATGTGAATAGGTATTGACAACTACAAGGCTTTTAAATCAGCCTAACAGACATTTATACATTTAACTTTGCGATAGTCTCTCAATTTCCAGCAGAGCACTGGAGTGATGGACAGAGAGCTAGCCAGCACAACGTAATAGTCTATTTCCTTATGAATTTTTACCAAACAATGTCATCAATTGCCTGCTATATGTGAATAACTGCAGTATAATACTGTATGATTTCTTCACAACAAATGAAAAGAATTGTAAAGGTCATAAGTGAAGCTGAATAGATTTTGTGAGAGAGAGGTTTACCATATCTATTCAGAGTTTATGTTGCAAAGGATATGTAAGTGAGCTGGATTATGAATGCATCTGGTAGAAGAGAATTAGTAGTGGATGAAAAAAAATGTTTGCATGAAAATATCCCAAAATAAACATTAATTAGCTTACCTTGAAGTTAGCAAAATTTCCTATATTTTTTTGGCATTTGCATTTTATCGTGTACACCCCTAGAGAACTCCACCTAAATTAGCATAACATTCAAATTCAGAATCAGGATAATACATTGTATAATTCTTCACCTCAGTGGCTTCTGGCATGTGCTCAGTACAAGAACTGCAACAGTTACTTCCTGTGCTCTGTACCAGAAAGGTCAAAATATGTTCCCTGCTGTATTTCCTGTGTGTACCCGGCTTACGTAAGCGTCCTGTGGATGTGAACAGCTGGATTTGACTTTTGTTCAAATAACTTTGTAAGGAAACTGAACTTTTCTATATAACACATATTTTCACACTGCTAATTATCCTCTTGTGGATGCATTCATAATCCAGCTCACATACATATCCCTTTAAGTTTAACATTATAATACTGTGAGGTGTATATTCACCTCATGCCTCTAAAAATGTTGCCTTCCATATCAGCATAATTTATCTTTACTTTAGGTTACACTAGTGAAAACTAGACTTCACAGTCTCTTATATAATTTACATAAAGCATCTTTCAGGTGTCTTCTTTCCATAAGCACTATACCAGGTCAGATCATAGGGATTTACTAAACACTTTCTAACATGAGATGAGAAGGGTTGTTATTCCTCATAAGATATAGCGAATAATAAATCAAGAATTAACATGAGTAAATCCCCCACAGCGCACTGGGGCCCCCATTGTGAGCACCCTCATTTTCCCCTTGGGGGTCCCCACCGTGAGAACCCCCACTGTGATGCCTCCTGGACCCTCCTGCTTGTGAGGAGGGGGGTCGTCCGGTCAGTGTGGGTGGTCCCCCAAGGGCAAATGAGCAAAGCACATTAAAAAATATATATATATATATTTATAAATGTTATATATATAATATAAATGAGTTGGCACTGGAGGAGCTCTTTGTTGCTCTAACGATCTTTTTTTTTTTCAAAATACAAATGATATGCAACTTTCTGATCCAATTGCATTCAAGTTGCATTATTTAATGAATACATTTTTTTTTATTGAATATGGTTATATACCATATGTGGTCATCTGCGCTGAAAATGAACTTCACTTTAACGAATACACTTGAAATTATATTCACTAACATGAGTGGTATCTCTCTTATCAAATAAGACCTAATCAATAAAGTTATGGTTTTCTATGGAATTTACTAAGATTGTTCTCACTTGAGATGAGGTGAGAAGATATGTGTTTCCCCAAAGGAAACAATGCATAGTAAATGAAGGGATGAGTTGACATGTATAGTAAATGCTCTTTATAGTAAGTGCTCTCTATAACTTGTAAAAGGCTATATAGCATAACATAAGGATCTCACGTCTTTACTGGGTCAGCTATCAATATAAGTGACTAAAGCCTCTTTACTGGCTACCTTTCAACATGTTCGTGGATTGATAAAATGGCCCCACAAAAATTCTTAAAAATAAAACATATACCTATTAAAAAAAAAAAAAGCATCAAAGAGAGTTTTTCTTGATATTGATATGAATTATTTAGATTTTTTTTCATTGCATGTGTGTATAATTGCTCATATTGTGCTATTCAAGGACACAAAATTGTATATTTATGAAGTGGGGATAAAAGTGTAGTTAACTATTACAATTTTCTATGTTTTCCATAGTTATTGATAAAGAGCTCCCACAGAAAGTATATGACAAGTAGGTATTTTATCTTTTAGCTCATTTAACTCTAATTTTCACCGCAAATCATCACTATTATGTCCCCCCCTTATAAATATACCCCAAACGTTTACAAATGTAACTAAAAAGTAGGTAGAAAAGTGGATGAACAAATACTGCACAAGGCAAATATGCAAACTATTTTGCTACTACTATTTTATGAATTATATGTACCATAATGTGTTACTCAGTAACCATAGTATTGGAAAAGCTCTGTTAGAGGTAACTATGTTTTATGTTCCTATAATAATAAAACTGATCAATATTTGCTGCTAACATTCTAATGTGCCATTAGAAGAGGTCACGCATACACTGTGAGGCCAATCTTCATTAATTTCCCTTGATACATAAATACTTATTATATAGGAAATCTAATTGTGGATTAGTATTTCCATCTTCTTATGTATTCATATGTATAACACTCAGTCCTATTTTGTAGAGGAACCACAGGGAACTGAATTCAAAGCAGCCAACAGTGATTACTGAAGCATTAAGTACGGGTCTACAGTAGTAACTTGGAAACTGCTCATTTTCCCCCCTCTGTTCTCTTCTTTCAAAGTCATTTTTATTGTTTTTAGTTATACATTATTGATTTTCTTTGCTCATGATTCTGGCAATACTTCCTTTAAGCAGAAAAGGCACAAATGCAAGCACTTATTTTGGTGAGATGAAAATAGCCAAGAGCCAAGATTTGTTGGGGTTCAACACTGCCTCTGAAAATCCACTTTAATTCAATATCTACTGCAACTGTCTTCATTACATCTACTCTACATGTGCAGTTGACCCTTGATATTTCCCCCAAGTCTTCATTGCATCATAAAACAAATTGGTTTGCAATGAACTATATTAACAGCTTAACCTCTCTGCGGTGCCAGAGCTGGACACATAACTTCCCTCTCTATGAAGTTTTGTTATTTATGTCAAGTTTTAATATGTTTAGGGGTTGTAAAGTTTGATATTGAACACTCAATTTTGTTAAGCAGTGGTCTAACTTAATCAAAGTGAGCTAGGGGGAGAAAATAAGATTCAATGCATCATTTTAATTATAATAGTAACAGTAAGATAATTATTAGCATTACGAAACTATGGAAAACTAATTCTTGGTATGTTTGTGTGTGAAAGGAGTTCAAACAGAATGATTATCACTAATGCACTTTACTATGCTGTATATTGCAAAGAACATTTAAATCCTAAGGGGACCTCCCTAAAGCTAAGATGTATGTTCTTGTGTATATTGTGTTTTGCCTAATGTGTATCAGTCACTGGTCAAACCATATGTATAAAGTTAAAAGCCACTTTTTAACTTTACATATATGGTTTGACCACGTGAGTTTGTAATTATAAGCAATTAGGTGCCAAATATTATTTTAAAACATGGCAATATTAAATGCCAGTATGTTACTATTGCACAATATACATTGGGATTGAATCTTCAAAGGTGAACAAATAAAAAAAGCACCACGAAGAAGAACAAAACTTTAGAAACAACTCCATACCACCTGCACATTTACAGATGCTGTTTAATAGATGATATATTCAACATGCAGTTTTAAGCTATATATTTCCTGTTTATAGGCTATGCAATGAAACAACTGTGGTAATCAACACCATAGCTGTTTTAACATGTAAATATGTGATGCTACTATCCTTATGTCAAAGAATTCTTCATCAACCTTGAGATACTGGCAGATGTGTGTCAGCAGCATCCATTGACAGTATGTAGGACTCATTAGTTAAGTGAACATCTGTGAATTTAGTTAATCTAATACTAACTAAAACACTACTATTTGCTTTGTACATACACTACACATTAAAGTGTAGTGTAAACATACAGTGCAAATTCCTTCAACATTAATACAAACAACTGTACATGAGAAAGTTATGGCAGGTAGCTTCATCCAATGCCAAAATTAAAAATAATATGCTCATGAATCTATTTTAATGTTAGTTTTGCAAAATGTACTTGTACCTTAAAAACATTTTATCATTATGTACTTTGCAGAAATTACATAATTCAATCAGCATGTTGCATTTTCTAGATAATGGCCAATAACTTAATTTGTTGTTATAAATAATTTTTAATTTTGTTATGTACAATTAGAAACTTTTTTTGCGCAGATATAATAAAATATACTGTTATTAAATAAGTTACTAATATAATAATCATATAAGTGAATAAACCACTGGCTGACCAATAAAACATCTGAAAGCCATTAATATTATTATAAATGAAATACAAAACCAATACTTTTATTTAAGTTATTTGATCTACTGCAATATTGGAAAGTGTAAGATCCTGCACTATGGCTACATTTTTTTGGATCAGTATTATGTCACTGGTTCCACTAAGTTCCATATGCAAAACATTGGAACTATATTTATATTTGGAAAAAAAAATCACAAAAGGAAAGAAAATGCAATTATGTGCATAGAAAAAACAGCAAAAAAAATAAATAAATAAAAAAATAAATAAAAAAACATCCACAACTATGTAACAATAACAACTTTAGCATTGTATAAATAACACATCATTCTTATAGAGGGTCTCAGGCTCGAAAAATAAAAATGTTTACCACCTGTGCATCACTTGCACTTATACATAAAAGAGATATTATATATACTGTGAATGGTGTTACCGGTAAGGTTGTGCCAGTCTTGCGAAGAGGCCCCCTGAAAACTCCTTTAATGCTACGGAAGTGCCCATTGCTAAGATGAGTAGAGCTGATGACAAGGTAGTAGCACGCCATACGGTCCACTGTCTCCCATATGTGGGTAGCCAGGGCATACAAGGGCCAGCTCAGCACTGGCAGCTGTGCACACTGGAGCAGTGAGCATGAATCCCTTTCATCCAGTGCTCAGATTTCTGCCAGGCTTCACTGATGGGAGTCAGCCACAGGGAGCCTGAAAAACTCATCCAATGCTTCTGTGAGGATGTAGAAGGCTTCTGAATGGCTCCCCCAGTAACGTACAGATATCGGTAATCCTTAATGCTAGTTTGGAGAAACACAATCCAAAACCTAAGTGACAAATCAAGATTCAGCTGTCACTGGTCACCCATGGCTAGCTGAGCTGCTGCCTGCATTCATGTGGCTACAGCTCCAGTTATCTTATGTTAGCAGCCCATTGCAAAAGTCCTGTCCATGCTGTAGGCAGTCCATCTCTTATCTTCCAGAATAAAATCAAATCCTTCAACACACTGATGACAATCTCAGTGAGGTATAGTTACAGCGGGCATGGAGCATTTCGAGCAACGTGTTCCTGGACAAAGAGAAGAATTAGACGGCTGTTTATCACTATGGAAAATTCAGTACTCAGCAGACGCTACAGTATTTTTATCCTATACGACCATATAAGCATACTCATTTCTATTAACTTTCAGTATCCCTGCATGTTTCCATATACTCTCTGTGTCGCTATGCTTGGTCTTTGTGTAAGTGCTTTCTCCACCCCCATCTCTCTCTCTGCTACCTGCCAGCTTCAGCACTTGCTCAGTATTAAGCAGGAGGCAGTAACGGTGTCATATCAGATTCTGTATCCCCAGCAGATCCTGTATCCATCTAAGTTCAATTAAATAGCACGTATATAAGCAAAATAAATACACACCTACGTTAAAGCAGTCTGTGCCACAGGAACCAGAATATATTTATTAGATCAAATGATATATTTACTATAGGGAATGCCTTAGGAAAATCCAAAATGAGGAGTTCCCTATGTACACTAGGTGCTATATGATATTTTGTTGCAAATGTATCTCTGCTGTGTGCATTTGGAATACAGAAACATGTATATGTGTTGCAAACAGTGCTGGAATGCTGCTACACAAAACGGGTCGCATCCCTTTTTCTTTTTCTTTTATATGCTATTTAAGGATGGATTGATCATTCTAACAGCCAGCTGGGAAGCTGCTGTCTGTATCCTGTCTCTCATAAACCAGTATTGAGCTTCAGACTCCGCCTATCTTCAGCTACACCCCCCCTCCCCTTTTTTAGTTAAGGTGGATTCATTATGTTGTGGGTCAGATATTGAATAAAAGCTGATAACTATAGTGGATTTAACTAGACTACAAATATCTGTTCTTATGAATATCCTAACTCAGGGCGTATTTATGTTTTATGCTGCCCTGGGCATTTTCAGATTTGTGCGCCCTTCAGCGACCCAGTTACTACTCATCCTTTCCTTGCTAAATCTCAATCCTTAATTTACCACACACCTCTATAGAAAATCATGTGTTGATGTTTCTATGTAAGTACAGTAGACTCTCAGAACTCTCAGAACTCATGCAACCAGAACTCTCAAGCAACCAGATTTTTTTTGGAATACTGTACTTTTGTAAATTTATCGTGCTCAACAAATGCCAGGAGCCAAGTTGTCATGCCACAAAATGCTTACAGGCACCTAGATGTCATCCACTGTACGTCTCTGCAATTCAGTGTTACCTGGAAGCACGGGTGACTGGGCCAGTGCAGTGTTGGTGTTACATTCCCTGGATTCAGCACTGCACCCTCCAGCCGAATGTACCTGTGTGTAAGTGAGGAGTGAAAGCTGCTGCTGCGAGAACAGCTCTCACTGACAAATATACTTGGCAGAGCATCCCATGTGCAGCTAATCTAGGCCTTCTATTTAATAGTAACTCTCAAGCAATCATAAATTACATTTATCCGACATCTACCAATCCCCATGGGTACCGGTACACTTACAGAAAGAATATTCTCTGCAAATAGACATTTCTGTGGTTGTTGTATGCCATTGTATCAGAAACTTCAGGCAGCCTCCTGCTCTCTGAAAATGTGATGCTCAAGGCCTGGGCATCGTAGGCCTAGGCTGAAACACACCCATCCTACTAATTGCTATTAACTAAATAACCATATGTTTTGGTCAAATAAGTAAAATCATTGGACCTTTCCTATTTCGTCCCCACCTGCAGTGTTGTGCAGCAGCCACTAGGTGGCCCAACAGTGCCTCTCCAAGACTTTGTTCACTTTTTTAGGATTAGAGTTAGGTTTTGGTTTAGGCTTAGGGTTTAGGGTTCAGGCTAAGGGTAGTGGCAGATGGAAGCTTTACATAGTAAAGGAGTGGTGTGCTATGCACATCACTAATTTACTATATAAAGCATACCATCTGCAACTACCCTAATTCAAAACCCATAGTCTCCACACTGTGCCACCTAATGGTCGCTGTGTGCCACTACTGGCAGGGACAAAACAGGAAAGGTACAAATAATTTTATATAGGAAAACAAATACGTTGTGTTAGCTTCAAACATTCAGTTTAATGTAAAATCACAACCATAACCACAACATTTATGCAAAATAAATCTTCATTTATACTTGTAAAACACAATTATGATCTTTTCAACAACAATGATTGAGCCTCATTCCTTAAACTACAACAATAAGAGATAGGACCTCATTCAATTGTGATTTGGCCAATTGAATAGGGCTCTAATTAAGCATATAGCATTTTTTTTACAGAAGTGTTTAGGGCCTCATTCAATTGTGATCTGATCAATTGAAAAGGGCTCTAAATATGCACAGAGCATATTTTTTTATAGAAGGTTTTAGTTAGTGAACTTCTTACCAAAAGCAAAGTCTTCACTAGTAAAAACTTCTGTAAAAAAATGCTATGTGCTTATATAGAGCCCTATTCAATTGACCAAATCTCAATTGAATGAGGTCCTTAGTTAGTCAAGACCTTGCTTTTGGATAGAAGTTCACTAACTAAAAACTTATATAAAAAATATGCTATGTGCTTATTTAGAGCCCTATTCAATTGGCCAAATCGCATTTGAATGAGGCCCTTTGTTTGCTTCTCTGATATTGCAAATGAGCATTTGTAGAGAACAAGAGTGAAGGGAAATTGTAACTGCAACTGTGCAACCAAAATTACTTTTCATTGATAACAATATACCTTTATAATCTCCACCTTACAATACAAACCATAATTACTTAATTATATTCATTGAGTGTTGAAATATGTTTTACCTGTTGGCTTCTATTATTATACAAGTCAAGCAGAGAAGAGCAAATAAAAATAAGTACTATGTATTTGCAGCTGATTTGCATTAAAGTAGATATGTAGACTGTAAAGTTAGTTCTTGATGACGAAGTTGAAAAGTATCCTCCAAGTGACTTCTGAGAAGGACAATGCTCAGAGAATAGCATAAAGAGGATAATGGCCAATGTTTTATGTTACAAAAAAGGAGCAATAAATTGGGAAGACAAAGAGAAGCATTGCTTACTGAATTGGGCATGAAATGGAAAACAGAGCATTGTGAATATGAAACGGTAATGGGTTTCTCCGTATCCTCTGCTATATTACTCAAACTAGTCAATAGTTTTACTTTTATTTTTGTATGTTTTATAGCACTGACTAGGAGCCTCATTCAATTGAGACGTTTTGGAGATCCGGACTCGCAAGTGGACGTCGCAAGTTATTTCTCTATTCAATTGGCAACCTTTTGCGGGCTCCGATCGAGTTACTGGATACCTGCTGCGATTTATAGCAATGTTTTAAATTGCAAGATACTGCCCTCCAAGCCTTTGATCTTTCAAAATTGCAAGGCTAAAAGCGCAAATCGCTGTTCAATTGCTCCGATTCACCCTCGCAAACCACTCTGTCAAGCCTGCACATGGCAAATATCTAACCACAAGTTAATGGTACCAATGAGGTCTTGCAAAGGGCTTAATGACAAATCGGAGCACTTTAAAAGCAAATAAAATAGCAATACTGAACTTTTTTTAAGAGTGAAAGTGATGTTAGGTCTTAGAATTAATAGCACAACATTCTCCAATACTTTATTTCATGTTCAATCCTCATGTTATATCGAGCATGGCAGTCAATGTGAAGTCCTACAGGCTATAACCTCCAAGCCCGTAGGACTTTGAAATCCAAATTCCATTTATTATTGAAGTCCTTGGGGCTTGAACATGATCGCTGACACAAGGCCGTAAGCCGCTAGGACGTCAATGATATACGGAGGTTGGTTTTCAAAGTCATACGGGCTTAAACCACAAGTTGTGGCTTTGCGTCTTCGATCATGTTCAAGCACACAAATGTTACTGTTAATAGCATGGTTTTCCGATTTTTGCAACCGACGCCTAACTTGCAGGCCCGGTCAATTGAATAGCATCGCAAAAGGAGCACGCAACTCAATCGCAGGCATATGGCTGTCTGCGATTGAGTTGCGAGCCCCAAATTGAATGAGGCTCTAGAACAGCGGGATATTAAATTAATTAACCATTAGTTGGTTCTGCCTACTTACTAAAAGACTACTGTAGCTTTTAACTAAAATATAGCCTTTAAAACATTTAAAATCTCACTTAAAACGCATCTCTTTAAAGAAACGTATCACCTTCCACCCTAACAAGCTTATAACCTCTCTCACCCTCTTTTACCACTCACTATACCTTAGATTGTAAGTCTGTGAGTTTCTATTCTAAGTACCATGGACATTGGATTCCTAGCTCAAAGACAGGGCCCTCCTTGCTTTGCTATTTGTTAATTTGTATTTATCTTTGTCTGAACTTAACTTATGTACTGCGCTACGGAATATGTTGGCGCGTTATAAATTAACTATAACCACATCGTCGTCACGCGAAGCGAGGGACGCAGTTTGGTCCACAAATGCGGACCCTCGTAAAGCGAGGGGCCACATTTGCGGACGTGGAGGCTCTACGGCCCTCACGAGCGGTTACAAACACACACACAAGCGCCAAAATACAAACAACGGACTTAGCCAAAATAAATGCGAGACGCGGGACTTATAAAAAAAAAAACATTTAAAGCTGCAAAACACCACCAAGCACATACGGATTTTCCAAATAGCCGTATGAGGTAAAGAAACACTTTTAGCAAGGACGCTAAATCATCCACACCCGCGTACCACATACACATTCAGCACCATTTCACAACACTAACTTACACAATGCGGAAGTACACAGCTACACTAATGGCTTCCCCTTGCGCACGCAGCCTATTTACACTACACACTGCACACATTGCTGACACTTACACCTCAGCTCCACAACACTGCAAACCTACATTGTATGCTGCAGGAACATCAAAACAGATTGTCAGCTCTTCAGCACAATGCTTCCTGCATATATTACTTAGAAATAGGTAAAGTATATTAATTTATTAATTTATTTATTATTTCATTGGCACACAAAAATACATATACACAAAAAAAAAACTATCGCAATCAACAGATAACCCATTCACTGCCCGCCTCACAACGAACGCCAACGCTGCTCATACCACATGATAATAGCATAGCATTGTGGATAGAGGTGACATTAATCCACCATTTGCTAATATTTTGTTACATTAGAAAGACAGTATTTGATTGAAATGAAAAAAATACTTATTCAGAAGTTCACTTGGACCTTACCTGTTATCAATCCGCTAGGTGGCCAAGACATTGTTAAATTTCCTAGGTTTAGGATTAGGGTTAGGGTAAGGGTTAGATTTAGGTGTTGGGTAATGACAGATGATAGCCACTACCCTAAACCAAAACCCCTAAACCTAACGCTCACACTAACAAGAAATTAAAGAAAATCTAAGCAGCACCACTTATTGTCACTGGTCACCATTGCTGGAGGGCTGTTAAACAGGAAAGATCCATTCATTGCTCTTTTATGCTTGCCCTCTGCCAGCCATTGAGGTCTACAGACTGAACCATGCTTTCTGAATTTACTGTTAGTTACAATGAAGTTTTTACTTAATATTTTTATGCAAAAAAACTTTTGTAATGTTTAAAACAAGTTGCTTTAAATGCTTGAGAAAAACAAGAATAATTTCTGTTATTTGCCCACCAGTTCAGTGCCATGCAGTGGCCAGTAGGTGGCGCGCCGGTGGAGATCCGATACTTTGTTGAATTTGTTCTGGAAGTTATGGTTAGGGTTTAGGGTTAGGGTTAATGCAGATTATAGGCTTTAGATAGTAAATTAGTGGCACACTAATAGCCATATTCTATTAGCTATTTGCAAATGCCTTGAACTCATAAATTTGGCTTCACGTGCTTTGTTTATAAATGTTTATATGCATTCTATTGACAAAAATTCATTAGTGCCAAAAAGGAATATTTGCTGAATATGTAGCAATATTAAGAGTGATTTTAAGTGTGTATACATTTACAAATTGGGCAATAGAATAGGGCTCTAAAACTACACTAACCCTAATCCTAGCCCATAATCCTAACCTTAAACACTAACTATAAACCTACTGGCCGCTGCACGCCACTTTGCGGGCTGGCATATAACAGGAAAGATCCAAAATGTAAATGGATTAATACATTTCTGCAATTTTTAGGCAAAAAGCAGCTTATGTGTATGCAGCACATCTCATAAAACATTTTATTTTTTATTAAAAGGATGTCTAAATTTGCTGGATTATGAATGCATCTGATGGAGGAGAATCAGTAGTGTATGAAAAAAAATGTTTGCATGGCAAAAATAGCAACATATATATTTAAACACTCACCTTGAAATCAGCTGAATTTCTTGCATTTGCAAACAGTTGGTTTTCAAAGTTGACACCCCCAGCCAATCTCTTCTAAAATTAGCATAACAGTCATATTCAGTTTGACCAATCACAGGCATTGTATCCATTTTGTTTTGGAATGATGCAGACATGAGTTCTGCCCTACTGGGGGGAAGTCACATGTTTTCATACATTTCCTTTTCATTATTTCCTCCCTGTGCATACAGAGTAAGGGCCTCATTCTATTATTGGCCGTAAATCGGCCGTAAGGCTGCGATTCCTTGCGAGGGTTCAGTTAACTCGCGATTCTATTATACGGCCCCGCAAGGATCTCCTTTTACGGCCGGCCGCATATCTTGGAACCGGCCGTAAACTGTGAAATATAAAAAGTCAAAAATAAATTCAAGCCTGCACTGTACAGCTCTGTAAATGCTAGGGATCATATTGGGGGACATGAGGATTAAAAGGAACCCACTCTCAAGCTTGCACATCTGCCCAAATCCGAGTTCAAATTAACTGTTTATTTTCCGGCTGCGGCGTGGGCGTGTCTGAGGTGCTCCAAGCACTCTGGACTTTTTACATGGATATTTTACGGATATTAAAAATTAAATATTTTACGGATTTGAGTACAGGATAATTATGTGCTATTTTTTCTAACAACTAAAATCCCTTTATAGTCTTCTCAAAGTGCAGGATGGCTTTATTTGAGCTATTTTATGTGCTTAATTGGTGCTAGCGAGACCTCTTTCCTGCAAGTAAGCTGCGGCTCGTTTTTAGCCTTGCAGAGAGGTTTCCCGGAGCAATTGAATTGCAAATCTCTTGCGGCCGTTTAAGATCAAAGGCTTTCCTCCGGCGCGAGCGGCCGCAAGAGATAGCAAGGCACCGGCCGCAAGCCTGCCGGAGCCTACGGCCGTAAGGGAATAGAATAGCAGAATAGCTTGCGGCCGGTCCTTGCGGCCCCGCAACGGCTGCGGCCGATAATAGAATGAGGCCCTAAGTGTTTAGCTATAATAGTAATTTCTGATTTTAGTCATTTCTGACAGTTGGAAATCAAGGTTAACACCCTCCAAACACAGGCTAAATTAGCATCAAATTTAAAATGATTTGTATTGCCCAATTAGGTTAGCTGAAACTCTTGAATTAACTCTGGGTTCCTGTCTGTGGTGCAAAGCAGCCTGGGAAATGTAGTGTATCACTTATATGTGTCAGGAAGCTGCAAGAAGGAAGCTGCAAGGAGATTGGCTGAGCAAGCAAGAAGAGCAGTAGTGGGTTAATGTTGCTCCCCGGATGCTGCATGCTGATTGGAGGGATCAGTTGTCTGTTTAGATACCCCCTGTAGGTGTCTACATAATCATTAGGCCCACAATGTAGAGGGGGAGAGAGGCCCGCAATGAGCGCCTTGGGTGTGTGAGGCTCGCAATGGGCAGAGAAGAAGGTAGAGGGGGGCAAAGAGACATGTAAGGGAGAGGGGGGGGGGGGGAGACACACAGGGGAGGGAGAGGGGGGAGAGACACTGAAAATGAGAGAGTGGGAAAGAGACACAGGGGAAGGAGGCTCGCACAAGGTATGGTGAGGGTTGCAAACTGCGGCTTAGCCGAGGATCGTAAGCCCCACAAAGTGTGACACATTATGAGTCTCGCCGTTGTGAGACTTGCAAATTGCGACTAAGCTGCAAAATGCATATGCGCAGTGCGTTTCGTGCCAAAACTAACGGTTTTGTCTCACGACTGTGGTCTATATATACTGGACAATTTCCAAATCTTTCTCCCTTTCTCCAGTGTGACTGGACATTTATCTGCTTGAGTAATTTCTGAAGAAAGATTGTTAGCTCTGTAGGATTTTGAATTCTGTAAATTACAGATATTAGGTAAAGTATATTTAGTTCTTAATTAACTAATTAACTAATTTAAAAATCAACATTAAGTCATGGAAATTGTTACAATTTATTTCAAACTTCAAAAAATATTTGTGTTAACAACATTATTCATGTATACCAATATTTAGAAGACAGAAAATAGTTTGTTTAAAAAAATAATAATAATAGCAATGTACAGAAATTTATAACAAATAGAGTTCAAGCTAACAAAATATTAATTTATAGATACATTACAAAAAATAGTATATTCAAAAAATTCTTATTAATTATTTTCATATGAATTTACCATTTGCAGCTCTGTGGGCATTTATGAAGACTCCATGATGCAAGATTTTTAATAATTTAAAATTAAAATTATGTCATATAGTAATAGTAAGTTAATTAATCATTACATATATTATTAATTTGAATATCATGAATTAATGTTGTGAATTGTGGTTTACTGTAAATATATTAATAGAAAAAAGAATCATTATAGGAAATATGCTGCAGATATTACTACTTTAATAGTTTGAGTTTGGACAAATTAATTATTATTTTAAATAAACAAACAGAAAAAAACGACATTAATGTAGTGTACTGTTATTTAGACATAACAAATATAATTAATTAGGTTGGAACACAGGTTTGATATTATCACACTTACATTTCTATCACAGACTGCAAAAAAAGTTTTACAGAATTGACATACCATCATATGTTGCAAAGAATAGTGGAGTCAGAAAAAAAAAGAAATTATAATTCTTTAAACTATTATAACTTCAGGTAAGCTAAAGAAAGACAGTAACATTTACAATTTTTAAAACTCATAATCCATATGTTCACATAAAATGTACAGATTAGAATGTCTGAATGTCTGTTAGAAAGAAAACAGCGAAGAATGCAAAAAACTGTGTGTAACAAGGGAACACGTGCAAAGATGGAGAGATCAAAAGTCGCCGGAGACTCTGAAAAGGTGACGGGAACAAACTCCTGAGAGAATTTTAAAGAAAAGAAAAAAATATGTGTTAAAGTTAAATAGCAGCATCAGAGAGCAATGAATAAAAAAAATGATAAAGATTATTCATGTGAAGAATATTGCAAAAATAGGAATGTTGATATATGTTCTCAGGAAAGTTTATTATTTACATCTATAATGGTTGAGCCTCACAATTGTGGTTTGTTGAATGTTGTTTATCAGTTTTGTGGGGCTTATCATTTTCAACATGAAAAACCTTGAGATGGTGAATTCATTAGTTGTTGTTAGAAAGGAAAAGTAAGACTTCCAGCAAGAGACAAATTCCCAGCATATTTACAAAGTATAATGAGTGACCCTACATTTCCAAATTATAGTAATTTCAAACAAAACATAGTCTTATATTAGTGCCATTTTATTTGCTTCAATAGGTTCAAAATGAGTTGCTAATGTTCCAGGACATGGCCCTAACTGTTTTAAAGTCCAAGGCCAAATTTACCACTGTAAATCTCATTTACACCCAGAAGTAGGACAGCAAAGAAAATTTGCACAACTATATGTCCTAGATACAATGGAAGCTGTTGAGCAACGCATGAAACTTTCTGACAAGAAAAAATGCTTAGCCATTGTTTTTCAAGAGCTTCATTAGACTATGGACAAAAACCCATACTGTATACTCAAGCTTATAAAAAATTATCTGAGGTAGAACAGGAACAACAGAGTCATGCTGATGAAAATCATTTGCCTATGCCAAGAGTCAATATGGTTCTTTGAAGAGATCATCATTGTGGTAAATGCCGTTATAATTTACAAATATCTAATGAGGTTGCAATGGTGTTTCAAAATGACGATGGTGAAACACCATTTCAGCGCGATATTAGAATATATCCAAGAGATCAAGAGCAACCTTTTATTAACATAAGTATCTTAAAATGATGGGGCAGGATGGCAACCTAAATTAATACTTAAAAATTATCCAAATAGTAAAGTTTGTGTCAGAAATAATATTTCAGTGCTTGAATATAAAGTTGCTCAAACTGCTATTCGAGATGAATTTAATCCCATTTTATATGGTAGAAAACGGACAATGGATCATTGATTCATATCTTCAAGTAGAAGCACATAATCTAAATGTTATTAAATATCAACAAAATAAGCTACGTGTTGAACAATATTGTGGACTTATGGATTATGTAGCTGAAGTTGCTACAAACAGAGAGCCATCATTTTGCCATTTTCTTTCCAAGGATCTGCTCACAATATGAGAGAAAGATGCAATGATGCTATGGCTATTGTTACTAAATTCGGGAAACCAGATGTATTTATTACATTTACATGTAATCCACAATGGTCAGAGATTGTGGATAATTTGCAAGCTGGACAAAGTGCTTCTGATAGACCAGATTTAGTGGCTAGAGTTTTCAAAATTTAGCAATAATATAAGGCTCATTTGGTCATTTATTTGGTAAGTGTGTGGCTTATGTTTATACTATAGAATTTCAAAAAGACCTTCCACATGCTCATATTATTTTAATCCTTCAAGAAAAAGATGAATGTAATTTTGCTGATCAAGTAGATTCATTTATTAATGTGAACTACCAGATCACAAAAAAATGCTACACTTTATGAAATTGTTACACATTGCATGATTCATGGCCTATGTGGACATATAAATCCTCAGTCACCATGTATGGAAAATGATAAATGCACTAAAGATTTCCCTAAAGAATTTAGAGTGAACACTTTTGCAATTTTTTGATGGATATCCTTTGTATCGAAGAAGAAAAGGTCAAACTGCAATTATTCGTGGAAAAATTGTAGATAATCGATATGTTGTTCCATATAATCCATGTTTGCTGTTGAAGTACAATGCACACATAAATGTTGAAGCTTGCACTTCAATCAAATCAATTAAATATATGTATAAATATATTTACAAAGGATATGATGCAGCAACTGTAGTTGTGGAAAGTGGACAAAACGAAGAAGACATTTTACATGATGGACTTTCATGACATGTAGATACTCGGTATGTAAGTGCTCCAGAAGCAATGTGGCACCTTCTGAAATTTGAAATGCATTCGATCAGCTGTTCATTTGCCACAAAAACACTTAGTTTATTTTAATTCTGGTGATGAAAGAAATGCCCTTGACCAAAATGAAAACAGAGAAACAACACTTACTGCTTGGTTTACATTAAATTGTAACGACAGTCAGACAAGGGAATTCTTATACATTGATATTCCATAGCATCATGTTTTCATTAATGTGGCATGGCGAAAAAGAAAAAGGAGGGGTAATAAAATGATTCCAAGAATTTTTACTGTTAGTCCAAGAGACATTAAACGTTTTTGTTTACGTTTACTCCTTTTAAATGTTCCTGGTGCACAAAAATTTTGACGTTTGAGAACTGTGAATGACATAGTTTATGATACCTTTCAATTAACTGTGAAACAAAGAAAGTTCCTTGCAGATGATACTGAATGGGAGAGATGTTTGGAAGAAGAAGCACTATGTCAAATGCCTAGGCAGATGAGGGAATAGTTTTCATTCATTTGCATATTTTATAATTAAACTAATGAATTATCTTTGTGGCACAAATTTAAATGAAATGTGTGTGAAGACTTTTTGAAACATCATAGTGAGTCCATTGCAGAATTGAAAGGATTAATGGAAATTCAAGAGGTCTTTCTTTGTCATGGATTAAGTTGTGCAACTTTAAATCTGCCAGATCCAGGAATTAAAGAGGAAATATGAACAGTATGACTCTGTTGTTGAAAAACAAAAAGCAAAAAATCTGATACTTTGAATAAATTGCAAATGGAATTATTTAAAGCCAAACAACAAGCACTAGCTGACGAAATGGTCAAGGAGCGTTATTTTTATCTAGATGGACCATGCGGATCGGGCAAAACATATTTGTATACTTTATTGATGAGTTTAATTAGAGGTCAAGGTGAAATTGTACTTTAATTTGCAACTACGGAATTTTGTTGGAAGGTGGTGGAACTGTACATAGTGAATTTAAACTTCCAGTTCCCATTTTAGATACATCAGACTCAGATACTAAAATTACATAATTTCAAGCTACAAATCTAAGAAAAAGTAAATTAATTATAATTGAGGAGGCAACAATGATGTCTTGTCATGCTCTTCAATGCATACAGTAGATCATTTGTTACGTGAAGTTATTATGGCTAATGACTTGCCTTTTGGGGAGAAGGTTGTGTTGTTAGGTGGGGATTTTAGGCAAACATTACCTGTTGTTGTCCGTAGAAATCGAACAGACACTGTGGAAACATGTATAAAGTCAAGTCCACTATGGAAAGAATTTACACATCCAAACTTAGAGAAAAATATGAGATCAGAAGGCTGAAATCAATTAAATGATTGGTTGATTAAAATTGGTGAAGGCAAAACAGAAGTAATGACAAATTTACCACAGGATACTGTTGAAATTCCATCTTCAATGATTTGTAAGGATTCCATATTCCAAAAAGCTATATTCCAAAATAGAATAGTTAGCAATGATTACTCAGAGCTTGCACAAAAAGTTATATTAACATCGAAAAATAAAGATGCATTGCTTCTGAATAATGACATTGTGGAATTAATAGATGGAACAAGAAAATGTATTACATTGCAGATTGTGTACTAGCGGATGAAAAAACAGAGTGAGATAAACTTTTCAACTAAATTTATTAATTCATTACCACCATCTGGAATGCCACCACATATTTTGAAGCTAGAAAAGGGGCAATCATTATGTTACTGCGAAATATGAACATCAAAAAAGGACTTTGCATTAGGACCAGATTAATTGTTCAGGATTTAAAAAATAACTTCATACATGAGGAAATTCTGAATGGTACATATAAAGGTGAAAGAGTTTTATTCCAAGGATAGATTTGGCTCCAAGTGAAAGTAGTTTGCCGTTTGTACTTAAAAGAAGACAATTCCCAATTATTATGGCATTTGCCATGACCATAAATAAATCACAAGGTCAATTGTAAAATGACATGTAAAAATATTGGTTGTACATTGTTATGATCTTCATGCATATTAAAAATAATTACATGTTTGCAGTTCAATATGAAGATATTGTTCATTATTTGTTTAGAGATAAACATATACAAATTGGATGTAATAAAAAATATTATATTTTTGTTGGTTTACCGAATTATTCCATATTTTTGAGAAAGCCTGAAAAAACACAGGAGGTATACAGAGAGACATGCATGGTACACAGAGAGAGAAACAGACAGAAAACACAATGCATAACACTATATCATGCTGAACTTCAGAAAATACTTATAGTCCTTTTAATATGATTGAAAACATGATAAATATATATGACATTTGTGGAAAACAAATATAGGACCATTGTGGTAACATTTTAAAATGTACTATTTTGAAGACATAAACTTAAAAATATACAAGTTTTTAGAATGTAAAAAAATAATAGAACCTCTAATTTATTAGTTTTATATGTAATTATGCTGCTACGTAAACTACCATTTTGGCTTGGCAGATTAACTTTACTGAGGGAGAAGACTTTGAATGCACAAGAAGTGTTTGTCTGTAGAATGGGTAAGTGGCAGCTACATTTGCCAATGCTCTCAGCAGGATTATAGGCAATTTTACTATCTTACCAGAACAAATCCATGTGAAAAAGAAACAGAAGGCAGCAGGAAAGAAAGCAAAATGGAGCCACAGAGTAAATAATAATTTCATGTAAAGGTTGCAAAATATAAGGGCTATGTTTATTTACTGATTTTTTATGATATCTAAAAAATTATCATGTTTAGTTATTAAAGCATTATATAGAAACCATTTGACCACAGTGATTCTTTAAAGTGAAAGAGATCATGCTACAGCCTATAGTTCTAACCAGCAAGTGTCCTCCTCTGTACTAGCGCCATCTAAGGGCTAGTTGAAATGAGTGCATTAAAGGCACCCTCCATTGCTAACACTATTAGCCTCACATTACTGTGGAATACATAATGTGGATAAAATAAATACGGTGGATAATAATAACTAAGCAAATGATCCTACAGAGATCTGTGTGTGGTTTGTCCAAGTATCTTTCTTTAATCACATTGCGCTAATAGCATCATGTGGGCACGATGGGGAAGATGCTAATATTCACACACATGAGATTAATTTTAAGTAAGAATAAAAAAATAAATAAAAAAAAATACAGATGCCTTAAACATTATTGTAACACTTGTCTCTCACCTTTCTAAGTAAGCCTTATCTTACTCAGGTCCTCTCATGTAAACAAAGAACTAAAATCAGGAACTGATATCATGGTTTCTGTGTGCATTACAAAGCTGCGATCTAGTGTGTTTACATTCAGCGCTTGTGTTGTTGTATCATGTTAGCTACAAACAGGCTATTTGGTGTGAGTGTTTTATGCATGCAGAGGCCCTCATTCAATTGCAATTTGGCCAATTGAATAGGGGTCTAAATAAGCACATAACATATTTTTTAAAATAAGTTTTTAGTTAGTAAACATCTATCCAAAAACAAGGTTTTCACTAACTAAAAACGTATTTATAAAAAATATGTTATGTGCTTATTTAGAGCACTATTGAATTGGCCAAATCGCAATTGAATGAGGGCCAGAGTATTTAAACTCAGCAGATGTCACAACCCTTTGCTGATGTTTTGGGATAGCAAATTATAAGTGTTCCAGCGCCCTCTATCTCTGTTCCTGTTATTGAGTTTACTGTTCTAACTTTTGTCTTTGGATTTTGGACTTTGGTTTGGAGTGATCATTTGGCATGCATGTTTTCCCATTTATATCCATGTACTTCTCCCAGGTGTTGGATTGGCTAATAATGATGCTATATACTGTATGGTCCTTTCTTTATACCACAGAGCCCACAACTGATACTGATTACTTTAGAGGAGATAACTGGCATTAGAGCTACAAGCATGATAGTTACTCTCTGGGTATTTTCAGTATATCAATGGGTCAAAAAAAAAAAGATTCTTATCTTTCTATTCAAGTCAATAGAGATGCCACATTACGATATCCCAAAGGAAAAGCCACACCTAGCTTATAAAACATTCTAAAAGCTGTGTAAAATTGATTGATTGTCTGCATCTTTCTGCCACTACTCCTCTTTCATGTTCTGGCATTGTTTCCTTGTTTAACTTTTCACTCTTCAAAACTACTTGAAGTTAGCAGTCTTCATACTTTTTCAATAAATATTTCATTGATCCTTCCCCTAGGATTTCTAATTCCCACTTATTTACTGATTGCACCCAGAACTTTCTTTTCAGTCTTAATTTTTTCTTTATCGTCTCACATATCCTGAACACTGCTATTCATTCTCTGATGGGATTCTTCTTCCTCCAGATAAACTCCTTTCAAAAATAAATCTAATGTTTCCCTATATAGAAAACAGGAGGCATGAACATTTCCCAACAATCTTTTTAACCGTTTACTCTCTTTCTCTGTCAATATTGGGCAATCTGGCTGCACCTCCCACACTCCATGCTACTTCATCTACATGAGTGAAGTTTAATCTCCTACCTCTTTAGCCTCCTTCACTGTACCTTCACATATTCCACTTTTTGTCTTGCACGTATCTGTACCTTCAAATCTCAAGTTTCCATAACTTTTAATAAAACTTTTACTAAACAATTTGTGCAATTGCATATGTTCCTCATCTTCCTGAAGACTTATCTTTTCTTTAGTTCTTACACTAAGGATACAAAGACCTCATGTCCATGTCACCACTGCCCAATAGCGACCCTTCAGAATACCAAAGATATCTGTTCTGTTTCTGGCTCAATGCCCCATGTCAACAACTAGACCAATTTGTATTTAATGCTGCCATTTCTGCACACATTTCTTTACTGCAATCATAGCAATATTCAGAATCTAGGCCATGACTTCATATTTTTTTCAATATGAATATGAAATTATATTCTTATTGGTACTATCTCTGAACAAAATCTCAGCTAATACTCATACTTTGAATTCAATATAACAAGAAATAATCTTTATTAATACTCTTTATTTTGAATGTGCCAATATCTTTAGTAAATAGTTTATGAGTAAAGTAAAGTAGACTAAGGTAAAGTAGACTGGGTGCAATAAGCAAATTACAAAGGAGTTAAGGACCCTTCACGTACGATTGTATGTTTTACAAGAGCATTTTAAACTTTTAACCTCAGAGAAGATTTCAGTAAGGGAAAATTGATAATTGAGTTATGACAGTAATAAATACATGTACATAATGTGATGCTATATAAGTTTTTTCACTGTACATTCTATATCTGGAAAATCAAATTTTTTAACTAATATATTTGGCTTTTGTGGGCTTTCTTGTTTTCTGGTGCCGGAAGGTGTCAATTTTAAAACCAATGGTTGCAATGTTTTACTTATTTTTAATAGGATGCATATTCTACCGCAGTACAATAGTTCATTGTCATTTTCAATCTTTACGATGAACAAACACCTTGGTTAAGGGAGGATAAGGAGTGTTACAATTTATTTTAAGACCAATGTAACAGTTTCTTCTCCTTTTTAATTCCGTATTGCAGGTCAGTGACTGGGAGCACCTCTTTATGCATATTACATATTCATAGCGGATATGAGATATACATAGAACCTGTATGTTTTAACTATCCTTTCTAAAGAGCATTTTGTAGTCAGAAATAAAATAAAATGTGCAGTAAAAATTTTTTGCAATGCACAAGTCACTTTGAAAAGAATGAACAACCTGCCAATTAAATAAACTACCAATTAATTATATTGCACACATACGAATAGGTGGAATGTGGAATATTTGCTACACTACTTAATTACCAACATTTTGGGGTCAATGTACTGAATTCCTTTGTCTGGAAAATAAATGTTACCTAAACTGTATTGACTGTGTAGAATGGCAGTTAAAAATGTTGAGTCTAAAAATAATTCACTGGTTAGGTAGCCAAGTCTTTGGCATATCACATTATTGACATTTTGACATATCATACTCAAATATATCTCCCCATTGGATTTTGTATCCTGTTGAAAAAGGTCAGGAGTTGGCAAAAGAATATGGCATCATTTTCTAGGTTCCCTGTAATAGTGTGTTTGGGTGGATGGTTTTAATTAAAACACAAACAGACTAAGTACAGACTAAGTAAACACTTGCACACATAGATAAATAAAGACAAATAGGGACAACATTTGTATACTTTCATATTCCTATAATTCCTTAAACATTTAAGGTGAGATGCAGAAACAATAGAGGTCAGAAAACTAAAGGGTGAAGTATTGGGACCCATATACAGTACATTATTTTGTTATCATATTGGGAATATGTACTAAGAGAGTTCAGAAAGTTCTCCAACTTCGTTAAACTTCTTGCACAATAAAGCACTCTTGCTACATCAACACACTCTTTGTTAATTGTTACGACCGCCAGATTTGGGGACTACACTCACCTCAATTCTCTCTCTATTGGTTGTGACTTTTTGTTCAGATCTCAGCACCCAGCCTCATCACCTTCTTAGGAGAACTCAAGACAGCATAAGTTAAAAACTTGCCCCAGAAGAAAGACACAGGCAGACATTATTTTGGTTCCACTCAGACTGACACACCACCATTAGTTAGTGAATCCAAATCAGACTGGCACTTCTTTATTTTCAAGACACATTTTCAGATAACACAAAACACCAAAGACTCCCCCCCCCAGTTCTAGCCCATTCTCCTGGGCAAAATAGGGCTTGCTATACCCCCCACCCACATGAATTCTAGATGTATAGAGGGGTCTGGCTTTCTTGTTATCATTACATATTTTCTATCAATATCTCTTTATCTCTTAGTGCCTTTGGACAACTTCAGACAGGGCACTAACTATCCAGGGTTATCTGTTTAGGTCCCTAATAACCCAGGCCTGTGTTTTGCTCTGCTCTTATAGAGGGCCATAAAACTAGCTCCTCCTTCATGACTAAAGCCAGAAGATTCACGCCTGGCCCGCTCTTAGTAGCCGCAAATCCACATAAATGCATTTAGAATCTTTAACCCTTTGTTGTCCCACTAACAATCATGACAGAAAAAGTATACACTAATTACAGGTAAGATGACATTATTACAGTGCATATAACCTTATATAGTAACCCCACAATTAATTACTGTGGCCCACACTACACTACACACAAAAACAATCAAGTCACTGTCCCCACAACAAGTTTCAGGTTCGTTGTAATAGCCCTTGACATTAGCACCCAGTGTGCCAGAGTACCAAATAGCAGAGTTACTTGTGGGGTGCAGGGGTACCATCATGGCCCCCAAATCATGTTAAAGCATCAAACATATAACACTATACCTTTTGTTCAGCCATGAATATTTCTAGTAGTATTATTAATATTATAAGCATTAAGCTGTCAAATAAGCATTATGCATACTGTGTCATGTATGTGTTTTTGTGTTAAAGTGCCTAGGCTACTATCGTGAATCTGTATGCAAAGTATGTATCTTTCCTCCATTTAAGGAAGGAAAAGGATAACGAGGAATAGAGGACTTACTAATAATGTGCTGAAGGAGGATGGAGTGAAAAAGAGCAGATCACATACATTATTTTTGCTATTAAGTACCTCTGTCCCATTCCATGTGCTGAGAAATATTCCCAGTCAGTGCCCTCTAAGAATATTGAAAAAATATGTATGGAGATAAGCAAACAGAAGAGGTTGTTTAGTCATTCAGTCATGTCCGACTACAGACTACAGAATACCAGGCACACCTGTCAGCCACTGGCTCCCATAGCTCCATCAATCTCATGTTCATTGCTTCAATGACTTCATCTATCCATTTCTGCCTCTGCCATTACTTTCTTCGTGGACCATCAATCTTTGCTAGCCTCAGAGTCTTCTCTAGAGAATCCCGTCTGCTTCAGAACAAAGTAGATTTTCTAGATGTCACAATATTTCGGGGACCTAATGGTCAAATCTCAACAGACCTGTTCCGTAAAGAAACTGCCACAAACAGTTTATTACATAATGAAAGTTTTCACCTTCCTTCAACAAAAAATAGTATACCATTCGGGGAATTTATCCGTTTAAGGCGTAATTGCTCCCAAGTTGAAATTTTCAAAAAAAGGGCACAATAATTACGCAGTCACCTTAAATTAAGAGGCTACAGCAACAGACATACTAAGAAAGCCTATCACCGTGCCCTCTATTTAGACAGAGACACTTTACTAACCCCCAAATCCAAGAAACCTGTGGACGATAAAGTCAGATTCATTGGATCTTACCATGCCCAATGGAAGCAAACTCTCAGTATACTTCATAAACACCTCCACATCTTGAGGACCGATGAGGATCTTAAACTTTGGTTTAAAGATGGAATCCAAGCAAGTTGGAAAAGATCTCCCTCCTTGGGTGACATGTTAGTATCAAGTCATTTCATCAAAGAGCAGACAAACAAAAAGGACATCATTAAGGGCAACTATCGCTGTGCACATTGCAGTATTTGTCCACATATCAAAAACGTGACAACTTTTTATGATAATACTGGACACAGACATTCTGTTCCACAACTTTTTAGTTGTAGTTCTAAACAAATCATATACGTTTTGGAATGCCCTTGCAAACCATCTAAAAAGTACGTGGGTATGACCACACGCGAGATGCGTAAACGCTTGGGCGAACATATTCGCAACATCAAAAATGGCAGGAAAGACCTGGAAAACCACAAGAAGTTGACATCGGTCGCCAGACACTTCTTTCAATTCCATAAGTCTGATCCTACAAAATTGCAATGTTGGATGATCCAACAAATCTCATTGGGCATAAAAGGAGGCAATTTGGAAAACGCCCTCTTAAAAGCAGAAAGTAAATGGATCTTCCTGCTCAACACAATGGCCCCGTCAGGTCTCAATGAGGTAATCAATTATACTGTATTCTTATAAATAATTCCCCTTTCTCAATCATTTATATTAAGCTTATTGCTTAGTTTTTTCGCACATATTACTCAGGTTCTCGTCATTTTTTAAATGTTCTTTCTTGTTGAGTGGATTCGTGGCATCATCATCTGGCCAGCATGTCGTCTGTGGTGGTTCATTAATACCATCCATATTCTGCTTTTTTCCCCTATATTCTCTCATATTGTATTCCCTATTCCTTATCAGCCACTTATCATATAGACTGATTTTTAATTTTTTTCTTTTTACTGTACCTTTTAGCTATTATGTATACACTCTTCGACCACTTTACAGGGTTTTGTATACTAGATTTAGTTTTCATCAGTTCTATCATCACGTCTTTATCATAAATCCATGTATTCATTTCTATTTTTTCCTTTATTGGTTATTGATACCTAGTAATAGATACACTACTTAGTTTCAACACTGTATAAAACAGCACATGGTCGTTTATTATCAACCTTATTTTTCGTTTTTTCCTTTAAGGACATACAGACCCATGAGGGGTTAATGAGATCCCTGTTCAGGTATATAAAGGAGGCAGAATCATTGGCAATACGGCCCCAGTAGAAGCAATTTGGTGCGAGTCGAATGCGCGACCGTTCTCGGCTCTAACAGGCCAGGTCACGAGCAAGCGCGGGCGCATGCATGTTTAATTGGCGCCAATCGCGGTAACGCGCAAATACGTCACTGACGAGTGACACAACACTATACCACGCCAACCAACAGCGCGCAGTGTGTGAGACTGCAAGCTTACAGCCGGCGTATCTTGGGAGCAGAGACTTGGGACCTCCTCAACAGTGAGTCACATCTGTTCATCATTTTGAGTCTGCCTATTTTTGGGACTTAGCATATACTTTGTTTTATGACTCTTGATACCACTTTGTATTTGTGTGCCTACTGTTGTAGCTGCCCCATGTCTCCCCTTAGGGCATAGGGGTCCTATACACCTATTTTTGGCTATCTAGGACATTTACCATTGTCATGCCCTACATTTAGCACTACAGTATACCACACGCTTAGGTTCCTGTGTCTTTCTTATGACACATTTTTTACCATTGCATATACTTTTCATATTCATTTCTTTTTTACTTTCTATTTTTTCACATTAGTTGTTTTTATATGTACCTTATTAAAGGCTAAGTTTTATCTTTTACGCCATTGTCATATTAGCCTCACATGATCAGCAATGATTTGGTATGTCCTTGACCTTTTATTCATGATTGTAACATTTTTACAATCTTGGGGTCACACCGTATGAGCTGATTGTATTTATCAGCTCCCCCTCTCACTACACTTGATACCATTGTGTTTTTCATATGTATTATATTAGTTGCCACTTCCTTCTTCTTTACTTCAACATTCATTAGCAACTACATACATACATTAGCACATCCACTAAGTCCCTTTCCTGTATATGTTCAATCCAATCTTTTGAACAGACTACCCTAGTGGACCCCCCTTTTTTTCACACATGTATATATATATATATATATATATATATATATATATATATATATATATGTCCTTTACTATTTTGAGGTTGCCTAGCCTTGGTACCGCCGCCGCCACGAACATGCTGCCCTCGCTGACGTGAGCATGCATAATTCAGCACCACCTACCACTCACAATGCTATACTAAGAAGCGCTTATGCAGCTTTACAATGGATTGCTCTAGGGTAGACGTGAAAGGGTTTAGGGTTAGGGTTAATTGTTAGGTGTTAGGATTAAGGTTAGAGTTAGTATTAGGGTTAGGATTAGGCTCTAGTGTTAGGATTCAGCCATCACTTGTCCTCATTGCAAATACTGTACCTACTAATGCTCTGGTACACCACCACAGTAGCACATTCCTTACACTAGGTGGTGCTGTGGAGAAGCCTTCAGGCACGCTCACAGTGCCGAGAGCAATGTGGCGGCCTCATAAAAGCAAAGATTTTACATATATATATATATATATATATATATATATATATATATATATATATACAGTGACTTGCAAAATTATTAACCCCACTTTTTACCTATTTTGTTATATTACAGCCTTAAGTGCAATATTTTGTTAATCTGAATTTTATGTGATGGATCAGAACACAATAGTCTAATTTGGTGAAGTGAAATGAGAAAAATATATACATAAAACTATTTTTTAGAAATAGAAAACAGAAAATTGTCATGTGCGTATGTATTCACCACCCTTGTTATGAAGCCCATAAAAAGCTCTGGTGCAACCAATTACCTTCAGGAGTCACATTATTAGTGAAATGATGTCCACCTGTGTGCAATCAAAGTGTCACATGATCTGACATTACATATACACATCTTCTTTGAAAGGCCCCAGAGGCTGCAACACCTAAGCAAGAGGCACCACTAACCAAACACTGCCATGAAGACCAGGAAGTCTCCAAACAAGTAAGGGACAATGTTTTTGAGAAGTTATAAAAAAATATCCAAATCTTTGATGATCCCCAGGAGCACCATCAAATCTATCATAACCAAATGGAAAGAAAATGGCACAACAGCAAACCTGCCAAGACTCACGGACCAGGCAAGGAGGGCATTAATCAGAGAGGCAGCACAGAAACCTAAGGTAACCCTGGAGGAGCTGCAGAGTTCCACAGCAGACTGGAGTATCTTTACATAGGACAACAATAAGCCGTACGCTCCATAGAGTTGGGCTTTATGGCAGAGTGGCCAGAAGGAAAAAACAAAATGGCACATTTTGAGTTTGTGAAAAGACATGCGGGAGGCTCCCAAAATGTATGGAGGAAAGTGCTCTGGTCTGATGAGACTAAAATTGAACTTTTTGGCCATCAAAGAGTTGAGGGAAAGATGTATGGTGCTAAATACAGGGATATTCTTGAGCAAAACTTGTACCACTCTGTGTGTGATTTGAGGCTAGGACAGAGGTTCACCTTCCAGCAGGACAATGACCCCAAACACACTGCTAAAGCAACACTTGGGTGGCTTAAGGTGAAACATGTAAATGTGTAGGAATGGCCTAGTCAACGCCCAGATTTCAATCCAATAGTTTTGGAAGGAGGATTGGGCAAAAATCCCAGTGGTAAGATGTGGCAAGCTCATAGAGACTTATCCAAAGCAATTTGGAGCTGTGATTGCAGCAAAATGTGTCTCTACAAAGTATTGGTGGGTGAATAGTTATGCAGATTGTCTTTTTCTGTTATTTTGTAAGTTGTGGTCATGTTCTGTAAATTAAATGAGGCAAATCCTCAAACAATCCATCTTAATTCCAGGTTGTGAGGCAACAAAACACGAAAAATGCCAAGGGGGGTGAATACTTTTGCAAGGCACTGTATATATATATATATGTATATATATATATATATATATATATATATATATATATATATATATATAACGTTTAGCATTATAATCTTGTTACTTCTTTGGTATCGGTGAGTTTCATTATTGGCTTATATTGTTTTTCTTATTTCTCCGACTTGCTATATATTTTTTCACTATATATCTGATATGGATCATTTATTAGAATATTTTTATTATACAGATTTGATTTAATATCATATATTTCTGTTTGGTAAAGATGCTGTGATGATTATATTTTATATTTTACTTTTGCAAGGCACTGTATATATATATATATATATATATATATATATATATATATATATATATATAATGTTGGCACAGGTGGCCAACAGAAAAACAAAACTTTGGGCTCCTTACCCCTGGGGCTTTCCATTCGCTAGCTCCGCCACTAATCCAATAAGTTGCTGAATCATGCTATTACCCTGCAGGAGCATTCATTTGTGGCATATATTTTAGAATTTAAAGGTACACAGAACTCTTTTTTTATAACCTATCAAATATATGTTGTAAAACGGTCCCAGTCTATTTCATAGACGTGTCCCGTCAGAAGACTGGGGTGTGCGGATGCGCCAAAGCACCACCTGGTGGTGTAAAAAATTTACTGCAAACTATTCCATCCTCCAATCTGGCTCATAAGGCACACTGACAAAAGAGGCCTTGAGCTATGAGAGGCGTGCACGAGGCCCTGGAGGTCGTGTGCCCGTGCCGAACATAGCGTTGGCCTTGCTGTTAACTCAGCGCCGTTCGAGTTGCGCCACGTCGAAGGATGGAATAGTCCTTTGCCTGCAGTAAATTTTTCCACCACCAGGTGATGCTGTGGTGCAGAGCTCAACCCCACTGTTCTCAGGAAATGGCAATGAAATAGAACAAAACCTGTAAAACATCTAAAGACTGAGATTATTTCAGTTCACTGTCGTATGAATTGTCATTCTGTAACACTAAAGCTTTGGGTTTTGAAAGTTTTGTACCTCATCTATGAAGAGTATTTCAGTAAGTATTGTGAAAAGGTGAAAGATAAAATGAACTATCACAAATTATTTTTTTTTCATTGCTTTTTTTTCTCCTGTTCTGGGCATCACCTAATCCACCTTAAGTGTATAACGTGGATAATGTCTGTGACTGATGTAGGGTTGTTTTGGAGCTGAACCTGGCTCATGAGGGAGGGATACATGCAGCAGCTTCCCAACTGGCTAATAAAATGATCAATTTAGCCCTAAATAGTATGGAAAAAAAATAGAAACTGGGATCAATCCCTTTTGTGTACTAGCACTTCTCCATTTGCTGCAATTTATAAATGCTTTATTTTACTGGTATATAAACCACAATAATTAACTCCAAATTTTCAATTATCCCAAGTAATCCCCTATCCTAAATATATCATTTGATCTCATTAGTATATTCTGGTTCCAGTGCCACAGAATGCTTTATAGTGTCTGCATATATTTGTGCATTTCAATTAATTAGATTCACATGCTGCACTATTGATTTAAATCAAAATCTACTGTGTAATAACGAGGAACACCACATGTCCCAACCCAAACTCATCAATGTCCACTTAAGGGAGGCTTCCATTACCCTGGTCCTAATAATCATTAAGGTAAGCATTTAGTGAAATTGTCCACCTGTGTAATTATAACTCTTCATAATAATGAAAAGCTTTCCATAGGCAAACAGCTCAATGTTCCTCTGCATGGTGCGGGGACTATAAATCTCTAGGCACACAGTACTACAATATGTAAATCTTTTTTGATTTCAGCAGCACTCAAGCTGATTTTGCAACCGTGCTGCAAACGATTGTGAAATTATAGATGAAAAAAACAAACACTTCACTCTCTTAATGTTGAAAATAGTTATAGGTCAAAAATTGCTCAAAGGCTACCATTTCAAATAAATTAATGTTTCCACTTCTCTACGGTACCTACAGCTAAGGTTGACTATAAATCAGCTGGCAATCAGTTTAGTCTCTGTCAAAGAAATGATTAAAGGACCACTGTAGTTTAAGAAAAAAGACACTTATTTGTTAAGTATGTACCAAACTAACAATATTATCAGCTGTGTAAGACATGGACATAAAAGATTTTTTGCAAAATCTTAATATTTGAAGACTCTGTTTATGACATGAATCCATTTAGTTTTCTGACATTACATCTCGAGAGATGGATCATGGGGTGTGTGTTTGTAGTTATCAGTGGATGGATTGGTGGGGGAGGAAGAAACAGACAGCGCTGCACATCCTCTGTTTCAATTAAATTGACACCACATCAATCCCCCCACGGTCCAAGAGCAGGATGTTGAATCAAAGGATGGAACCACAGCTCTCCAGAAATGAAACTCCCCTATTACACACACAACTTCTACCAATGTGTAATGGATCCCTCTAGGGTCTTTCTAAAAACTAAAAACAGTATTGCTTTTCCCCCCCCTTAATTATGCTGAAAGGTTTCAAAAATAGGGCCCGATTCAGTTGCAATCCCGCATCTTTTTGCGGGATACAGGCCGTATGTCTGCGTGTGTGCTGCGGGTTCCTGTTCCTCTCAGATTACGATGCTATTCAATTTATCAAGCCCGCAAGTTACTGGCCCAAAGCCAACTCCGTAAACCATGCACTTGTTCGTAGCAGTTCATGGCGGGAACATGATCCATTAAGCAAGCCCGTAACCACCCATTTTAAATCATTCAATAGAAAATGAGAGGTTACATGTCAATCAATTTGGTTCGGGGGTCCGATATGCGATCAGACTTGCAAACCCACAAAATACAGAATTATGAAAATGAATGCCAATACTGTTCTAGTCCATATGGGTTGCCTGATATGTATTAACTCATTGATTCTCGAGATCAATATAACCCCAAAATAAAACATGAAAACACATTTTATTTACTGCTGATTTGCGAGCTTGAGACTGTTGTGCAATTCATTCTAATGTCTGTCATCGCTTTCCCTGTTTGCATTTACAGTGCTGTGAATAGGCGTTTATCCCCCTTGCGGGTCCTCTCTAGCACTCGTAGGATTTTCTCCTTCATTTACCATTTACGGGTGTGAAACATTTTGCGGCCTTGGGGAACTGGAGCAATTGAATGGCGATTTTAGCCATCGTAACTCTTGCGGCCGTGAATGACTAAAGGCTTCGGAAGTTTTCAAGGCCGTAACCAGTAACCCGTTCGGAGCACGCAAAAAAGACGCCAATTGAATTGCGAATTAACTTGTGCCCTCACTTACAGACTACAGTAACTTGCGATAGCTCAATTGAAATGGGATCATATTTATTTTTTTCATTGTGCAGCGGTCCTTAAAACAAACACATTAAAGAGTTAATACAGTGGTAAAATGAGTCATATGTTGCTTAAAGCCCTATTAGCACAAGTATATACAATTTTGTATATCAAGCCTCTATGCTAAGATGCTGCCATGTTGTCTTCACCCCCGCCCCCCATCAGAGTGTGTGGGGGCAAGCAGCAAGCTGTGAAACTCCATATTGCAATTTCTAGTGAACATGGGCCTGAAGATTATACCAGGATAGGTATAAACTGACTCACTGCACTTTATGTCAATCCCTCTATTTTTTCTCTAGAAGAAGAAATGATAGTTATTATTTTCGTTCTGAAGTTTATGTTAACAGGCATTTGTTTCTTAAACCACAGGAAAACCACACTACAATATCCAAGAGCTTTTCAGTGAAAAGATAATTATCAGTAAACTTAAACATGAGAGCCCTGTGATATTTGAGGACCAGATTATAGGGTTCTAGAAACTGACAAGTAAATGCACGCTAAACTATTTTTCCATTTTTTCCATGGTACTGCATACATATATTAAATGTGCTACATTTTTTCCCTCTGTTTGACGTAGATTTATAGTAGAAAAAGGTCTGCATCAGTGCAGGCTTGGCAATATATTTTGCCTCTGGAACAATGCCACGATGCAGAATTTGATACTTCTAGCTTTAATGTGTAGATCTTACAAATCACAAGCTAATAGCAACAGGACAGCTCGAAAATAACTTGATATGTTACTGATAATAGGTTTGTGTTTGAAATGTCTCTTTCACCAACAACTTAATAGAAAAAAAATGTTTTATTTTTTCATGCATGGCCATTTACAGTAAATTATTTTGAACAATAAAATACAATGTAGAATTGAGAAAGAATCACAATTTCTAAACTGTTCTTTTTTGATGTGTGACATATGTATTTACATAATTGACAATCTGTGCAGTAGTTGCCTTTTGTGGTACATTATAGATCTGCGTTATGTTAATTATTCAGTGCATTATGGTTGCAATTGGGATCCACTTAGTGAAATCATGTGACTTAAAGAAATGCTGTAAATCAAGAAATACTTCACTTGTTTGTGTAGAATGTAACAAATTAGCAACATTAACAGCTATCTAAGCCATATACCTAAACCGTGTAGCGAGATTTTTTTCTCGTTTTAGGTATCTATCAATTGAGGAAACAGGGGTGAGGTAGAGGTGATGGCGTGCAGTCTTAGCAGGAGAATGTTGCATCAATAAATGCAAGCCCTGCTCTCCTGATATGTAAACCATTATGGATGATACAACAGTGCAAAACTTACGGCAATAAAATTTGAAGCCTGGCAATGGTGTTTGTCACACATTGCGGGCCTCTCCCCCCTCTACTTTACTGGCCTCGCGATGAGTGCCTTTGACGCTCATCACAGGCCTCGCAATGAGCGCCTCTCCACCCCTCTACGTCTCACACCCTCTACTTGATGGGAGGCACTCATTGCAAGCCTCTCCCCCCCTCAACCTTACTGGCCTTGTGATGAGCGCCTTCATTGTGAGCCCCCTCTATTTCCTCTCCCTCCCCTTTGTGTCTTTCCCCCTCTCCATCCCCTGTGTCAGTTCCCTCCGTCTCCCTCCACTGTGTCTCTTCCACCCTCCTCTGTGTCTCTTTCCCCCCCTATCCTCCCCTGTGTCTCTTCCCCCCTCCCTCCCCTGTGTCTCTTCCGCCCGCTCCCTCCCCTGTGTCTCTCTCCCCCCCTCTGTCTCTTCACCCCGTCTCCGTCCCATGTGTCTCTTTTCCCCCTCTCCCTTCCCTGTGTCTCTTCCCCCCTCTCTCCCCTCTGTCTCTTCACCCCCGTCTCCCTCCCCTGTGTATCTTCACACCCTGTGTCTCTTCCCCCTGCCCCCTCCGCCGTGTCTCTTCTCCACTCCTGTCCCTTCCCTGTGTCTATTCCTCCCCTCCTCTCCTCCCCTGTGTGTCTTCCTCCCCTCCTCTTCCTCCCCTGTGTCTTTTCCCCCTCCCGTGTCTCTCTCCCCCATCCTCTCCCTCCCCTATGTCTCTCTTCCCCCGTGTCTCTCTTTCCCCTCCTCTGTGTTTCTCTTCTCCCCTTTGTCTCTCTCCCCCCGTGTCTCTCTTTCCCCTCCTCTCATGTTTCTCCCCCACTCCTCTCCCTCCCATCTCTCTCCCCCACTCCTCTCCTGTGCCTCTCCCCCACTCCTCTCTCCCGTGTCTATCCCCCACTCCTCACCCTCCCGTGTCTCTCCCCCACTCCTCCCCAACTTTAATACTGCTGGCGCGTGCTCATGCGCACGCACCCATTGTCCAGTTCGCTCTTCCTGCCCGCTCGTGCACGCGCGCCACCGGATCAGGGAGTATGGAGCAGGGAGGGCCGCGGGGCTGATGTGGCGCAATGAGCGATTATGGCGCTCATCGCGAGCATCAGTGGGGCATGGCAGGGGGAGTTGTGAAACTGCGAGTTGTTGTCAGTTGCAGCCCTCGCATTGCGACATTGCGACAACTCGCAGTTTGACAATGATTATATGTGATAACTTTCTGGCTATTACCCTGCCTAATTATGCTCTTAGTTAGACTCAATATTTTCACACAAATATATGATTTTCATTGTACAGTGGTAATTTAATGTGTGTATATTACACCTATTAAACTGGATTTCCCATTATACCAGCAAGTTGTGGCACTTGGACAGCAAGAAATCAAGGCATGAAATTGGAAATTCTCCCCCATGAATTTCTTCCCTTCCTTCTTTTTCTTATCCCTCATTCACTTCCCATACATATTTCAGTCCACCCCTTACCTTTTCATTTATTCTCTTTTCTGTTTCTTTTTCCTGGCTTTATTTTTTCCTTTTCGTGCTCTTATTTTATAGACTTTTCTTTCTATATTATTACACATTTTTGTCTCTCCCTTGTTACCCTATCTTTTCTATATATTTTTATGGTGAGTCTCTTAGAATCGTGAGCAATAATCAACCCAGGACATGTTATAACATTAACTGAACATAAAATAAAACTTTATATAACATTTAACGTATATATTGTAGTGGGGAAAATAAATGTTGCTGTAATTTCAATAGGTCATGTAACAATTCTGGCAATTTCCAATGGTCTATGACCTCAGGTGGAACCTGCAAAGGGAGCAGCTGCACTCAGTTCCATATGCTCTCATATCGGAATCCTCCTGAATGGATTATTTTCTGGCATGAAAAGAGATCTTTACAAAATTCTTCCAGTATCAGCTAAATAGTTACAGAAAGTAAGATAATATATTCTACTCATGAAGCTGACAGAATTCTAAGCTTAATGTTGAGGATGGAAGTCACCAGACAATTAAAGAGACATGGAGTGTTTCCAATTTTTAACATTAAAATAAACTACGCAACATCATTTTATTAACAAGTGCTTAACAGCTCACTGAAACATTCCAAATAGTCCCTGCAAATGTCCACTCTCTGTAGCTCATGCATACCCTGTTTCTATAGTACTAGATGTATGAGCCAGTTGCAGACTGTGTCTCAGCAGCATGTTGCTGAATTGTTTATTTTAATACTAATAGGCGGGAACACTCAATTCCCCTTAAAGAAGAATGAGCAACTAAGTGTATATTTGTTTCATGTGCTATTCTTGTGCTAATAATACAGTAGACTTTCCGGCACCCACAGTTATCCGGCACCCACAGGGATTGGTAGATGTTGGATAAATGTAGTTTCTGGCTGCTTGAGAGTGACTATTAAAAGAGGCCTAGATTAGCGGCACTGCTTAGTATATTTGTCAGTGAGGGCTGTTCTAGCAGCAGCAGCTTTCACTCCTCACTTACACACAGGTACGTTCGACTGGAGGGTGCGGTGCTGAACCCGGGGAATGTAACGCCAACACTGCCCTGGCTCAGTCACACATGCCTGTCTGCTTCTAGGGAAAACTGAATTGCAGAGACGTACAGTGGATGAAATCTAGGTGCCTGTAAGCTGTTTGTGGCAAGACAACCTGGCTCCTAGCATTTGTTGAGCCCTGGAATATAACATTTTTATTTAAAGTACAGTATTCAAGTCTTTTTCTGGTTGCTTGAGAGTTCTTGTTGTTTGAGATCTGGTTAACTGAGAGTCTACTGTACTTACATTTTCTTACATCTCCCATATTTATGATGTCTTTAGTACATTGACCTCTATATGTAACTGATTGCTATTTTGTAAGCATTCTTACTATGCTATAAAAAAAAAAAAGATAAAACCTGTTTGACTTTTATTTTTTTTTATTATGGGATTTAATGTTTACATGTATAAGTTATTATTATTACTAGTAATCTGCCCTCCATAAATGACCTTATCATAAAATGTTATCTTCGATTGTCTATGCTCTCTCTCTCTGTTCTGAAGTCAGTTAATGCGTATGGTGTTTCTGCCTCTACATGATGGAACCATATCGACACAGGAGAAAAAATTGTTATGTAAATACAAACTGGAGAGTTCTACTTGTGTCTGTCAAAAGAGCTATTGGAGAGTGCCCTTGCACAATGACCTTTAAGATGGGCCTCGAAAATGAGGAGAGTATGGACATATCAGTGTGATACTTATTACAGGGATATACAATTTGGTGGAGGAAAGGTCGAAACACCCTGAGATTATTTTAGTTGGTCCAGGTTCAACTAAATTACTAAGGCCCTCATTCAATTGCGATTTGGCCAATTGAATAGTGCTCTAAATAAGCACATAACATATTTTTTTTAAATACGTTTTTAGTTAGTGAAAACCTTGCTATTGGATAGATGTTTACTAACTAAAAACTTCTTTAAAAAAATATGTTATGTGCTTATTTAGACCCCTATTCAATTGGCCAAATTGCAATTGAATGAGGGCCTAAGTCAATAACAAACTGCTGCTCACTCTGACATCATCAGTGCAGGGACCACTATAATTTGGTAAAACTTCACATGCTTGTAAAGTATGTAACAAAATAACAACATTAGCAGGTACACAAGATAGGAATATTAATGCATCTAAAAAAAATACTACATTTAGTTGACTCTGATTGTATCAAGTGGAATTCCATCTTGCACTGCTAGGGCCTCATTCAATTGCAATCTGGCCAATTTAATAGGGCTCTAAATAAGCACATAGCATATTTTTTTTAAATAAGTTTTTAGTTAGTGAAAACCTTGCTTTTGGATAGATGTTTACTAACTAAAAACTTCTTTAAAAAAATATGCTGTGTGCTTATTTAGAGCCCTATTCAATTGGCCAAATCGCAATTGAATGAGGCCCCTAGTCTGTAGTATGAAAATGGTGTATTTAACAGAAGTAAACACAGAGCTCATCTGCATTCAAAGTTCCTCCCACTACTCTCAAGTTTCTAATCCTTTTACAAACAAAGACAGAATCTCCCTCATCATTAAAATAAAACTAATTACAATAGTTAAAAGTTAAATTCAGCAGTTATTTAATTTAAACTGTGAAAAAAAAAAAACATTTTGTCCATTATCAAGTCAAGATGTTAACACATTGTATTGTTAAACCTGATAGCCAGAGAAGATATTTATGGAGGAACTAGTGAAGCCTTGTGGATAAAAATAAATATCGGAGGTACAAATCCCAAAAAATATTGGTAGGAACATGCTATAACTCTTACAAAATATGTCAAACAATTTGAAAAGTGAAGATTCATATGCTATAAATTATTTGTCATATTTATACATGTCATATATATATATTCTTGTTTAGCCTCAATATTGGGATAATATAAAGCAAGATGACAGCATGTGGCCTATCAATAATCTATCAATAATCTATTATTGATTATTGATTATTCTTACAAACATTACATTAAAAACTAAACCTATCTCAGTCAGATGTGGCTATGTACATGTATGTTGATGGTGTGCACTATAAATGGTTCTCAACATTACTGTGAAGAGGTCCTTCATTCTGGCCAAGTACCTCCTGTTGTACCTCTCAATTCTTCATACCTCTCAATTCTTCAGCAGCTCTCTATATAAGCATATGTTGTGTTCCTATTGGATCTTCCTGTTCAGTTCTTCCTCTGCCTTTGATGTGGGTGGCTGTGGGGCAGTGGCCAATGCTGCCAGCATGATGGTGGTGGCAGTGGCCTTGAGGTAGGTTCTGGGGTGGTTGCTGGCAAAGGAGCCAGTGATGGTGTGGGGGAAGGTAGTTGACGCGGCGACCAAGACCCCTGCCCAAGATCAGTATAGACTGCTTCTCTTCCACTGTGAGCTGGAGGGGGCTAAAGTCTTATATTGTCTCACGACTTCTTCTCCATGTGTGTTCTTTATCCCTGTCCTCCTTGCCAATGTCCTCCTTCTTTGGTTGCTCATGCTGTTTAATCCCTAGTGGAGCTGTGGAAGAGGAATAACAGATATTTCATTTTTCATGCTTATAATTACAAGATTATTCAGTTTTTGTCCATTGGGTTATTAACTATAGATTGCATAGGTAAGGATTGTAAGTGAATTCCGATGTCATGGTTCAAATGTACCCTTGATTCGGCTTCAGAATTATGTTGCACCAGTGAAGATATGAACCCTATATTCCATATTATTACTATCAAACTCCCAGCAGACATTCAGTCACATTCAATTGCCAGCTCGCAACTTACTCGACGACTGCCGCATTTCAGCAAGTGAGCTGCGAGCTGTGTTTCCCCTCCGTTTCCGAGGCAATTCAAATAGCCAAGGCCAAGACCCGCCGCCCGAGATTTTAAATTGGAAACCCATGTTTCCGACGTAAGCAGAGCTGAGCTTGCGAGTGCAAGCTCGGAGCTGCTGCTCACTGTCAGCCAATAGGAGCAGAGGCCGTCATCATGACAGCAGGAAAACCAGTAAGTGCTTCCGGAGGCTCCCTACATTAAACCCTGCTGCAGGGGTCCCAATCGGGACCCCTGCAGTGTCCCCAAATTGGGACCCCCACTAAATTGAAAAATGTCAAATTCACCACCGCAAGTCCTTAAAGGGCCTGCGACACACTAATAGTTAAGCCCGGCACCTAACATTAAGGTGAGCAGTGCAATGAGCGCCTTTTACACTCATTGCAGCCTAAGTGCCTCGCTTTGCGAGGCTCGCAAGTGTGTTACCTACATATCAAACGTCCACAATATCGCAAGATTCACAACTATATATGTGATGTTGTGTTTATTTTCTATTTGAAATTTCTTTTGGACGCCGGATCTGCAGCAATGAAGGTTGGGCCCATATGCTAAGTCCCATGTGCCTCAACTGCTCGCCTCGCTTTCGATACGAGCAGTGCAATAAGCGCCTTTGGCGCTCATTGCAGCCTAAGTGCCGTGCTGTCGATGGCTCGCTTCGCGAGGCTCACGAGTGCGCTGCCAACATTGTAAGCGTCACTAACATCGGAAGATCCACAACTATATATGTGATTTTGTGTTTATTTTCTATTTGATGTCTCTTTTTTTCCTAGGGGTGCCGGACACACGGAACTGCGACAATGAAGGATGGGCCCATATGCTAGGGACAAAGGCCAGAAACTCGTTGTCACATTTGGGCAAGGTGAGTGGCCTTTATTACCCTATTGTAGGTTTAGTGAGGGGGTGTTTTTTTCAGATTTAGGTATTTTTAGTGTATGTATATAGGGGTAAAATTTAATGTATTTAGGGGTTAATTGATAGTAGTTAGGGGTTAAATTGATTGTAGTTAGGGGTTTAATTGAATGTAGTTAGGGGTTATATTAATTGTATTTAGGTCCCAATTAGGCCAGTTATGGTTAAATAGGCCCAGTTAGGGTTAGATAGGCCCAGTTAAGGTTATATAGGCCGGGTTAGGGTTAGATAGGCCCAGTTAGGGTGAAATAGACTCACATAGGGTCACGTGCTTAGTGATAGGGTTAATAAGGTATGGTGAGGGTTGAATATGGTTAATTACTTAGATGGGGTTAATTAGTTAGAGGGGAGTTTATTACTTAGTGTGGGGTTAATTAGTTAGAGGGGGGCCTTAATAGTCTAGAGGTGGGATTTAAAGGGATATGTAAGTTCCCTGGATTATGAATGCATCTGATAGAGGAGAATTAATATTATATATAAAAAAATGCATAAAAAAATACCAAAATAAACATTGAAATACATACCTTGAAGAAAGCAAAATCTATTGTAATTTCTGACAGTTTAAAATGAAGGTTAACACCCCCTCCAATTTGTTTTGGCCAATCCGGTTAGATGAAAGATTTGAGACATAGCACTGTGTTAGTTGCTATGGCAACAGCACACAGCATAGTCAGAAAGCAGGGATGAGCAAGCAAGAGCAGGTAAATAGTGGGTTAATATTGTTACCTGGATGATGCATGCTGATTGAGTGGGGGTCAGGCAGTTGTGTAGACACCCCCTGGGAGTGTCAACATAATCATTAGAGGGATTTTTAGATCTTAGCAAAAAAAAATGTATGAGATGTGTTGCATACACATAGGCTGCTTTTTGCCCATAGAGTGCAGAAATGTATTAATCCAGCAAGCTTTGATATCCCTGTAATAGTCTAGAGGGGGGGGGGGGGTAATACTGTAGAGGGGGGGTTAATAGTGTAGTGTTTAGACTTTGTGTCTTGAGGGTCCTGGAGGATCCTCATGGACCTTACAGTGTTGATATAGGGGTTAATAGTGTCCCTTTTAAGGGTCCATATAGGCCCCTATGAGAATGATTGGGCTAATTGGTGGCTCATGGGGCTCTGTATAGAGCCCCATGAATGACAGGGATAATTAGGGGCTTGTGGGGCTATGTATTGAGCCCCATGAATGACGGGGTTAAGTAAGGTTTTGTGGGGCTCTGTATAGAGTCCCATGAGTGACAGGTTAATTAGGGGAGCCCCATGAGAATTTTGAATGCACCGAGGGACCCCCGCTGCAAGGTTTAATGTAGGGACCATGCAGGGCTCCCGTTGGGGCCCCCTAGCATTTGGGGGGTTAATATTAGGTGCCGGGGGGGTACTTACAGTACCCCAGCTGCCGGCCTTAACTATTAGTGTGATGCAGGCCCTTTAAGGAACTGCAGCAGGGAATTTAAACTTTTTAAATGCAGCGTGGGTCCCCCAGCATGGGGTTAATGTGGGCACAATGCAGGGTCCCGATTGGAACCCCTTACATCATTGGGGTCTCATGTCGGAGTGTGGGGGTGTTGTTAGGTGCAGTGGGAACATTCAGAGGACCATACTTTAGGGCTTCTAAAGCCCTTGCGAGTCCTCCTCAGCACATGTAGGACCTCGTCCTGCTTTTGCAATTTGCAAGCTGGTATCGGGCAATTGAATAGGGATTTTCGATTTCAGCCCTGCGAAAGTGAAAGATAAAAGGCTTCAGAGTGGTGTAAGCTCCTAGTTGCACGCAGGGATGAAAATCAGAACCCGATCCGAGCTAGCAAAAAGGCGCCAATTGAATAGGGAACTTGCCTGCGAGATCCACTTGTGAAAATTTGCAGCAATTGAATGAGGCTAAATATTATTATCTCTCCTTTATTTTTATGTGTGTTTCAGGGCAACATGTTTAGACATTCATGGCCATCAGCTAAATTCTATATGTGATATATATATGGCAGCTAAGTTACAGAGCCATTGCTATGTGACGTAGGCCATACAATCTTTGTTACTTTATAGAGCTGTGTGTTGTGCCCTAAACTACTCTAAACATAATACAATTATTTGTTATTAAACATAACATAACTTAGCGCAATTCTGATTTCTCTTTTGAAACACAAACATTTGTAGTGAACCACATTGTTTTTACTCTTTGAAACTTTAAACTCTCCAAAGCTTTTTAATCCTACTCAACCGTTAATTTGTTAGAACATATTTAGAAGTGATAAGGATAATGGCAGAAGAAGAGGAAAAGTATGAACCTGATTCAATTGCAAGCCCACATCTCGTGGGATACAGGCCGTATGTCTGCGGGCGTGCTGAGGGCTTCTGTTCGTCTCAGATTCCGGTGCTATTCAATTGAAGGAGCCCGAAAGTTACGGGCCGAAAGCCGACTCTGTAAACCATGCACTCGTCTGTAGCAGTTGAGGGCGGGAATATGATAAATTAGGCAAGACCGTAACCTCTCAAAACAGCCAATAGACAATGAGACTGACATCATTACATCAGAAAAACATGGAGGTTACATGTCAATCAATTAGGTTGGGGGTTAGATATGCAATGGGACTTGCAAACCCTCAAAATACAAAATTATAAAAATGAATGCCAATGCTGTTCTAGTCCATGTGGGTGGCCTGATATGTATTCCCGAGATCAATATAACGCTGAAATGAAACATAAAAATAAATGTATTTTACTGGCAATTTGCGAGTTTGAGACTGTTGTGTAATTAATTCTAATGTCTTTCATCACTTTCCCCAGTTATTTACAGTGCAATATTGATTTTTTATTTGCATTTACAGTGCTGCGGACAGGGATTAAACCCCCTTGCGTGTCCTCTCTAGAACTCGTAGGATTTTCTCCTTCATTTGCCGTTTATAGGTGTCAAACCATTTGCGGCCTTTGGGAATTGGAGCAATTGAATATCGATTTGTGATTTTAGCAATCGTAACTCTTGCGGAAATGAAATATCAAAGACTTTGGGAGGCTGTAAGTTTCGGGTTTAACCATCCCAAAGTTTTCAAGCCTGTAACCCTAAACACGTAAAAAGACGCCAATTGAATAGCAAATTAACTTTTGGTCTCACTTACGGGCTCAGGCAACTTGCAATTGCTCAATTGAATTGGGCTCTATATCTTTATGTTAAACCTGATTTATTGTTATGTGTTTTTCAGGGCAACATGATTAGACAGGAATGGTAGTGGTTGTGGATATTCTGCCACTCGACTTCTTCCCACACATAACATTCCAACACTGTCACATGATCACCATCTGCGAGTCTTGTACAGGCAGCTTCCTCAGCCATCTTCCTCTTGACTATGGCATGGCAGTCATTATAATTTTGTTTCACATTGTTGACCTCTAGTTCTACACCTTGCCCCCTTACCAGCCCATATCTCTTGGCCTCCAGGGAGTGTATGTGACCAGTCATGGGTTGTGTTCAGGAGGACACTAAATTCCTCCCGGGAGTAATTAGTGGCCCTAGGTTTTTCATCAGACTGGATATCTGTAATGAGCCACCTCCCCATTATTGCCCCTCCTCTCACCACTAAGCTCAGGGCCTCACTTGCCAGCCATGCTTCAAAGACACCTGCACTGGATGGTGGGCCTATCTCTGTGTTCTCTCCACTCATCTTTCTCACTCCTCCTCTGTTCCTCACTACCCTTCCCCCTTCACTTTTACTCCCTCTTTCCTCATCTCCCTCCCGCTCTTAAGCTACTTCCATGACCTTGCTTGTCTGGCTCTTTCCCAGTTATTTGTTTGTCTGGCTCCATCCCAGATCTACAAGAGAAAAAAGACAAATTCACCCAGTCAATTATGGTTAATGTACCTTATCACTAATAGTATTTAGAATCATATAAAAAGAAGCATACTAGAAAATGTTCATGTTCATTCCAAAAGGTTTATACCAATACATAAGGCTAATAAGTTAAAGGACTTCTCCAACAAACACTAAGAAAATGTCCCAGTTTTCTGAACCTCTGGTGTGGCATCTCTGGAACCGAGAGTTTTGTTTACATTTTAATTGTCACTGTTTTTAATGAATGTAATATTTGAAATCAGCAATAATAACAGTTTTAACTTTAAGCTCTATTCCTCTTTCAGTGTGTGACCTGTTGGGAAAGATAGATGGTTGTTTTGGTACATTAAATATTACTTTCTCTTGTCTATTTGACCCCTTGGGGGATATGGATATTTGTTTAATACCTACACTTAATTTGCTTGGGGTAAGAGTTACTAGCCTTATGTATTGGTATAAGTCTTTTGGAATGATAATGAAAATAGAGATCTTTTGGAATGATAATGAAAAGAGAGATTGACCTTTAATGGATTGCACTAGTTTTTCTAGTTTGCTTTTTGACATACGTTTTCTAAATAATTAGAATTCAAATTTTTAAATTCAACATCAATTTATAGACAAAAATGTACTTTTTTTTTGATAAAATAACGTTTATTGATAATAACAAAACTGAAATATTCTAATTATATAAATTATCAGAATAATTTGTAGATATCAATAACCAGCCAGGTTAAAAACAATTAGCAACACATTAGATTTTATAAAATATAATCATCACAGCATCTTTACCAAACAGAAATATATGATATTAAATCAAAATCTTTATAATAAAAATATTCTAACAAATGATCCATATCAGATATATAGTAAAAAAAATATATAGCAAGTCTGAGAAATAAGAAAAACAATATAAGCCAATAATGAAAATAACCAATACCAAAGAAGTAACCAGATTATAATGCTAAACGTTATATATATATATGGGCTTCATAACAAAGGCGGTGAATACATATGCACATGCCAATTTTCTGTTTTCTATTTCTAAAAAATAGTTTTATGTATATATTTTTCTCATTTCACTTCACCAACTTAGACTATTGTGTTCTGATCCATCACATAAAATTCAGATTAACAAAACATTGAATTTAAGGCTGTAATGTAAAAAAAATAGGTAAAAAGTCAAGGGGGTTGAATACTTTTGCAAGGCACCGTATATATATATATATATATATATATATATATATATATATACTATATATATATATATATATATATATATATATATATATATATATATATATATATATATATATATATATAAACTGTCCCCACATTCAGTCTCCACATTCAGCACATCTGTGACACCTGGAAAAAAGGAACTTAACCAGACCCTCCCACTCCCCTATTGTCCCCTGAATCTGCTGTGGCTCAGTTCTCTGGCTCCCTGGATGCATCCTCATGTTTTGGGCACTCTGTATTCCCTTCTCTACCTCATACTGTCTCCAGACAGCAAAGCATGAGAGAGCAAGGACAAGGTGAGATATAAGCCTGCAACTGTGAGTTTTGTTTAAATCATTATTTCCTGTTCTGCCACCATGGACAGATATATGCTGTGTCTATACCTTGAAGATATATCCTTCTAAGAGGTACAGTGTGATTGTAACACTGGGCCATCTCTACCTGGATCCTATAAATAGAGAGTTAGACTGGCCTTCTGTGTTCAGACCCAGCATATTCCTGATTTAGGATTCATATGGTATTTGACCTTCACTTGTTGTTTTGATTTCCCTTATGATGTCTTCCTGCACCTGACCCCTGGAATGATGGGCTTTGCCTTTGTCCTTTGCTTCTCTGGCCTCATCGTACAGATTTATCTGCTTTTGTGGCTCCATCCAACAGTATACTTGCTTATCTGGCTTCATCCAACAGATTTACCTGCTTGCTCCATCCCACATGCTACCTGCTTTACCAGCTTCTCTGGCACCATCCCAGAGCTACCTGATTGTGTCTCTCCATATCAGGGCTACCTGCTTGTCTGGCTCCATCCCATAGATATCTGTTTGTCTCCAGGTGCTACCTGATCCTCACTAGCAGCACCTCCTGCACTTGTGGTCGCACCTGTATATGGTCTGCCAGAACCTCCTGCTACTGGACTCCTATTTGTTCTGTCTCTTTACTTATAATTTGTACAAATACATTTCCAGTGTTTTTCTGAATTACTTTATAATGAAGATGATATTAGTTACCTACCTTATTATTTTGATTTTAGATAAGAAAAAACTGCATTAATGTATTATTATATTATTTGTATGACACATTAACATATACACCTACACATATAAGCCAATGCCTTTAAAATTCTATAAGGTACTTAAAGCAACAGAGGCAGCTCCATGCATATAAGCACTGTAAGCACATAAAATAGTGCCGTATACACTCTTTTTATAACGATCAAGAGTTATTTATGTACAGTAAATATGTTACTAAATAATAACTAAATGTGGAATCAGTTTAGAAAATATCTCATACAGAGAGTTGATGTGATAAAAATAAGACAAACAAATTGAATAAGGAGAATGTGTGTAAGTTATGCCTCAGTAGAATAGCAGCCATGTTTCTGGTTGCATTGGAACAATTTCAAAATATATATTATAAAAAGGGCTTCTTATGAGAAAAACATGAGTAAAACATTCTCAAAAATGAATTGTGTCAATGTATGTATTACACAATATGCATTGTTATACAAGTGTTATACAAGTGTTGTAAATTGTTGAAAATGAATGCCGGACTGTTTTTTTCCTAATTGATTGGCTAGCTGCATAGTGTATGTGAATATTTTCACATATTTAACAAAGAAAATTATCTTTCAGTGGAGATAGGAAACAAATTGGCCATCAGGTGTTCACATAATATGTACATAAAAGCCTTATGCCATGCCATATCTTTATTTGAAAAAAAATCTATTAAAAGCGAGCCGTACATATAAATCTTTTTTTTTTAACTTTTTTAAATCATAGTTTATAAGGCCTTATTCCAGGCCACCTTAAACTGCTTAAACCTGTTTGACACTACCACTTTTACTAAAAAGTTGTGCCAGTTATGTACTACTCTTTTAGAATATAGTACTTTCTAACATTACCACCAAATGTTCCATCCTCCAAATTTGAAATTAAAATTGTTTTGCTGTATTTTAGAAAACTCTTTTATATATTTGAAATCTTTTATGGTTTGAATTTTCTCATTTCTGTCCTTCAAGAGTCAATGAAGTCTTTTACTTTAGATGGTGTTGAATGATGTAGAGAGTGTGAAATTTAAATGTAAAAGGTGTTAATGCTACTAAATATCATTCACTAGCAGCCATAGACAAACATTTGCATTGAGACAAGAAAAAAAATTACATTTGAAAATGGAATTTTTAGCATGAAAACATAACATTTGTTTGCAGTGTTTGGTGAACTTCTGCCATAAATGGCTAGAAATTTGTATAAGACTACATAAGGTCACTTGACCATAACTGACCATTTAAAATGCATTTAATCTGAGAGCTGACCACATGCACAAGTCCCATTAAGCATGCTCAATAAATTATTTTTTTTTAACAAAAATGTATATCTAAAACACTGTTTAAATCACATATATATCAGTCTCTGGATTTCACTAGGAATATAATATGCTATGTATCTTATTTGTATACTTTATTTTATTAAGAAGTGCTTACAAACTCAGTTTTCTGCCTAAAATCTTGCAAATAGTTCCTAACTGGTTTCTTTCTACAGTTTTTTTAGTTTCCACATGTAATTATTATAGTACTTTATCAACATTATAACCCTGTGATATATATCTATCTCTCATATGCATTAAGGTGCTGCAAATCCCAAAGGGCCAAAGTAAGTCCATTTTTTGTTAAATCTTTTTTTAGTTCACCATTAATTAACATTAAAAATTAGGCACTGCGGGTAACCTGGAGCTTGCTCTGTAGGTTAAGGGTTACAATCTCATAACCACTGCATCCCATGTCTAATTAGAGTTTTATCAGTTGAATTGCTTGTATTGTTTTCAGCATGGTTAGGACAATGAGAGAGGTAGGAGGGGTATAGCAGCAGCCAGAATCAGATAGATTGTGTTTTTAAATTATATTTTCTGGCTAAAGCTTTGCTCATCTTTACATATGTATTCATTTAAAGTCAATTAATGATGAGCAAAAAAATGATTTAACATGAAGATTTAACACTGGCACCTTAAACAAAACCCATAATAGATTGTGTTTTTAAATTATATTTTCTGGCTAAAGCTTTGCTCATCTTTACATATGTATTCATTTAAAGTCAATAAATGATGAGCAAAAAAATGATTTAACATGAAGATTTAACACTGGCACTTTAAACAAAACCCATCATGACACAGCATGTAAAATATTGTACATACAAATACAATATAGGCCAAAGTAAAGAAAAGGCTGAAGCAAGCTATGCAACTGAACCTTTAACAATTCTATTTGTGACACAATTAAGAATGAAACCTGAAAAGTTTCTTGTATAGCACTTTTTGATCATTGATAAAGCTACAGAAGGAGTAACGAAACGAGTTTGGTCTTTATACAGTACATCATTTCATACAATTGATTTTATTGATGTAAATTTTATTAGAGTTTTTATGATTATCTACTACATTCAATGAGAATGCTATATATATTTTGATGAATCAAATAAAATAAAATATGAAAGCTGTATGCCCATCAAGATTTGGCTGTTCTTTCTAATCTCTTTTATCCAAAATGGAAATCCCCATACCCCCTACAGACAATCAGTTGATATCATTTTATATATATATATATATATATATATATATATATATATATATATATATATATATATATATATATTGTTCCCATAAGTGATCTTTTAGTATAGACAAGTAGTCTGGAGGAAAATAGCATATTTTACCCATTGATTAGCACTATATTTGTAAGTGTACAAAAGCATCAAATAAGAAGTTGTTCCAAACTGCCAAGAAGCAAGAACAGAGATCAAGGAAAAATCTGTGCAAATTATATCTACCTCATGTCATGAGGTATTAACATGTGAGTGGAACATCAGACTATTTTTGATGCTGTGGTTTTACACACATTTTTTGTTATACAACAGATCTGCACTTGGAGGTGGTGCACTGTTTCTCTCTCCCTTCCCCTTTTTTTCTGATTTTAAATATGTAAACTGAGTTATGATCAAGTCAAGTAATATACAACTTTTGTTCAAATTGAGGACTGTGTTGGTATTCATATGACTTTTAGAATGTATTCAAAATGTAATAATTAACCCAATCAGCCTTATAAATATAAATCTTGTGATAGGTTTGGTGAATTATGTGCAATATGTACATAAGTCAATGCTACTCATTAAGAAAATCGTAATATTCAGTGTGAAATGTATTGTGCATATGCTACCTTTCGGTTAAGTGTGAAGTTGAATAGGGCAACGTTTAAGTAGAAACAACCTGCTATGGTGAAGGAGAATAGTTTTTATGTTTTGTACTTTGCCAGATTATGGGCTCCATTCCATGGTTTCCGTGGGGACATTTGTGAGTAAAGTTTTTTTTACAAATGACTACCTAGCAATCACATCACACATAAAAATCACCCCTAGATGATCTGCCTGCTCAGTGATGTAGATTTTTAATTGTATGTACACAGGCAATAGGATAGGTATCGGTGTAACAGGGGTCCTTACATGACTACTGTGGATGTGGGGTTAATTTTAAATGCCACATGGGTCCTTTCTTGCGAAGTGGTTTATATAGATAGAAAGGGGAAAGGGGGGTTGAAAGGGATAATGTAGTGTGTATACACTCTGCAACATTGCTATCTAGACTACTGAGATTCAGACTGCCTACAGGCTGCCTACACATGTTATGGCCATAGAGCAATGGGAAAACAGCCGAATGCATTACTTTTTTGGTTCTGTATATAGTGAGGAATCACTTCAGCAGCAAAAAAAAAAAAAAAAAAAAAAAGGAGTACTTTCTTGTTACATAGGGCCTCATTCTATTACCGGCCGTAAATCGGCCGTAAGGCTGCGATTCCTTACGGGGGTCCTGTTAACTCGCGATTCTATTATACGGCCCCGCAAGGATCTCCTCTTACGGCCAGCCGCATATCTTGGAACCGGCCGTAATCTCAGAAATCTAAAAACGCAAAAATAAATTCAAGCCTGCACTGTACAGCTCTGTAAATGCTAGGGATCATATTGGGGGACATGAGGATTTACTCTCAAGCTTGCACATCAGCCCAAACCCGAGTTCAAATTAACTGTTTATTTTCCGGCTGCGGCGTGGGCGGGTCTGAAGTGCTCCAAGCACTCTGGACTTTTTACATGGATATTTTACGGATATTAAAAATAAAATATTTTACGGATTTGAGTATAGGATAATTATGTGCTATTTTTTCTAACACCTAAAATCCCTTTATAGTCTTCTCAAAGTGCAGGATGGCTTTATTTGAGCTATTTTATGTGCTTAATTGGTGCTAGCGGGACCTCTTTCCTGCAAGTAAGCTGCGGTTAGTTTTTAGCCTTGCAGAGAGGGTTCCCGGAGCAATTGAATTGCAAATAGGAATTTCTTACGGCCGAAGCTCTTGCGGCCGTTTTAGATCAAAGGCTTTCCTCTGGCGCGAGCGGCCGCAAGAGATAGCAAGGCACCGGCCGCAAGCCTGCCGGAGTCCCCGGCCGTAAGGGAATAGAATAGCCGAATAGCTTGCGGCCGGTCCTTGCGGCCCCGCAGCGGCTGCGGCCGCTAATAGAATGAGGCCCATAGTATTTAAGGTTGAAAAAAGACTTTCAGTCCATCAAGTTCAACCTTTTAAGATCTCCTCTGATCTGCAATATGATTATTATATAACTATTAATTAATTAGTTGGATATAAAAAATAAAACAAATAAGTAATTCCCTCCTGATCCCAGACACCGGCGACCAGACTTCTCCCTGGATCAATACTGCCTCTCTAATTGTCCATGATAACCCTGAATTCCCTTTTTAATTAGAAATAAATCCAGTCCCCTTAAAGTTATCTATCGAATGCTGTCACCACCTCCTCTGGTAGAGAATTCCACAGATTAATCACCCTTACTGTGAAGAACCCTTTTCTTTCTTAAAGGGGAATCTTTTTACTTCTAACCTCAAGGGATGTCCTCTTGTCAGTTGAAAACCTCTTGGCACAAAAAGCTCCCTTGACAAATATTTATACTGAACCTGGATGTATTTATACAAGGTAAGCATATCTCCTCTTAGACGCCTTTTTTCTAGAGAAAATAAGTTTCATTTGGTTAGTCTTTCTTCATAACTTAGCCCCTCCATTCCCCTTATTAGTTTTGTTGCCCTCCTCTGTACTTTTTCCAGTTCTAAAATGTCCTTTTTATGAAGTGGTGCCCAAAATTGTACTCCATATTCCAAATGAGGGCCTACTAGAGATTTGTATAGTGGCAGAATTATATTTGCTTCCCTGGCTTCTATACCCTTCTTAATACATGCTAATATTTTATTTGCCTTTGCAGCTGCTGCTTGGCATTGATCACTGTTACCTAGGTGGTTGTCCACAAGCACTCCCAAATCCCTTTCAGTATCCGATACACCTAGATTTGCTCCATTCAGATTATAAATTGCATGGCTATTTTTCCTTCCCAGATGCATAACTTTACATTTTTTTCGTATTAAATTTCATCTGCCATTTAGATTCCTCAATTTTATGTAAATCCCTTTGGAGGGAAAGCACATGACTATCTGATTTAATTACCTTGCACAACTTTGTGTCATCAGCGAAAATGGAGACTCCTACGAGTCTCCATGAAATGGAACCTTATGTATACTGTTTAGTTTGTATTTCTCTTCATGTATGATATTTACTCCTGTGTATATATGCTGTATATTCCTGTTTATGTGTGTTGAATATTAATTAACATTATTTAATTAGTGTATTTGTGTTGTGATATGTTCTGTGTTCCTTATTTGCATTTTATTCATGCTGAGTGATCTGTTAACCTCTTGAGTGCCTCATGTTAGTATGCACACATTTTGTTTTTTATTGCTTATCCCAGATTGCACAGTTCTTTTTTCTTTTCTCTCTCATGTTGTAATGTTTATCCCCTGCATGTTTATCTTGTCACTGTATTGTGTAGTGTTTACTCTTATTGATATTGTGGCCGTGGTCCTATTTATTTTATAAATCTTTGGCTGGATTATTACTATTTGTGGGTGGTAGATTATGAATATTACTTTGCCTGGTAGTATTTTAGACTCAACATAGTAAATATGGTATAATTAACAAAGTCACAAGATAATATTATGTTTGTTTGTAGTATAACAGTACACATGTATGTGAATTAAATATAATACCCCAAGTAAATAAACAAAATCAAAATTAGATAAAACAATGTAATAAATCAAGTAGTCAAAAACAAACACATCACATAATATAATTGTCCAACTACGAGACGTCGTCAGGCTGTTTGCGTGGTCTGTACGACTTAGCGATGAGCGCCGCAGGTGCTCATCGCCGGCGAGCCGTTAAACTCTGAGCACTTAGGCAATGAGCGTAATCATTAAGAAAAAAAGGTTAACGTTTATTAATACATGATTAATGCCAAAAAATTGCAAAGACATTTACACATTGATTCATTAATTATTAATGTACATTATTTAATTAATTAATTATTAGTAGGCATTATAAACAATTTTTTTTTTTTTACAATGCCTTTAGTTTAGGAATCTATTAATGCTTACATCTTTAGATTATATTTTATCAGTGATTAATTTATTATTAATGTACATTCATTTATTAATCTGTAAAGACTAAAATTAAAAAAAGGTAAAAAAAAAGTATCTTTTAAGATGCACTGACATATCTGTGATGATGTGGATTGACTAATAGGGATTAATTCAAATATTACTAATGATTTCCATTTTTTTTTACACTTTTAGTGACGCTGCAGCTTAATCAACACAGAGAGTGACGTTTGCAGCCTTTCAACAACATAAACAGCACCTTTACAGGTATATCATTAAATTATGTTCTTGGGCACAAAAAAAGGATTGAAGTCTTCTTAGTTGGAATTGATGACAATTATTGATTAATTAATGTATACTAATATATAAATTAATTTATAATTAGTAATCAGGACCAAGAAAATGTTGCTCTTTAACAATACATTGATGAGTATTGCTTTTATGTTTTCAATCTATGATAATATATCTGTGTTGATGCTGATTCATTGATAGGGTTAAGCAACATATTAAAAAAATATTTTTATCTTCTTGGACAGTTTCAGCGTACCTGCAGCTGACTGAACACAGAGTGTGACGTTTGCAGGCATTCAACAGCATAAGGATAATCTTGACAGGTATAGAATTAAATTATATTCCATCTATGCCAATATATGTGTGTTGCTGGTGATTGACTGATAGGGATGAAGCAAAATATTAAAAAGGATTTCAATCTTATTTCACAGTTTCATTGGATCTGCAGCAGACTCAACACAGAGAGTGACGTTTGCAGCTTTTGAACACCATAAAGATCACCTTGACAGGTATATCATGTAATTATGGAGTTAGGGAACAAAAAAGGCTACATTAAATGTTGCTAAAATGTATAACAGTTATTGATTGATTAACGTATAATAATATTTAAATTAATTAATAATTAGTCATCATTTAAAAAAAAAATTGCAAATAAAAGTAAGAACAATTTTTAACATGTATTTATATATCTGTCTTACAGCTGATTTATGTACATTTGTTTGGGAAATATTAATTAATAATAAGATAAAAAACAAGATGAGGTTAGAAGAATTTAGAAAAAAATGTACATTTTACTAAGCACTTAAATATATGAAGTTCATTCAATCAAGAAGGAATGGAATTCAATGATTAAAACGTATTTTCATGTTATTTGACAGATTAATCATCTCTGGACTGGATTCAAGACAGAGAGTGAATTTGCAAGGATTTGGACACAAAGAACTGCAAGTTCACAGGTATATGATTTTACCATGCCCTTATGGTTTGGGATTGATGACACTTAACGATTAATTAAGAAAAGTATAATTGGGATTCATAGGGAGCGATATAACCACATAGCATATTATTTAAATGAACATTTTATGGAATGCACATCTATCCAAAAATAACATTTGAATAAAAAATAAAAAAAAAGGTGTTTATATAGTGCCAGCTTGATTGGAATAACTTGCAAATAAATGAGGTTTTTAGGATGTCATTTTGCAAAATAAAACAAAAACGAAGATGAAGTAGGTTTGGAGATTTTAATTGGTCACTAGAATAAAAAAAAATAAAAAAAAGAGGAAGATATATATATGCTTAAGTAATTACGTTTTAAAGAACATCAATTAGACATCATATCTACATTCATTGCATCTTTAAGAAAATTTAACATTCTTTTAGAACACATCTATACTTTGATAATAGCTGTTTATGTTTGATCTTCTTTATGACAATATAAGTAACTTTTTAGGTTTCACATTGATTTCATTTTTTGATTAATTCACTAACGTATATTAATTTAGTAATGAATTGATATATGTGCAAGCCTTTGCTATTTAATGTATGTCAATAAAAAACTACAAAAATGGTTTCATTTATTGCATCGAAAAAAGGAAAAGATTTTAAAATGTTTGCATTCTTTAATTAATCCGATTTACTTTGAGGTGGAAACCAGCTACAAACAATATGTACAGAAAACAAAACAAAAAACAAATTACATCTCTATTTACAATTACAGATTACAATGGCAGATAATGGAGAAGAAAACATTGAACGCAAAAGAAGATTGGCAAGGGAAAGGAAGCAAAGGTGGAGAGATGCACAGTCACCTGAAACTTCCAAACACTTAAGAGAAGAGCCGACAGACTTTTAAATAAAATAAAAATGAGTAAGAAAGCACAATGTAAGTGTGCTGGGGCTTCCAAGAAACAAAAAAGTAAACTAAAACATGTCTGTGAACCATTGCCCAATGATACTATATTGCCTACTGATACCAATGTTAAGACACATGACACCAATGTAGATATAGAAAGTTGTAGTGATATCTATGTTGAGGAAGTGCATGAGAATGTGTTTATTAGAGCACTAAAAGTAGACACTCATTAATGTTACATAGTTACATAGTTACATAGTTGCATAGGGCCTCATTCTATTAACGGCCATAGGAGATGCGGGGCCGCAAGGACCGGCTGCAAGCTATTCGCCTAAATCCGTAAATAAAAATCCGTAAATAAAAATGTATTTTAATTTATGTCACATATCCATGTAAAAAGTCCAGAGGGCTTGGAGCACCTCAGACCCGCCCACGCTGCGGCCGGAAAATAAACAGTTAATGTAATCTCGGATTTGGGCTGATGTGCAAGCTTGAGAGGGGGTTGCTATTAATTCTCATGTCCCCCATAATGATCCCTAGCATTTACAGAGCTTTACAGTGCTGTCTTGAATTTATTTTTGGATTTAAAGATTTCTGATCTTACGGCCGATTGCAAGATATACGGCTGGCCGTAAGGGGATAGCCTTGCGGCGCCGTATAATTGAATTGCAAGGTAACGGGAGCCCCGCAAGGAATCGCAGCTTTGCGGCCGATTTACGGCCGATAATAGAATGAGGCCCATAGAATTTAAGGTTGAAAAAAGACTTTCAGTCCATCAAGTTCAACCTTTTAATCTCCTCTGATCTGCAATATGCAGATTAACTATTAATTCAATAGTTGTTAATTAATTATTAATCAATTATTTAATGTTTTTTTATTTTTTTTTATTAATTAGTCCAGAGGAAGGCAAATAGAAAAAAAACAAAAAAAAAAACACAAGCGCGACTTAGCCAATTGTATCAAAGGGAAATGAAAAAAAATTGGATCAATACTGTCTCTCTAATTATCCATGATAACCCTGAATTCCCTTTTTAATTAGAGATAAATCTAGTCCCCTTTTAAAGTCATCTATCGAATCCGCTGTCACCACCTCTGGTAGAGAATTCCACAGATTAACCACCCTTACTGTGAAGAACCCTTTTCTTTCTTTGAGGTGGAATCTTTTTACTTCTAACCTCAAGGGATGTCCTCTTGTCAGTTGAAAACCTCTTGGCACAAAAAGCTCCCCTGACAAATCTTTATACTCACCCTGGATGTATTTATATAAGGTAATCATATCTCCTCTTAGACGCCTTTTTTCTAGAGAAAATAAGTTTAATTTGGTTAGTCTTTCTTCATAACTTAGCCCCTCCATTCCCCTTATTAGTTTTGTTGCCCTTCTCTGTACCTTTTCCAGCTCTAAAATGTCCTTTTTATGAAGTGGTGCCCAAAATTGTACTCCATATTCCAAATGAGGGCGTGCTTGAGATTTGTATAGTGGCAGAATTATATTTGCTTCCCTGGCTTCTATACCCTTCTTAATACATGCTAATATTTTATTTGCCTTTGCAGCTGCTGCTTGGCTTTGAGCACTGTTACCTAGGTGGTTGTCCACCAGCACTCCCAAATCCCTTTCAATATCTGATACACCTAGATTTGCTCCATTAAGATTATAAATTGCATGGCTATTTTTCCTTCCCAGATGCATAACCTTACATTTATTCGTATTAAATCTCATCTGCCATTTAGATGCCCTTTCCTCAATTTTATGTAAATCCCCTTGGAGGGAAAGCACATCATTATCTGATTTAATTACCTTGCACAACTTTGTGTCATCAGCGAAAATGGAGACCCCACACTCCAATCCTACCTCTAAGTCATTAATAAATATGTTAAAAAGGAGAGGACCTAATACTGAACCCTGAGGAACCCCACTTACCACATTAGTCCAATCGGAGTATGTTCCATTTACAACAACCCTTTGCTTCCTGTCTTTTAGCCAGCTCTCAATCCATGAGCAGATATTTACTGCAATTCCTGTATGTATTCCATCAGGACCCCTGGGCTTTATTAACATTTATTTTTTCCAACCTCTTTTGGATTACTTCTTGTGTTAACCAATTATTTGGCAAAGGTAATGTAGCCCCATTATGTTGCCATGTCCCAACCACTTGTACCTCCCTTGTGTATACCGAAGAAAATAACCTATTTAGCTCATCTGCCTTTTCCTGGTCACTAATTTTCAGACAGCCTGTTTCACATTCTAATGTTCCTATAGCTTCCTTCCTCGCCTTCTTCCCATTAATATACTTAAAAAAAATATTTTAGGGTGAGAGCTAGTAGCTGTGGAGCCAGAGCCTGACAGCCAGCCCAGAAGACCACGTGGTGAGAGGCAAAAAACCTGTGTAACAGACCTGCAGGTGCACCCAAAAGTGGCTGGTGTGGATGGAGGAGCCACAAGGCATCAGAGGGGCTGTGTGAGAGGAAAGGAGAGGTGCAGGAGGGGCCTGGGAGCTCCAGTTGCCATCTTAGGGTGAGGTCAGGAGAGACGGTGGCCATCTTGGATTTCTGGAAGACAGGCTTCAGGACTGAGACAGAGGCCTGCAAACAGTGAGTACCCTGAAGATTGTACGAGCTCCACAGGGGCTCTTGTGGTGGACACTGCACATCTAAGGAGGCCCAGGGCTGCCTAAACATAAGCTGCTCAAGCCTGTAACAGGCAGCACACCTGTGTGGAGGCTATTACACAGCTTCTCCCCCTAAAATCTGGAAATAAGGAGGCCCTGTGGGAGCTAAAGTTTGAAGGAACTAGACTTTGTTGAGTCCTAAAGGGGAAAGAGTCACTCTGCATAAGATCTATTGACTGAGCTACTAAGGTCTGACAAAAAAGATCTCCCTGAGCTTGAACCCACAGCTGATGGTACTTGAAAGGTACCATTAAAAATGTCTTAGTGTGACATTACATCTGCAACAGGGAGGGCAATATAGCCTTCTCATCTGGCAACAGGCACCCCTGCTTGCACCCTACTGCTTTGCCCCTTCTGGATTAGGAAGGGGGAGAAGAGGCATTTAGACCCAGCATAAGGGTACCAGGGAAAGTGTACCTTACCTACCCTTATTCCCTTAAGTGGACTGTGCAGGAGACAACTTGTGATTTTGAGATCCCCCTGTATATCAGGAACTCCAGTCTCTATATTATAACTGAGACAGAGTCTACACGCACTGCTGAATACTATCTTTACATTTATTCAAAAGAATACGCAGGATTCCTGTCTACATAGGTGCTTGTGAGATTGTTGTGTAAGTGCATTCTGTCTATATAGCAGATACATGGACTGTGTTGAACTGTTTGCATATCTACATCTGCACTGCCACTTGGTGGCGATTTGGAGTATTGCAGCAAGACTTTGGCTATATGTGAATAACAAGCAGCTGAATGCAGCATTCTCATTGAGTATAGAGGAATACTGGACTGTGAAGTGCCCTTTAACCCAAGGGAAGAAGGGCAGAGAGAGATGCCCTAAGAGCCAAACCCAAAGGGGGTCCACATGCTTGAAAATAAAGATGCCCAATACAACAAAACCCTAATCTAGATCGAGAAGGACAAAGTAAAGACAACAACAATAAAAATAAAAAAGTTAAAAAGCACACAGAAGTAATACCACAAGGTCTACACATACACAACCTTTCAGCTATCAAGACTAAGCTTACTGACAATAGCCCATCATGGGCAAGCCAACTAAACCACGAAAGAGCCTGGGAGTAAAAAGCATCCCCGAGCATTTTAAAGGAGTGGTGGAACATCCCTCACCTATAGACTCACTATCGTGTGCATCAGACATCTCAGACGCCGAAGGGGGGCAGATGGACACGACACAAGATGTCAATCTATCGCAGGGAGCTAAAGCATGGTTCGCATCTCTCTTGAAGACCCAATTGGCCGAAGCAATGGCTCCGCTACACAGAGATTTAAAAGATTTAGGCCAAAGGACCCATACACTTGAAACCAAGGTGGATGAAATAATTGACGCCCAAAACAAAGACAGAACCGACATCACCCACAATGCAGAGCAAATTGGGAACCTACAGCTGAAACTGGAAGACCTTGAAAACAGATCAAGAAGGCACAACATACGCTTCCGGGGTATACCAAACGCAGTGACTGACCTGCTGTCATACCTTCAAGAACTCCTGCATCACATCATGCTGAGAGGCCAAGAGGTCGGCATGGAAATTGAGCGGGCACATAGAGCCCTAGGAGGCCCAGCCAGGGCATCCATGCCAAGAGACGTCATAGCTCGCTTCCTGCGCCAACAGGCAAGGGACAAGATACTATTTGCAGCAAGAAGGGCTACACGAATTCTAGGACCAGATGGCGCCCCTATACAGATACACGCAGACCTGGCCCCAGCAACCCTCCAACGACGCAGAGACATGCGGCCAGTGCTAGAAGTGTTAACCAGTCACAAGATAGCATATAGATGGGGGTTCCCATTTAACCTCCAATTCACTGTAAGGGGAGTGAATTACCTAGCCCATGACATAGATGAGTGTCGTCTTCAACTGCACAAGCTGAATCTACTGCAGGAAGGGCCCGGTATGCAGCAGAAAGCACCGAACGATGGGGACCACCTGGCGATCCAATGGACGGAGATCCCAAAGAGGGGGGAAAGAAGGAATACCCAAGTTTGGGAGGACCACACAAAGGCAGATCAACCAGCCAGAGATTCCCAAAGACTTACCCAGCCCCCAGAAGACATGCGGAGGGGAGGAGCGCCCCAAGGAGCTATAAGTGCCTCTAAAAAGGATTAGACTCTGGCCAATGCAGTTTAAAATGGCATCGTGGAACAAAATAGAAATGCGGGACTGAGACAACAAGGGGTGGACCCCCTGGGTCTGCGACTGAACATCTTCTGAGGACTGAGAAGTGTCATAAGACATAAATACCTTGGACAATTTTTTGCTAGTGGTTGATAAGAAAAAAAAGTTTTTTCACCTGTTCACCTGTTTGTAACAGATAGGTTTGCAAGTAGTTAATAGGAAGTTTTTATCTGTTTGTAACGCTCTTAAAAATGTATTACCCACTCTTTATCTAGGGATAATTCCGGGACAGCCCGAGACCCTAGGCACAAACGTGCAAATTGGAGTTTAAAAAAAAAAAAAAAAGAAGTTGGGGGAACGGTGAACAACTCGGTTGTTAAAAATAGTTATTGATTTACCGGAAAAGTATACTGTTATTAATTGCTCTCTCTATCTTAAAGTATCCTCCATAGGCAAACGCCTCCATATCTCCTCTTCTCCCAAGTTGAAGGGGGGCGCCCTCCCCGGCTGTCTGGACCCCGGGCTCTCCTGATCGCAGAACGAGACGAAAGGTAGGAGGCCAGATACATCACACACAATTCCATAACTATAAATGGGTACGCTAGATTATACATTTCTGACGCACAACGTCAAGGGATTCAATGGCCCTAGTAAGAGACGTAAAGCCTTTATAACATACAAACAACACAAACCAGCGGTACTTTTCATACAAGAGATGCACTTCAGAAAAGATAAGCCCCCCTCTTATCTGGATAAGCAATATCCAACATACTACACAGCCTCCCAAGCCAGGAGAAAAGCAGGAGCAGCCATTCTACTTCACAGACATTTCCCATTTACACTAGAACAGAAAAAAATAGACCCAAACGGGAATTATGTAATCTTAGTGGGTAAGGAGCTAGAGGCCAGGGTAACACTGGTGTCATTATATGCCCCTACGACAAATCCCCACAACACCCACATTGACCTACTTAAAAAACTAAAAAGAATAGACGGAGGCAAATCATATTAGGGGGAGATCTCAATCTTATTGTGATCCCAGCAGTAGATAGGTCGAGGGCACAAACGGACAATCGGTTTGCAAAGAAGCTTAGACAAATTAGACACCTCCTAGCTGCCCTAAACATGGTAGACGCATGGAGAGAACAACATCAGAGGGAAAGACAATACACCTTCTTTTCTTACCCTCATGGGACATACTCCCGCTTAGACCATCTGCTGATAGATGCAGAGCTGCTTACAAAAACAAAACGGTCAGACATTATACATTGCCCATGGTCGGACCATGCTATGGTAAAAATGGAAGTAGACTTTCAATCAGATAATAGGCCCCCATATACGTTTAGGATCAACAACATGCATTTAGCCATTCTCCAAATTCAGGAGCAGATAGCACAAGAGTTAGACCTGTACTTTGCAGCTAATAAATCAAGGGACTCAGGTATAGGGTGGGTTTGGTTTGCCCATAAGGCGTTCATTAGAGGTACATGCCTTAGAATAGCAGCCAAAGGAAAAAACAACATAGGGAAGTAGAACAACAGCTATACAGGGACCTGCAAAGATTGGAATCCATAAACCAAAGTAATCCCACATCCCAAATTAGGGACCAAATAGAGGAAGTGAGAAGGAAGCTAGACATGCTATTATCTGAGCGAACTGAAAAAGCATTAAGAATTACACAACATAGATACTACACCCGGGTTAACAAACCGGACACCTGGCTGGCCAGGAAGCTGAAAGCCAAACAAGCACAATCAAAAATATTCCAGATTAGAACCCCAGAAGGGACAATCACTGCCAACCCCAAGAGAATCTAAGAGACCTTTGAGGGATTCTATAGTAACCTTTACAAGGCATCCCCTAATGTTAACAAACACGAAATTCAAGCTGTTCTGCAAGCATTGGACCTCCCCACTCTTACGGAAGATAACTTGAATTCACTGAACGCCAAGATTAAGGTAGATGAGGTGAGACGAGCCATACAAGACACTAAAAAAGGGAAGGCCCCGGGCCCAGACGGGTTCTCAAACCATTACTATAAAACATTCATTGATAGGCTGGCCCCACACCTAGTAGAATTATTTAATGAAATATTAGAGGGAGGAAAAATGCCACAGGAATTGAACTCAGCGGAGATATTCCCCAAAGAGGGCAAAGACCCAATTCAACCAAAAAATTATAGACCCATCTCACTACTAAATTGTGACATCAAATTACTGGCTAAAATATTGGCAGACAGGATCTCAGCATTCCTACCGAAACTGATCCACAAGGATCAAGTAGGATTTGTCCTGATAAGACAGGCCGGGGATAACATTAGGAAAATCATGCAATTAGTCCACCATACCAAAACTAACAAAATTCCAGCATGCCTGCTGGCCTTAGACGTGAAAAAGGCCTTTGATTCCCTAGAGTGGCCTTTCCTAGAAGCTGTGCTGGCAAAATTTGGCTTCAAGGGGGAATTTATGAAGGTAATAAAAACATATTATCACACTCCCACAGCAACCCTGAAACTCCCGGTAAAGGAAAGGTCAAAGATTCCAATCCATAGGGGAACAAGGCATGGTTGCCTCCTGTCACCGCTCCTATTTGCACTGGCCATGGAGCCTTTGGCACAGGCCATCAGAGTAAACTCGGCCGTCAAAGGGGTGGCCATAGGACTACATCAGTTCAAAGTATCCCTGTTCGCGGATGACCTACTGTGCTCCCTTACTGACCCTAAGTCATCAATCCCCCCCCTACTGCAAACTTTAGGGAATCTCAGGTCTGAATGTAAATATGGACAAAACAGAGGCCCTAGCGTTGGGGTTACCCGCACAAGACAAGAAACTGATAGCGGACGAATACAAATTTAAATGGGCCCCCACGCATATAAAATATTTAGGAATCAACCTGACTCCTAACTTACGCGACATGTACAAGGTTAACTATAAACCGCTTTATAACACATTAAAGAACAACTTGAACACCTGGCACGCATATAAGATTTCCTGGCTTGGGAGGATTAATGCGGTAAAAATGAATCTACTACCAAGATTGATGTATCTCTTTAGAACCCTCCCTATAGCAATTAATATGAAACATCTGGCCGACTTACAGAGATTAATAATTAAATTTGTATGGCAACACAAACCTGCCAGAATTTCCAAAAATATACTAGGAAATTCAAAAAAACAAGGGGGACTAGCCCTACCAAACTTTACTACAGGGCGGCCCAACTGGCCTTCATTCCCTTAGCCCATTCCCCAGAGCACCACCCATCTTGGTTATTTATCGAACACCACACAATGCACCCTTACACCTGGGATACTTTAATATGGCTGGAGAATACTCCACACAAAGTTGCCCAATGTATGAATCCAATTATTCAGAACACCATCGGTAGCGGGAAATGGGCCCAGAGGTATACATCCCTATTCACACAAGTAAATTGGCAAATTGTATGACACCAGTCCTCAATCATCCCCAGGCTCCCAAAGAGTTGGCGGCCACCTCAAGACACTGGTGGGCTTCACACAAGTTAGATAGGCTGGGGAACTGGCTGAAGGGGGATAAATTAATTACATTTGAGGACATAAGGGACACTATAGACCTCCCTATTAGGGAATATTTTAATGGGTACAGACTGAGTCAATTTGTCCGATCACTAGTGCGAGCCAAAGGCAGACCTAGACATAACTGGCTATCTAGGGTATGTCAAAACGCCCCGCTCACGAAAGGGATATTAGGGAGCATGTATGTATTGTTCAACACAAAAATAGAATTCCCCAGAGAGAAATACATGCTAGCATGGGAAAAGGATCTTAATGCCAGGTGGGATCAGAAGTATTGGGAAGAGGTATGGGGAAATGTCTTTCGAGGGTCACTAAGCTATAGCATCTTGGAAACGTCGGTCAAAGTGCTATATAGGGCTTATGCGACGCCTGACCGGATGGCTAAATGGCGTAGCGTGGAAAGCCCAGAGTGTTTCAGAGGATGTAATAGCACGGGTTCCTTCATTCACATATGGTGGGATTGTCCGAAAGTGTAAAGATTATGGGCACAGGTGCAAGAGTTAGTGGCGTTACTATTTAAATGCAACATAAAGTTAACAGTTGAACTGTGCCTGCTGGGGAGGCCTCTTCGGACATTATCCAAATCACAAAACAGATTACTTTTCTTTATTACACTCGCAACTAAAAGCCTTATCACAAAACAATGGAAATCAGAAGGGCTAGACTTTTCCGCTGTGAAGTCCAAAATTAATTACATCGCAATAAATGAGCGTATGACGCACTCCCTGGCAGATACAATGGCCAAATATATTAAGACATGGGGCCCATGGGTGGAATACACAGGCGTTGCATTGGTACACTGATCAGTTAGGCCGGAGGAATGGAAGGAGATATGAAGACTGGACTCCGGCAGCCGGGGGGGAGAATACTCTGAGACGCGGAGGAGGATGGAGGTTAGTAGTTAGTATAAAAATCAATATATAAGAGGGACGAAATAAGAAAGAAAATAATGAGGATTATGATTCTTCACACAACTAGCTATGGTATATAAGTTAGAGAGCTATAAGGTAAAATAGGAGGAAAATAGCAGAAAATGGTGATGGCGGATGGAAGATATGCAGTATTTATCTTGCTACTTTGCTAATAAATTGATGTAATAGATTGAGTGAAAAATACCACAAAATGCATGTAACCATGGTTTTATGAAACTTGAAGTATGCCTATGTATGTATTTTGTTATCCGCCTTGAATAAAGACGAATTTAAAAAAAGAAAAAAATATTTTAGGGTTAGTCTTACTCTCTTTTGCAATACATTTTTCATTTTCTATTTTAGCCAGTCTAATCGCGGTTTTGCAAGCCTTGTTGATTTCCTTGTATTCCCGTAAAGCAGTCTCTGTCCCCTCTTGTTTGTATAATTGAAATGCCTGTTTTTTACTCCGTATCTTGATCTTTAAATCATTGTTAAGCCACATGGGTTGTGATTTACTCCTTTTACTTTTATTCCCACACGGTATATGCCGATGTGTATGTATATTTAGCAAGGATTTAAATGTTGTCCATTTATGTTCAGTGTTTTTACCTATCAGTTCTCTGTCCCAGTCTATACTTTGTATTGCTGCCCTTAGACCGTTAAAATCTGCCCTTTTAAAATTAAGAGTTTTTGTTGGCCCCTTAAAATGTTGTTTTTTAATTCAATCTCAAATGAGACTGTGTTGTGATCACTGTTTCCCAAAGGTTGCCCTATTTCAACATTTGATACTATATCAACATTATTTGTGATGAGTAAATCTAAGATAGCTTAATTTCTAGTAGGCTCCTGTATAACCTGGGCCAGATAATGATCCCTGAGTGTACTCAAGAACCTGCTCCCCTTAGCTGAACTGCTGGTCTCATTTATCCAGTTTATTTCAGGGTAATTAAAGTCTCCCATTATTAGAACTTGCCCGTGCTTAGCTGCATTTCCAATCTGTAACAATAATTGTATTTCCTCACTTTCAGCTATATTTGGGGGTTTATAGCATACTCCTACTAATATTCTTTTGGAATTTGCTGCTCCGCTATTTAACTCTACCCACAAACATTCAACTTTATCACTAGGTCCACCATAAATATCTTCTCTGACTATAGCCTTAAATTCAGGCTTAACATACAGACAAATCCCTCCTCCTCGTTTACCATTGCCTCTATCTTTCCTAAATAGGTTATCACTACCCAGATTAACAGTCCAGTCATGAGATTCATCCCACCACGTTTCGGTAATGCCTATTAAATCCCATTTTTCATTAATTGCTAATTTCTAACTCTCCCATTTTTCCTGACAAGCTTCTGGCATTAGCAAGCATACACCTCATGTTATGAGTCTGTAGTTCTGAAGTGCCTGCCACTGTACTTCAATTACTTAGTACTACCTCCCTATTGACTATACTACCCCTCCCCCATCTCCTCCCCTATGAGTTGTTAATTCATCCCTTATACCCTCTACACTTTCTACCCCATTACTTATATCTAGTCCCTCCCCCCCACCTACTAGTTTAAAAACTCCTCCAGCCTTTCTACCATCCTATCCCCTAGTACAAAAGCTCCCTCATCATTAAGGTGCAATCCATCCCTACTGTAGAGATTGTACCGAAGTGAGAAGTCAGCCCAGTGCTCTAAAAAGCCAAACCCCTCCTTAGTGCACCACATCTTTAGCCACGCATTAACCTCCCTAATCTTCTTCTGCCTCCCTGGGCTAGCACATGGCACTGGTAGTATCTCAGAAAATACTACCTTGGAGGTCCTTGCCTTCAGCTTATTACCTAGTTTTCTAAAATCATTCTTTAGGACACTCCATCTTCCACTAACTTTGTCATTGGTACCAATATGTACCAAGACCGCCAGTGCATTTCCAGCCCCTCCCAATAATTTGTCTACCCGATCCACAACATGACGAACCCGAGCACCCGGGAGACAGCAAACTGTTCGATTGCTGGGATCTGGGTGACAAATCACCCTGTCTACCTTCCTAATAATTGAGTCCCCTACAACCAAAACCTGTCTGTTGTTCTGCCTTTTCTGCCCTCCCTCTCCTCCAGTAGAGCTGTTCGCCCGGCTTTTAGAGGGAACAGCTCTATCTGGCATTGCCATTCCTGATTGGACATCCCCAACAGTTTCACTCAATCCGGCAAATCTGTTGGTGTTTGCCAACTCAGAACTGGCCTGCCTCCTCCTGTTCCCCCTGCTTCCCCTTGTAACTGTAACCCAGCTGCCTCCCTGGACATCCTCACTAGCTCCAGCTCCACCCTCCATGCTAGGCCCAGCTAAACTGTGCTCAGTGAGCACCAACCCCCTTTCCAGTGGAGCAATATCACTAAGTGCTGCAATTCTCCTCTCCAGATCTCCAATTTGAGCTTCCAGAGAGGCAGCATGCTCACACCTCTCACAGAGGTATGGACCCTGGATCATCTGTTCCAGTATTGCATACATATGACAGGATGTACACTGAATAAGGTTATTATTGTCTACAAAATTTCAGTGGGAAAAAAAAAGAATATAAAATAATATATTTATATAAAGTTTTCCTCCTTTGCACTATAAATCTGCCCTCCCTTTGCTTTGAAGTCCCTCCTTTTATTTAAACTCCTAGGCTTTTACTAGAATTGCACTTGATACTGAAAATGTTCGCAAGCTCAGAAGTTCCCCTTCTCCTGTTTATATTAACTTCTGCCTTCTCACCAGGGCACAATTAGTGCACTCTGCAATTTATCAGCCTTTACTTGTAAGGTAAATCCACTTGTAAACAGGCCCCAAACCAGCTCACAAACCTTTTTCCCTAGTTTAACAGTCAAGCCACACCCCTCTCACCTGGGCACAATTAGTGCACTCTGCAGTTTATCAGCCTTTACTTGTAAGGTAAATCCACTTGTAAAACCAATTGTGGATTCCTAATTTTGTTTGTCAGTTTTGTGGGGCCTATCATTTCCTAAAGGAAAGACTAACTGACAGAGATTTAATTAGTTGCTGTCAGAAAGGAAAGGTAATACTGCCACAAAGACACCCATTTCCAGATTACTTACAAAGTATCATGAGCGATCCAACATTTCTAAATTATACGAATTTAAAAAAAAAACATAAGGTCTTTTAACAGTGCAATTTCATTTGCTTCAATGGGTGCCACATTAGCCGAAAATGTACCAGGACCAGGTCCTTACTGTTTTAGAGTCCAAGGACAAATTTATCCCCGAACTTCACATTTACATACACAAGAAGGAGAGCAAAGGAAAATTTGCACAGTTATATGTCTTAGATACGATGGAAGCTGTTGAACAAAGAATGACGCTTTCAGAAAATAAACAGTGTTTGCGCATAGTCTTTGAACAGCTGGATAAAATTATGGCCAACAACCCATACAGTCAAGCATACAAACAATTAGCACAGCTTAAAAAAGAACAACAGGAACATGCTCAAAGACATCAATTGACAATGCCAAGAGTAAATATAGTGTTAAAAAGAGATCGCAACACTGATCAAAGACGGTATAATTTACCAACATTCAATGAGGTTGCCATGGTTTTTAAAAATGAAGATGGTGAACCACCTTTTCAGTGGGTTATTAGAATATATCCACGCAATAAAGAACAACCTTTTATAAACATAAATATATTAAGTTGTAATTTAGATCCAATGACATATCACATTTTCTTTCCAAATGGTGAACCTGGAGGGAACCAAAATTACAATTGCAAAGTTATCACAATAGTAAAGTTCATGTTAGATGCAATATTTCTATGCTGGAAAATAAAGTGGCACAAACTGCTATTTGGGATTCTTTTAATACAATTTTAAGTGGGGGCAAACTCACTCAACAATGGATTATTGATTCCTATCTACAAGTTGAAGCAAATAATCTAAATTTCATAGAATTTCAACAAAATAAGCTACGAGTAGAACAGTATTGTGGATTGATGGATTATGTCGCTGAATTGGCAAACAACAGAGACATTTCAGCTGGAAGAGCAATTATTTTGCCATCCCCTTTCCAAGGATCTCCTCGCAATATGCGAGAAAGATATAATGATGCCATGGATATTGTCACAAAATTTGGAAAAACAGATTTATTCATTACATTCACATGAAATCATCAATGGCCAGAGATCAAGGAAAATTTGAATCTGGGACAAACTACTTCTGACCGACCAGATTTAGTGGCAAGAGTATTCAAAATCAAACTCAATTCATTAATAAATGATATAACTAAAGCACAGTTATTTGGAAAATGTGTGGCTTTTTTTTATACCATTGAATTTCAAAAAAGAGGACTGCCACATGCTCACATATTTTTAATCCTACAGGAAAAAGATAAGTTTAATACTGCAGAGAGAATGAATTCAGTCATTGCTGCTGAATTGCCAGAGCCAGAAAAATATTCCAAACTTTGATTGCTACACACAAAATGATTCATGGGCCATGTGGAGATATGAATCCTAATTCACCATGTATGGAAAATAAAAATAATTTCCTAAACAATTTTAAATGCAAACCTATGCGAATTGTGATGGATACCCTTTGTATAAAAGAAGACAAGGACAAACAGCTATTATCCGTGGACAAAAGGTTGATAATAGATTTGTCATTCCATACAATCCACATTTGCTCATGAAGTACAATGCACACATAAATGTGGAAGCTTGCACTTCTATTAAATCAATCAAATATGTGTATAAATATATATACAAAGGATAGGATGCAGCAACTGTTGTTGTGCAATGTGCTGCAAATGAAAAGGAAAATCCAATTTTACATGACGAACTTTCAAATCATTTAGATACTCGCTATGTCAGAGCTCCTGAAGCAATGTGGCGGCGTCTGAAATTTAAGATGCATGATTGGTCAGATGCTGTCTATCATTTAGCTGTACATTTGCCTCAAAGTCAGTTTGTTTGCTTTACTGCAGGCAATGAAAGAACTGCCTTAGCTCAAAGTGTACACCGAGATACAACACTTACTGCATGGTTTAAATTAAAGTGCCAGGATACGCAGGCCAGACAATTTTTATACATTGAGATTCCATATCACTATGTATTTATAAATGGTCTATGGCGACAACGAAGAAGAGATACACATAAAATTATACCACAAATGTATACCGTCAGTCCAAGGGACATTGAACGTTTCAGCTTAAGATTACTTCTTTTACATGTACCCGGTGCACAAAGTTTTGAACATTTACGCACAGTGAATGACATAGTTTATGATACTTTCCTATTAGCTGCAAGACATCAAAACTTCATAGCTGATGATACAGAATGGGAGAGGTGTCTGGAAGAAGCAGCACTATGTCAAATGACAAAGCAAATGAGAGAACAATTTGCATTCATTTGCATCTTTTGCAATGTACCTGATGCATTTACTTTGTGGGAAACATTTAAATTAAATATGTCAGAAGACTTCTTGAAACGTTACAATGAGCCAATAGCAATGTTAAAAACTTTAATGGAAATTCAAGAAATATTGTTTGCTCATGGATTAAATTGTGCAAGTTTTAATTTGCCTGATCCAGGACTTATAGATGACATCAACTTTGATGATTATGACACTGAGCTACAAAAACAAAAAACTGAAGAAAAACTGGCAACTTTAAATACTTTACAGTTACAAGCATTTAATGCCATCACAAATGCTACAGATGATGAAATGGTCAAAGACCGGTATTTCTATCTAGACGGCCCGGGTGGATCAGGAAAAACTTATCTGTACATTTGTTTGATGAGTTACATTCGAGCACAGGGTCATATAGCTATGCCATTTGCAACAACTGGAGTTGCAGCACTTTTGTTAGACGGTGGTAGAACTCTGCATAGTAGCTTTAAGCTGCCAGTTCCCATTTTGGAAACATCAGTGTCAGATATTCGACTGAATTCTTTACAAGCAAAAAAATAAAACAAAAAGTTAATTAATTATCATAGACGTGGCAACAATGATGTCATGTCATGCTTTGCAATGTATTGATAGATTCTTAAAATAAGTGATGGATAATAATTTGCCATTTGGTGGAAGGGTGATGCTGTTAGGAGGAGATTTTAGGCAAACATTACCTGTTGTGCCACATGGAAATAGAACTGAGATCATTGAAACATGGATCAAGACAAGTAAACTGTGGAAAATATTTACACATCTCAAATGAGAATTAAATATGAGATCCGAAGGCCAGCAATCTTTCTAAACACTCTGAATAACGACGATTTCTCAGACATTGCAAACAAAGTGATACTAACATCAAAAAATATAAATGCCTTGAATCTAAATAACGAAATTTTTAAATCATCAATGCACCACAAAATAATTATTACAGTGCAGATTCAGTTCTGGCTGATGATAAAGACGAATTTTAGTATCAAATTTATTAATTCTTTAACCCCATCTGGAATGCCACCACATGTTTTGCAATTGAAAAAAGGGGCAATTGTCATGTTATTGAGAAATATGAATCCAAAAAAAGGACTTTGTAATGGTACCAGATTAATTGTGCACGAGTTAAAAGATCATTTTATACATGCCGAAATTATGACTGGGATCCATAAAGGTAAACAAGTTTTTATGCCAAGAATTGATTTAGCTCCAAGCGAGAGTGGTTTGCCTTTTGTCCTTCAAAGAAGACAATTTCCAGTTATCATGGCATTTGCCATGACCATCAATAAATCCCAAGGGCAAACTTTTAAGTGTGTGGGTATTTTTTTACAAGAACCTGTTTTTGCACATGGACAACTCTATGTTGCTTTTTCAAGGTGCACAAATCCAGATGCAATTAAAGTTTCAGTTGAAGACAACCTAAGTCAGGGTGATCTACTACATGATGGCCATATTTTTACAAAAAATATTGTGTACTACGAGGTTTTGTAATCACAGATAATAGTGGTTTAATTTGAAGGAAGAAATTAAAGGTCAATTGCCCTCTTCTTAGTGGAACTCTATTTAAGTTACACAAATATGTCAACAATTTCAGAAAATTACAGTAATAACCAACACAAAAGGAAGAAAGGAAAAAAAAAGAAAAAACAAATAAAAGGACTTCCATCACATATCACATATATAGTTGTGAGCATGCGAGTTGTTGCTAACACTTGCGGCATCCCAACGTCCCCGCAAATGCGGATCCTCGCGAAGCGAGGGTCCTCATTTGCGGAGGTGGAGGCTCAACGTCGGCTGTGTTAACACAAACACACCACACACACAAATTCTTAACAAAAAACCCCCCAATCTCCCAGCCCAAAAAAAACAACGTCCCCGCAAATGCGGATCCTCGCGAAGCGAGGGTCCGCATTTGCGGAGGTGGAGGCTCCAACCTCGGCTGTGTTAACACACACACACACGACTTTTTAATAAAAAAAACTCAAAGGTGCCTCACACCCGCATACACACACACACACGCAAGACTTAAAAAAAAAAACACCTCAAAGGCGCCTCACACGCGGTTAACACACATACGCACGACTTAGAAAAAAATACACTGCGTCGTACACGTAAAAGCCAACTGCGTCTCTCGCAAAAAAATACGGCCGCATTGCAAAAAAATACGGCCGCGAAACGTCCCAGTCCAAACGCTGCGCATCAAAACATCACAAACACAAGAAATAAACACAATGAACACATAAAAAGCTTACTTACAGCAAGGGGGGGCATCCGGCACCTCCAAAAGTTAACTTTTCCACCAAAAGGCAAATCATTACCCATGATTTCACACAACAAACTATCAATACATTGCAGAACATGGCATGACATAATTGTAGCCTCATCTATGATAATTAAGATTCATTAACTCCATCTAGAATGCCACCACATGTTTTGCAACTCAAAAAAGGAGCTATTGTCATGTTACTGAAAACATGAACCCCCCAAAAGGACTTTGTTATGGGACCAGATTAATTGTTCAGGATTTAGAAGACCATTTTATACATGCATAAATTCTGAATAGTACCCATAAAGGTGAACCAGTTTCAATACCAATAATTGATTTGGCTCCAAGTGAGACTAGCTTCCCTTTTGTACTGCAAAGGAGACAATTTTCCATTATCATGGCATTTGCAATGACCATTAATAAATCAACATCATGTAAGAGGGGGATAGACTCGCATTAGGTGGCAAACAGCATTTCCAGGCTTACAATTTTATTCCCGTCATTTTTGACGGGCTAGTTTCTAGTGCAATATAATAATTACCAGGTCCCTCTTCTGATCAATTGCTTTCATCTTACCATTATATCATTGTTTTATGCCTAATCTAAAAAGTAAGAAAGTGATTCAAAGAAAAGGGTGTTCAGAGGACATTATATATTAATTATATTAACTGGATATCGACAAATGAGTATGTCTGTAATAACTTGCATTAATACAGTTTTTCATTAAAAAAGGTTATAGCAGAACACTGATAATTGTGAAAGCATATTGTAATAATAATATATTAATATATTATATATATATATATTTATATAGGGATATCACTTAAAATGCAAATATATTGTTTGACAATAAACTATTTACAGTCAGGTCCATAAATATTGTCCATAGGATGTTGTTCCAGAACTGTGAAGGCTTTTATAGATGTTGTTTGGCAAACTCTAATCTGGCCCTCTTGTTTTTGAGGCTCACCAATGATTTACATCTTGTGGTGAACCCTCTGTATTCACTCTGGTGAAGTCTTCTCTTGATTGTTGACTTCGTCACACATACACCTACCTCCTAGAGAGTGTTCTTGATCTGGCCAACTGTTGTGAAGGGTGTTTTCTTCACCAGGGAAAGAATTCTTCGGTCATCCATCACAGTTGTTTTCCGTGGTCTTCCGGGCCTTTTGGTGTTGCTGAGCTCACCAGTGCGTTCTTTCTTTTTAAGGACGTTCCAAACAGTTGATTTGGTCACACCTAATGTTTTTGCTGTCTCTCTAATGGGTTTGTTTTGTTTTTTCAGCCTAATGATGGCTTGCTTCACTGATAGTGACAGCTCTTTGGATCTCATATTGAGAGTTAACAGCAACAAATGCAAATAGCACACTTGAAATGAACTCTGGACCTTTTATCTGCTCTTTGTAAATGGGATAATGAGGGAATAACACACACCTGGCCATGAAACAGCTGAGCAGCCAATTGTCCCATTACTTTTGGTCCCTTAAAAAGTGGGAGGCACATATACAAACTGTTGTAATTCATACACCATTCACCTGATATGGATGTAAATACCCTCAAATTAAAGCTGAAAGTCTGCAGTTACAGTACATCTTGTTCGTTTCATTTCAAATCCATTGTGGTGGTGTATAGAGACAAAAAGATTAGAATTGTGTCGATGTCCCAATATTTATGGACCTGACTGTAATTTGTTTAATAGCATTATTAATATAAATAAACAGTATATAAGATGAAGGTGAAAATGAAAAATCTAATTTACTTGCAATAGCATTGGATTGGGCTACTACCACTACAATTACTCCTTAATAATAATAATAATAATAATAATAATAACAGTAGTATGATCACGTAGAAAGCAATACAAATTTTCTAATTTATTTAGCAAATAGCAATTTCCTGTCATTAAGTTAATATGATGCACATCTCTAGTGTATTAGACAATGCACATCTCTAGTTTATTAGACTCCTGTGCCCAACATTCACAACCCAGTTTTTCAGACCGATCCCATGACATTGGAGAGAGTTAACTGACAGCATGAATGATTAGCCTCCATCAACTGCAGCACACCAATCATTAGAACTACTCAGGTCTTCATGAGATTTAGTAAATCTCTGATATTATAATTGGGTCTGTAGTGCGGTGTGGTATTGCTTGTTGTAGCTGTATGTATACATCCCCTATATATACATATTGTCAGAACTTTTGTATGAATAAAGTTCTATCTTATATGGATATTATAGTATAATATGATATTCCAATTATTAACCACTATTTCATATCCAATGTATTAATATTTTATATGCTGTATATTTATATATATATATATATATATATATATATATATATATATATATACCTATGCATGCAATTCTATTACTTGAATATATCTATGTGAAAGATATGTTTTCATAGCTGCCCACAAAAGAGCTATTAATGGCTGAATAGTTCTTTGTTCTGTAAGAGATAAATATCTGAGTGAATTCCTAGGTCTATAAAGGTTATGGTCTATGTGAAGAATTCGTTTCATAGACACCAAGTCTAATAAACAGAATAATAAATCTGTCTAGGGATATCTAATTACAAAACATTCTTATGACTTCATTTTGTTTATAGGTTGTGGGTCAAAGGGGTCATTAGTTAATTAAAGGGATGAAAATTCAAAGGTCCGAGAGCGCCATCTTATGGTTCAAGGAATAAATGTCTCTATAGAAAAATATATTCATTATAAAATTTAAATATGTGATGACATCATGAAAAGATTCTATTGGTTACTAGATACTTTTAACTGATTTGGGATTCTGATAGGCAAATAAGCAAGAGGTATAATTATGGATAGAAACAGGATTTAGAAAAGGAGAAAAACAAGGAGAAAGAAGAGAGAGAGAGAGAAAAAGAAAGTAAGAGAGGAAAACTTGGTTCCTGTGGAAAAGGCAAAACAACTTTGGAATTAACCAGTGGAATCTTGTCATAATTGGTAATGTATAAATTGAAATATTTTATTTTATGATATAATTGAAAACCATTACCATAATTTCTCTGTTTGGTTTATTTCTTATCAAAAAGTTATTTAGATTTCCTTTTGTCATTGAAATTTATAAATCCGGATATAAATTTTAATACAAAATTAGATATCTCATTTTTCTTTTTGACCAATACAGATAAATTAATTTTACTTAGTTAACTTATCAATTATATTATAAAATACTTTACCATAATTGTGTTATATTTAATACATTCCTGTATAGCTATATTATAATATCATTAGACATTGTTAGTACATGCTAAAACTTTATTTTGGGTGAATTTTATTAATTGATTTATCTGATTTTGTTCTATGGGTTGTTATTCCAGGTTTTATTGTTCATGTGATTGAGATAAATTTTTGTATTGAGATTTTAGGACTGTATAGAAGATAATATAAAATAATAAGTATTACAATATGATGTATTAATTTTCTTTTTTTTATATCTGGCTGGTTATATTGTGTTTTATTTGCATTTGATTTGATATATTACTGTGTTTTATTTGCATTTGATTTGATATATTACATTTTATCATTAGACTAGTTGATTTTGTTATTTTCAATAAATGTTATTTTATAAAAAGGAATATGTGTCTATAAATTGATTCTGAACTCAAAATTCATTATTCTATATTATTTAGAAAATAATATGTCATATTAATCCCGACAATATTTACACAGAGTAATGCATGTGCAAACATGTGCAGTTTAACAGCTCTTTCCGTAGGTCCCCTATGGACACCCATTGTCATTTATAACAAAAGTGCCCCTAAGGATCCCCATGGCACCTAATATTCCCACCATTACCATGGTGTCCCTATGAAACCCATGGTATACTAATCTATGATAATATGGGTCCTTAAGGACTCCCATGGCAGTTAACATTAAGCCATGTACCACGGGGTCCTCCAATTAACATTTCCTTCTTTGGTTGACTGTATCAGTAACCATTCAGGGAAGGGTAACACTATGTAACACTATGATTAAACCCTATTCTAATTGGTTGACTTTCCAGAGTTCTTATCTTCAAAAACTAAATTTTGATTGACCAAACTATGATTGACAACTATTTTAGCCAATCAGAAGCCATGAACCTTATTATATAAGATATAGGTGCAGTTAGAAAGCCGTTATTGGGCAGGGTAGCTCCTCAGAGGAAGAGCTCCATTAAGGGAGGTCTTGAAATTTGCAACAGTTAAAGAGCGATTACATTGAACAAGCCTGCAACTACATAACCGAAAGCCAAAACCGAAAACCATGCACCTGTAAGTAGCATTTCAGGGTATGATCTTGATCAATTCAGCAAGCCCATAACTACCAATTTAGAAACAGCCAATAGTAAATGAGACCGTCAACATACATCAGTAAAACATGGCGTTTAAACGTCAATCAATTAGCGTAAAGATGTCCGATATGCGATCGGGCTCACAGTCCACCAATGTAAAAATCAATACAAATGAATGAAGGAACTGTTATAGTGCATGTGGGTGGCCTGATATGGAATAACTACTTGATTCCCAATATTGATATAACACGAAAATAAAGCCTGAAAATAATACTTTTTGATTGCAGATTTGCGAGCTTGAGACTGTTGTTCAATTAATTCTAATGTCTTACATTGCTTTCCCCGTATTTTAAAGTGCAGTATTGAGTTTGTATTTGATTTTAAAGTGTTATGAACTGGTATTTAACTCTGCCTCTGAGTTCTCTCTAGTTCTCATAGGATGTTTTGCCTACATATCCCATATACGGTTGTGAAAGCAAATGCGGGCTTGAGAAATTGTAGCAATTTAATAGCGATTTGCGATTTTAGCTATTGTAACTTTTGCTGGCTTGACAGATCAAAGGCTTAGATGGGTCGGAGTTACAATTTTGGCAACCGCAGTTGCTTTTCTGTCTGTAACTCGCAGATTGATTGCGGGTAGCTAAAAGAGACCAATTTAATAGCAGTTACTTTAGCGGGCTACGTTACAGGCTTCAGTAATTCCAATTTTGACAATTTAGTAAGGCCATTTGTCTCTTTTGTATTTCCGGTAGGTTTTCTAAATCAGTTTTAATGACCTTTTTAGCACAAATATCATTGCCAATTACCATTACTCCTCCCATGGCTGCAAAAAGATAGTTTATTGCCATATAGTTCTGTAAAGTATCAGTTCTTATCTGGACTTCTTTCTGATTCAGCTTGTCAATAAGCAAAAATGCTCATTAGGAACCAAGGCCTGTATTCCATGGCTCCCATAAGAAATGAAACAACATAATTAAGGGGTATACCACTACTCCCATGAGACAGTGAATTTGTGGGATCTGCCCACAATAACCGCTAGTTGCTATGAGCTCAGGGACCCCCTAGAAATCACCTTACATACCAGCTATCCCCTGTGAGCCAGGAGATCTCCAATCTAAAGTATATTCATGGGGGTCCTTATAGACACCCATGGTAATAAATATGAACTAATTACCATGGACTACCAAAGTAATCTAAAGTATAACATGGGCATCCATGAGGACCCCATGGTGCCCAATATTAACCCCAAACTATGTGGGTCATCAACGATCCCCTATGGCACATTAACCCCTGGAGGGCCTCAATGGTACCCTTCCTATCACCATTGGGGACCATAAAATATTTTATTTTGTGTATTTAGTGTTCGGGACCCCATCCGGTGGTTAGGTTCCATGGAGGTCCAATATGAACCCATGTGGTGGTAGGGGGCTAACACAGTTGACGACCCTCTACAGTATAGAGAGTTAATGTTAGGTGTCATGGCGGTCCATGGAAACCCCAATGGTTACAGTCTATTAATACCATGGGGATCCATGAAAATCCCCATGGTATAGTGGTTAATGCCAGGTGACAGGAATCAGTTGAGAACCCCCATGGTATGAGGATTTATATTAGGTGCCATGAGTGTCCATTGAGGATCACCCTGGTATGGGGGTTTATAATAGTAGCCATGGGGGTCCATTAAGGATCCTTTGGTATGGGGTTAATTTATATTACCATGGGGTATATTAGGGCCGCAAAAAGCGGTCCTATATACACCTAGGAAGCAACAAGTTAGTAATCCCAGCATTTGGGCCATTGGGGTAGTTCTACCCCAAAAGGTTGATTATAAAGGAGCAGCAATTCTTGCACCAACACCCTGGACCACCCTTGTAGTGAACCTGTAGGGGTCAGATGGCTGACTTGCTCCTTTAATAACGCATTGCACTTTTTCACTAGACATGTAGCAGTAGGGTGGTGGGGAATATGCTGGCATATTCTGTCTAGTGAAATGGTTGCCCTTGTCTGTCTGCATTTCTTCAGGCAGCTAATACAAACTACTTATATGAGCTAGCAGTTTAAGCTTTACTTGTTGATTGGTTCTCTTGGAAGATAAAGCTTGTATCAATTCTGCATAATTTTTTGTACTTGACCACAGTCTATGGGCAACTGAATGAAGTTGATTTGCCAGATCTTCCCGGGAGCTCCTCCCCTCTTCAGCCATCCTCACTCTCTTCTCACGACATGTCATTGCTTGAATTCAATACATATAGAACAATGTTTATTCTTCACCATGATTATCTGTATTGTCATGTATTGTTTGCATGTCCCAATCATATGTAGCTTGTGTACCGTGATGTACTGACTTTTCATGGGCAGTGTTCACCGTTTTATGTAGCACATGCTCTATAGATGCAAAATCTGCTTGTAACTTGGCCATGGCATCTGTGGTCTCATTGGCATCAATTCAAGATGTGAATCCACATGGCCCACATGCTGCCCTGGTCCCATAAGAACTTCCACAGCTCTGGGCCTACCCAGAATGGGTGACTATAAATATACCATTGTTTCTATTTCCAGCTTGGCATCCAGGTAACCAGGGAGCAATATCTGCTACGGCCACACCTGGCCTTGATGAATCAATATGTCTGATCTATCTGTGAACCATTCTTTGGATTTCTGATCTGGTGTGAACAGTTCAAATGGAGGCACTGTCTTGAAAGAAGATTTATACAACAGTGCAGGCTGTTGCTCGACACTTGTTAACAGGTCAAAGGAGAGCAGTCCAGCTATTTCTTCTGTCATTCAATTTATCTTGGTGGTTCTGATTCATCCTCTATCATGTAAATACCACTCACACTTGAGTAAGCTTTCTGTTTGAGCCACTGCAGTGCGGGTGGGAAGAGCATCATCTCTGACCCAACCTGCACTGGGCAAAGCTTTACATATTGTAACTGGCTGTAGCTTGGTTCCTAATTCCACATAATGCAGTGCAGTAACAACAAAAGACCCCAAATAAAAATTCAGTGTACAACATTATTAGCTTCAACAAAGAAGGTATGCAACAAAATAGTTTCAACAACAGTTTTTTACTCAAGACAATCCTACTTGCAACATCAATAGTGAGTGGAACTGTGAGTGAAGTTTGTGAGTTTGTGTAAAAACTCAGAAGCCATTATGTCACAAACAGACTCTGGGGGCCACAGGGAGACCCCTTTGAAGTCCACTTTTAAATTAACCCACCTAAGCCCTTTTAACCCAAATCTACAACAAATTAAAAATCTGACACTGTGTTATTATGTCTGTTTCATTATACACCATCAAGGGTAACACACAACCCAGTGCTCAAAGGGTTAATACATGTCAGGAAACCACCTTGCCTAAGAATAATTGCTCTAATGCATTGTGTGTGTGTATATATATATATATATATATATATATATATATATATATATATATATATATTATATATAAACACCAAATAAACACATTTTTTCTATTGACTTTATATATAATGGTTTATTGCTGCAATTACTGGACTTGTTCTTACTCATTATAATAATCATTACATTAACATTTTCTGTTTGCTCCTAGAGCCGTTTGGGAATTCCCTACATTAAAATCTTTTGCGGATAAGTGCTGTAATGTGGGTGTACTAAAGAGTAACATAATTGTGTAACGTAGGGGAAAAAATCTTCTGCAGTAAATTTATTGTTATACCGCAATTTACACGATTAGCATGGGGGCCCTAGTTTGTACAGCAGGAGTAGATGCAAGGAACTGGAAGCACAGTAAGGTAGTACAATTTTCACATGCTCAAGGGGCAGAGGAATTTGCAATTTATCTAAAAAAATCCTAATATGAATCAATGTATAAAATCAAAACATTTAAATTTGTGATTCTTTACTACCTAACCTCTGAATACAAACTGTATTCATAACCTACTGGATTATGGTTTCCTACTCTTTCTTTCAAAAAGTGCAAAATATCATCACCAGAGATGCAATTTTGGGGAAATCTATGTTTTCCGAAGCTATTTCATTCCCTCCTAATAATTAACATAATTATTACTTATTTTGTGGTATCATTATAAGGCTCTGGTAAAAACTCTCACTTTATTGGAATTATCTACAATGACTATTGATTCATAAAAAATATATACCGTACATTGAGATAAATCTTAATTTCTGCATTTAGTTTTGGAATTTCTCTCATCAATGAAGTCAAAAAATATCTGTGACCCTAGTTTCTTACTTATTAACACTGATTTCACTTTTATATTAATTTATTTAAACAAATGATATTAAAGGTTATGTTTCAAAGTCCCCTTTTCAGGAATACTTAATCCTCTGGCTAATTTGGTATACTTTCTCATGAGCGGGTTTTGCTTTTAAATATTACTATCATTTCACAGCCCAACAGAATCGAAATGTTATAACAAACTTTCTTATTTGAGTGGGATTTTTTTGCATTTAAATTACCCACATTTTTCTGTGTATAATGACCTTTGTTTCACAACTATTCGTCTACTTCCTTTCCTATAATGCACACCGGCATAAAAATGTAAATCCCAAATGACAAAATCGCTTTTGTTCTGTTTTTAGTACATAATTATGTGCAAAAAATTGAGATGGTAAATCATGTTTTTTGTACACTACGTACATTGGTATTTCAAAGGTTTCTCAACCTGGTCTGTTTAAAACAGTTGCCCATAGATTTAAATTCTAACAAGTTTTTCAACTTGTTCTTCTGTTACCTGGTTTGTGTTTTTGCGTAAAACTTAGCAGATATAGTGAGAGTGTTTACATATATCCAACTGTATTTTTACATCCAAAACATTGGTTTGTAAAAGGTAAGTAACTTAGCTGTATAATAGTTATGATTGTGTAGGAGATGTGTGTATATTCCAAACCATCTCATTTATTTTTTCCAGACGGAACACCGTAGAGGTTATAGCTACTTGAAGATGGAGCTATTTCCAACGTAGTTTGCTATATTTGTGGGCAGTACAAACTGAAAGCAAGTAGGGAACCTATTTCTGAGTTTGTAAAAAGAGCATATGTAGGTTATTTTGGTGTCAAGCTTGGTGATCAAGATAAGCCACAGGCTCCTCATATTGTATGCAAAACTTGTACAGAGCATTTGCGCCAGTGGACATATGGAAAGAGAAGCTGCCTGAAATTTGGAGAACCAATGGTTTGGAGGGAAGCGAAAAATTACTTTGATTACTTTTATTTTTGTATTGTTAATATCATAGGCATCAATCAAAATAATTGTGACAAGTGATCTTACCCTGATCTACCTTCAGCCAGGAGACCTGCTCTGCACTTGGATCTTGTACCCATCCAACCTTTCCGTGGACTACCACTGCTCTCACAGGGTGAGTCTTACATGTCTAATAATGCACAAGGAAAAGAAAGTGGGGGCTAGTGAACGTTTTGACCAGAATGAATTGAGTGATCTGATCAGTGACTTAAATCTTTACATGGAGTCTTCTGAATTGCTTGCCTCCAGACTAAAAGAAAATAATGTACTTCAGCCTGGAATAAAAATTAAATGTTATCGAAGGAGAGAAAATTATTTGCTGCCATTCTTTAGTGAAGACAACATTGGTCTTTCAGAATATAACCCATGTGAGTGGTGTCTTTTCATAGACAGGTTAAAGCGTAGTTTGAAATGTGTTATTTTAAATAACGGCAACAAGTATGGTTCTATTCCAATCGGTCACTCCACCAGGATGAAAAAAAGAGTACAAGGCCATCTCTTTAGTCTTGGAAAATATAAAATATTGAATTGTGTAGACATGAAGAGGTTAATTTTCTTTTTGGTCAAAAAAGTGGCTAAGCAAAATATCCTTGCTTTTTAGGCCTTTGGGATAGTAGAGCCAAACCTGAACAATGGGAAAGAAAAGATTGGCCCCCAAGGGAATATATGTTGGTTGGAGGACAAAATGTAATCAATGAATCTTTGGTAGCATGAGATAGAATTATACTGCCACCACTACATTTAAAGCTAAGCCTGATGAAAATATGTGTAAAGGCTTTGAATAAAGATGGTCCGTGCATTCAATACATAGCGTATAAATCACCTGGACTTACCATGGAAAAACTGAAGGCAGGAATTTTCGATGGTCCACAGATCAGACAACTTATAAATGTAAAAGCATCAATTATTGAAATTGAATCATGTGCCAGGTCTTCATTTGTTCTTGTAGTGAAACACTTTCTTGGCAACAAGAAGGCAGACAACTACACACAATTAGTAGAGGACATGCTCTTTCATTTCAACAGGTTTAGCTATAACATGAGTATTAAAGTCCCTTAGATCGCTTTACAGGTTTTTTAAGCAAAGAGCAAGGGGAAAGATTTTACCAAGACATAAAAACAGTGGAAGCCAGATACCAAGAAAGATGAGATGCACACATGATGACAGACTATTGTCGGAATCTTATAGGGAATTGTCCTGGCAGTTCACACTCTTGGAAGTCGACAGGAAAGTTTGTATCAGAAATCTGTGCTTTCGGTATGAAATAAATAGATTTTCGTGTAGTACACTTTTCTTTTAATCTTTATTATGTTTCCTTCATGCTTAAAAGATATTAATTAAAATACATTAAAATATCCTGATGTTTTATGGGCGAGCAGAGTGAAGAGTGGTATATGGCAAATGTTCTGTATCTCAAAAACTAGAATCAACAGGTCAAAAATACCCAGAAACTGGTCTAACATTTGAGGCACCAAAATGCGTGTTGGCCTGTGTAACATTGAATAACTACTTAACTCGTCTGTTATAAAGTGCTAACAACTGAGGACCAGATTTAAAAAAAAAACTTGTCTGGTACCTATACTCTAACAGGTACTGTGCAGTTTCTGATCTTCTAAATCTGTTTTCATTGAACTAATAGGAGTTTATAAAAAACATCAAAAAAACTGAAAGTGCTTAGCACTAAATCATCATGAACATGTAGGAGGAAAAGTGGGGGATTGTGAGTGATTTCTAATTTACACTTTATTTACACTTAGGACAAGGGCGCCCACACAAACATTTAAAAACTTAAAAAAAAAAGGTTGTAAAAATACCCTTTATAATTTGGTCAGTAGTAATCAGAGTTTATTCCTTTGGATGATTGAGGACTCTATGAGTCTTTAAACATTTTCCCACTCCAAAGGTCTTTTCTACTACTTGTAAATATTTAATTTTGTGGGGAGACTTAAAAATGAGCTCTTCTGAGAGTTGGAAATCTGCTTATAATAGTAAATAGAAAGGGTTAAGATCCCTTGTATTCTGTATTTAAGAATTTGTATAGTTGAGGATGGTGAGCTATTTATATTTATGCCAACATTTAGACCATCAATATTTAAGATTTAATTTCTTTATGGGCTTTGTATATATTTAAGCTACAGTTCCCATATGCTTCTTAGTAGGTTTTTAGGCTTTTCACATCTATCTAGTATTACTTTTTGACTTGATAAAGAGAGGCATTATCTCTCGAAAGCTCGTCGCTTTATTATGAGCATGTTTGTCCAATAAAAAAGGTATCACTATTAACTGCAATACTCTGATTATTCAACTATACAGGGAGTGCAGAATTATTAGGCAAGTTGTATTTTTGAGGATTAATTTTATTATTGAACAACAACCATGTTCTCAATGAATCCAAAAAACTCATTAATATCAAAGCTGAATATTTTTGGAAGTAGTTTTTAGTTTGTTTTTAGTTTTAGCTATTTTAGGGGGATATCTGTGTGTGCAGGTGACTATTACTGTGCATAATTATTAGGCAACTTAACAAAAAACAAATATATACCCATTTCAATTATTTATTTTTACCAGTGAAACCAATATAACATCTCAACATTCACAAATATACATTTCTGACATTCAAAAACGAAACAAAAACAAATCAGTGACCAATATAGCCACCTTTCTTTGCAAGGACACTCAAAAGCCTGCCATCCATGGATTCTGTCAGTGTTTTGATCTGTTCACCATCAACATTGCGTGCAGCAGCAACCACAGCCTCCCAGACACTGTTCAGAGAGGTGTACTGTTTTCCCTCCTTGTAAATCTCACATTTGATGATGGACCACAGGTTCTCAATGGGGTTCAGATCAGGTGAACAAGGAGGCCATGTCATTAGATTTTCTTCTTTTATACCCTTTCTTGCTAGCCACGCTGTGGAGTACTTGGACGCGTGTGATGGAGCATTGTCCTGCATGAAAATCATGTTTTTCTTGAAGGATGCAGACTTCTTCCTGTACCACTGCTTGAAGAAGGTGTCTTCCAGGAACTGGCAGTAGGACTGGGAGTTGAGCTTGACTCCATCCTCAACCCGAAAAGGCCCCACAAGCTCATCTTTGATGATACCAGCCCAAACCAGTACTCCACCTCTACCTTGCTGGCGTCTGAGTCGGACTGAAACTCTCTGCCCTTTACCAATCCAGCCACGGGCCCATCCATCTGGCCCATCAAGACTCACTCTCATTTCATCAGTCCATAAAACCTTAGAAAAATCAGTCTTGAGATATTTCTTGGCCCAGTCTTGACGTTTCAGCTTGTGTGTCTTGTTCAGTGGTGGTCGTCTTTCAGCCTTTCTTACCTTGGCCATGTCTCTGAGTATTGCACACATTGTGCTTTTGGGCACTCCAGTGATGTTGCAGCTCTGAAATATGGCCAAACTGGTGGCAAGTGGCATCTTGGCAGCTGCACGCTTGACATTTCTCAGTTCATGGGCAGTTATTTTGCGCCTTGGTTTTTCCACACGCTTCTTGCGACCCTGTTGACTATTTTGAATGAAACGCTTGATTGTTCGATGATCACGCTTCAGAAGCTTTGCAATTTTAAGAGTGCTGCATCCCTCTGCAAGATATCTCACTATTTTTGACTTTTCTGAGCCTGTCAAGTCCTTCTTTTGACCCATTTTGCCAAAGGAAAGGAAGTTGCCTAATAATTATGCACACCTGATATAGGGTGTTGATGTCATTAGACCACACCCCTTCTCATTACAGAGATGCACATCACCTAATATGCTTAATTGGTAGTAGGCTTTCGAGCCTATACAGCTTGGAGTAAGACAACATGCATAAAGAGGATGATGTGGTCAAAATAATAATTTGCCTAATAATTCTATACTCCCTGTATATATATATATACTGGATATATATTTATATATATATTTATGCAGTATATATATATATATGCATATGTATATCACACATAATAGTTGTCAAACTACGAATCGTCATCACGCTTTGAGAGCTCGCTTTGCGAGCTCGCAAGAACTGTGTCCCTCGCAAAAGAGGGACGCAGTTTGGTCCGCAAATGCGGACCCTCACAAAGCGAGGGGCCGCATTTGTGGAAGGTGGAGGTTCCAACGTCTGCTGCAATGAGCCGAAGGCTCATTGCAGGCTGCAAATGCGGACCTTCGCGAAGCGAGCGGCCGCATTTGCGTAGGTGGAGGCACTACGACGCCACACACGCGGTTACAAACACCCACACAAGCGGCACTTTACCAAAATAGATCTAACACGAAATCACTATATACAGACTTACACAAAAAAATACGAACCGCGGGACTTAAAACGGAAAATGTATGGACTTAACATAAAAAAATCTAAGACGCGGGACTTAGAAAAAAAAACACTACGACTAGTGATGTCGCGAACATAAAATTTTCGGTTCGCGAACAACGAACGCGAACCGCCGCAAATGTTCGCGAACCGACGAACCCAGCGAACCGCCATAGACTTCAATGGGCAGGCGAATTTTCAAACCCACAGGGACTCTTTCTGGCCACAATAGTGATGGGAAAGTTGTTTCAACGGGACTAACACCTGCACTGTGGCATGCCGGAGGGGGATCCATGGCAAAACTCCCACGGAAAATTACATAGTTGATGCAGAGTCTGGTTTTAAGCCATAAAGGGCATAAATTACCTAACATTCCTAAATTGTTTGGAATAACGTGCTTTAAAACATCAGGTATGATGTTGTATCGATCAGGTAGTGTAAGGGTTAGGCCCGCTTCACAGTGACAGACCAAACTCCCCGTTTAACGCACCGCAAACAACCGCAAACAGTCCATTTGCAAAACCGCAAACTCCCCATTTGCACAAGGTTGGATACCAAGCTAGCCATGTCCCGTTCCTTGTCCTCACTGATGTCATTGAAGGTCTCTTCCTCCACCCAGCCACCAAGGGTCCCCGAAAGGTGACAACAAGCCCCCTGGGACGCCTGCTGTGTTTGGTCTTCCATCTCCTCAAAGCCACCTTCCTCCTCTGACTCCTCTTCTTCAGACTCCTCTCACTGCGTTGCCTCTCTCTGCATTATTATAAGGTGTGTTAAGTAGTACTACTCTTATCAGTTTAAAACCTGTTACAGCACCTATCAGGGGGCGTGTATAAGGCCTGGATTTTTAGAACCGGGAGATGGAAAAAGATGCTTGGTTGGTCGTATCACTTAAATTTTGCGGCACGGCACGTGCAATCAAAGGTGCCACCAGATAGGAGTGGCGTTTTTGTAAGTACTACTCTTATCAGTTTAATACCTGTTACAGCACCTATCAGGGGGCGTGTATAAGGTCTGGATTTTTAGAACCGGAGATGGAAAAAGATACTTGGTTGGTCTTATCACTTCAAATTTGGGGCACGGCACGTGCAATCAAAGGTACCACCAGATAGGAGTGGCGTGTTTGTAAGTACTACTCTTATCAGTTTAATACTTGTTACGTCACCTATTAGGGTGCGTGTATAAGGCCTGGATTTTTAGAACCAGGAGATGGAAAAAGATGCTTTGTTGGTCGTATCACTTGAATTTTGGGGCACGGCACGTGCAATCAAAGGTGCCACCAGATAGGAGTGGCGTGTTTGTAAGTACTACTCTTATCAGTTTAATACTTGTTACGTCACCTATCAGGGGGCGTGTATAAGGCCTGGATTTTTAGACTTGGGAGATGGAAAAAGATGCTTTGTTGGTCGTATCACTTCAATTTTGGGGCACGGCACGTGCAATCAAAGGTGCCACCAGATAGGAGTGGCGTGTTTGTAAGTACTACTCTTATCAGTTTAATACTTGTTACGTCACCTATCAGGGGGCGTGTATAAGGCCTGGATTTTTAGAACCGGTAGATGGAAAAAGATGCTTTGTTGGTCGTATCACTTCAATTTTGGGGCACTTTGTGACATTCGCTTCTTACGCTCAAACATGTCCTTTACAGGCACCTGACTATGGGCAGATGAGCAGGAACTGCTCGAGGCGAGAGACGCAGTGGCGGGTGGTTGAGAGGGGGCAAGGAGGACAGCAGTAGTTGATGTGGCTGATGATGCTGGACCAGGAGGAGGATGGCGGCTTTGAGTTTGTGTGCTGCTTGTACTCATGTGTTGTTCTGGAGTCACCCAAACATTAGGTCTCAACCTGTAGAGGATAAGGGAACCAGGCTACTCTAGACATCATTCATCATTACAGGTTTTGACAGATTGGTACTATGCGTGCAAGCTACTGTGACAACAGATATGAGTGGCACTGTGCACTTGCAGAAGTTGGCAGAGTAGACGCTGTAGGTCTGACACACACGCTTGCAGACAACTAACTGCTATGCAATGTATTACAGTAGAATTTTTTGTTTTTGTTTTAAATGTACACTACTGTTACACCAGATATGAGTGGTGTGTTAAGTAGTTCTACTCCTATCAGTTTAATCCCTATTATGTACCTTTTTTTTGGGTTTGGTTGTTGAAGCCACAGTGCAGCACCAGAGGCCAGAAAAATTAGGCATGTACACATGCCTGAAAAATTAGGTATTGTTGATCTTGCAGCGAGCAGAGAAGAAGGTAGGCCTGATTCAACGCCCCAGCCCCGCATACCAACACTCAGAGATTGAGGGGGGGACCTGAGAAGGCCACGGGCAGGAGTTATAAAGGAGGGCCATCCCAAATAAGCACACAAGCGGGGTCAAAGGTAGTGAAGGGGACATAGAGGCCCATGGACTGACGGTCGCCATCTTGGCAGGAAAAGGGCCCAGCAATGAAGCCAAACTGACCCAGCACAGGCAGCTACTTGAGTCAAACGCTGTACAATTACACCTTAATAAAGCTGAAACATGCAGCAGCAGGGATTCTAAACGGCCACACGGGGACAAGGAGGCTAACAGCCCCCACAGTCTCTGCACCACTCTTTTTAACAGATAACCCAAGGGGCTAACCAGGGACCTTGCCCACATAAAAAACAGAATTTTATTGGAGGAATTATTAGTGTCTTTACCCCCCAAGAGAGGACATAATATACGGTTTCTTTAGACTACCTGATGGCCAAACCTCCTTTAGCCCCAATGCTATCCAAGAAACATTTCAAAACTTCTATCAGACCATATATTCATCCCAAACCCACTGCAGCGGATCTGACATAGAGTCCTTCCTACTACAGCAAGAAGTCCACAAAATACCTGTACCTCAATTGGACAGCTTGAACCTAGACATATCCCAAGAGGAAGTTAAATCTACAATCCAAGATCTTAAATTTGGCAAGTCCCAGGGCCAGACTGTTTTACTCATCTGTACTATAAGAAATTTGAGCCCTTGCTTACCCCCGCACCTAAGATCTTTGTTTAACGCTATACTAAATGGAGAACCTATGCCCCCTTAATTGAATCAGGCCGACCTCATAGTCTTTCCAAAAGAGGGTAGGGACCCTTTAGAGGTTAAAAATTATCGCCCCATACCCCTGATAAATGTGGATGTCAAGATCCTAGCTAAAATTATGGCCAAACGAATATCTAACTTTTTACTGGACTAAATACACAAGGACCAAACGGGGTTCATTCCTTTCAGAGAGGCAGGAGATAATGTTAGGAGGGTTCTGAATGCCCAGTTCTTGGCTCAACACTATAACAACCCAGTTTGCCCTCTAGCCCTAGACATAGAGAAGGCTTTTGATAGAACCAACCATGCCATCCAGGGGGTTCAAGTAGGACACCATCAGTTTAAGTGTTCACTTTTCGCGGACGATATGCTTTGCACCCTGACCAAGCCCCTTCTCTCTATACCAGCACTCATGTCCACTATAAAAGACTTAAGCTAAATCTCGGGCCTCCAATCCTTGCAAAAGGATATTTCTCTTTCAATGGAATCCTGCTTACTGGGGATACACATAAAAAAACTTATCTCAATCCTAGAACAAGCTATTCCAATTAATGGCTTTAGCATTCAAAATACACATAGCTACCCGTCCCCGGATGGATTTACAAATCTCTATTACCAAACTTTTATAGAGTTGTTATTACCCCACTTAGCCACACTTTTCAATCAAATTTTAGAAGGCTCTCCCATGCCACAAGAACTAAACCATGCAAATATGATATGTTTCCTGAAAGAACGACGAGACCCATTAGAACTTAAAAAATACTGCCCCATATCACTCCTAAACGGGGATATAAAAATTTTGGCCAAATTAATGGCAAACAGGATTTCGCGATTTCTCCCCTCCATAATCCATAAAGACCAAACAGGGTTTATCCCCCATAGACAAACGGGGGACAATATCAGACGGACACAAAATTTAATCTCATGGTCATCCCTACATCAAATACCCACATGCCTTTTGGCGTTAGATATAGAAAAGGCCTTTGATACGTTGGAATGGCCTTATTTAAAAGCAGCATTACAGAAATTTGGGTTTGCAGGCAAATTTATGAACTTGATAGATACATACTACAAATCCCCGTTAGCCAGATTAAAACTCCCGGGAGATCGCTTACAACACATAAAGATTCAAAGGGAAAAAAACAAATTTTTAGATTTATTTGGAATCATAAAGCCCTGAGGATCTCAAAAAATAATATGTATAGACCAAAAGGGAAAGGGGGCCTATCGTGCCCGAATCTCAAACTGTATTACAAGGCAGCACAGCTGGCTTTCATTCCTCTGGCGCATTCTCCCACACATCAGCCGCTCTGGGTATTTATGGAAAATGTAAGCATGTCACCTTATACATGGGATACAGTAATATGGATTCCAGGCCTGTATACTTTTTTGAGGAACTTGAAAAACTCGTTGATTAAGCAGTCATTAAAAATATGGATGGAGATGAACTGCACACAAAAACTGGACACTCGGGTATCAGATCTTACCCCTATCGTACCCAATCCCCACTTTAAGATACATCTTCCGGAAAGCTCTCTAAGTTGGTGGAAGTCTCAGAACCTACTAAGGGTTGGTCCATGGTGGCATGACGACAAAATAATGACCTTTGAGCGGGTGAGAGATAGATACAATTTACCCCTAACTGAACACTATCATTTTTGCAGGATACATCATTTTATATATACGATAAGTGGTAGGGGAACCCCCAAAGAAACACCTGGCTACTCAAAAAATGTAGGGATTCCCCCTTTCAACCTGGTATTATTAGCCTCATGTATGAACTATTTAATGAAAACTCATGGGTAAACAAACCAGACTATACCAAAGCCTGGGAGAGGGATTTGGGCACCGAGTTGGCAGACAACACATGGGATAAAAGTTGGCAAAGCTTAAGTAGGGGATCTTTAAATTATAGTCTGCTTGAGACTTCAATAAAGATCCTACACAGGACTCATATTACTCCTTTTAAGCTAAATAAATGGGATCCAAAACGGAGCAGCTCATGTTTTAGGAACAGTGGTAATGAGGCTACATTTATTCATGTCTGGTGGGAGTGTTCGGCAGTCATAAGACTATGGAAAGAAGCATGCTTACTAGCTTCTAAAATGTTTAAGATTCAGATCTCTGCTAATATAAAAAACTGCATGCTGGGTGTTCCGCATGTCTGTCTCTTGTCCGCTCAAAATAGGCTATTAAAGTTCATCATGTTGGCCACAAAGAACCATATAGCCAGACAATGGAAATCGGATACCCTACACTTTCAGGTGGTTAAAAATAAATTAAACTTTATCCTTATAAATGAACGCCTTACCCATTTAGTAGACAACTCCATGGATACATTTTGAGATATATGGTCTCCGTGGCTGCAATTAAGGGATAGCATATCATCTGGAGACAATTAAAGAAATTTAGGTCCGGAATAGGGGCTCCCCTAAATGGGAGAGGATATTCTCAAGAGAACGGGATGGATGGAGGTGTGTGTGGATCCTTAGAGGGGCAGAGGACGGAGGTAAGTGCTATATTTTACATCATATTTATGTAAAAAAGGAGGATGTTTGTGGACCTTTCCCTTTCCCAACATGTTAAATGTTAAAACTAGTTATTTTTTTCCCAATTATAGTCGGATTCAAGACTTAAAGTGAATCAACTTAAAACAAACTGAATTAAAGCTATATTAATAACTAAAAAGTAAAAAAAAAAAAATATTTTTAGGCTACAGGTACAACCAAATCCAGATAACATACTAGCCCTGGATATGGTATAAGCTCCAAGATTATGGAATGGAAAGGGGTAAACTGAGTATTAATAGAGATAAGGTAACTCAGTGATGTATTAACATGTACGGATATATATGTAACATGGAAATGGTTGTTTGAATATGATATATTACCTGACCTAATAAAATATTTTTTGAAAGAAAAAATACACATAGCTAGTAGTTGGAAAACCCCAAATTAAAACTTTCAGGAATTAATAAAAAAAATCAACTATTTACTGCTCAACGAGAGATTAAACCATGTAGTCTTGGATAGAATCACCCAGTTCCAGACAATTTGGGATCCCTGGATAACATCCCCATTTAGTGCCCCCCTAATATAATAAAACATTTGTTAATGGTTGAAGCGACTCGGGGGGAAGGACCGGAGTGGGGGATCCCTGGAGGAGACCCTTCAGAAGCAACCGGTGGCAAAATCATCCGAGGAAAGGAGAGGTCGCCTACTGAAGCCTGCCCTAGGGTAACCCAAGGGCGATTGAGCAGGTTAGATATTGTAAATAATAAGCTACTGCTGGAGTGATGATAGATAATAGGACTTTGGTGTTAACTGCTGATATACTCTTTATTATTGTCTGTTTTACCATGTCTTAGGTTTCTCTTAAAAATTGCAATCACAGTAAAAAAAAAGAAAATGTATTAACCAAAAAAGTAAAAATAAGAAGGCCTAGCCAGCTAATTTTAACAAAATGTCTTCATTGTAAATATGTATTTTTGCACAACTGTTGTGCTATGCAGGACTGTTCAATATGCTTTCTTTTTCATTACATGCCATACGCCTTCTGACATAAAAATGTAAATTAAAAAATTAGGTATTGTTGCAGCCGCTGCTGTTACAGCGGCCAGAAAAATTTGCCTTTGTTCCCCAGGCAGAAAGTGCCATAAAACATTGGGTCTTCTTGAACCCTAGTTGGTGGCGTATAAGTCACGCAAGTCATCCGGCATTCAGAGATAACATACAGCAGCGTGTGGACCATCTTTAGCCGAAGGCAGCTCATCTCATCAGGCCTTTTTCAGTCGAATGTATCGCCCAGTGTCAGTCCCTTCGGGATCCATCCCTCATTCATCTTTATAAAGGTGAGGCAATCTAGACTTTTTTGCCCTAGGCGACTTCTCTTCTCGGTGACAAAACCTCCTGCTGCACTGAAGGTCCTTTCTGACAGGACAATTGAAGCGGGGCAGGCCAGAAGTTCATTTGCAAATTGGGATAGCTCAGGCCACAGGTCTAACCTGCATACCCAGTAGTCAAGGGGTTCATCGCTCCTCAGAGTGTCGATATCTGCAGTTAAGGCGAGGTAGTCTTCTACCTGTCGGTCAAGTCATTCTCTGAGGGTGGATCCCGAAGGGCTGTTGCGATGCGTAGGACTGAAAAAGGTCTGCATGTCCTCCATCAACAACACGTCTTTTAAACGTCCTGTCCTTGCCGGCGTGGTCGTGGGAGGAGGATTACTTTCACCTCTTCCCCTGTTATATTGCCCTTGTGCTGTGACATCACCCTTATATGCTGTGTAAAGCATACTTGTTAATTTGTTTTGGACCTGCTGCATCCTTTCTGACTTGCGGTAATTTGGTAACAAATCAGGCACTTTCTGCTTATACCGGGTGTCTAGTAACGTGCACACCCAGTACAGGTCGTTCCCCTTCAGCCTTTTTATACGAGGGTCCTGCGACAGGCACGACAGCATGAAAGACCCCATTTGCACAAGGTTGGATGCCGAGCTACCCATGTCCCGTTCCTCGTCCTCAGTGATCTCGCTGAAGATATGTTCTCCCCCCCAGCCACGTACAACACCACGGGTACCAGATAGGTGACAACGAGCACCCTGGGATGCCTGTTGTGATTGGTCTTCCTCCTCCCCCTCAAAGCCACATTCCTCCTCTGACTTCTCTTCCTCACAATCCTCTTCCAGCGTTGCCACAGGTCCAGCAAGCGATGCTGATAAGGCTGTTTCTGGTGGTGATGGTGACCACAACTCTTCCTCTTCCTCGTCACGCTCATCTATGGCCTGATCCAGCACTCTTCGCAGGGCACGCTCCAGGAAGAAAACAAATGGTATGATGTCTCTGATGGTGCCTTCTGTGCGACTGACAAGGTTTGTCACCTCCTCAAAAGGACGCATGAGCCTACAGGCATTGCGCATGAGCGCCCAGTAAAGTGGCAAAAAAATCCCCAGCTCCGCAGAGGCTGTCCTAGCACCCCGGTCATACAAATACTCATTAATGGCTTTTTCTTGTTGTAGCAGGCGTTCGAACATTAGGAGTGTTGAATTCCAACGTGTGGGGCTGTCACAAATCAAGCGCCTCACTGGCATGTTGTTTCCCTGCTGGATATCTGAAAAGTGCGCCATGGCCGTGTAGGAATGCCTGAAATGGCCACACACCTTTCTGGCCTGCTACAGGACGTCCTGTAAGCCTGGATACTTATGGACAAAGCATTGTACGATCAGATTACACACAAGTGCCATGCACGGCACATGCGTCAACTTGCCCAAATTCAATGCCGCCAACAAATTTCTTCCGTTGTCACAAACCACTTTGCCAATCTCCAGTTGGTGCGGAGTCAGCCATTGATCCACCTGTGCGTTCAGAGCGGACAGGAGTGCTGGCCCGGTGTGACTCACTGCTTTCAGGCAAGTCAACCCCAAGACGGCATGACACTGCCGTATCCGGGATGGGGAATAGTATCTGGGGAGCTGGGGGGGTGCCGTTGATGTGGAGCAAGACGCAGCAGCAGAAGAGGACTTAGCTGAGGAGGTTATGGAAGAGGATGGAGTAGGAGGAGTAGAAGAGGTGGCAGCAGGCCTGCCTGCAAGTCGTGGCGGTGTCACCAACTCTTTTGCAGAGCCACGCATTCCATGCTTGGCAGGCGTCAGCAGGTTTACCCAATGCGCAGTGTAGGTGATATACCTGCCCTGACCATGCTTTGCAGACCAGGTATCAGTGGTCAGATGGACCCTTGCCCCAACACTGTGTGCCAGAGATGCCATTACTTCCTTTTGCACAATAGAGTACAGGTTGGGGATTGCCTTTTGGGCAAAGAAATTTCGGCCAGGTACCTTCCACTGCGGTATCCCAATCGCTAAAAATGTTTTTGAACGCCTCAGACTCCACCAGCTTGTATGGTAAAAGCTGGCGGGCTAAGAGTTCAGACAAGCCAGCTGTCAGACGCCGGGCTTGTACTCATGTGTTGATCCCATTGGCGTTTGTGATGGGACATCATGTGCCTTCGCAAAGCAGTTGTACCTAGGTGGGTGTTGGACTTCCCACAACTCAGTTTCTTTTGGCACAGATTGCAAATGGCATCGCTGTTGTCAGAGGCAGACACACAAAAAAAATGCCACACTGCTGTGCTCTGCGGTGACGGCATTCTGGTGGTGGCAACAGCATGCGTTGATTGGCGTGCTGTCTGGCTGACCCCGGGTGCTGATGCATGCTGTCTGACTGTGCCACTAGCTCGTTGCGATGACCTCCCTCTGCTTCCAACTCGTCTCCTCCTCCTCTCTGTCTCCCCATCTGAACTTTCCCCCTGTTCTTCTTCTCTTCTAGCGGGCACCCACGTGACATCCACGGACGCATCGTCATCATCATCACCCGCCTCACTTGTATCTGACAACTCAACAAAGGAAGCAGCAGCGGGTACATCAACATCATCGCATTGTACGTACATGTGTGTACTGCTGCCTGACTCATATCCCTGTTATCTACATCCTCTGGCAATAATGGTTGCGCATCACTCATTTCTTCAAACTGATGTGTAAATAACTCTTCTGACTGATCAATTGATTCGGCTGTGGTACTAGTGTTAGTGGTGGCGGCAGGCGGGCGAGTGGTAACTTGAGAGGTGCCCGAAACTAAGCTGGAGGAGGATGGTGCGTCAATGTTCCAAGCGGAAGCTGTAGAAGATTGGGTCTCCTGTGTTAGCCAGTCAACTACGTCCTCTGAACTTTTCAATTTCAGGGTAACTGGCCTCTGAACACTGGGCATTATTGTAGGGCCAAAGGGAATTACAGCACCACGACCACGACGGCCCCTGCGGGGTGTCCTGCCTCTGCCTGTCATTTTTTTTCCGATTAGTGGTACTATGCGTTCAAGATACTGTGATTGGATTGGTTGAACTTGGCACAATACTTGTAAGCCTGACACACACACTGGCTAGCGGTCAGGCAAATGAACTTAGATTGGCGGTCAGGCAAATGAACTTAGATTTAAGAAAATAAAATTATTGGTTTTTTAAATGTAGACTGCTGGTACACCACTAGATTGGATTGGTTGAACTTGGCACAGTGTATTTTAAAATTATGAGAAACATGTTCTGTAAACTAAATAAAAATCATTTTAGGAGGTTGAGAGAAAAAGAAACCGGATGGGGGGATACCGAGCAGAGCACACCATCTACAGCCCACTGGGAGACAAACTCATCCATTCCCCCAGTGGACAAAGCCAGGTGGTACTCTGCCCAGATACAGGAGCGCACCAGCACCCGGAACATGGCCTCAGGTGACAAGGGAACCCCCCCTATCAAACACTGCTTCCTGGACTTATATATAGCCAATTTGGCTAATGCCAGGAACAGGTTGACGAGGAGGTCCCTGACCTTATTGCCCCGGGACACTGGGCGCCCAAAAATAAAAATGTGAGGGGAGAAATGCAGCCAGAACTGCAGGAGGAGGCCCCTCAAGAGTGACAAGAGGGGCTGCAGTCTGGCGCAACTAAAATAAATATGATACACGGACTCTCCCTTGCCACAGAATGGACAAGTGGAGGGGGAGTCCGTGAATTTAGCTAAGTACTCTCCCGTGCTCAGTGCACCATGGAGCACTCTCCAACTCAAGTCCCCGGTGGATCGTGGAACTAAATCAGAATAAAGTTCCCTCCATCGGGGCCTCTTGCCCTCGTCAGCTGGTAGGACCCGCCTCCAGATGGTATCGGGACGGGTCACGAGGGCAAGGAAGCTCTTCCTCGGAATGCCGCGAAAGCATGCCGAGGGTATGTCCCTCAACTTCGAGAGGTTGGGGACAGGAGGAGCCTGAGGGGAAACACGGGGCTTGTGTCCGATGCAAACAGCCGGAGCAGGGGTGTTGAAAGGTGCATGTGGCACTCCGGCCTGCAAAGCCCCGCGAAGGAAGGTGCGCGAGTCGGGGGAGATGGCATCCCTAATCTCCTGGAGCAAGCGCCCTGAGACTCTGGGCGTCACATATCCCAAACGGAGCGCAAGCTCCTGGGGTGACACCCAATCAGAACGCCCGTATTCCAGGAGATCCCCGACTCGGGTCATCCGTGCATGACTAAGGCGGCGGATGATACTGGGGGTCTGTAACATTGGAGCCCCCACTGCTGGAATAAATAGCAGGGGCTCCGTGAATATTTCATCCCCCAAAGGCCTTGAGGGTTTCCTGGTAGTATGCCGGCAACACTGAGAGGTCTCTCCCAAACCCCTCGGGCCTGATCAGAAATAATTGCCGGTCATACCCCAGGTTGCGCAACTGGCGATAAAAGCTGGATGCCAGTGCGCACCACTAAGGAGAGGGATCTGTATATAGGTATCTCTGCAGGTACTGAAGGCGAAAGGTGGACAACTGGGAGCACACACAAACTACTCCCTGTCCACCCTCCACCAAAGGCAGACTTGCCACCCCTGCAGAGACCCAATGCCTTCCCATCCAGGGAAATCTAACAAATTCCTCTGGATGTTGGTGACAAACTCGGGGTCGGACTCAGACAAATCAGCCGGTGCCAGATCTGAGAAGCCACCAGCTGATTCACCACTAGAGTCCGCCCCCTAAGGGAAAGCATTTTTGCTAGACCCCTCCATCGTCCCAGACAAGAGAGGACACTGCCCTCTAACTCCCTCCAGTTGTCTGGGACGGAAGCGTCCGCAGCGGACAGGTAGACCCCCAGATATTTAATGACATCTGCCTCCCACGTGATCTCACGAAACGTGGGAGGCAAAGAGTCTACCTGTAAATTACCCTCTAAAAGGCCTGTGCATTTGGACCAGTTGATCTGAGCGGAGGAGGCAGCTGAATATACTTCCTGGCACTGTTTTGCCAGCTCAAGATCAACTGGATCCTGGGCCACGAGGAGCACATTCCTCAGTAGGCAGAGGAAAGGCTCGATGGCCAGTGCATATAACTGTCCAGACAAGGGACATCCTTGACGCACCCCTCGTCCAACTACCAAAGGTGCTGTTAGGGACCAATTGATTTTAAGTAAACACTCTGCAGAGGCGTAAAGCGTTCTTATAAAGCCCACAAACTGTGGGCCAAAGCCGTAGAGTGGCTATGAGGTAACCATGGTCCACCCTGTCAAACGCCTTCTCTTGATCTAAAGAGAGAAAGGCGAGTGACAGACCAGTCCTGCGAGAATAATGCAATAGATCCCAGACCAGAAAGATACTATCAAAGATAGTCCGGCCCGGGATCGCATAGGACTGGTCAGGGTGAACCAATTCTGCCAGCACAGACCCAAGTCTAAGTGAGATGGCTTTAGCTACAATCTTGTAGTCTGTGCTGAGCAGAGAGACCGGTCGCCAGTTCTTAATAAGCCAGAGATCCCCCTTTTTGGGCAGCAGGGCAAGTACTGCCCTGTGACAAGACAGGGGCATCTCCCCGGTCTCCAGGGCTTCCCCAAGGACCAGATGGAAATAAGGTCCCAGAGTCTCCCAGAAAAATTGGAAAAACTCTACAGTCAGTCCGTCCAGTCCTGGAGACTTCTCACAGGACATGGCACGGAGGGCTTCAGAGAGCTCTTGAAAAGATAGTGGTATATCAAGCCGCTCTCTTACACCCTCACTGACTGTGGGGAGCCCCTCCCATAGCACCCTGCAGGCGTCTGGAGAAATGGGATCCGGAGAGTAAAGATCTTTATAAAAGTTCCTGGCTCTATCCCAGATACTCTACGGATCTGTAAGGGGGGCACCGTCTTCATCTAGAAGACAGGTGATGTGCCTACTGTTACCCCCCTTTTTCTCCAGTGAGTAGTAGAGGCGCGAGCCGCGGTCTAGATCTTTGAGAAAACCTAAGCAGCTGCGCACGTATGCCCCCTTGGCCTGGTGTCGTTCCAGGTCACAGAGGACACCCTTCCTCTCTACATACTCGCTCTGCAGGGATTGGTCCCTACAAGTGAACAGCCTCTGCTCCAGATGGAGTACCTCCCCCCGGAGTGACTCCAACTCAGCTTTGCGCTGCCCACTCGCACCCTTGGTATATTCCTGACACAGAAGTCGCAAATGAACCTTGCCCACGTCCCACCACAGTTTTAACATGGCAAAGTCCCCCTTGCAACCCCTCCAGTCCGTCCAAAACTCCCGGATCAATGTCACGAGCCCCTGGTCCTTCAACAAAGCATTGTTGAAGTGCCAATAGGCGGCTCGTGGCGCTGTTGGCGTTAGCGCCACCGTCACAGACACACAGTTGTGGTCTGTGAACGGAGCCAGCCTAATGGCACAAGAACCGACTCATGACATATAGTGACTAGATATATATAGTCTGTCGATCCGGGAGTGGGACACCAGACTGGCTCTCACCCTGACGTAGGTGAAACCGTCTGATGCCCCTGGGTTCTGCTCTCGCCAGATGTCCTCCAGGGAGAAGCGGGCGATGATCTCCCGCAGGGCTGACGCAGAAGGCGGGTACGTCTCTGGAGTATTCCGGTGCAGAGCATCGAGTGTGCAGTTGAAATCACCCCCGAGTAACAAACACTCATCTGCCTCAACTGTCTCCAAAAACTGGGACAGTCTGGCGAGGAACCTCACTCTCTCAGGCCCTCCAGCAGGGGCATATATATTAACTAGGTTAATGATGCTACCCTGCTCTCGGACCCGGAGGTGGATTAGACGGCCTGGGATAACAGCTTTCACAAGCAGCAGCTCTGGCTGAAAAGACTCTGAGAACAGGGTCACCACTCCACATGACGCCGATGTGAAGTGGCTGAAGAAGACCCTGCCTCTCCACTCCAGTTGCCACGAGGCCTCAGCCTCTGGAGTGGTGTGAGTTTCCTGCAGGAAGCTCACATAGTACCCTCCCTGATATAAATAGGAGAGTACCTGGAACCTGCGGAAACTGTCTTGACAGCCATTGGTATTTAGCGTGCTGATGTGCAAAGCCATTACTGCGTGTCAGGAATTGTGCGTTCCTCAGACCCTTGAGACTGCTGATAGGACACGCACATTTTATAGAATTTCCGGACGCGGAGATGCTCCGCAGTCCCAGAATTCTTGGCCCTAGTGCTGACCACTAGATATTGCTGGAGAGAGTGGAGAATAAACGACATATTCTTCCACCTCTCCAAGGCCAGCCGCACCTTCCTTTTCTTTTGTCCATGAAGGGTGCTTTCAAGGAATAGATCTATTTCCTTGACAGGGATAACCCACCTAGAATCTGATGTTCCTTCTAGTGGGTCACCCCTGGGCTCCTCTTGGCTGAGGGCTTTTACTCCATCCTCCCCGGCTATAGTCAGTTTCCTCAGCTTTATTCTCAGGGACCCCCTCTTAGATGATACAGAAGGAGTCCCTTTAGCACCCTTCAAGGTAAATAATGGACCCTTGGATTGCTGCTGCACCCCTGTAGCTTCAGGAGTGCATTCAGGGGTAGCTGGCTGGACAGCAGTGGCTGGCATGGCTTCCTTAATGGAAGCTTTGGAGGCTTTATATGCCTCCTCTGCCAGTTCCACCGCTGCTTGCTCAGCTTGGATGGCACCGATGTTAGGGTCAGTGGACGGCTGAGGAGGGTAGACAGGCTCTCCCATGATGTTAACAGGAAAACCTGTTTTATCACCCTCCCCCATTTCCACTTCCCCTTGTGCCACATCCCCCCTGACAGACAAATCCATGGGGTCCTGAATGGGGGTCATGCCTATATTCCCCCCTCCAGTAGTGACTCGGCCTGGGGCTCTAACAAAGCCCGAGGTACGTCACTAGAGAGTGACACTGGAGGAGGAGACTGACTGGTGCCCTTGAAGCTCAGCACCTCAGGGACACTGACTACCCATTCAGCAGGGGCTTTTTTGGGACCCCCCTCAAAGGCCAGAGGCAGAACCTGATCTTTCTTGTCTACCCCTGCCTCACTTGGGAGACCCTCTTGCCCCTGCTTTTCCTCCAGACCCTTTTCCACATTAACCCCTATAGGGTCTGGAGAGAGAGATGTGTGGTCTGGCACCAGGCTGGCTGAGCTTAATAACCGGGCCAGACAATGTCACTGGATGAGGAGGAGATGTTTTGTTCCTCTTCTTGCTTTTAGAGGGAGGTGCTCCACTATAGAGCACTTCCCACTTATCAGCAACCTCTCTGTTGGTTTTATGCTTCCTCTTCCTGGGGACGTCACTCCTGGAAGAAGAGCTGCCACTAGCTGCCTCCCCTGCAGAGGGCTTATTATCCCTCTGCTTACACTGTGCCCCCACACTAACTGATGTAATTATGGTGGGGGCAGATTGGGACTTGGGAGATGCTGCTGTGACACTGGGAGGACCGGTGACATTCTTCCCCTTTTTCCCCGTGTCTGCAGTCTTGCTGGAGACCACAGACACAGATGGCTTTTTTGGGGGAAGAAGGGGGTTTGGAGGCCGTGGTGGTGGCTTGAGGAACGGCCTCCTTGCCTGAGCTCTGTGGGGGGGCTATGACCCTTGAGGTCCCCGCTGTTATGGGCTCAGCGGGGATGGGTGCTGTACTGACGGAGGTGCCATTTGCTGGGGCTGGGGCATGATGCTTTACATTAGGACAATTCCTACTTGTATGCCCCAACCCCTTGCAATGATAGCACTGCACCTCCGTAGTGCTGTAAAAAATCCTGTAGAGCACCCCCTCAAATGGAACCCCAAAAGACCCCTCAATGTTTTCTGGGCCCTGAGGCAGGCACATTTGTACCTGCCTCTTGAAAGAGAGCACATGACAAAGTGCTCTCTCTCTGCACCCCAGGGGAATTTTAATAAATGGTGTTTTTACTTCCCCTAGGGTTAGCAGGTGGGGGCGCAGGAGGGAGTCTGGTAGGAAGGGGGGCACATTAGAGAGTGTTACTTTTGTGCCCAACCCTTCCAGGGGTTCTATTGGGACATATAATCCCCCCACTGTGATGCCTCTCTGTATAAGTATGTGAGCAGCAGCCAGCGTACGGGTAAAGAAAACTGCTTTCCCGTACATTTTGCTGGCTGCTACTATAACAGAGGGGCTGATGACATTAGCTGCAGCACGCAAATAGATATCAATGCTGTAGACCCCAGACATCTGACATTTAACCCCATGCTTCCTGGTGATCTGCCCCTCAGCCCCAGCGGTGGTATTACTGGGGCCAGCAGAAACCACCTGTGACCAGGTATTAGCCACAGGGGTAGGTCTGCTGGCAGAACCACCAGGAGCTGGGGCTGCTTTATCTGCCTGGGGCCTATGCTGTGCAGTGCTGCAGCTAGGATTTTCAGGAGCCATTATTCCGCCTTTAGACCCCTGAGGCTTCTTAATGGTCTTATCCCTCATGTTTAGACCCTTTTTTTTAGTTTATTTGTTTTATTTATTTTTATTTTTTGTTTTATGATTTTCTATTGTTTTCTTTTTAAAAATAAATAAGTGTGAAAAAGAAACAAAAAGACAAAACTAAGGGAGAGAGAGAGATGATGCTTGGCAGTGGAAGGGTTAATGGCCTGTTGCAAGGTGTCTAATTGCAACAACACAGAGAACACAGAGGCTTTTTAACCCCTCTGTGTCTCTGTGTCAGATGTTAAAAAAAAAAGCCTTTTCAACAAAAATTCTAATTGTTTTCCCCCCCACTGCCTACAAAGATGTTACTTGTCTTCTCTCCCCCAAAACATAAAACCCAACACCAAACAAACAAAACTTCAACAAAACCTAATAAACTTTTTAAAAGAAAAAAAGTCAAAGTAAAAAAGCTCCAGGAGTGAAGGTGTCGTGCTAAGGGAGGGGTGTGGCAAAGTATCCAGGAGACAGCTCACTCTCCTGGGATAGAGAGCTGAGCCTGACTCCCAGAAAACTAAAACCTAAATTAAACTAAGAAAAATACCACAAAAACTCCCAAAAATTAACAACACCGTGCACAAAGTGCTTATAAACAGAAAGGTGTTAAAATAAAACTTGTATTTGAGGGACTAAGACCCTAAAAAGCCTTTTGTTTAGAGCTCAAGCATGCACACAACATGCTCTCTGGCACAGTACTTGTAAGCCTGACACACACACTGGCTAGCGGTCAGGCAAATGAACTTAGATTGGCGGTCAGGCAAATGAACTTAGATTTAAGAAAATAAAATTATTGTTTTTTTAAATGTAGACTGCTGGTACCCCAACTAGATTGGATTGGTTGAACTTGGCACAATACTTGTAAGCCTGACACACACACTGGCTAGCGGTCAGGCAAATGAACTTAGATTGGCGGTCAGGCAAATGAACTTAGATTTAAGAAAATAAAATTATTGTTTTTTTAAATGTAGACTGCTGGTACCCCAACTAGATTGGATTGGTTGAACTTGGCACAATACTTGTAAGCCTAACACACACTGGCTAGCGGTCAGGCAAATTAACTTAGATTGGCGGTCAGGCAAATGAACTTAGATTTAACAAAATAAAAGTTTTGTTTTTTTAAAAGTAGACAACTAGTAAACAAGATTGTATTGGTTGCACTGTGCACACACAGTATAAGCTGTGAGCCTGTCACACACACTTGCTAGCAGTGGCTAGCAGGGAGACAGGCAAATGAAGTTAGATTAGACAGAAAAAAACAAACTAAAAAAATGATGTTATAGCCCTAAAAAGGGCTTTTTGGGGTGCTGTGTTTACAGCAGAGATCTGATGAGTCCTTCAGCACTGCACTGGACACTAAATAAACTTGCCTAGCTATTGATTTCCCTATTCAATCAGCAGCACCTACACTCAGCCTCCTCTCAGTAAGACTGCAAGTTAGTTATGATTCCAAAATGGCTGCTGTCCATGAGGTAGAAGGCTCTGGAAGGGAGTGTATGCTGCTGATTGGCTGGAATGTGTCTGCTGACTGTGAGATGCAGGGTCAAAGTTTGCTCAATGATAAAGTATAGGGGGCGGTTCGAATCTCGCATATGTTCGCTGTTCGCCGCGAACGCGAACATGCTATGTTCGCCGGGAACAGTCCGCCGGCGAACTATTCGCGACATCTCTAATTACGACCTTGCAAAAATACGACCTTAACGGACGAACTGCGTGCACCTGAAACATTAAAAACACAATTAATACACACAAAAAAACCAGTAAAAGCTTACCCACAGCAAGAGGGGGGGGGGGGGGGGACCAAACAATAACAACAAAAGAGCCTATCAGAAAAAAAAAATACAACAACCCACAGCCTTGCAGTGAGTGCCGAAGGATCTCGGACCACCAAAAAAATTAATGTCTGGCCCAAACAGCATTACCTGCCTTACAATTTTATTGCCCCGTCATTTTTGACGGGCAAGTCGCTAGTATATATATATATATATATATATATATACCATATATACTCGAGTATAAGCCAAGTTTTTCAGCCCATTTTTTTAAGGCTAAAAAGTGCCCCCTCGGCTTATACTCGAGTCACTCTCCCCCCTGTGTCTCTTTAACACCCCTGTGTCTCTCTAACCCCCTCGTGTCTCTCTAACCCCCCCGTGTCTCTCTACCCCCCCAGTGTCTATCTAACCCCCCGTGTCTCTTTCCCGCCCCCCTCCTCATCCTCAACCCCCCCTCCTCATTCTAAACCCCCCTCCTCACTTTACCCCTTTAAATACCTCCCCCTCTTCCTTTACCCTCACTTACCTTAATCTGAAGCTTCTCCTCCAGCCTCCGCGCATTTGCTCCGCTTGATCCAGAAAGTAGTTCTGGCCAGAGGACGTGAGGCGCAGAGGGGAAGACGGCGTGTGGCACTGCTGGCAGGGTCGTATCCAGATACGTACTTGAGCTACTAGCAGGCACCAGGTACTGCAGGGTGTTGCGAGCCCGGGGGGCCTCACAAAGAGTGCCTCCGGCCCTCATTGTGAGCCCTCCACTGGCAGGAACCAGGTAGTGCGGGGTGATGCGAGCGCGGGGGGCCTCGCGATGAGCGACTCTGGTGTTCATCGCGAGCCCCCCACTGGCAGGAACCAGATACTGGGGGTGATGCAATGGCCGCAAGTGCGTTACCACCACAAAGATCCACAACTTTAAATGTGATAGTAATGTGCAGATGCTTCTTTTACACCACTTTTAACTTGTTTCATAGTGATTATTGAAGCAATAATCAAAATGTTTGAAATCTAATCTAAAAGAGTGCCAATAAATTGCTTTTTTATTTTGCATACATATGAAGTTTGTTCAGCCTTCTAAATTTCTCAGAATCTATCAATCTTCTGACTTTTAAGCTTTTTAATTTATTAAAGCTTCATGCTCTTAGGCATTTTTACATTCCATTGGTATTACATATTATAGCTGTTTTTTTCTTGAGAACTTCTTAATATCATATAAACATGTACAATTTTCTTTTTGCAGTTACCTTATAATGTTAAACTTTTATAATAATTTAGTGAACACTAGATAATGTTTTCATTTCTTTCTAGTAATTTGTATTACTTGAAGCAGTAAGGCAGCTACTTCATTTTCAATAATGTTTAACAACAGCAGCATCTGTCTCTTGCAACTTGAGAGTAAAAAAAGAGGCAATTAATTCAAGATAAATATCTCCATCCTTAAAATTTGTCAGATTTAACCCCAGATGATAATCTGGCAATCTGGTTTCCATATTCAAAAATCTTATAGATGTATACACACCATAATCAACTTACATTAATACCTAGAGGTACATTACATTGAGATTTCAGTGTTCTGGTTTTAAATAGTAATTGTACGGCTTTTTATTTTTTATTTTATATTTGCAGATACCTCTTAGGGCCTCATTCTAATGATGGCCATATGAGCTTGCTGGCCGCAAGCTACTTAGCTATTCTAATCCCCTGCAGCCGAGGGCTCTGACTGGCTTTCGGCCGGGGCCCTGTGTTCCCCCGCCACAGCTCATTGCAGTGAAAGCCTTTGATCTCACGTGGCCGCAAGAGATTCGGCTGCATGAAAGCACCCACCCCTATTTAAATCCTCTGATCACCCTCCCATCAACCCTGTAAAACACCCCAAAATGTCCGCATCTTACTTGCACCCTGGAGCCATCGCAAGGGCTGTGAAGCCCTTGATTACCCTCCAATTAAGCCCCCCGCTGGCTGCAGGGGAACAGATTGTGACCCAATCAAAATTCAAGCCCAGGGAATTCCAGGGTTTGAATTTCCCGACTCGGATCCTTAATGGGCTGCACACTAATGGTTACCCCCATGCTGCGGGGGTACTATAAGTACCCCCGGCACCTAAAAATTAACCCCATCAATCATGGGGGTCAATACAGACCCCCATGAGACTAAAATGACCCCCCTCAGTACCAATAGGGGTCTATATAGACACCTATAGGACACTATTAACCCCTAGGTTCACCCTATAAGTGCCATGAGGGTCCTCCAGGACCTTCATGACAAAGTCTAAGCACTACACTATTAACCCTAACTATACACCATTAACCCCTTAACCCTATCTATACCCCATTTACCCATACTAAACTCTATTTTACCCTAACTGGGCCTATTTCTCTAAGTGGGCCTTTTTAAACCTATCTGGACATAAGAACCCTAACTGGGCCCATTTAACCCCTTCTAAACCTATTTAACCCTAACTGGGCCTATCTAACCCAAAATTGGCCTATTTAACCCCTTTTATACATATTTAACCCTAACTGTCCCTATTTAAGCCTAACTGGGCCTATCTAACCCTAACTGGGCCTATTTTACCCTATTTAGACCTAATAATCCTAACTAGTCCTATTTAACCCTTTCTAGACCCATTTAACCCTCTGGCCCCATTTAACCCTAACTGGCCCTATTTAACCCTAACTGGCCACATTTAACCCTAACTGGCCCTGTTTAACCCTAACTGGCCCTATTTATCCCTAAACAGGTCTATCTAACCCTAACGGCCGCTATTTTACCCTAACTTGGCCTATTTTACCCTAACTGGGCCTATCAAACCATAACTGGGCCTATCTAACCATAACTAGGCCTATTTCACCCTATCTGGACCTAGTAAACCTAACTGGGCCTATTTAACCCCTTCTAGACCTATTTAACCCTAACTGGGCCTATCTAACACTAACTGGGCCTATTTAACCATTCTATACCTATTTAACCCTAACTGTCCCTATTTAACCATTTCTAGACCTATTTAACCCTATCTGACCTAATAACCCTAACAGGGTCTATCTAACCCTAACTGGCCCTATATTACCCTAACTGTAACTATGTAACCCTAACTGGGCCTATTTAACCCTATCTGGACCTTATAACCCTAACTGGGTCTATTTAACCCTTTCTAGACCTATAAAACCATAAATGGCCCTATTTAACCCTAACTGGGTATATCTAATCCTAACTGGTCCTATATTACCCTAACTGTAACTATTTAACCCTAACTGGGCCTATTTAACCCTATCTGGACCTAATAACCCTAACTGGGTCTATTTAACCCTTTCTAAACCTATACAACCATAAATGGCCCTATTTAACCCTAACTGGGTCTATCTAATCCTAACTGGGTTTATCTAACCCTAACTGGGCCTATTTAACCCTATCTGGACCTAATAACCCTAACTGGGCCATTTTAACCCCTTTCAGAGCTATTTAACCCTAACTGGGCCTATTTAACACTGTGGGGCCCATGTAACCCTTACTAGACCGATTTAACCTCTTCTAGGTCTATTTAATCCAATCTAGCCTATGTAACCCCTTCTACCCCTATTTAACAACATCTTAACCTATCTAACCCATCCAAGCCTATTTAACCCATCACTTATGGGGGTCTATACAGACCCCTATAAGCCTCTTTGTAACCCCTTCACTTATGGGGGGTTCATACAGACCCCCATAAGCCTTTCTTTAACCCAATCAGTCCCATAAGGGTCTATGAAGACCCTCATGGGACAATAAGAACCCTAATATTAATCCCATAAGTTCCATGAGGGTCCATAGTTATACCCACCCTCAAAAAACCCTCATCTGACTGACTACCACACTATCTCTCTGCTTTCCCTGGCTTCCAAAACTGCTGGAGCGGCTCGTCTATAACCACCTTACCAGCTTGATTTCCTCTCACTCCCTTCTTGATACCTTCCAATCCGGCTTTTGGCCCCAACACTCCACTGCGACAGTTCTCACTAAAGTCACCAATGACCTGCTTACCGCCAAGTCAAAAGGTCACTTCTCAATTCTTCTTCTTCTAGATTTCTCTGCTGCCTATGACCCTGACGACCATCCACTTCTACTCCATATCCTCTTCTCCCTCGGTATTCGAGACACTGCTCTCTTGTGGTTCTCATCATACCTACAAAATCGATCATTCAGTATCTCCTTCTCTGACACCTCTTTTTCTCCTTAGCCCCTGTCTGTTGGTGTACCCCAAGGATCTATCCCTGGCCCCCTCATCTTCTCCATCTACACTTCCTCACTTGGTACCCTCATAAACTCTTTAGGGCTTCATTATCATCTCTATGCAGATGACACCTAAATCTACCTCTCCGCACCAGATCTATCCCCCTCTCTTCTAACACACTTCTCAGTCTGCCTCTCTAGTATATCCTCTTGGATGTCCACCCACCATCTCAAACTCAACATGTCTAAAACTGAACTCCTAATCTTCCCTCCCTATCCCACAGCGTCAATTCCTCACATCTCTCTCACTGTCAACAAAGACATCATCACCCCCTCCTCCCAAACCCATTGTCTTGGAGTTCTACTGGAACTACGTCTTTCATTCCTCACATACAATCACTAACTAAATATTGTCTTCTCCATCTAAAAAACATCTCCAGAATTCATCACTATCTTATACAAGACACAACTAAAATCCTTATACATTCTCGCATCATCTCTCCACTAGACTACTGCAACTCGCTTCTTGTTGGCCTACCCACCACCCGATGGTCTCCACTTCAATCCATTATGAATGCCTCTGCTAGACTCATCTTCCGTACACAACGTTCAGTGTCGGCATCACCTCTCTGTCAATCACTCCACTGGCTTCCCTTAGCCTCAAGAATAAAATTTTAAATCATGACCCTAACTTACAATGCCCTCAACAATAATGCTCCCCCTTACATCTCTGCTTTCATCTCCAAATACTCCCCTACCCGCCCTCTTCGTTTTGCTAATGACCTTCTTCTTTCTAAAACTCTTGTCACCTCCTCTCACTCCCGCCTCCAGGACTTTTCTCATGCTGCCCCAAGTTTCTGGAACTCCTTGCCTCACACCACCAGATTATCATCTTGCATCAAAACATTTAAAACCTCACTTAAAACGCATCTCTTTAAAGAAGCGTATCACCTTCCGCCCAACCACACTTCACCTTTATCTCCCTCTTTTAACACTCACTATACCTTAGATTGTAAGTCTGCGAGTTTCTATCCTAAGTACTTTGGGAATTCACCATGGATATTGGATTCCTAGCTCGAAGACAGGGCCCTCCTTCCTTTGCTAAATGTTAATCTGTATTTATCTTTGTCTGAACCTAATTTATGTACCACGCTACGGAATATGTTGGAGCGTTATAAATAAACTATAATAATAATAATAATAACAATAAATATTAAATTTACCTTTTCGTGATGTCCTCATCTTCTTGTCTTCTCCGGCTGATGCCCCTGGAAAAAAATAAACATTATATTAGTATAACAATTAAGCACAAAAAAAAGAACAATAAATATAATATACATTAAACTTACTGTACGTAAGGGGAAATGTCCCCGTCCTTGTCCTCTTTTGCCCCGGCTGGGCCCTTGAAAAAATCTGCCTCTCTAAAAAAATGGAATGGCGCCTCCTGATTGGCTGAAATGGCTGTCAATCAAATTGTAGCCAATCAGAAGGTGCCAAGGTGTGAGCCAATCAGAATGGGATACCCTTATATCCCATTCTGATTGGTTTAAAAAAGATTGAGAGGTCCATCAGCCAATCAGAAGGCACTATTGCCTTCAGCCAATAAGAATGGGATACACCCCCACAGGTTGATTGGCTGAAGGCATCTGCACCTTCTGATTGGCTGCATTCTGACTGACAGTGACATCCATTCAATTGAGCAAATTGTAATTACTGGAGCCCCAGTAAAATAATTAGCTATTTAATTGCCGTCTTTTAGCTAACTGCAAATGATTTGCGGGTGACAGACTGAAAATTAATGAGGTTAAAATCATAACTCCTACCCATTTAAGCCTTTGATCTTATAAGCCCGCAAATGTTACTATAGCTAAAATCGCTATTCAATTGCTACAATTCCTCAAGGACGCAATTGCCATCAAACAAGCAAATGTAGCCAAATATCAGCCTCATTAAATTGCAGCCTTGTAAGTCCAATGTGAGCCTCACAGCGGCATGCTTCATCCTTACGTTGCTATTAAATTGGAATGGGCTGTGAGCTACGGGCAAGAGACGAAAAACCGCAACACAACGTTGGATGTGCGGCTGTGAACATGATCAATTAGTCCAACCCATAGTAATGGGTTAGACGTAGCCAATGGCAATTGTGATTACCATCCTTGCAAATTAAAGCCTGCTCCCTACAAAAGCCCCTGCTGGGGGAATCCCGATCGCGACCGTCGCGGCAGTTAAACAGTTAAGCACTGCCGCGGGTGGTACTCCCCCGACACCTACAATTAACCCACCTATGCTGGGGGTCCCCATCGGGACACCCGTAGTGTCACCATATTACCCCTTGCAGTGGGACCCCCGCTGCATTTAAAATATCAAATTACCCACCACGGATCCTTTAAGGGGCGGAGGCACACTAGACTATTAGCTGCTATATGATTGACAGTTACATCAGCCAATTAGAAGATGAAGATTCTTGGAGCCAATCAGAATGGGATACACCTCGTGGGGTGTATCCCATTCTGATTGGCTGAAGGCAATAGGGCCTTCTGATTGGATTATAATTGACTGACAGTTACTTCAGCCTATCAGAATGGGATATAGGGGTGTATCCCATTTTGATTGGCTGAAATATTATTGACAGTGTTTTCAGCCAATCAGAAGGCGGCATTTTGAAATTTTAGAGGAGGTTAATAGTGTAGAGGGGATTAATAGGTATAGGAGGGTTAATAGGGTAGAGGGGGGTTAACATGGTAGTTTAGTGGTTAATAGGGTACGTCAGCATTTAGGTAGGTAGTGTAGGGGTTAACAGGGTAGAATAGGGTTTACTGGGTACATTTGGGGTTAAATAGGCCCAGTTAGGGTTAAATAGGACTACATAGGGTTACAAAGGCCCAGTTAGGGTGAAATAGGACAAGATGGGGTAAAATAGAACTAGATAGGGATAATTAGGACTTGATGGGGTTAAATAGGACTAGATAGGGTTACATAGGACTAGATAGTGTTAAATAGGTCTAAATATGGTTAATTAGTTAGAGGGGGGTTGATTAGTTAGAGGGGGTTAATAGAATGGTATAGGGTAGGATAATTAATATTAATAATATAAGGTAGGGGTTTATTGGGTATAGTTAGGGTTAATACGGTTTAGTTGTGGTTAATGGGGTTTAGTTAGGGTTAATGGAGTTTAGCTGGGGGTTATAGGGTTTAGTTAGGGTTAATGGGGTTTAGTTTAGGTTAATGGGGTTTAGTTAGCTGCTCATGCATCTATCATAAGGGCTTTTACAGCTTTTGCGGGTGCTCTTCAGCACTTGTAGGGCTTTGGGGTCCATTTGCATGTTATGGACTGGTTCGCAAGTGACCATGTTGCAATTTAATAGCTGAATTGAACAAGTAGCGGTTATGGGCTCGTCGCATCAAAGGATTTACGTGCACAAAGTTCAATGTTGCTCAGCACGTAGCCAATTCCTGAGTGTTAACACACAAGTCAGATGGGAGCAACTTTACAGAGCTAATTTATTAGCCGTAACCCGTAAATCTCGAGTTACGAGCTATGTTTCAAAATTTAGCTCCAATTTAATAGGGCCGCATATTACTGGTTCCTAATAAGACTAGCAAAGGGTTTGCAGACTAGTTTGTAACACTGCAAAAGACAATTAAAACACACTACTGTACTTTAAAATATGGGGAAAGCAAGGAAAGGCATTATAATTCATTGCACAACAATTCTCAAGGAACAAATAGCCCTTAAAAAAATATTTTACATTCTCATATGTTGGAATGGTCATGCATATGCCAATATGAAAAGTGTGGCTGAAAGATGCATAAAGCAATCAAAGACACACTACCTGATTAAATTGCAACACAAAAACATGAAACTGCCTGCCATATTATACCTTTCTCACTCACAGATTCTCTAATGTGACCCCCCACCCAAAAAAAAGATAATCTTATATACATCTCAATCATCAGATCCAGATTGGGAAAATAAATAGTGGCCAAATTACACCATCACTTTAAATATATCTGGGGAGCATACAGTCAGGTCCATAAATATTGGGACATCGACAAAATTCTAATCTTTTTGGCTCTATACACCACCACAATGGATTTGAAATTAAACAAACAACATGTGCTTTAACTGCAGACTTTCAGCTTTAATTTGAGGGTATTTACATCCAAGTCAGGTGAACGGTGTAGGAATTACAACAGTTTGTATATGTGCCTCCCACTTTTTAAGGGACCAAAAGTAATGGGACAGATTAACAGTCATAAATCAAACTTTCACTTTTTAATACTTGGTTGCAAATCCTGTGCAGTCAATTACAGCCTAAGTATCTGGAACGCATAGACATCACCAGACGCTGGGTTTCATCCCTGGTGATGCTCTGACAGACCTCTATTTCAACTGCCTTCAGTTCCTGTTTGTTCTTGGGGCATTTTCCCTTCAGTTTTTTCTTCAGCAAGTGAAATGCATGCTCAATCAGATTCAGGTCAGGTGATTGACTTGGCCATTACACAATATTCCACTTATTTCCCTTAAAAAACTCTTTGGTTGCTTTTGCAGTATGCTTCGGGTCATTGTCCATCTGCACTGTGAAGCGCCGTCCAATGAGTTCTGAAAATTTGGCTGAATATGAGCAGATAATATTGCCGGAAAAACTTCACAATTCATCCTGCTGCTTTTGTCAGCAGTCACATCATCAATAAATACAAGAGAACCAGTTCCATTGGCAACCATACATGCCCACGCCATGACACTACCACCACCATGCTTCACTGATGAGGTGGTACGCTTTGGTTCATGAGCAGTTCCTTTCCTTCTTCATACTCTTCTCTTCCCATCACTCTGGTACAAGTTGATCTTAGTCTCATCTGTCCATAGGATGTTGTTCCAGAACTGTGAAGGCTTTTATAGATGTTGTTTGGCAAACTCTAATCTGGCCCTCTTGTTTTTGAGGCTCACCAATGATTTACATCTTGTGGTGAACCCTCTGTATTCACTCTGGTGAAGTCTTCTCTTGATTGTTGACTTCGTCACACATACACCTACCTCCTAGAGAGTGTTCTTGATCTGGCCAACTGTTGTGAAGGGTGTTTTCTTCACCAGGGAAAGAATTCTTCGGTCATCCATCACAGTTGTTTTCCGTGGTCTTCCGGGCCTTTTGGTGTTGCTGAGCTCACCAGTGCGTTCTTTCTTTTTAAGGATGTTCCAAACAGTTGATTTGGTCACACCTAATGTTTTTGCTGTCTCTCTGATGGGTTTGTTTTGTTTTTTCAGCCTAATGATGGCTTGCTTCACTGATAGTGACAGCTCTTTGGATCTCATATTGAGAGTTAACAGCAACAAATGCAAATAGCACACTTGAAATGAACTCTGGACCTTTTATCTGCTCTTTGTAAATGGGATAATGAGGGAATAACACACACCTGGCCATGAAACAGCTGAGCAGCCAATTGTCCCATTACTTTTGGTCCCTTAAAAAGTGGGAGGCACATATACAAACTGTTGTAATTCCTACACCGTTCACCTGATATGGATGTAAATACCCTCAAATTAAAGCTGAAAGTCTGCAGTTACAGTACATCTTGTTAGTTTCATTTCAAATCCATCATGGTGGTGTATAGAGCCAAAAAGATTAGAATTGTGTCGATGTCCCAATATTTATGGACCTGACTGTATACCACACTAATCTACTCTAACCCATCAAGAAGGGCCGCAAACACACATGGAGGCTGTGCAGAGGCACATGGAGCAACAGCTAACTCACTGCCATCCTGGGAAGTCCCACACCATTGCTAGTGGCTATGTGCCAGGATGTATACCCATTATCATTTGATGAAATATCATCAAGTGTTTTGCTATCAATCAATTCACATTATCACATGTCATATTGTTATAAGCCCTTCAGAGGAAATTTGATAGTCCACAGTATCACAAATTGGACCTCTCATGTGTATTAACCCTATATTATTATATTAGTATAATTATATGTATTAATATATTTCACAGTAACTAGGGATCATTAGTTTACAGATATAGGAATGCGACACAAATGTGATACATGTGGGTGTCCCAAAACCCAAAATGCTGGCTTTCATTAACATGCCATTGTGAGACTTTGCAAGCCCACTGCCATAGCGGTATAAGTCTACATTTAAGCTAACAACAATCATGTCTTAGGTATCTGGATATATGATAGCTTTAATATTGTGGGAGCTTCATGCTGGGTGGGGGCTGTCATTGAAGGAATGTCTGAGAAACACTCAGAATATCTTACAATTACTTAATTTCCTTGACAATGCTTGCAGATGGACCTGAATTGTGCCTAAAACATAAAAAATAAAACAATAACCTGTAAAATAAGGCCTTAAAAAAGATAGGGACTGCAGCATCTCTTCTCAACAGCATTCCTCAGTGACCATCAATTAGTGATGTTTTAAACAGAACCATACATGTCCACAGAGAAGCGTATCATGGACCATGTGATAGGAGGTAGCCATCTGCATACAAAATATCACCATCACAAAACCACCAACTCCAGGACCTGTTTGCTTCTTTGTGAGAATCTACAACACAGTCAAAACATGGGCGTGTGGAACGCAGTTTTATAATCTCTCTCTGTCAATCATTTTCCGCTAGCCTGCTTTCTATTGGATCTGAGGCCTGTGTTGAGCTCTGTAACTATGGGATTGTAACTGTGGACCACATCTTTTACAGCCCACTATCAAAATTAAATTTCATAGTATTTTCCACCTCCTTTATATTTTTCTGCTAATGGAAAAGCATAAATAAACATGAGATTGAAATAAATATTACAATAGTTTCAAAATGTAAAAGACATTATAATAAGGAAAAAAATAGTGTTAAAAAAAGAGGTTATTATATCATAGTTACATAGTTACATAGTTACATAGTAATTAAGGTTGAAAAAAGACTTTCAGTCCATCAAGTTCAACCTCTGATCTGCAATATGCGGATTAGTTATTAATTAAATTATTGATTAAATAATTATTAATAGTATAGTATTGGAGAATGAATAAAGAGTTAGTCCATCAAGTTCAACCTTTTTAGATCTCTATTGATCTTTTTAATTTGGACTATTTATTATTATTGTTAATTGTTAATTATTGTTAATTGATCCAGAGGAAGGCAAACATAAAAAAAACCCCATTGAAACTTTGCCAATTGTCTCATAAGGGGGAAAAAAAGCAAAATTCCTTCCTGACCCCAGAAACTGGCGATCAAATTTCTCCCTGGATCAATATTCCTTCGCTAGTTATCTAGGATAGCCTTGAATGCCCTCTTTATTCAGAAATATATCTAACCCCTTTTTGAAGTTGTCTATCGAATTCGCTGTCACACACCTCCTTTGGTAGAGAATTCCACAGTTTAACCACCCTAACTGTGAAGAACCCTTTTCTTTGTTTAAGGTGAAATCTTTTTTCCTCTAACCTCAACGGATGTCCTCTTGTCAGTTGAAAATCTCTTGCTACAAAAAGCTCACTTGACAAAGCCTTATATGGACCCTGGATGTATTTAAATAACGTAATCATATCTCCTCTTAGACGCCTTTTTTCTAGCGAAAATAAGTTTAATTTTGCTAGTCTTTCTTCATAACTTAGCCCCTCCATTCCCCTTATTAGTTTTGTAGCCCTTCTCTGTACTTTTTCCAGCTCTAAGATGTCTTTTTTGTGAGGTGGTGCCCAAAATTGTACTCCATATTCCAAATGAGGGCGTACTAGAGATTTGTATAGTGGCAGAATTATATCTTCTTCCCTGGCTTCTATACCCTTCCTAATACATGCTAATATTTTATTTGCCTTTGCAGCCGCTGCTTGGCTTTGAGCGCTGTTACCTAGGTGGTTGTCCACTAGTACTCCCAAATCCCTTTCAATATCTGATACCCCTAGATTTGCTCCATTAAGATTATAGATTGCTTGGCTATTTTTCCTTCCCAAATGCATAACCTTACATTTATTTGTATTAAATCTCATCTGCCATTTAGCCGCCCATTTCTCTAATTTATGCAAATCCTTTTGTAGGGAAAGTACATCATTATCTGATTTTATTACCTTGCACAACTTAGTGTCATCAGCAAAAATGGAGACACTACATTCGAGTCCTACTTCAATGTCATTAATAAATATGTTAAAAAGGAGAGGACCCAATACTGAGCCCTGAGGAACCCCACTTATCACATTAGACCAATCGGAGTATGTTCCATTTACAACAACCCTTTGCTTCCTGTCTTTTAGCCAGCTCTCGATCCATGAGCAGATATTTACTGCAATTCCTGTATCCCTTAGTTTGCTCACTAGTCTTCCATGTGGCACTGTATCAAATGCCTTTGAAAAATCTAAAAAGACTACATCCACTGAGTTGCCCTGATCCAAGTTCCTACTAACCTCCTCATAAAAACTAATTAGATTGGTCTGACACGACCTTTCCTTCATAAATCCATGTTGACTGCTACCTATGATCCTGTTCAAATAGACATATTCTTGTATTCTGTCCCTTATTAACCCTTCTAAAAGCTTCCCAACTACAGAAGTGAGGCTCACTGGTCTATAATTCCCCGGATTTGCTCTAGATCCCTTCTTAAATATAGGTATCACCTCTGCTTTTCTCCAGTCATCTGGTAGAGACCCTGTAGTGAGCGAGTCTTTAAAGATTAGATATAATGGTTTGGCTATTACAGAACCCAGCTCCCTCAGTACCCTTGGATGTATTCCATCAGGACCTGGGGCTTTATTAACATTTTTTTTCTCCAACCTCTTTTGTATTTCTTCCTGCGTTAACCAATTATTTAGTGAAGGTAGTGTAGCCCCATTATGTTGCAGTGTCCCAACCACTGGTACCTCCCTTGTGTAAACCGAAGAAAAGAACCTATTTAGCTCATCTGCCTTTTCCTGGTCACTAATTATCAGATGGCCTGTGTCACATTGTAATGGTCCTATCGATTCCTTCCTGGCCTTCTTCCCATTAATATATTTATAAAATATTTTAGGGTTAGTCTTACTTTCCATTGCAACTGACTTCTCATTTTCTATTTAAGCCAGTCTAATAGCCCTTTTGCAAGCCTTGTTGATTTCCTTATAGTCACATAAAGATGCCTCTGTTCCCTCCTTCTTGTATAATTTAAATGCATACTTCTTTTTCCTCATCATGATCTTTAAGTCATTGTTAAGCCACATGGGATGTGATTTACTCCTATTTATTTTATTTCCACATGGTACATGCTGATGAGTATGTTTATTTAGTAAGGATTTGAATGTTGTCCATTTATTTTCAGTATTCTTCCCTGTAAGTTCTTTGTCCCAGTCTATATGTTGTATTGCTGCCCGTAGCCCATTAAAGTTAGCCCTTTTAAAATTTAGAGTTTTTGTTGGCCCCTTACAACTCTGTTTTTTGTATTCAATCTCAAATGAGACTGTGTTGTGATCACTGTTCCCCAAGGGTTCCCCTATTTTTACATTTGATATTATATCAATATTACTTGTGATGACTAAATCCAAGATGGCCCCATTTCTAGTAGGTTCTTGTATTACCTGGGCTAGATAATGATCCCTGAGTGTACTCAAGAACCTGCTCCCCTTAGCTGAGCTGCTGGTCTCGTTTATCCAGTTTATATCAGGGTAATTAAAGTCTCCCATTATTAGAACTTGCCCATGCTTAGCTGCATTTCCAATCTGTAACAATAATTGTATTTCCTCACTTTCAGCTATATTTGGGGGTTTATAGCATACTCCCACCAATATGCATTTAGAATTAGCTCCTCCACTATTTAGCTCAACCCACAAGGATTCAATGATGCCGTTAGTGCCAGCATAAATATCTTCTCTAACTATAGGCTTAAATTCAGGCTTAACATAAAGACAGATCCCTCCTCCTCTTTTACCATTGCCCCTATCTTTCCTAAATAGGTTATAACCATCCAGATTAACAGTCCAGTCATGAGATTCATCCCACCATGTTTCCGTAATGCCTATTAAGCCCCATTTTTCTTGTACTGCTAATATTTCTAGCTCATCCATTTTCCCAGGCAAACTTCTTGCGTTTGCAATCATACACTTTATGTTGCTATGGCTCTGCTGATGTGAAGTGCCTGCCACTGTATTTGAGGCCCCTATTAATATCTCCCTACTTTCTATTGTAACCCTCCCCCCTTCTCCTCCCCCATGGGTAAATAATTCATCCCTTTCCCTCTCTACCCTATTTACCCCAATACTTCTATATAGTCCCTCCCCCCCACCTACAAGTTTAAAAACTCCCCCAGCCGTTCTACCATCCTATTCCCTAGCACAAAAGCGCCCTCATCATTAAGGTGCAATCCATCCCTGCTATAGAGATTGTACCCAAGTGAGAAGTCAGCCCAGTGCTCTAAAAACCCAAAACCCTCTGCACTGCACCACTTTTTTAGCCACGCATTAACCTCCCTAAGCTCCTTCTGCCTCCCTGGGCTAGCACGTGGCACTGGTAGTATCTCAGAAAATACTACCTTGGAGGTCCTTGCTTTAAGCTTATTCCCTAATTCTCTAAAATCATTCTTTAGGACGCTCCATCTTCCACTAACTTTGTCATTGGTACCAATGTGTACCAAGACCGCCGGTTCATTACCAGCCCCTCCCAATAATTTATCCACCCGATCCACAACATGCCGAACCCGAGCACCCGGGAGACAGCAAACTGTTCGATTGCTGGGATCTGGGTGACAAATTACCCTGTCTACCTTCCTAATAATAGAGTCCCCTACCACCAAAACCTGTCTGTTGCACTGCCTATTCTGCCCTCCCTCTTCTCCAGTAGAGCTGTTCGCCCGGCTGTTAGAGGGAACAGCTCTATCTGGCATTGCCATTCCTGAATGGACATCGCCAACAGTTTCACTCAATCTGGCAAATCTGTTGGTGTTTGACAACTCAGAACTGGCCTGCCTCCTCCTGTTCCCCCTGCTTCCCCTTGTAACTGTAACCCAGCTACCTCCCTGGCCATCCTCCCTAGCCCCAGCTCCTCCCTCCATACTAGGCCCAGCTAAACTGTGCTCCGTGAGCACCAATTCCCTTTCCAGTGGAGCAATATCACTAAGTGCTGCAATTCTCCTCTCCAGATCTTCAATTTGAGCTTCCAAAGAGGCAACATGCTCACACCTGTCACAGAGGTATGGACCCTGGATCATATGTTCCAGTAGTGCATACATTTGACAGGATGTACACTGAATAAGGTTGCCACTGGACTGACTCATAATTATTATTATTGTCTACGAAATTTCAGTGGGAAAAATAAAGAATATAATATAATATATTTATATAAAGTTTTCCTCCTTTGCACTATAAATCTGCCCTCCCTTTTCTTTGAAGGCCCTCCTTTTATTTAAACTCCTAGGCTTTTACTAGAATTGCACTTGATACTGAAAATGTTCGCAAGCTCACAAGTTCCCCTTCTCCGGTTTCTATTAACTTCTGCCTTCTCGCCTGGGCACAATTAGTGCACTCTGCAATTTATCAGCCTTTACTTGTAAGGTAAATCCACTTGTAAACAGGCCCCAAACCAGCTCACAAACCTTTTATACAAGTTTAACAGTCAAGCCACACCCCTCTCACCTGGGCACAATTAGTGCACTCTGCAGTTTATTAGCCTTTACTTTTTAAGGTAAATCCACTTGTAAACAGACCCCAAACCAGCTCACAAACCTTTTATACAAGTTTAACAGTCAAGCCACACCCCTCTCACCTGGGCACAATTAGTGCACTCTGCAGTTTATTAGCCTTTACTTTTTAAGGTAAATCCACTTGTAAACAGACCCCAAACCAGCTCACAAACCTTTTATACAAGTTTAACAGTCAAGCCACACCCCTCTCACCTGGGCACAATTAGTGCACTCTGCAGTTTATTAGCCTTTACTTTTTAAGGTAAATCCACTTGTAAACAGACCCCAAACCAGCTCACAAACCTTTTATACAAGTTTAACAGTCAAGCCACACCCCTCTCACCTGGGCACAATTAGTGCACTCTGCAGTTTCTCAGCCTTTACTTTTTAAGGTAAATCCACTTGTAAACAGACCCCAAACCAGCTCACAAACCTTTTATACAAGTTTAACAGTCAAGCCACACCCCTCTCACCTGGGCACAATTAGTGCACTCTGCAGTTTCTCAAAATAGTCGGTAGAAACATGTACCTTGCAGTAATCAGAAATCAAACACACTAGGCATAGTTTAAATATTTAAAATATAGTGCATTCAATGATCTCATTAAACTGTAGCAAACTAAAGGAGCTACACTCTCTGCCACATATTTCTAAAAGATTGGTACAGGTATGCACTGTTTAACACTGTCGATAGGTTCCGGGCAATAGGAGTGTTAAGCGAAACAGCGCTAAATGTGGTAATTTTAACATAGATTAAATAGGGATAGGGGAACTCATGGAAAAAAGACACAAAGGCAACTGAATTTTCAAGTTTTGGGCTTTAAACATAACAAAGACACAAAAATAACCTATTTTTCTTAAAATAAAATTTAAAGAAACAGCACACGTAACTAAACAGTTCACTTTAAATGGCAGATGTGGAAGCTTCAGGCCCATCCTCCATTTTGGCTTTCTTGGACAGAAACTCGTCCAAGGACACTGCCCATATAACGCTGTGTCTCCTGTTTCTGCTCCTGACACTGTCCAGATCGTTGGCCACAAAATCATCCAGAAGGTCATGGATGGACCACAAACTCTTGGTGAGGAACTCGGTGGAAAGTTATTTTCATTTTTCTGTGTCACTGCTTTCCTGGGGTTCCCGAATGCCCTGTTGTGCGAGTTGTTGGAGATCCTCATTTGTTAGGTTCTGCCCTGAAGCTTGCACCAACTGCTCAATGTCCTGGGCATCTGCATCTCCCAGTTCAGCTGTATTGACTGGGTCAACTATGCCCAAAATTATGGCCTGTTCTAGTTCCACATTTGCACACAACTCTGGCCATATCTTCCTCCACACTGCTTTCGGACATTGATGTGCCACTTTCTTTCAGGAAAACTCAATGTTAGTAATGGCCTGCATTATGGTATGGTATACTTTCCCCAAAAAATCCATCATGAATTCTTTGTCATTGCTCTCTGTTTGGTTAATGAGCTGGCAGAATGCGCTGCAAAGATAATAAATGAATGTTGAAATTACCCCCTGATCCATTGGCTGGATGAGTGAAGTAGTGTGGGTGGCAGGAAAACTAATTCCACTGGGATTCAGCAATGGATCTCAGACAAGTTGGTTGGGTGGCTCAATTCCTTTACGCCTGCAGTAGTGTTGCACCAATGGACAGAAATGTTTGCTGAACCAGTTTTTGAAGATGTCCATGGTGATTTAATCTTTCCTTTATGGCTTTAGGTGTTTTTGAATGGTACACCAGCAATGGCTTGATCTTGAAATCGCCACTGACATTCCCACCCATAAGAAGAGTTAGTTTGCTTTGAACCCCAGTGCTCGCTTCTGCTCAAATTAAATGAAGGTTCGGCTTGGCATTCTCTTCCAGAACAGTCCAGTCCCATCAATAATGAATACTAGTTCAGGGGGATTAATGCCTTTTTCTATGATGTCTTTCAAAGTGGCTGGAAGAGCCGTAACAGCTTAAGTGTCAATGCTTGCTGCTTTTTCCATGAATTTGATGCTATACAGGTTGTTTCTCTTTAAGCGATCAAACTAACCTCTCCTTGCTGAGAAGCTTTCGGTTACATCTGGTGTTTGGCTTTGAATATGGCCATAAATGTTTTTGGCATTGATGAAGATGGCCTGGCTGAGTGGCATATAGCGCTCTATTTCGTAATCGATCCAGAAAAAAACCCAACCTTTTCCATTACCTCCAGGGCAGAGCATCTAAAAGGGGTAATCTTCTTGACAGAAGATGTAGTGCTGGTGGTTGCCAAAGACTTGATCCTCTCCTTTTTTTTACAGGATGGTACGGATTGTGGAGGTTGGCAACTTTAAATACACTCCAATGTCCACTTGGTGTTCTCCTTTCTCCAAGTGGTTCAGCACCTGTATCTTCAGATCCAGAGGAATGCTTTGGCGCTTCAATTGGCCTGATCTTTGTGCTCAATCATTGTCTGTAAAACAGTTCAAAAATAAAATTAATTTAGATTTTGTTAGATAATTAACAACCACATGATGAGAAACAAGGGAAGATGAAAAATATTCTGTACCATCTCTCTGATTGGTTGAGGTTTGAATTGGTGTTCTTTTGTGGCTCTTTCTTTGTCCAGGCTGGCACTTCTCTTCTCCTTTTTGCCCTTTTCTGCTGTTGTATCTCATTTTAGGCTCTAGCGTCATTTTGAGCATTAAATGGCGTGCTGCGAGGAAAAAACTGTGTTTTAGTGGGGAATAATATTCAACGGGGATCAGAGGGCAAATTTTTTTTGATATAGTGGGGATTTAGCACAAAGAGGCAAAAAGAGCTTTATAGCGAATCACCGCAGCGGGTATCCACAATTCGGAGGTGGAGACTCTACAATGCCTCAATCTCGGTAAAAATCAACCCAGAAAAGCCGTTTTTTGGAAAACAAAATACGAGCGCGGGACTTAGAAAAAACAAAACAAAACGTAGGATGGGGAAATCGGGACTTAGAAAAAAAAAATAATTACGAGGTTGCAAAAATACGAAGTTAATGGACGAAACGCGTACATCGAAAAACACCAAAAACACAGAAAAAAAAAGCATTAAAAAAAACATCACACACAGCACGGGGGGAAAGCCAGGACGTCTGGGAGTGAACAAAATGAAAATGAGGCTACACAACCCCGAAGCCCACAAAACATTGCCAGGGATGTACGACTTTTACCCAGACACGTACGAGGTACAAAATACACTATTATGAAGGACAGAAAATGCTCGCCACCATTTTACACCACTAACTTGCAAATCAACACATTATGATTCTGAAATGGCGGCTTTCCTGCCTAAACCAACGGTTTGGTTTCGGGCACGTAGCCTATATATACTACACACTTGCCACATTGCTGACACTTTCTCCTCAGGTGATGACAGTCTAACTTGACAATTTTTTTTATATTTTACACTGCACTTATATGTAATATGCTTACCTCTTTATCATACATTTATTCATTAATGTATTTATAATCTCATATTATTTTATTAATTGCTATTTTACACTGCAGTTATATATCTGTATTATGCTTAGCTCTTTAGAATACATTTATTTATTAATTTATTAATAATCTCAAATAATTTATTAATTGATAATTACAACAAAAAAAAATCATTCCACTGCACTAAAAAAAATAAGAGCTCTTTTACACTGCAGTTAGATATCTGTATTATGCTTAAGTCTTCGTAATACACTTATTCATTAACGTCAATTAATTGATTAATGAAACATTACAATATTTTACACTACACTTAGATATCTGTATTAATGTTCATTGCATGACAGCAATAGAACCCTTAAATAAAATAAATGGATATTTTACACTGCAGTTACAAATAAGGAAATGTTGTATTGCACTTACTTCAATCAGTTTATTATGCTCTTAGACATCACATAATTAATATTTCGCAGTGATCTTACTTAAATTGCTTTATTATGTTCTGCGATCTTAAAAATATATATTTTACACTGCAGTAAAAAAAAACCTCTACAGTGCAATTACTTACATAAGTTTATTATGCTCTGGACCTCCAAAAAATGGATATTTTACGCTGCAGTAAAAAAAATATATATATTTTGCACTGCACTTATATATTAGTATTAATACTCACTGCCTGACAGAGATAGGACCCTCAAAGCCATTACATATTTCAATCAGTTTATTATGCTTTGACACCTGCTACATTTCATTTTGATGCTTAGGCCTTTACGTTTTGCATGTATGCAAATTAAACATGATACTTTTATTGATTAATGAATTAATTGAATACAAACATTAACAATGCTTTTTATGTCATTTTACAGTTTGCTCATATCTGTGGACACTGGACCTGAATGAACACAGACCCTGAGCTCTGCAGCATTTCATCTGCAATTACATCACCATTACAGGTATATGATTTAATGATGCCCTTCTTTATCAAAACATGATTAAGTCTTTTGGTTTGTATGTACAATAAAAATACATTAAATATCTTACAGATTTGAAGACAGAAAAGAATACAACTTCAAGACCATCAGAAAGTTGAAAGGAAGTTAATCCTTTAATACTTCTGGTAACTAAGAAAAAATCTTAAGAATGTGCTGATTCATGTTGTTTGCTATACAAGAAAAAATTACAATTGAAACTAAAACACCTGTATTTACAATTCCAGATTAAAATGGCGGACAAAGCAGAAACAAAGATAGAACGTAATAGAAGAGTGGCAAGGGAACGGAAGCAAAGATGGAGAAATGCACAGACTTCCCAAAGACTAAAAGAAGAAGACCGACAGAGACTTGCCAATAAAAGAAAAATTAGTGCAAAAGGACAAACTGAGTGTGCTGGACCTTCAAAGAAAAAAAAACATGGCCGTGAAACATTGCCTATTGACACAATATTGCCTCATGACACCAATGTTCATACACATAACACCAATGTTGATATACACACTGGTACTGATAGCTATGTTCAGGAAGCTCAGGATAGTCCTTTATTTATATCACTAACAGTATTAATGAATGTGGTTTGTCAGTTTTGTGGGGCCTATTATTTTCTGAAGGAAAGACCAACTGATGGAGAGTTTATTAGTTGCTGTCAGAAAGGAAAGGTAAGGCTTCCAGAAAGACACACATTTCCTGAATATTTAAAAAGTATAATGAGTGATCCAACATTTCCAAATTATGCTAATTTAAAAAAAAAAAGCATCAGGTCTTATAACAGTGCAATTTCATTTGCTTCAATGGGTGCTACGTTAGCAGAAAATATCCCAGGACATGGTCCTTAGAGTCCAAGGACAAATTTACCACTCTACTTCACATTTCACCCATAAGAAGGAATGCAAAGGAAATTTGCACAGTTATATGTCTTAGATACAATGGAAGCTGTTGAACAACGGATGACGCTTCCTGCAAATAAACAGTGTTTGTGCATAGTCTTTGAACAGCTGGTTAAAATATGGCCAACAACCCCTATAGTCAACCATACAAAAAATTAGCAGAGCTTGAAAAAGAACAACAGGAACATGCTCATATACATCATTTACCAATGCCAAGAGTATATATGGTTTTGAAAATAGATTGCAATACTGATCAAAGACGGTATAATTTAGCAGCAGTAAATGAGGTTGCCATGGTCTTTAAAAATGAATATAGAATATATCCACGCAATGAAGATCAAACTTTTATAAACATCAATATATTAAGTTGTAATTTGGATCCAATGACATATCCAATTTTCTTTCCAAATGGTGAGCCAGGATGGGAACCACAATTACAATTGCAAAGTTATCCCAATACTAAAGTTTGTGTTAGGAACAATATTTCTATGCTGGAATATAAAGTGGCACAAACTGCTATTCGCGATCATTTTAATCCTATTTTATGTGGGGAAAAACTCACACAACAATGGATTATTGATTCATATCTACACGTCGAAGCAAATAATCTAAATGTTATCACATTTCAACAAAGCAAGCATTGCATAGAACAATATTGTGGAATTATTTTTTTCAACCTTTGATACAATTAGCTAAGTTTCCATGGGGGTTTTTACTGTTTGCCTTCCTCTGGATTCCTATAACTATGTGATTACCTAGTTGCATGTTAGGAAGCATTCTGTAATGGTTTAAAATACTCATTCATACAAAGTTGACCTATTGTTATGTTACTCATGCATAGCTCAGAATTAAAAATGTTAGTATTGTTAAAAATAATTGGTTGACCACTGTTTCAAATATAAGTTGCATGTTACAAAGCTTTATGTAATGGTTTAAAATACTTATTTATACAAAATTCATCCATGGTTATATTATTCATCCATACTTGACAATTAAAAAGGTTAATATTGTTAAGAAAATATGGTTTGACAGTTCTTGAAATTCAAGTTGAATGTTAAAAAAATAAAACAATTTCTTATAATCGTTGTACTTCTTTGTAGATAACAAACAGCATTCCCATCTTTACAATTTTATTGCCGTCATTTTTGATGGGCAAGTCGCTAGTTAAATTATATTGAGGTTCCATGCTGTGCTCTAGTGAGGAAAATGTTTTATTACATTTGTATTTTAACTCACAATTTTAGTAAACGCGTCAACCAAACGGAAGGTACTATATTTATTTTGTAATACAAAATCCTTATAGCACCATGTTTTGTTTTTTTTGTATATTCCTGTCTATGAAATCGACTTTCAAGAGCAGCCTTGACTGCTGAGATCAGCAAAGGACTAATGAAGTAATTTAAGCTCTGCACACTCACCTGAATTTTTTATATTATTAAAATTAGTATTATTAAAATTGTTAATATATTCCAGATTGCAATATAAAAAAGGAAAAGGTACATATAGGAAATAAAAACAAATTAAAATACAATGTTACAATGCCGAGCCCCTGACCAACAGCTTATAAACTAGAGGACAATGACTTAAAAAGACGTAAGTGTGAGAAAGGGTAACATTCTAATATTAGGATAGTATAGTGTAGATATTTTGAATATGGTGTTGGGTTGTAGAATTTCTGGAGACACTAGTGTGTATGTAGTGAGGCTTTGATGAAGATCTGGGTTCTTAGAAAACTTTTAAAGAAATTGTTTAATCTAAAATTGTGTTTCTTTTATGTTCATGTGTTCATCACCTAATATATGTACAGCTTTTGTGGCAATAAAAGGCTTATAAAGGTGTTCAATTTTTACACGTATATTTGAATTTTTTTGTGTGATTTTTTTCACTTAAGGACAACTGGGACCTGGGAGGGAAGTAGTAAGCAGATGAGGAGTTTGTAGGAGGTTTTAAAGACAAGAAAATAGATACAAAACATACAATGTTACCTGGGGCTTTATAACTCAAAAGACAGGATTTTTAATTATATCATAGAGGGTATGGAGATCTAGTTGAGCAATTAACATAATTGTGTAACTGATGAAAATGGTGGGTGAGGTAAATGAGTCTGGTAGAGGCTTTCATGATGAATTTTAGAAAGGCCAGCTTTATCTGTTTTTGACAAAAACAAAATATTGTGATCTTGTCAGTTCATAAGACTAATGGAATATTCTTTCAGGATAGAGAGAATTATTTCTCAGAAGCAAACCACATTCTAGGTGATGCAAACTACTACAGTAAAGTAGATGACGATCACATCCCATTTTTCAAAAACAATTAGTACAAATTGTAGATTAGGCTTATTTACATAAATTTATTACTAAATATAAAAAAATGCCTGAATGTCATCTATAAATGGCATGTTATTATCATCTTCCAATACTAAACCCCCCCAAAAAGCTACCCCATTATTTCAAGGTTTAGCTCATTAACAGTGAATTTACTTAGATTGTCATTCACAAAGTTATGTTACAGTGCTTATTAAGGATACCACCCATCTGGCTTTGAATTATGTGATTAAGTGTGGCTCACTTGTGATGTGAGTACAGTATACAAATTTCCTCATGATCAGGCTACATTTGGGAGTCCATGGACTTTTTTTTTAAACATCTCACCTTTTCTAATGGAAAGGTGAGATAGAGGTGACAGATTAGTTTGTGTAATATCTGAATAAGAATGTGGGTTTAAACTCTAATGTAGCTTTAAAACTTGCATCTAATGGTCATTCGGTCTACACTGGATATCTTGATGTTCTATTATGTTATAAGGAAAACAGATTACAAAAGGTTTTTTTAGACATTGAAAAAATTGTTCATATTTGGTTGATTATGATGTTCATTCATGATATACAGATTGGAAAAGAGATCTCCTAATCAGATCATTTTGTTGTACTTTGTTAAAGCTTGGGGTTTGGACAGAACTACTTTAATTGGCACAAAAGAGTTAATACGAATATCAAAAGTAGGAATCTGCATTTTGTCACAAGATATAACACAGTGTATTACACGTAATGCAAGAAAGTCTGCAGGGTGATGTTAGAGCAATAGTACTATTGTGAGGTCCACCATTGCACTTTAAGGAGCTCTTGGAGGTTGTTAAGGCTGCTTTCACTATGATCTGGCCCTTTTTTTCTTTTTCCTTGTTTACACACGCTGATATATAAACAGAACCATACTTATTAAGTGAAATTTTAACAAGCTTGGATATTATCTGCAACACTCAACTTCTGCCACATCATAAAACCTTTTTTTTAAAATATTATTTGTACCCCAGTTTCTATCTTTTGTTTGTTATTCATAATGGATTAGAGTTTGAATAAATGGTTGACAAAAAGGGCAGTGTGTAGAGGGTTATAGTAAACAGAAGGGAGTAGGATGCATGAGTGAATTAACATTTTTGCAGTGTCTTGTCTGAGAAAGTTGAAGGTTCTGGCTATTTTCCTTAGTTAAAATCTACAGGATTGAGTTATAGCATGAATGTAAGGAGTGAAGGAGAGTAAAAAATTACCCTCATTCAAGAGCTTCTGTGTGTTGCTAGTATAAACAGTGCCTTTCAAAAGTATTCACCCCCCTTGACTTTTTACCTATTTTGTTACATTACAGCCTTAAGTTCAATGATTTTTAATCTGAATTTTATGGGATGGATTAGAACACAATAGTCTAAGTTGGTGAAATGAAATGAGAAAAATATATACATAAAACTATTTTTTAGAAATAGAAAACAGAAAATTGGATGTGCGTATGTATTCACCCGCTTTGTTATGAAGCCCATAAAAAGCTCTGGTGCAACAAATTACCTTCAGAACTCACATAATTAGTGAAATGATGTCCATCTGTGCAAAATCTAAGTGTCACATGATCTGTCATTACATATACACACCTTGTTTGAAAGGCCTCAGAGGCTGCAACACCTAAGCAAGAGGCACCACTAACCAAACACTGCCATGAAGACAAAGGAACTCTACAAACAAGTAAGGGACAATGTTCTTGAGAAGTCAGGGTTAGGTTATAAAAAAAATATCCAAATCTTTGATGGTACCCAGGAGCACCATCAAATCTATCATAACCAAATGGAAAGAATATGGCACAACAGCAAACCTGCCAAGAGACAGCCACCCACCAAAACTCACGGACCAGGCAAGTAGGGCATTAATCAGAGAGGCAGCACAGAGACCTAAGGTAACCCTGGAGAAGCTGCAGAGTTCCACAGCAGAGATTGGAGTATCTGTACACAGGATGACAATAAGCCATACGCTCCATAGAGTTGGGCTTTGAGGCAGAGTGGTCAGAAGAAAACCATTACTTTCAGCAAAAACAAAATGGCAAGTTTTGAGTTTGCGAAAAGGCATGTGGGATACTGCCAAAATGTATGGAGGAAGGTGCTCTGGTCTGATGAGACTAAAATTTAACTTTTCGTCCATCAAAGAAAACGCTATGTCTGGCACAAACCCAACACATCACCCAAAGAACACCATCCCCACAGTGAAACATGGTGGTGGCAGCATCATGCTGTGAGGATGTTTTTCAGCAGCCGGGTCTGGGAAACCGGTCCGGATGGTGCTAAATAAGGGATATTCTTGAGCAAAATCTGTACCACACTGTGAGTAATTTGAGGCTAGGACGGAGGTTCACCTTCCAGCAGGACGATGACCCCAAACACACTGCTAAAACAACACTTGAGTGGTTTTAGAGGAAACATCTAAATGTGTTGGAATAGCCTACTCAAAGCCAAGACCTCAATTCAATAGAAGATCTGTGGTCAGACTTATAGATTGCTGTTCACAAGCGCGAACCATCCAACATGAAGGAGCTGAAGCAGTTTTCCAGAGGGCAAAAATCCCAGTGGTAAGATGTGGCAAGCTCATAGAGACTTATCCAAAGCGATTTGGAGCTGTGATTGCCGCAAAAGATTGCTCTACAAAGTATTGACTTTAGGGGGGTGAATAGTTATGCACATTGACTTTTTTGTTATTTTGTCCTATTTGTTGTTTGCTTCACATTAAAAAAAAAAAAATCTTCAAAGTTGTGGGCATGTTCTGTAACTAAATGATGCAAATCCTCAATCCTCAATCCATGTTAATTCCAGGTTGTGAGGGAAATAAAAAAGAAAAATGCCAAGGGGGTGAATACGTTTGCAAGGCACTGTAGATGGTGCTGGAACCCAAAATAATCAATCAAGGTGACAAAAGAGGATGTGCAAATGGGATGAGGAAAGGATTAAGACTGAGCCCTTTGGTACTCCAACAGTAAGTGGCAATGGGGGGAAATGAACCACAGTAAGGCACTGAAGATGTGGATTGAGTGATGTGATGCAAACTAATAGAGAATTATGTCACGGTCTTTAATTGATTAGAATGTCTGGAGGTGCATAGGGTAGCTGACTGTGTGAAATGCAGATGAAAGATCTCTAAAAGAAGAGAACGGATTCTGGATTTTTCAAATGTGAAGTATGTAAAATGGTGGCTGCAACTGAATGTAGAACAGAACCACTGGCTTGCAAAGGTGCTTTGAATAATATATTTTTGTTGACTGTGTTGATGCAACTAATCAATCAAGATGTAATCATTATCATACAATTTCATAGACTTCATACAGTTCAAAGCTGTATTTGGTCATAAGCATTGCACTAAAATTTAGATTTAGAAACAGGCAATCGTAAATGAGACCGTCATCATTACGTCAGTAAAACATGGAGGTTAAATGTCAATTAGCGTTTAGAAGTGCGATATGCGATCAGACTCACAATACGGCAATGTACAAAATAATAAACATGAATGCCGATAATGTTCTAATCCATGTGGGTGGCCTGATATTAACTCCTTGATTCCTGGGACTGATATGACATGGAAATTAAACATAAAAAAATAAATACATTTTATTGCAGATTTAAGAGCCTGTTGTGCAATTATTAAAAATGACGTAATCATACATTGCAATACACTGGTTTCATCCTCATTTCGGATTTGGCACAAATATATACTGTACATATAATTGATTAGCAAAATGATCATATTTATATCTTGGTCAAACGATTTCTTGCAAATTGTCATGGAATTTAGTATTCAGTAAACAAAGCCCATTGTGTACATCATGAAAAGCAGTGTCAACAAAATGTTCACATTCATGAAAATATGTCTGTCTAGTTATATAAATTTAGACAACCTTGTTAGTTTAAAAAAATAATTCTAAACAAAATCCATATTTTAAAAGAGCATCATAGATTTGAATAGTTTATTACTATATTTAAATACATATACATGCAAGAAAACATATACTGAAGTAGCATATATGCCCCTAATAAAAACATGGCAAATTTAATGCTGTAGGTCCACCTCTAGGAATCAGGACTAACGATTGCAAGGATATCACCATTATGTTGTCATATGCTTAGATCAATGCACAGAAAACTACTGTAAGGTTGCTGTAAATAGATTTAGGAATGGAGTTGGAAACCCACGTGTAAAGATCTTTAAAGACAGTTACTTTCAGTTCAACATTGTAGGTGGGGAAATAGATCAGTAAACTCAGAAGGCATTTTATCAATTGGAGCAGGTAGAATTCAAGCCAGGTCCTTTTCTGGAAACAATAGGTCAAAATAAACATAAGTACAGAAGAATAATCTTCAAATACATTCAATTTCATGCTCAGAATGCAAAATAGTATTAGTCAAAGCAAACCGAGTATCAAATAATTTTGTACAGGCACAGGTTCAACTCTAACTAACAATTAAAGAACAGATGCAGCAGTCAGCCTGGGAATATGTCCAGGTAATTTATGTATTTTTAAGCCTAAATTTAAAATGTATTTTAACAATTATATTAGGCAGTTAATGTACCTCTATGTGTAAAAATATGTAATATGAAGGTTCTATAAGAGAAAATAATATATTTCTACCTATCATATATATGCACACTGATAGCCAACCTACAACACCTCTACAATACATGTTATGCTTTAATGTGCAATACATGAATTAGGTATAGTTGATAAACAGCCTAATATACAGAAACTTGAATATTATGTATTATTTTATCTTGTAGTTGTGCTTGTCTTGCTATGCTTAAATGGACACTCTTTTAAATTAGTTATAATCCTACCTGTGTGATATGTGTTAAAATGTTCAAGAGAAGAAAAATGGAAAGGTCAAAAAGAAACACAGAGTGCCATATTCTATTGCCCATATTATAATTTTACACATACTTAAAGTTGTAAGTAAAGTTGCCACATATTCTATTAGCTACTCCATCCTGATTGCGAGTAACTCGCCCACAATCACTACTGGCAAGCCAAATACACAATTTAGGCCTAGCCTCTCCATTAATTTTTGGATAGCTCAAACTGTACCAGTGCAAAATACTTAAATTTACACAAAATCCATACTCTATTGGAACTTTACATCTAGCTTGCAAATTAAGTCAGACCCACTACTAGAAAAAGTATCACATTTCTGACAAAAATATTATGACTTGTAAATAGGATTCGCAAAGGGTTTTAACGTCAGTTCTGATAGCTGTAGCAGCAAATAAACACACACTACTGTACTTTAAAAGCACGAGAATGCATGAAAATAATTAATTGCAGAATAGCCTCAAACTCACAAATATACAAATAAAAAATATTATTTTTAACTGTTATTTATGTGCAATATCGATCCTAGTACTCAAGGGGTTAATACATATCATGAAACCTACATGGACTAAACCTCATGCTCAAATGCATTGTCTGGAGTGCTAGCCCGATGGGCAAACATTACTTATTGGCTCTCATTAATTCTTAGTATCCAATCGCTGGTTACGTCTAACTTCTGCCATCATGATGACGTTCTCATTTTCTATTGGCTATGTCTAAGAGGTAAATCATGAGCTTGGTTAAAAATTGCAAACGCATATAATAATGCCCCCTTAAATCTTACTTGCGAAGGCATGGTTTACATAAGGAGGCTGAGAGACTTAAGTTGCAGGTTAGAGATAATAGAATAAATCTAGAAGTTTAGAAAAGCATCCGTAGCCAAATTTATGGTTTGAAGTAATTTACGGGCTTCTAATAGAATAGGGCTCATAGTGTAATAAGCTATATTTATTGACACAGATTGATAATCACTAACAGAAAATAAAGAGCAAAAGCTCATATCAAGCAGAACATCCCCCAATATATATTCAAAATATTTTCATACCAGCATCAGAGTCCAATATCAGTAAAGATGCTTCACATGATATTTCTATTTTCTCTTTCTTTAAATTATTTGTGACCAGTGTTTCAATAAATTTATTTTGAACTTATTGAACTATGTTATATTTACCAGATTCATGCTGGGTATTAAGAATACATGAGTCTTATTTAGTGAATTTTTACTTTCCATTAATGTTTCCTTAATTCTCTCCCTTTATAAACATTTGTTATGGGTTACAAATTAATAGCATTAATAGCACCTTCCTCCATACATTTTGGGAGTCTCCCACATGTCTTTTCGCAAACTCAAAACGTGCCATTTTATTTTTTGCTGAAAGTAATGACCACTCTGCCTTAAAGCCCAACTCTATGGAGCGTACGGCTTATTATCGGCCTTTGTACAGATACTCCAGTCTCTGCTGTGGAACTCTGCAGCTCCTCCAGGGTTACCTTTGGTCTCTGTGCTGCCTCTCTGATTAATGCCCTCCTTGTCCGGTCCGGGAATTTTGGTGGCCGGCCGTCTCTTGGCAGGTTTGCTGTTGTGCCATGTTTTTTTCATTCGGTTATGATAGATTTGATGGTACTCCTGGGGATCATCAAAGATTTGGATATTTTTGTATAACCTAACCCTGACTTTTACTTCTCAACAACATTGTCACTTACTTGTTTGGAGAGTTTCTTGGTCTTCATGGCAGTATTTGGTTAGTGGTGCCTCTTGCTTAGGTGTTGCAGCCTCTGGGGCCGTTCAAAAAGGTGTGTATATGTAATGACAGATCATGTGACACTTAGATTGCATACAGGTGGACACCATTTCACTAATTATGTGACTTCTGAAGGTAATTGGTTGCACCAGAGCTTTTTATGGGCTTCATAACAAAAGGGGGTGAATACATACACACATGCCAATTTTCGGTTTTCTATTTCTAAAAAAACGTTTTATGCATATATTTTTCGCATTTCACTTCACCAACTTAGACTATTGTGTTCTGATCCATCACATAAAATTCACATTAACAAAACATTGAACTTAAGGCTGTAATGTAACAAATATGTAAAAAGTCAAGGGGGTCGAATACTTTTGCAAGGAACTGTATATTAAATGATTGTTGTGGTGAACTGCCTACTCATAAGGTCCACAACACAATCTCCCGCTCAACGCTGATGATAGCCAGTAAGCATGAAACAGCTGTACGTGGATAGGATTCTCAGCTTGTGTAAAATCCAACCTTGGCTTTGCATAAAGGCTGTGTAATGCAGCGGGCATAAGCTTAAAGGAATGAGAAGAGAGTGGGGGAAGACTGTATAGCGCACAATCTGTAGTGTATCTGATCCGATGATCACCTCTAATGACACTTGTAAATCAGTTCTGAGATAGTGTGTCATATACTAAGTGCCAGATGCCCAACATATATTTTTTTGTGGGTCGGCTCGGGATAAGTATACCAAGTTGTATACTTTTACTCAGTTCGTTGTCTTGTGCTTATCAAGGGTTCGCGATAGTGTGGTCCTAAGCACAAGTATTCACAGACGGTATCCAAAAGAATAAATCTTTATTTTTAATGTATGAGTTCAATTCCAGTGGTAAAAACCATGATGAATACAGTAAAATAAGTTACAGACGTGTTTTGCTGCTGTGGTTCGCAGCTTTCTCAGTGACAAATCCTATAATAGGAGGTTGATAGATGTATGCAAGTGAATACATAGTCCAAAATACCAATATAAATAGTGTAAATAAAAAATATATATACATTAATATAATAAAAATAGTTATGATAATAATGATAATAGCACTAATAATACCAATCACATAGATAGTTGTGAGCGTACGAGTTGTTGCTAACGCTTGCGGACTCGCGTAGCGAGCCGCGGCCCTTGTGAAGCGAGGGTCGCAGTTGCTGGCATGGAGCCCCAAAGGCGCTCCTTGCCAGCAACTGCGACCCTCGCAAACTTTACGTCGCAACGCAATCAACATACGAGATACGTTACCACTCATTACGACCTCGCAAAATCGTCCGCAACCCGCGGACAGGAAAAAATGAAAAACACAATAAATACACACAACACCTACATAAAAAGCTTACCTACAGCAAGAGGAAGCATCCAGGACCTCAAAAAATGAAGTTACACCTTAATTTAACTCAAAATAAAAGAGTTTAGACACTCGAAATTTCTCTAAGCGAGAGAAAAAATGGCCGCCGAACAAAACGAAAACGAGGCTACAGCACTCTAAACATGCAAAACACCACAAGAAACACGCAAAACACCACAAAACACCTACGGATATTCCGCTACAGACGCATACCACACATTTGCCGCATTTTAATGCAGAAGTACACAGCTACGGTAACGGTTTGGTCTCGCGCACGCACACTATTACACTGCACACATTCATCACATTCATATTACACAGCAACTCCACACCACTAATGCTGCCACAACATCAAAACAGATTGCAGCTCTTCAACACAATGCTTCAAAATAGGTAAAGTATATTCATTTATTAATGGATTATATATTTCATTATTATACACCAAACAGCATTAGCTACCTTACAATTTCATTGCCGTCATTTTTTGACGGGCAATTCTCTAGTATTCATAATAATAATGATAATAGTAATAACAACAACAACGATAATATTAATTGTGAAATCACATCGACGACATCATCATTATCTGGGACTGAGACAACAATCAAAGCATGAACACTTTTTCAAACTACGTATATAGAAATGATATGAACCTTAAATGCACCATGAATCATGACCAGCACTCCATTCCATTTCTGGATTTAGTGTTGATAGGAGAATCGAGCAGGGTGATCTCAAAGCTATACACAAAACCTACTGACACAAACGGAGGAAGCTGCGAACCACAGCAGCGAAACACGTCGTCACTTATTTTATTGTATTCATCAAATGGGTTTTACCACTTGAATTGAACTCATACATTATCAATAAAGATTTATTCTTTTGGATACCGTCTGTGAATACTTGTGCTTAGGACCACACTATCGCGAACGCTTGACAGGCACAAGACAACGGACTGAGTAAAAGTATACACCTCGGTATACTTATGCCGAGCCGACCCCCCCAAAAATATATATTGGGCATCTGGCACTTAGTATATGACACACTATCTCAGAACTGATTTACAAGAGTCATTAGAGGTGACCATCGGATCAGATACACTACAGATTGTGCGCTATACAGTCTTCCCCTACTCTCTTCTCGTGCATACTTATAGGACACCGGCGTGAACAGTGTCTTGGGAAACAGCAGCAAACCTGCACACCATATATTAGTCATACAACAACCTTACACATCAAGTAACCGTGGCACCCAGCAGACCACGGTAACCATCACTGGAAGATCAACCTTAGCGCTTAGGCCTATCAGATTGTGGTCTCATTGAACCCAATCACCAATCCTTTATAAGCTTAAAGGAAGCCATGTTTGAAATGGGCTATGGATTGAAGAGTGAGGCATTTGTAGGCACATTTGCATGTCCTTGCTCAGCTTCCCAGAATGCAGTGTAATAACATTTTTTCTCGGAATTCTGAGCTGAACTGTAAGCAGTTTTTTTTTATCTTGGTTTAGACATTCAAATGTGAACACAGATGTACTATTTATTTACTATATATATATATGTGTACAGTGGGGCAGGGGGGGAGTATTTGATTTTGAACGTTGGTCCACTGACAAAGAAATGACCAGTTTATTATTTTAATGGTAAGTGTATTTTAACAATGAGAGACAGAATAACAAAAAAAAAACAAAAAAAACAAAGAAAAACACATGTAAAAAAGGTATAAATTGATTTGCAGGTCAGTGAGGGAAATAAGTATTTGATCCCCTATCAATCAGCAAGATTTGTAGCTCCCGGGTGTCTTTTATACAGGTAATGAGCTGAGATTAGTAGCACTCTTTTAAAGGGAGTGCTCCTAATCTCAGTTTGTTACCTGTATAAAAGACACCTGTCCACAGAAGCAATCAATCAATCAGATTCCAAACTCTCCACCATGGCCAAGACCAACGAGCTGTCCAAGAATGTCAGGGACAAGATTGTAGATATACACAAGGATAAAATGGGCTACATGACCATCACCAAGCAGCATAGTGAGAAGGTGAAAACAGTTGGTGTGATTATTAGCACATAAAAAAAACACAAAATAACTGCCAGTCTCCCTTGGTCTGGCGCTCCATGCAAGACCTCACCTTGTGGATTTTCAATGATAATGAGAATGGTGAGGAATCAGCCCAGAACTACACAGGAGGATCTTGTTAATGATCTCAAGGCAGCTGGGACCATAGACACCAAGAAAACAATTGGTAACACACTTCGCCATGAAGGACTGAAATCCTGCAGCGCCTGCAAGGTCCCCCTGCTCAAGAAAGCACATGTACAGGCCCATCTGAAGTTTGCCAATGAACATATGAATGATTCAGAGTAGAACTGGGTGAAGTGTTGTGGTCAGATGAGATCAAAATCAAGCAGATGAAAGATCTCTAAAAGAAGAGAACGGATTCTGGATTTTTCAAATGTGAAGTATGTAAAATGGTGGCTGCAACTGAATGTAGAACAGAACCACTGGCTTGCAAAGGTGCTTTGAATAATATATTTTTGTTGACTGTGTTGATGCAACTAATCAATCAAGATGTAATCATTATCATACAATTTCATAGACTTCATACAGTTCAAAGCTGTATTTGGTCATAAGCATTGCACTAAAATTTAGATTTAGAAACAGGCAATCGGGGGTCGAATAATTTTGCAAGGAACTGTATATTAAATGATTGTTGTGGTGAACTGCCTACTCATAAGGTCCACAACACAATCTCCCGCTCAACGCTGATGATAGCCAGTAAGCATGAAACAGCTGTACGTGGATAGGATTCTCAGCTTGTGTAAAATCCAACCTTGGCTTTGCATAAAGGCTGTGTAATGCAGCGGGCATAAGCTTAAAGGAATGAGAAGAGAGTGGGGGAAGACTGTATAGCGCACAATCTGTAGTGTATCTGATCCGATGATCACCTCTAATGACACTTGTAAATCAGTTCTGAGATAGTGTGTCATATACTAAGTGCCAGATGCCCAACATATATTTTTTTGTGGGTCGGCTCGGGATAAGTATACCAAGTTGTATACTTTTACTCAGTTCGTTGTCTTGTGCTTATCAAGGGTTCGCGATAGTGTGGTCCTAAGCACAAGTATTCACAGACGGTATCCAAAAGAATAAATCTTTATTTTTAATGTATGAGTTCAATTCCAGTGGTAAAAACCATGATGAATACAGTAAAATAAGTTACAGACGTGTTTTGCTGCTGTGGTTCGCAGCTTTCTCAGTGACAAATCCTATAATAGGAGGTTGATAGATGTATGCAAGTGAATACATAGTCCAAAATACCAATATAAATAGTGTAAATAAAAAATATATATACATTAATATAATAAAAATAGTTATGATAATAATGATAATAGCACTAATAATACCAATCACATAGATAGTTGTGAGCGTACGAGTTGTTGCTAACGCTTGCGGACTCGCGTAGCGAGCCGCAGCCCTTGTGAAGCGAGGGTCGCAGTTGCTGGCATGGAGCCCCAAAGGCGCTCCTTGCCAGCAACTGCGACCCTCGCAAACTTTACGTCGCAACGCAATCAACATACGAGATACGTTACCACTCATTACGACCTCGCAAAATCGTCCGCAACCCGCGGACAGGAAAAAATGAAAAACACAATAAATACACACAACACCTACATAAAAAGCTTACCTACAGCAAGAGGAAGCATCCAGGACCTCAAAAAATGAAGTTACACCTTAATTTAACTCAAAATAAAAGAGTTTAGACACTCGAAAATTCTCTAAGCGAGAGAAAAAATGGCCGCCGAACAAAACGAAAACGAGGCTACAGCACTCTAAACATGCAAAACACCACAAGAAACACGCAAAACACCACAAAACACCTACGGATATTCCGCTACAGACGCATACCACACATTTGCCGCATTTTAATGCAGAAGTACACAGCTACGGTAACGGTTTGGTCTCGCGCACGCACACTATTACACTGCACACATTCATCACATTCATATTACACAGCAACTCCACACCACTAATGCTGCCACAACATCAAAACAGATTGCAGCTCTTCAACACAATGCTTCAAAATAGGTAAAGTATATTCATTTATTAATGGATTATATATTTCATTATTATACACCAAACAGCATTAGCTACCTTACAATTTCATTGCCGTCATTTTTTGACGGGCAATTCTCTAGTATTCATAATAATAATGATAATAGTAATAACAACAACAACGATAATATTAATTGTGAAATCACATCGACGACATCATCATTATCTGGGAAGGAGACAACAATCAAAGCATGAACACTTTTTCAAACTACGTATATAGAAATGATATGAACCTTAAATGCACCATGAATCATGACCAGCACTCCATTCCATTTCTGGATTTAGTGTTGATAGGAGAATCGAGCAGGGTGATCTCAAAGCTATACACAAAACCTACTGACACAAACGGAGGAAGCTGCGAACCACAGCAGCGAAACACGTCGTCACTTATTTTATTGTATTCATCAAATGGGTTTTACCACTTGAATTGAACTCATACATTATCAATAAAGATTTATTCTTTTGGATACCGTCTGTGAATACTTGTGCTTAGGACCACACTATCGCGAACGCTTGACAGGCACAAGACAACGGACTGAGTAAAAGTATACACCTCGGTATACTTATGCCGAGCCGACCCCCCCAAAAATATATATTGGGCATCTGGCACTTAGTATATGACACACTATCTCAGAACTGATTTACAAGAGTCATTAGAGGTGACCATCGGATCAGATACACTACAGATTGTGCGCTATACAGTCTTCCCCTACTCTCTTCTCGTGCATACTTATAGGACACCGGCGTGAACAGTGTCTTGGGAAACAGCAGCAAACCTGCACACCATATATTAGTCATACAACAACCTTACACATCAAGTAACCGTGGCACCCAGCAGACCACGGTAACCATCACTGGAAGATCAACCTTAGCGCTTAGGCCTATCAGATTGTGGTCTCATTGAACCCAATCACCAATCCTTTATAAGCTTAAAGGAAGCCATGTTTGAAATGGGCTATGGATTGAAGAGTGAGGCATTTGTAGGCACATTTGCATGTCCTTGCTCAGCTTCCCAGAATGCAGTGTAATAACATTTTTTCTCGGAATTCTGAGCTGAACTGTAAGCAGTTTTTTTTATCTTGGTTTAGACATTCAAATGTGAACACAGATGTACTATTTATTTACTATATATATATATGTGTACAGTGGGGCAGGAAGGGAGTATTTGATTTTGAACGTTGGTCCACTGACAAAGAAATGACCAGCTTATTATTTTAATGGTAAGTGTATTTTAACAATGAGAGACAGAATAACAAAAAAAAAAAAAAAAAAAAACAAAGAAAAACACATGTAAAAAAGGTATAAATTGATTTGCAGGTCAGTGAGGGAAATAAGTATTTGATCCCCTATCAATCAGCAAGATTTGTAGCTCCCGGGTGTCTTTTATACAGGTAATGAGCTGAGATTAGTAGCACTCTTTTAAAGGGAGTGCTCCTAATCTCAGTTTGTTACCTGTATAAAAGACACCTGTCCACAGAAGCAATCAATCAATCAGATTCCAAACTCTCCACCATGGCCAAGACCAACGAGCTGTCCAAGAATGTCAGGGACAAGATTGTAGATATACACAAGGATAAAATGGGCTACATGACCATCACCAAGCAGCATAGTGAGAAGGTGACAACAGTTGGTGTGATTATTAGCACATGGAAGAAACACAAAATAACTGCCAGTCTCCCTTGGTCTGGCGCTCCATGCAAGACCTCACCTTGTGGATTTTCAATGATAATGAGAATGGTGAGGAATCAGCCCAGAACTACACAGGAGGATCTTGTTAATGATCTCAAGGCAGCTGGGACCATAGACACCAAGAAAACAATTGGTAACACACTTCGCCATGAAGGACTGAAATCCTGCAGCGCCTGCAAGGTCCCCCTGCTCAAGAAAGCACATGTACAGGCCCATCTGAAGTTTGCCAATGAACATATGAATGATTCAGAGTAGAACTGGGTGAAGTGTTGTGGTCAGATGAGATCAAAATCAAGCTCTTAGGCATCAACTCAACTCGCCGCACTTGTAGGAGGAGTAATGCTGCCTATGACCCCAAGAACACCATTCCCACCATCAAACATAAAGGTTGAAACATGCTTTGAGGTTGTTTTTCTGCTAAGGGGACAGGATAACTGAACCACATCAAAGGGACGATGGGCGGTGCCATGTACTGTAAAATTTTGGGTGAGAAACTCCTTTCCTCAGCCAGGGCATTGAAAATGGGTCATGGATGGGTATTCCAGCATGACAATGACATGAAACACACAGCCAAGTCAACAAAGGAGTGGCTCAAGAAGAAGCACATTAAGGTCCTAGCCAGTCTCCAGACCTTAATTCCATAGAAAATCTGTGGAGGGAGCTGACGATTCGAATTGCCAAACAGCCTTGAAACCTTAATGACGTGGAGAGGATCTGCAAAGAGGAGTTGGACAAAATCCCTTCTGATATGTGTGCAAACCTGCTGGTTAACCACAAGAAACATCTGACCTCTATGATTGCCAACAAGGGTTTTTCCACCAAGTACTAAGTCAAAGGGGTCAAATACATATTTCACTCATTGACCTGCAAATCAATTTATAACTTTTTTGACATGCAATTTTTTTTTTACACCTACCATTAAAATTATAGACTGATCATTTCTTTGTCAGTGGACAAACGTTCAAAATCAAATACTCCCCCCCCCCCCCCCACTTTATATATATAGAATACATATGAAAACTATAGTATTTTATTTGTATTATACCAAACTCTTGAATATCTAATCTAAGTTATACTGTATCTTAAACTGCCCTGGGGACAAATCTATCTCGTAATGTTTGAAAAATTTAATTCAAAATGACTACTAATTTCTAATGTCACAGGGCCTCATTCTATTATCGGCCGTAAATCGGCCGTAAGGCTGCGATTCCTTTCGGGGGTTCTGTTAACTCGCGATTCTAATATACGGCCCCGCAAGGATCTCCTCTTACAGCCGGCCGCATATCTTTAAACCGGACGTAAGCTGTGAAATCTAAAAACTCAAAAATAAATTCAAGCCTGCACTGTACAGCTCTGTAAATGCTAGGGATCATATTGGGGGACATGAGGATTAAAAGTAACCCACTCTCAAGCTTGCACATCAGCCCAAACCCGAGTTCAAATTAACTGTTTATTTTCCGGCTGCGGCGTGAGCATGTCTGAGGTGCTCCAAGCACCCGGATTTGAGTATAGGGTAATTATGTGCTATTTTTGCTAACACCGAATATCACTTTATAGACTCTGCAAAGTGCAGGATGGCTTTATTTGAGCTATTTTATGTGCTTAATTGGTGCTAGCGGGACCTGTTTGCTGCAAGTAAGCTGCGGCTCGTTTTTAGCCTTGCAGACAGGGTTCCCGGAGCAATAGAATAGCAACCAGGCTTTTCTTACGGCCGATTTCCTTGCGGCCGTTGTAGATCAAAGGCTTTCCTCCGGCGCGAGCGGCCGCAAGAGATAGCAAGGCGCCGGCCGCAAGCCTGCCGGAACCCCCGGCCGGAGGGGAATAGAATAGCCGGAAAGCTTGCGGCCGGTCCTTGCGGCCCCACAGCGGCTGCGGCCGATAATAGAATGAGGCCCATAATCATTAAATATTAAACAATTTGATTTAAAATGATGTTAAAAAGGTATAAACATCAACATTTAAGAATATTTAAAATTAATATAATAAACCTCTCTTTTGATAGCCTTCTCATTATCTTTAGCTTCTTAGTTTAACTTACCAGAAATAGTATCCTTCATTGAGGTGCTATGTATTGAGAATGTAATTGTACATACTATTTTTCAATTATGTTTTCTTGTATGTCTCTCTCTCAACATTTTGTGCAATCCCTATCCTTTTTATACCTGTATGCATAACCATCCTAAGCAAATGAAGAAGAGCAGGCAAATAGCACGTGTAACTGTCATAACAGTAATCTAGCTCCCATATGTTATACAGATGCATCCCTTACCATTAGCCTGTGTAAACATATTAGTGATGCAGTATGTCTCAGATGAATATTTGGAATGCAAGGATGTTGAAGACGGCTGACAGATTTTCAAGTCATTTGTTTTTTGATTTTAGAAATGCATGTTATCAAGCAACATTCATTCTTTACAGCCCAGGTATTCTGATATTCCTGCTGTGTCTTATTTGACATAAAAAAACAAACAAACAAAAAAAAAAAAGAAAATAAGATGATAGCATGCTGTATCTATTTATAGGCTCTATATTTCTGTATATTTTTCTTGCCTTTTCACTTGATGATAAGCACATGAAATGGCATGCTTGCTTCCATACAGCTATCTGTATAGATTTATATGTGCACATATATATATATATATATATATATATATATATATATATATATTTATATTTATATATATTTATTTACACAAATACATTATATATGTGTTTAGATTTATATATTTATCAATGCAATTTTATATATATATATATATATATATATATATATATATATATATATATATATATATTCCCCCTCTGGATCTCTACCTTGTTATGGTGAAGGGTCTTGTGTACCTGACGAGAGGTGTGAGCTATACCTGGTAGGGTCACCCAAGATGGGCAGGTCATAGTAAAGAAGTCAGACAAACTGTGGTCCACTAGAGAAGGAACTGCCAACCCACTTTGGTATCTTTGCCAAGAAAACCTTATAGATAAGCATAACTGACACAATATGAGCCTGACGTGTTGCGGTCCATAGGGTCATGGAGTGTTGGACATGACTGAACGACTAAACAACAACAAACACATACATCATCACAACCCTCTTTTTGGGGCCAGGGTGGGACTCCGCTGAACTCCATTAGCAAGGGCCCCTTATGGTCCAAAACCATACTGTCACAATCCCCCCTATTTATGGACTCTGTTTTGTGGAGACAACTGACCATGGAGGGAACCTATTCCAGGTGATTACCAACCTTAAAGGCTATCACAATGGCCATGGGACTGTAAAATGGGACTTTGACACCTTGACACATTTATGTGTGGTGCAATGTTGGGCATCAGGCCCTAGTTATGTTCCCTGGACCTCCAAAAACACATTACTGTGAGTATTGTGACCCATAAGGCTCAGGGTCATTTTGTAATGCTTAAAGCATTCAGGTTGTAGTCAGAATATGCTAGGATATGACACTATTATACCAAGTTTATTCAGATACTACCAACCTATCTAGTGCAGTGACCTTGCTGCATATAATTGTTGTTACATATAGAAAGCGATTTCTCTTAATGACTAGATATAATAGTGACTTATTTAGTAATGTTATAATGTTTATCTAGTAGTAATGATTGTAGGGCTTTATTTCATGAGTTAGCATGCAGCAGTAGTAATCACTGCTCTTTAGAAACAAGAATTTAGAATAAATAAATACATGTTTTCCATGTTTCTTTCATAATTGTATTTATCACTTCATTCTGGTAGTGTTTCTCCATCTTGTTACTGCCCCTGATCCCATACTGCATAGCAAACTCCCACCCAGACTCTGTGCCAAGCTAGTTTATTACCCCTATAGAGTTGTAAAGCTTGACAAGCTTGACAAGGCAGATAACCTCACCAGACCCTTAGACATCTGGAAATAGCGAGAAATATCCTAGCCTTAAATTCATGACAGTCAATCAATATCACATGGTGTTGATTAAATAAGCTGTTAGAAATTGGCCACAGTTGTTTGCCTAAGGGGGATGGGTAATGTTGATTGGTTAATGTACTGTTTAAATAAGTGTGTGGACACATAAACAAGCTCACCAAAGAGAAGATTTTAATGGTTAAGGTGATCTTGTGATCCTATGTCCCTGATCTACTGATGGTGGTCCAGATTTACTGGTTGGGTGCAGAGAGACCCAAACCCTTAGAATCCATGAGTGTGCTCATGTAGCAGAAGGCAGGATGTTTTGGGGTTAAAGAGGATCCCTCCCCCTCTGGAAGAGGGAATGGAGAGAAGAGTGAGGGAGAAGAAAGGGGGAGAGGGAGTGGAGGGGATAGAGGGAAGCAGAAGGGAGAGCTAAGAGTAGTAGTTCTGTGAGGGAAGGTTGGTAGGTGAGGTAGAGGGAGGGAAGAATGTGCCCATACACTTAGTTATACATAGTCCAGGGTCAGAGGGGGAGAGGCCTGATCCTGGGGAGGGGGGCAGTGTCTGGAGGGACAGGACTCAGGGTCAGAACAGGGGGGCAGGATCCCAATTCACAGTCGGAGGACAAAAAGTTTTGGGCAAGCACAGTGTCCCTTACTACAGACACAAGGAGATGGTGGTCCATCTCAGTGCCACCTGTGTCTGTGTGCCAATACTACTAGGGGGAGGAAAGTTAGACCTGGGCCCAGACTTGGAGTAAGGTAGCAGCTGAATTTAGTGGGTCAGAACAGGGGGGCAGGACCCCTCCCCCTCTGGAAGAGGGAATGGAGAGAAGAGTGAGGGAGAGGAAAGGGGGAGAGGGAGTGGAGGGGATAGAGGGAAGCAGAAGGGAGAGCAAAGAGTAGTAGTTCTGTGAGGGAAGGTTGGGAGGTGAGGTAGAGGGAGGGAAGAATGTGCCCATACACTTAGTTATACATAGTCCAGGGTCAGAGGGGGAGAGGCCTGATCCTGGGGAGGGGGGGCAGTGTCTGGAGGGACAGGACTCAGGGTCAGAACAGGGGGGCAGTATCCCAATTCACAGTCGGAGGACAAAAAGTTTTGGGCAAGCACAGTGTCCCTTACTACAGGCACAAGGAGATGGTGGTCCATCTCAGTGCCACCTGTGCCTGTGTGCCAATCCTACTAGGGGGAGGAAAGTTAGACCTGGGCCCAGACTTGGAGTAAGGTAGCAGCTGAATTTAGTGCTCTTGGTTTTTGAGGTCTGTCAGTCATTGCTATGATGACAGCCAGGCCAAGGTAGAAGAAGGAAGCGGAGGCAAAATAAGTGAATCTGTAAGTGGTGGCCCCCCATTTACAGTCCGTTAAAATGAGTGGGAAAGATTGCTAAGGGACTTGATGACCACAGAGACTGTCTCGGGAGCTCCAGGCCTGGTGGCCACACAGGATCCAGCCACAGTGCCTTGTGATTATCATATACAATAACATGCCCCCATATTCCAAAAGATGTACACCACACAAACATAGATAACACACATCCCATTTAAATGCTGTCCACCAATGAAAGTAATAATTAAGCATCATGGATTTGACTAGGGATAGATGTCAAATCCATGAAGCTTACATATATTGCATATATTGCTCGGCAGCATCAAATGTGCGTCAGATATGTACAAATAATACTTTACAATGGCTCTCAATGACAAAATCCAATAGAGAGAGTGAGGTGTGCCCACTTCAGCATATGTAGATGCAAACTCTGTAGGGATGAAAGTGCTGTGTAGTGTATTAGCCTATAAGGGACCACAGCAGGAAGCAATTTACGTTATGAGCCATTAACAACCCATTTCATAATACAAAGCAATGATGATATCTAGAAAATGATAACGGCACACAATTGCAAATTATTTAGCCAACCAGGTTCAAAACAATATGATGTCAGATATATAGGAACACACAGCAACCAAATGATCATACAATACTATTAACATATACTATTGTTGCCTCATTTCAGCTGCCAAGAGGTCTGGATCATCAATGGAGCCCATAGGCGGGGGTGTCGGCTCAAAAGTAGCCACAGATGGATGTCCGGGGCCATGCTCCTGCCCCACAGGATCCATGTAAACAGGAGGACTAGGGACAAACGAGAACATCAGAGGGCCAGATATATGAGGAGTAGGAAGAGGATGTAAGATCTATGTTGTCAGTGGGGGGACTTGCTGGACTGTCCATTACACCAGTGGCCTTTGACACTACTGGCCCCCTCTTCCCCCAGATCGACTCAACACCCGGGCCCACCTTCTAGACAAACCAGAGATCCTTTCTAACAGCAGCACCTTCTCCTCCCACCATCATCAACTTCTGGGCCCTATCACCACCAGGCCCACCACCACCTCCTCCTAGGTAACTGCCCACTTGGCCACCAAAAACTCCTCCTTCCACACTCATGCCTGGCCCAGATGGGACCATTCACTCTCTCTTCCGTGTAACGCCTCTCTAATTCTGATCTGAGTTCTCGAGAGACAAATTATTACAGCCAACGGGGTAGAATCAAGGTGTCAAACCTCCAGATTGAAAGCTACATTGCCAGGCTGCTGCAGGCAGTGCAGAACCAGAGTGTTCTCACACAACTGAACACTAATATTATGCAGCGTGGTCAAGTCGCCAACACTGCCTGATCCACCTCGGTGGCCTACTCTGTACATCCGCAGCCTGAACCCTCCTTGCCACCCTCCATGCCCCCCACAACAGTGCTGCTGCCTCATGGGGGGATGCCTCTCCCTGCAACCCTCCCTCATCTAGGGAGAATGTGTGGTGACATGGGGGGTGGGTGACCTATGTCCAGGTGTTGAGGGTGAATGGTGTTGCATCTAGGATTTGACCTTCTCAAAAGCACTCCTCATTAACCATCTATTGGTCCAAATGTTAATACAATCAAGCCTGACTATAGAGTAGATGATTATGGCCTATGTGTTGGTGATAATTGGCAACCATATGGCTATCCACCTTCACATAGTCCATGTTCCTCTTCACTGATGATAAGTATGGTTAAGTTTAACATTTCACCAATTGATAGTCACTGAGAAATGGTGTTGAGAAGAGATGGTGTAGTCTCTATTATGTATTATTCTTATTTCCCTTACTGTTTAACTTTGTTTATATTTTGATTTTATGCAAATTTCACATCCATGAAATAATTTTCTTCATCTGCAAGCAGTGCTTACAAATAGCATAAATGAAATATATACACAGTGGCTATCCGATCTATCAATGACAACACCCCCAGCAGAATGATCTCACTTGTTATAAATAAACACATATATCATGTTTTAAAACACATGATTGTTTTTATGTTTAATTTATACCAATGCAGAAATGGTTGTGGACTTGCAGTTATGACCATGTTTTCATTTTTTTTTATTGTTTTGAACACACTGTATGTGTGTCATTGAATCGGATTACAAAATCCGGGAGTTAATGTATCTATGTAATTGAGCAGATGAAAACATGATGTAAGTATCATTACTGGTTACTCCTATAATATGGAGTGATGAATTTCTATAAATTTGATTATCATTACTGTTGTGTAATGATCACATGTGACTCTAGTAGATGCATCATTATTATACAGTATTACCTTTAACCCTTTAGGTATTTTCTGTTTTCCCACTCAGCCTCTTGTCCACACCCATGACATTAATGTCAGTGACATTTATGACTGTTCTCTATGTATCTAATAATCTATTTGATTGTTATACCGTAATCAATGAGTCCATGTGTTTGTAATGTTTAGGACATCAACTTATGACATTTTTGTACATAGATAATCTTTTCGTATACCAATCCCTTTAATCATTTGATGACTGTAATCCTATGTTTGCATGTCATTAAACATATATTAATTAGTAATTCATTGTTTTTTGGCCAAGTGTATGCACTTTCTATGTTAAATCTGATGTTAGGTTTTAAGTTTACGAGTTTTCAATCTTCATTCGGTGCTTTGAAAATAATTTGTACATTTTATCTTAAGCTCAAAAACAGGACCCTCTATTTTTGCTCTGTGTTAATTCTATTTTTGACATGTACAGCGCTACGGAATAAGTTGGCGCGTTACAGATAAAATCTAATAATAAAAATAATGTTGTCATCATTATTTAACATCAGTTCACAAATTGGTGCACACAGTTTAAAAAAAATAGCATTTAGTGTGACATCATGATGAAATATTTAGCCTTCTTTTCTATCAAAAACATTGTCATGTGAACAATACAGCCTATTATACTGATACAGGTTTGATTTAAGAGTTGACACATATCTTAATATGTCCAAAAAGTATTCAAACACAGTTTTATATGTTATCATGAAATTCAAAGTCATGCACGAACAACAGTAAGGAGGGTTCATACTTTAACGTATTTACATTATAACACTACATTTCACTGTAGCTATATGGTGGTATACCTGTGGTGTTTACCTCCATTATGTATTAGTGGCCCCAATTTAGCCACAATCAGTTTCATCCACTATCTCTCTTTAAGGCCAGAGGCTGCCCATGACATAGTGTGACATAGCCACCCAATAAACTATGGGCCCTATTAAATTCCTGCAGTTGCCTTCATACAGGTCGTAAGTCTGCGGGCTTAAATATTGCAACAGTTACAGATCAATTTAATTGAACAAGCCCGCAGTCATTTTGAGGGGACAACAATTTTACACTGTTATACATTCTGTACACTTAATACTTTACATTGAAGCCGAGTGTCATTTCTTCAGTGTTGTCACATGAAAAGGTATAGTTACAAAAATGTGAGGGGTGTACTCACTTTTGTCAGATACTGTATGTATATATACACCAAATTGTTTTAAAGATATATGCAAAATAATTAAAATTACTATAATTATATCCACTCATATGATTAAGGACACATACATTTAGATCAGCTTCATATAATTATTATCACATCTCATATTCAAAAAATTATTTTCCAATACAGCTTTTAACCCACGGGAAGTCTCTATTTGTCGCATGTTGTAACCAAATATCTTATAAGAAACTATATAAGATAATTATATAAATAGTGATGTCGCGAACATAAAATTTTCGGTTCGCGAACCGGCGAACCAGGCGAACTGCCATAGACTTCAATGGGCATGCGGATTTCAAAACCCACAGGGACTCTTTCTGGCCACAATAGTGATGGGAAAGTTGTTTCAACGGGACTAACACCTGGACTGTGGCATGCTGGAGGGGGATTCATGGCAAAACTCCCACGGAAAATTACATAGTTGATGCAGAGTCTGGTTTTAAGCCATAAAGGGCATAAATTACCTAACATTCCTAAATTGTTTGGAATAACGTGCTTTAAAACATCAGGTATGATGTTGTATCGATCAGGTAGTGTAAGGGTTAGGCCCGCTTCACAGTGACAGACCAAACTCCCCGTTTAACGCACCGCAAACAGTCCATTTGCACAACCGCAAATCCCATTTGCACAAGGTTGAATACCAAGCTAGCCATGTCCCGTTCCTTGTCCTCACTGATGTCATTGAAGGTCTCTTCCTCCACCCAGCCACCAAGAGTCTCCGAAAGGTGATAACAAGCCCCCTGGGACGCCTGCTGTGTTTGGTCTTCCACCTCCTCAAAGTCACCTTCCTCCTCTGACTCCTCTTCTTCAGACTCCTCTCACTGCGTTGCCTCTCTCTGCATTATTATAAGGTGTGTTAAGTAGTACTACTCTTATCAGTTTAATACCTGTTACAGCACCTATCAGGGGGCGTGTATAAGGCCTGGTTTTTTAGAACCGGGAGATGGAAAAAGATGCTTGCTTGGTCGTATCACTTAAATTTTGGGGCACGGCACGTGCAATCAAAGGTGCCACCAGATAGGAGTGGCGTGTTTGTAAGTACTACTCTTATCAGTTTAATACCTGTTACAGCACCTATCAGGGGGCGTGTATAAGGCCTGGATTTTTAGAACCGGGAGATGGAAAAAGATACTTGGTTGGTCGTATCACTTCAATTTTGGGGCACGGCGCGTGCAATCAAAGGTGCCACCATATAGGAGTGGCGTGTTTGTAAGTACTACTCTTATCAGTTTAATACTTGTTACGTCACCTATCAGGGCACGTGTATAAGGCCTGGATTTTTGGGACCGGGGGATGGAAAAAGATGCTTGGTTGGTCGTATCACTTCAAATTTGGGGCACTTTGTGACATTAGCTTCTTACGCTCAAACATGTCCTTTACAGGCACCTGACTATGGGCAGATGAGCAGGAACTGCTCAAGGCGAGAGACGGAGTGGCGGATGGTTGAGAGGGGGCAAGGAGGACAGCAGTGGTTGATGTGGCTGATGATGCTGGACCAGGAGGAGGATGGCTGCTTTGAGTTTGTGTGGTGCTTGTACTCATGTGTTGGTCTGGAGTCACCCAAACATTAGGTCTCAACCTGTAGAGGATAAGGGAACCAGGCTACTCTAGACCTCATTCATCATTACAGGTTTTGACAGATTGGTACTATGCGTGCAAGCTACTGTGACAACAGATATGAGTGGCACTGTGCACTTGCAGAAGTAGACGCTGTAGGCCTGACACAGACGCTTGCTGACAAGTAACTGCTATTCAATGTATTACAGTCAAAATTGTATTCTTTGTTTAAATGTGCACTACTGACTGTTACACCAGATATGAGTGGTGGCACTGACTGGGCAAGTGGGCACAGTATACGATGTAACCCCAAGACACACACACTGGCAGGCAGGCAAATTAAATTAGACTACACAGACAAAAAGTGTTGTTTTTTTAAATGTAGAGTGCTGGTACACCACTAGATTGGATTGGTTGAACTTGGCACAGTACTTGTAAGCCTGACACACACACTGGCTAGCGGTCAGGCAAATGAACTTAGATTGGCGGTCAGGCAAATGAATTTAGATTTAAGATAATAAAATTATTGTTTTTTTAAATGTAGACTGCTGGTACACCACTAGATTGGATTGGTTGAACTTGGCACAATACTTGTAAGCCTGACACACACACTGGCTAGCGGTCAGTCAAATGATTTTTGATTGGCGGTCAGGCAAATGAACTTAGATTTAAGAAAATAAAATTATTGTTTTTTTAAATGTAGACTGCTGGTACCCCAACTAGATTGGATTGGTTGAACTTGGCACAGTACTTGTAAGCCTGACACACACACTGGCTAGTGGTCAGGCAAATTAACTTAGATTGGCGTTCAGGCAAATGAACTTAGATTTAAGAAAATAAAATTATTGTTTTTTTAAATGTAGACTGCTGGTACACCACTAGAATGGATTGGTTGAACTTGGCACAATACTTGTAAGCCTGACACACACACTGGCTAGCGGTCAGGCAAATGAACTTAGATTGGCGGTCAGGCAAATGAACTTAGATTTAAGAAAATAAAATTATTGATTTTTTAAATGTAGACTGCTGGTACCCCAACTAGATTGGATTGGTTGAACTTGGCACAGTACTTGTAAGCCTGACACACACACTGGCTAGCGGTCAGGCAAATGAACTTAGATTGGCGGTCAGGCAAATGAACTTAGATTTAAGAAAATAAAATTATTGTTTTTTTTAAGTGTAGACTGCTGGTACACCACTAGATTGGATTGGTTGAACTTGGCACAATAATTGTAAGCCTGACACACACACTGGCTAGCGGTCAGGCAAATGAACTTAGATTGGCGGTCAGGCAAATGAACTTAGATTTAAGAAAATACAATTATTGTTTTTTTAAATGTAGTCTGCAGGTACACCACTAGATTGAATTAGTTGAACTTGGCACAGTACTTGTAAGCCTGACACACACACTGGCTAGCGGTCAGGCAAATGAACTTAGATTGGCGGTCAGGCAAATTAACTTAGATTTAAGAAAATAAAATTATTGTTTTTTTAAATGTAGACTGCAGGTACACCACTAGATTGGATTGGTTGAACTTGGCACAATACTTGTAAGCCTGACACACACTGGCTAGCGGTCAGGCAAATGAACTTAGATTGGCGGTCAGGCAAATGAACTAAGATTTAACAAAATAAAAGTTTTGTTTTTTTAAAAGTAGACAACTAGTAAACAAGATTGTATTGGTTGCACTGTGCACACACAGTATAAGCTGTGAGCCTGACACACACACTTGCTAGCAGGGGCTAGCAGGGAGACATGCAAATTAAGTTAGATTAGACAGAAAAAAACAAACAAAAAAAATGATGTTATAGCCCTAAAAAGGGCTTTTTGGGGTGCTGTGTTTACAGCAGAGATCTGATGAGTCCTTCAGCACTGCACTGGACACTGAATAAAATTGCCTAGCTATTGATTTCCCTATTCAATCAGCATCACCTACACTCTCCCTCCTCTCAGTAAGACTGCAAGTTAGTTATGATTCCAAAATGGCTGCTGTCCATGAGGTAGAAGGGTCTGGAAGGCAGGGTATGATGCTGATTGGCTAGAATGTGTCTGCTGACTGTGAAGTGCAGGGTCAAAGTTTGCTCAATGATTAAGTATAGGGGGCGGATCGAACATCGCATATGTTCGCAGTACGCCGCGAACGCGAACATGCTATGTTCGCCGGGAACAGTCCGCGGCGAACTATTCGCGACATCTCTATATATAAATAATATTCCTTTATTCTTAGAGAATGATGATTTCTAACTCTACATTATATAGAAGTGCAACAAACTCATCCCCAATCCAGTACCCTGACATCGCAGGGATCCATAGAACATTTTCTGGGGCAGGGCCAAATATAATGGCTAATAAGTACATCAAAATATAATTAGTGATTAGATATGATATAAGAATATAAAGCCTAATTTTATACTATTGCTCAATAAAAGTTACTTCACATTAAATTTATGTGTATCTTTATAGATCATCTAGGAGTAGGCTTTATTAACACGCTATAGCTAAACATTTTGCATAATACATCAAATTGATGGCAGTAAATGAATGATTGAACTCTAGTTTAAGCAGTTTATTACTTTATCATATACATATAGCTTATTGTCTCAAAACGCCCATACTGAATAGACTAAAACCCAGATGACAGAGGCTCAGAGCCTTCACATTGAATCCGGTTGCACCCATAAAGGCATACAACCTAATATAACCTCTCTGGGAGATACCAAGCATACACAGAAGTCTAGGATAGTGTACAGATAGACCCATGAACATGACCGTTCATGTCACAGAAATGTCTTAAAAGAGAAGTCTTCGTTCATTCTTTTTGGTGACTGGGACTTTAATTCATAGATCCACTTCCACTCCTTTTGTAACAAAATTTTGTTCATGTCCCCTCCTCTTTGTGTCAATACCACACCATCGATGACACTAAATATTAGACAATCAGTTTCACCATTGTGTATTTGTCTAATGTGTCGTCATACCGGAGTATCCATTTCTTTTTTCACACTGTAAATGTGCTGCCAGAACCTACGACAAAACTGGCGGGAGGTTTTCCCCACACAGATCTTCTGGCACGGACAGAGTATAATATAAATAACTCCCTTGGAGGAACAATTATAGAAATGATTAATTTCATATCCGTGTCCTGATGTTGGATGCTTGAAGAGTTTTAACTGTTTCATGCATTTTCATTCTGCATTTTCCACACAGAAAACATCCCTTCGCGGGTGATAACCAACTTGTAGATTTCTTCGGTCTTTCAAAATGGCTCCGGACTAGGATATCCTTTAAATTGGGAGAATCTTCAATAAATATCCAAGGGATATATTTTGATATTGCCTGTAGATCTTGATCAAGCATTAGGATCTTCCAGTACTTGTTTAAACTTTTTTCAGTATCTCTCCAAAAATTTGAGAAGGGAAAGATTGATTTTTCTGGGGTTCTTTAGTCCCTTTTTGTGCATTAATCAAGAGATTCTGGTCAGATCCAAGCACCCTCTTGTAGGCAGTTTTTGGGCATTGATTTTGATTCCCCCTTGATCTGAGTCTTTGGTGTAATTTATCTGCTTCAATCTTGAAGTCATTCACTGACGTGCAGTTTCTGCGGATCCTCAAGTATTGGCCAATGGGTATTCCACATTTTAGCCTATTAAGGTTAGTTTGTTCTCTGATGAGCACCTCTGACTTAGTTTTTTTGTTTATCCCCCATTTTAATCAACATATCAAGGAAGGGGATGGAATTAATATCAATCACATATGTAAATTTTAGACCTATCTGGTTGTCGTTCAGCATTTCCACAAATGTGTCAAAGTCTTCCTTACTTCCTTCCCAGAGAATCAGGATATCATCAATAAACGAAGCCAGAGTGAGATATTAACCGTAAATGCATCCAAGTCTTCAGTGAAAACCAACGTGTCTTCCCACCAGCCCAAGAACAAATCAGCATAGCTTGGGGCACAAGATGTGCCCATTGCTGGGCCCTTGGACTGTCTCTTTAACTGCTGCATAATTATTTTTCCTTATATTAGGAGTCAAATATAATTGTATTAAAATTAAAATTGCATAGCAAGTGCAAATCTTTGAAAAATGAACTTGTAGTATTAAGGATGTCAGAAAATCAATGGGAAAGCATCCCGTAATTTGCGAGTCTGGCTTGTTTGCTGGCATTACTAGTAGCTCATTAACAATCATATCGAGAAGAATCAATTGAATAGCTGTGTAAAGTTACTGAACACTATTTAGTGGTGTAACTTTATAAATTTGGAATTGAATGGAGGCCTAGTTCGTTAGCAACTAGACTTTTTTAACAGTTGAAAAAAAAAGAATGAGGTCTGATAGGTGAAGTCCTGGGTACAAGCAGGGTTGGACTTACATGTCTGGCGCCCCTAGGTACAAACTACCCAACCTGCTGCACTAATTGTAATATATATATATATATATATATATATATATATATATATATATATATATATATATATATATATAAATATTACATATTTAGTTGTCGTAATTACGATTTGTAGGTCACATTATGTTAAAAGTTACAGACTTGACAGGGGCTGGATTGAGCTCCGAAAGCCGAAGGCCTGTACATGACTGGCTTGAGGCGGGGAGAGGTTTAAAATGTCTGACGAGTTATAGGCTTCAAAAAAATTACGGATTAAACATCTGCAATTTTTTTCAAGTCCGTAACTCGGACACTGGTAGAAGACCACCAAAAAATGTCAATGAATAAAAAAATTACATTGCTCACAGCACCTCACACACAACACAGGGGAGAGGCAGGGAGACTTTAAGTAAGGTTGCAAGCTAATTTGATATTTAATTGGCGTTTTTGGGAGGTTTGAAAACGAAGACAAAACTTTTTTTAAAGCCTATAAATCGGTAACACATTTCAGGCTTGGGGAAAATGAACAATTTCCCAAGCACCCAAATGGTTTCACACCCGTAAATTCAAACAGGAGCACAGAGGAGGGTGGATAAAGACACAGCAGAGGGAGAGGGTGGAAAGAGACACAGGGGAGAGAGTGGGGGGAAAAGAGACACAGGGGAGGGAGTGGGGGGGGGGAGAGACATAGGGGTGAGAGCCAGGGGAAAAGAGACACCAGGGAGTTATATAATTGGGAAAAAAAAACAGGGGAGGGAGAGGGGTCAAAGAGACACAGGATGGAGAGTGTGGGGAGAGCTTTGCAGTGAGCACTGAAGGCACTCATCACAAGGCCTGAAAGGTGCGCTTGTAAAGTTGGCCTGTAAAGTAGAGGGCGCTCATTGCGGGGATGAAAGTTACAGGTTGGCAAAGGCCTGCAATGACCCGCGAAGTCGCTCATCTTGAGGCCCGTAAAGTAGAGGGGGAGAGCCTCGCATTGTGTGGCAAACAGCATTGCCAGGCTTCAAATTTTATTGCCGTCAATTTTGACGGGCAGGTCGCTAGTATATATATAATTACCTGGAATTGTGGGAAGGTACATCTTCAAATATATGCCTTAAATACTCTACCTCACTTCCTACTTACTTGTAAACTTTCGTGCCCCGCTCATTGCGGGGCACGAAAGTTGCAGGTTGGTAGAGGCCTGCAATAAGCGGCAAAGTCGCTCATTGCAGGGCTTGCGATGAGCGTCGAAGGTGCTCATTGCGAGGCCCATAAAGTAAAGGGGGGAGAGCCTTGCATTGTGTGGCAAACAGCATTGCCAGGCTTCACATTTTCTTGCCATCAATTTTGATGTGCAAATCGCTAGTATATATACAATTACCTGGAATTGTGGGAAGGTACCTCTTCACATATATACCATAAATACTCTACCTCCCTTCCCACTTACCTGCATGTCTCATTTTATGCTGCCCACTCCCCCCCCCCTTAATGCAGCATTTTACCTTTTTTGTTGGCTCTCTTGGCCCTTGTAGCTTTTACACCACCAGCTAGTAGAGAAAGGGATTTTAATACACACACACATATATATAGAGTGCATATAGACTGCAGTACAATAACTGTATTTCTGGGAAATATGAGCTAGAAATACATTTCTTAACTTATTTTGAGACTTGCAAATCGGTTTACAAATGTATTTGTTTTTTATACTCTGTATGGTGGAGAGATTTGCTTACTCTTCTGCTCACCATACACTAAATGATTGTTATGGAAAACTTGGTCCCGTGAAATCTGATGCACAAACCAGAACCTGCCCCAAACTGATGAGAGCCATTTAAGCTTGACTCGGGTGTCTGTAGGTAATTTATCACTTCTCTGCCTTTTGACAAGATCACTTGTGGTTTTGTAGGAAGGCATTATAAGCACAGCACTGTCTCGGCCTTGAAGCACCAGTGTGGAACATCTTAATCTGCTTGCTGTTATTGGTACAGTGCACCACAAAGATAAACGAGTTGCGATCTTGAAGTGAAGATCTTGCTAGTTGCGAGTGTTTTGCTGGAGGAAGAGTCGGAGTTGGCATTGGATCTGGTACCGGATTCGAGAGTGGTGGAGGGAGATTCAGAGATGGTGGCCAGAAAAACTGTTCATGGAATGACTCGCTTTGCTTCAAAGTTCAACCTGCATTGCATGAGGAAAAGAATGTTATTTTCTTCAAAAGAAGCTTCTACATGAGACTCTTGGAGCCACATTCAATTCCAAGCTGGCAACTCGATCGCAGATGGTCGAATGTCTGCGGGTGTGGGCTCCTGTTTGTCTCCAATTGCTACTCAATTGAGCAAGGGCGAGAGTTACGGCTAAAGCCTGCGTTCCACCCGCTCATGCGTTGACAGTGTTGTATTTTCTTTCTAAGTAGCACGCAGGTCCCAAAATTGGTGGGTTTTGAGAATCAGAGAGAGAGTAGGAGAGTTTGGAGAGAAGTATTTTGTGGTTTTGGTCATTTATATTCTATTACATATGATTTTACACTTATTCCTTGATTACGCATATTTACAGATTACACATATTTGCAATACACATAATTTAAAGAACACACATCGTGATATATAGAGTTATGTCATTTCAGACACACACACAACTATCACATCCCCCACACCCCATCCCCCAACAGTTACTAAATTACATGTTATATATACAGCAACACTTATTTCTATGTATCCTTATTTTCTTTTTGGGATTATTATGGAGAGAGGAGAGAGGAGGGGAGAGGAGTGGAGAGGTGGGTAGGAGGAGAAGAGGAGATACGAGGAGGAGAGAGAAGTGGCCCTGAGTACTGGTGGAGAGGTGGACGAGGTGGAGGAGGAGGTGGAGGAGGAAGAGGCGGAGGAGGAGAAGGAAGAGGAGCAGGAGGATGGGAGTACCGAAGTGGGTGGCAGGGTGGCGCTAGCACCAGGCACATGTAGCAGAGGGACATAGGGGAAGAGGCCTAATCCCAGGGGAGTGGTAGTTCAGGGAAGGGACAGGCCTCAGGGCCAGGTCGGTGAGGAAAGGGTCCCTGTCCACAGTCTGGAGGACAAGAGGCTAAGGGCAAGCAAAGGGCCCACAATTCCTCGCACCGGGAAATGTGGTCCTCCTCTGTGCTATCCGTGTTACTTGCAGGGGGAGGAAAGTTAGGCCAGGCCTGGGGCTCAGGCATGGAAGGAGGTAGCGGCTGAAGTGACATTGTTAGGCACAGCACCAAGGGATGTGAGGTCCATCAAGCACAGGTTTGATGACATCAGGGCCAAGGTGCGGAGGATGATGGCCAAGGAGGATAGAAATGTGACTGTGACCTATAACGAGTGGGAGAGGTTCGTCAGGGACCTTCTGAGACAGTTGCCCATGCTGGAGCTTCAGGCCTGATGGCACAGCAGGACCCAGCCTCCATGTTAGGTAAATATCACATACACCAATGTGCCACCACATGTGCATAACACACACTACACATGATGACCAAAAAGAAAACTGACATGACAGCTCCATGGAATTAACAAGGGATAGATGGATGCATCATTAAATCCATTAAGCTGATAAATCACTGTCATTCCTGAGCACAACGACAATAATCATTCAACAGAAAGTCCATGTATTGGTATGCCAACTGCAGCCTATGCAGTTACAGACCACAGCCGGAATCAAGATTGCATTAGGACACAAGAATGATGAAGACCATGAACCAAAGAATAGATCACATCTAGCAAATGATAGCTAATCTGAGATGCAATTAGGAGTATCATCCAGGTACAAGCCTAGATGTCAGAGTTAGGAATGCACACAAAACAATGTATTATTCATCATACTAATGACATATACTTCTCTTTTCTCTCTTTCAGCATCAAGGAGGTCTGGGTCCTAGGTCCAGTGGTGAGTCAGAGGTGGAGGCATTGGCTCCATTGGAGCTGGAAGTGGAGGAGCAAGCCCCTGCCCAGCAGAGACCAGCGAAGAGGGAGGAGGAAGGAAGAGACCCTAGGGCCCTGGCTCGGCTCGGAGGAGGAGGATATAATTTGGGTGGTGGGGTCACCAACCAGAGCTCCGGCCACACAGCTGGGGATTTAACCCCACAATCCCCCTCCTCCAAAGACTGAGGCTGTCGACGGGGCCCTCCAACATGAGTGATAACAGCAGCCAGCAACCACCTCCTCCTCCCACAGCAGTGGGCTGGACTAGCCGCCACCTCTACCACCGGGCCCAACCACATCACCGACAGTTTTTCCCCGGGGCTCCAGCCGTGCCCCAGATCCTGCATACTCCGCCACCTCCTAACCTGGCCACACCCCTTGGACCTCCATCACCCTCATCAAGCCAGGCTGTGCAGGTGGAGATGCTGGCCCTCATGCGTAAGCAGGTCTAGTTGCTCCGGGGAATCCAGGCCAGCATCTCCGGCAATCATGCAGAGGTCATGTGCAGCCTGGTAATGTGCAACAAGGAGGAGAGGAGGCACCAACCGATGGCTGAATCGTAGCTGGCCGGGCTGCTCCAGATTGGGGTGGACAAAGAGCGCATTCCAGGGGGTAAAAACAGAAGCAATGCAACGCGCTCTGGTCCTCAGCCCAGCCTCCTCCACCCCTGTGGTATCCCCCAGCCACTGGCAGCCCTGCCACCCCTCTCCTCCCACCATGCCTCCACCACTGAAACTGCCGGTGCCGCTGCCACCCAGGGTGTTGTCTCCACCACCAGGAAGGAGAAGCTGCCGGCCACAGGGGATGTGGGCCCTTTGGCTAGGTGGAGGAGGACATAGGGGCTGCTCATATGCTTGTGCCTTCTCAACAGCACTCCTCAGTGATCTGTCACTCTGTTAACTTAATCTTGCCTGGCTACAGAGTCTTGGATCCTGGCCTATGTGATGGTGATATTTTGTATGCAGTTGGCTACCTCCCATCACTTGGAGCATGATCCTCTTCTCTGTGTACACGTACGGTTCTGTATAACATGTCACCAATTGATGGTCACTGAGGAATGCTGTTGAGAAGAGATGCTGCAGTCCCTATGATTTTTAAGGCCTTATTTTGTAAGTTTTGTCTTTTTTTTTATTTTAAGAGATTTTATTAATTATAAAATTTACATGCAAAAAAAAACATACAATAAATACAAATCAAAAATTAATTGAGTGTACTGATATTAACATTCTACCTCAAATTTTATGGTCAAGAAAGCAAAGCCATATGAGAAGTGGTATAGCACAATCCAAACATTAAAATACATCCCTTCTTCTAAGGAGATTTACGAGAGGAGTAGTGACTGTCCCACAATTTCCTCTTGGTGTCAATATTTTTCTTATTTTTCAAGTTGTTTTCTAACACTCTATCCTTGTCAACAACTCTCTCCACTTCTTGCCAAGTTGGTTTACATTTAGATTTCCATATTTTTTTAAATACCCATTTAGCTGATAGTAAAACATGGGAGATTAAACTCCTACATTCTAGAGATATCTGCTCCATATTGAGATTAAATAACATGAATTCTGGTTCTAGCTGGATTTTTATTTTTGTCATAGCCAATATCTGAAGCCTACATTGTTTCCAGAATTACTGGATTATAGTGCATTGCCACCAGATGTGGAAATGTGTTCCCTTACTCTTGCAACCTCTCCAGCACTCCTCAGAATTTGCTGCATCAAACCCCCACCAACATCAACTCACACAGTACATATATAAAATATATATAAAATATATAAATATATATATATATATATATATATATATATATATATATATATATACAGTATCAAAAATGAGTACACCCCTCACATTTTTGTACACTCACTTTTGTTGCCAATGGTTTAGACATTAATGGCTATGTGTTGAGTTATTTTGAGGGGACAAATTTACACTGTTATACAGGCTGTACACTTACTACTTTACATTGTAGCAGAGAGTCATTTCTTCAGTGTTGTCACATGAAAAGATATAATAAAATATTTCAAAAAACGTGAGGAGTGTACTCACTTTTGTAAGATACTATATATATATATATATATATATATATATATATACATATACACATACACCTCTCTCTATATATATATACTGTCTAAATATATATATATATATATATATATATATATAGATATACAGTATATATATATATATATATATATATATATATATATATATATATACCATATACACGTTTGCACTTACATATCCATCTATAAATATATATATATATATATATATATATATGTATATATATATATATATATATATATATATATATATATATATATATATATATACAGTGGATATAAAAAGTCTACACACCCCTGTTAAAATGTCAGGTTTCTGTGCTGTAAAAAAATTAGACAAAGATAAATCATTTCAGAACTTTTTCCCCCTTTAATGTGACCTATAAACTGTGCAACTCCATTGAAAAACAAACTGAAATCTTTTAGGTAGAGGGAAGAAAAAAATATAAAAATAAAATGGTTGCATAAGTATGCACACCCTTAAACTAATAGTTTGTTGAAGCACCTTTTGATTTTATTACAGCACTCAGTCTTTTTGCTTATGAGTCAGCATGGCACATTTTGACTTGGCAAGATTTGCCCACTCTTCTTTGCAAAAACACTCCAAATCTGTCAGATTGCGAGGGCATCTCCTGTACACAGCCCTCTTCAGAACACCCCACAGATTTTCAATCGGATTCAGGTCTGGGCTCTGGCTGGGCCATTCCAGAACTTTAATATTCTTCTGGTGAAGCCATTCCTTTGTTGATTTGGATGTATGCTTTGTGTCGTTGTCATTCTGAAAGATGAAGTTCCTCTTCATGTTCAGCTTTCTAGCAGAAGCCTGAAGGTTTTGTGCCAATATTGACTGGTATTTGGAACCATTCATAATTCCCTCTATCTTAACTAAGGCCCCAGTTCCAGCTGAAGAAAAACAGCCCCAAAGCATGATGCTGCCCCCACCATGCTTCACTGTGTGTATGGTGTTCTTTTGGTGATGTGCAGTGTTGTTTTTGCGCCAAACATATCTTTTGGAATTATGGCCAAAAAGTTCAACCTTGGTTTCATCAGACCATAACACATTTTCCCACATGCTTTTGGGAGACTTCAGATGTGTTTTTGCAAAATGTAGCCTGGCTTGGATGTTTTTCTTCATAAGAAAAGGCTTTCGTTTTGCCACTCTACCCCATAGCCCAGACACATGAAAAATACAGGAGATTGTTGTCACATGTACCACACAGCCAGTACTTGCTAGATATTCCTGCAGCTCCTTTAATGTTGCTGTAGGCCTCTTGGTAGCCTCCCAGACCAGTTTTCTTCTCGTCTTTTCATCAATTTTGGGGGGAGCTCCAGTTCTTGTTAATGTTACTGTTGTGCCATATTTTCTCCATTTGATGATGACTGTCTTCACTGTGTTCCATGGTATATCTAATGCCTTGGAAATTATATTGTACCATTCTCCTGACTGATACCTTTTAACAATGAGATCCCTCTGATGCTTTGGAAGTTCTCTGTGGACCATGGCTTTTGCTGTGGGATGTGGCTAAGAACATTTCCGGAAAGACCAACTAGAGCAGCTGAACTTTATTTGGGGTTAATCAGAGGCACTTTAAATGATGGCAGGTGTATGCTGACTCCTATTTAACATGATTTGGAATGTGATTGCTTAATTCTGAACACAGCTACTTCCCCAGTTATAAGAGGGTGTGCAGACTTATGCAACCACATTATTTTTCTTTTTTCTTTTTCTTCCCTCCACCTAAAAGATTTCAGTTTGTTTTTCAATTGAGTTGTACAGTTTATAGGTCACATTAAAGGTGGAAAAAGTTCTGAAATGATTTATCTTTGTCTCCTTTTTTTACAGCACAGAAACCTGACATTTTAACAGGGGTGTGTAGACTTTTTATATCCACTGTACATATATACACACACACACCTGTATAAATATTTTCTTACCTGCCCGATGCTGCACTCCACTTCCTGGGATGAGAAGAGGCAGAAGGGGTCTACAGAGGTTTGAGGGTGCTGCAGTGATCCGCGGGGGGCCACAGGGACCCACAAGGACTGAGGGGGCCACAAAAGCCTGAAAGAGGCTGTAGAGGGCTGTGGGGGCCACAAGAGGCAGAGTGGGCCACAAAAGGCTAAGGAGGCCACAGAGGGCCATGGGAAGGGAGGCCAAAGGAGCTGCGGAGGGCAGCAGGGGCCTGATGGAGGCTGGAGATGTCTGCAAGGGGCCACAGGCTGAGAGGAAACACAGGGGGCATGGGGGTCCATATGGCCTGCAAGGGCACAGTGGGTCCCTGGGGCCTGTGGGGGGTCACAGTGGACTATAAGGGACTGCAGTCCTCGTGGTCCACAAGGGTCCATAGAAGACCAGCAGGGGCCACAGGGGTCCAAAAGGGCAAGCAGGGGCCCCGGAGGATCTGTGCAGACAACATGGCCTGCAGTGGGCACAGGGGATTCAGGTGACCCATGGGATGGCCATGAGGGCCAAAAAAATGCCATGTGGGCCTCAGACGACCCTGGGGCTACATAGATCTCAGAGGATCTGTGGGGGCCACAGGGGTCTTGCGGAGGCCACAGAGAACCCGCAGGGGCCTGCAGGGGCCACAGAAGATTCATGGCGGCCACAGGGGCCCTGTGGGGGCCAAGGGATGGCCACAGAGGCACCAGGAGGGCCACAGGTGCCAATGGGGGCCACAGGGCCCACTAGACAGCCGTGAGGAATACAGGGGGATTGCAGGGGCTGTGAGGGACAAAGGGGGGCTACGGGGGCCCACAGGAGGGCCACCGGGGCAACAAGGGATCTATGGGAGGTCTGCAGGGGCCCCTCAAAGGCCAGGGGCCTCTGTGCCTTGCACCGGTTGCACCAGCAGTAGCTCCACCTCTGTCTCTATATGAAACACAGTAGACTGTTTTTTTAATTAATCAAAATGCCCTAAACCATGTTCCAAGAGGCCAAGTTAGCCAGTGTGTGTGTCAGGCTTACAAGTATTGTGCCAAGTTCAACCAATCCAATCTAGTGGTGTACCTGCAGTCTACATTTAAAAAAACAATAATTTTATTTTCTTAAATCTAAGTTAATTTGCCTGACCGCCAATCTAAGTTCATTTGCCTGACCGCTAGCCAGTGTGTGTGTCAGGCTTACAAGTATTGTGCCAAATTCAACCAATCAAATATAGTGGTGTACCAGCAGTCTACATTTAAAAAACCAATAATTTTATTTTCTTAAATCTAAGTTCATTTGCCTGACCGCCAATCTAAGTTCATTTGCCTGACCGCTAGCCAGTGTGTGTGTCAGGCTTAAAAGTATTGTGCCAAATTCAACCAATCCAATCTAGTGGTGTACCAGCAGTCTACATTTAAAAAAACAATAATTTTATTTTATTAAATCTAAGTTCATTTGCCTGACCGCCAATCTAAGTTCATTTGCCTGACCGCTAGCCAGTGTGTGTGTCATGCTTACAAGTACAGTGCCAAGTTCAACCAATCCAATCTAGTGGTGTACCAGCACTCTACATTTAAAAAAAACAACACTTTTTTTCTGTGTAATCTAATTTAATTTGCCTGCCTGCCAGCGTGTGTGTCTTAAGCTCACATCGTATACTGTGCCCACTTGCCCAGTCAGTGCCACCACTCATATCTGGTGTAACAGTCAGTAGTGCACATTTAAACAAAGAATACAATTTTGACTGTAATACATTGAATAGCAGTTACTTGTCAGCAAGCGTCTGTGTCAGGCCTACAGCGTCTACTCTGCCAACTTCTGCAAGTGCACAGTGCCACTCATATCTGTTGTCACAGTAGCTTGCACGCATAGTACCAATCTGTCAAAACCTGTAATGATGAATGAGGTCTAGAGTAGCCTGGTTCCCTTATCCTCTACAGGTTGAGACCTAATGTTTGGGTGACTCCAGACCAACACATGAGTACAAGCAGCATACAAACTCAAAGCCGCCATCCTCCTCCTGGTACAGCATCATCAGCCACATCAACCACTGCTGTCCTCCTTGCTCAATCTCAACCATCCGCCACTCCGTCTCTCGCCTTGAGCAGTTCCTGCTCATCTGCCCATAGTCAGGTGCCTGTAAAGGACATGTTTGAGCGTAAAAAGCTAATGTCACAAAATGCCCCAAATTTGAAGTGATACGACCAACCAAGCATCTTTTTCCATCTCCCGGTCCCAAAAATCCAGGCCTTATACACGTGCCCTGATAGGTGACGTAACAAGTATGAAAATGAGAAGAGTAGTACTTACAAACACGCCACTCCTATATGGTGGCACCTTTGATTGCACGCGCCGTGCCCCAAAATTGAAGTGATACGACCAACCAAGCATCTTTTTCCATCTCCCGGTCCCAAAAATCCAGGCCTTATACACATGCCCTGATAGGTGATGTAACAAGTATTAAACTTATAAGAGTAGTACTAACAAACACACACTCCTATATGGTGGCACCTTTAATTGCACGCGCCGTGCCCCAAATTTGAAGTGATACGACCAACCAAGTATCTTTTTCCATCTCCCGGTTCCAAAAATCCAGGCCTTATACATGCCCCCTGATAGGTGCTGTAACAGGTATTAAACTGATAAGAGTAGTACTTACAAACACGCCACTCCTATCTGGTGGTACCTTTGATTGCACGCGCCGTGCCCCAAATTTGAAGTGATGCGACCAACCAAGTATCTTTTTCCATCTCCCGGTTCTAAAAATCCAGACCTTATACACGCCCCCTGATAGGTGCTATAACAGGTATTAAACTGATAAGAGTAGTACTTACAAACACGCCACTCCTATCTGGTGGCACCTTTGATTGCACGTGCCGTGCCGCAAAATTGAAGTGATACGACCAACCAAGCATCTTTTTCCATCTCCCGGTTCTAAAAATCCAGGCCTTATACACGCCCCCTGATAGGTGACGTAACAAGTATTAAACTGATAAGAGTAGTACTTACAAACACGCCACTCCTATCTGGTGGCACCTTTGATTGCACGTGCCGTGCCCCAAAATTTAAGTGATACGACCAACCAAGCATCTTTTTCCATCTCCCGGTTCTAAAAATCCAGGGCTTATACACGCCCCCTGATAGGTGCTGTAACAGGTATTAAACTGATAAGAGTAGTACTACTTAACACACCTTATAATAATGCAGAGAGAGGCAACGCAGTGAGAGGAGTCTGAAGAAGAGGAGTCAGAGGAGGAAGGTGGCTTTGAGGAGGTGGAAGACCAAACACAGCAGGCGTCCCAGGGGGCTTGTTGTCACCTTTCGGAGACCCTTGGTGGCTGGGTGGAGGAAGAGACCTTCAATGACATCAGTGAGGACAAGGAACGGGACATGGCTAGCTTGGTATCCAACCTTGTGCAAATGGGGAGTTTGCGGTTGTGCAAAGGGACTGTTTGCGGTTGTTTGCGGTGCATTAAACGGGGAGATTGGTCTGTTACTGTGAAGCGGGTGTAACCCTTACACTACCTGATCGATACAACATCATACCTGATGTTTTAAAGCATGTTATTCCAAACAATTTAGGAATGTTAGGTGATTTATGCCCTTTATGGCTTAAAACCAGACTCTGCATCAACTATGTAATTTTCCGTGGCATTTTTGCCATGGATCCCCCTCCGGCATGCCACAGTCCAGGTGTTAGTCCCGTTGAAACAACTTTCCCATCACTATTGTGGCCAGAAAGAGTCCATGTGGGTTTTAAAATCCGCCTGCCCATTGAAGTCTATGGCAGTTCGCCGGGTTCGCCGGTTTGCGAACATTTGCGACGGTTCGCGTTCACGGTTCGCGAACCGAAAATGTTATGTTCGTGACATCACTATTGAGCAGATCTAGACAAGTTGTAAGTGCTATGCACATTAAATGGAGTGATTTGTGATGATCCTTTTTTCATCAGATTCCAGTTGCAGTGGTGTAGTGACCACATGTGACCCTGGTAGATGCTATGCATCATACTTTTTCTAGACTATTAGATTACCACCTGTAGGTATCCCCTTTTTCCTCCAAGCCTCTTGTTCTCTCTGGATCCACCCACAACACAGCCATGATATTAATGAACAATCCTGTCCATTTCTGATTGTGGTCTGTCTTTAAAATAAAACTTTGTTACACTATTGTAACCATGTCAGTGTGTATTCAATAGTTGGGGTTGTGTGACATCCACATTCACATATGTGTCACATTCCTATATCTGTAAACTAATGAGCCCTAGTTACTATGCAAAAGATCAAAACATATAACAATAATAGTCATAATAGCATTAGCTATCATATAATAATATATATTATACTAGCAAATTGCCCGTCAAAAAATGACGGCAATATAATTGTAAAGCAGGTAATGCTGTTTGCCATACAAAGTAATTGTTTTGGTCATCTGAGTACCTTCGGAGCTCATTGCGAGCCTCTCACTGAGCGCCTTTGGCGCTCATTGCGAGCCTCTCGGTTGGTGTATTTTTGGTTATTAGAGGCCCTTCGGCTGCCATAAATTTGTTGTCGCTTAGGCGATTTTCGTGTGTGGAAGCTCGGCAAATTGTGGTTCAATTGTCGTGCAACCTGACTCCCAGACGTCGTGGCTGTCCCTCACCCCGTGCTGTGAGTGATGTTTTTTTTTTTTTTTTTCTGTTAGTTTTGGTGGTGTTATTGGTGTTTTTGTATGTGCGTGGTTGGGCTGTTAAGTTCGTATTTTTTAGACCTCGTATTTGTATTTTTTTCTAAGTGCCGCAGGTAGTATTTTTTCAAACTGCTACGGGTCTCGCATGCTGAATTGTGTAATTGAGTTTTGTGTTGATGTGCAGTTCCGCAGGTCGTAGGGATGAGCACCTAAGCTGACAACTATATATGTGATATAATCAACATAAAGGCTTATTAAACATGCAAATGTCCAATTAGTGATATTGTGGAGTATCAGCATTCCCCTGAGGGCCTTTTAACAATATGACAGGTGATACAGGAATGGGTTGCCAGTTCCTTCTCTAATGGACTGTGATTTGTCTGACCTCTTTGCTGTGACCTGCCCACCTACAGTGGCCCTACATGGTATAGCTCACATTCAGGTACACAAGCCCCTTCACCACCACCACTTTACAAACCAAAAAGGGGACCAGGAGAATATACAACACACTAATGTAAATTGATATATTGAATAGCAAAACATAATGGAAGGTCACCAAATGAGAATGGCTATACATCTTGGCATATGGCCACCAGCACTGGCATAGGACTCAACAGGAAGGGTGGAGATGGAGGTGAGTTGGCTGTTGATCCACATGCTTCTGCACAGCCTCCATGTGTTTTTGCGGCCCCTCCAGATGGGCTACAGTAGATTAGTGTGGTGTATGTTCCCCTTCAGCATTGCTATGTGGTAGTGGTGAAGGGGCTTGTGTACTGCAATGAAGCTGTGAGCTATACCATGTAGTGCCACTGTAGGTGGGCAGGTGATAGCAGAGAGATCAGACAAATCCCAGTCCAATAGAGATGGAACTGGCAATCCACTCCAGTATCTTTGCATGCAAACCTTGTGGATATGCATAGACAGAGACAATAGTAAGTGTGCTGCAGTCCATGGGGTCACAAGTGAGGGACTGAACAACCAAATGTAAAAGGCTCCCCTGGTACTTGATATATGCCACGTGGCAATGTAATTTGGCCACTATTTGTTGTCCCAGTGTAGATGTGATGAGAGATATGTATATAAGATAATCTTTGTATTTTTAGGGTCCACATTAGAGCCTCTGTGAGTGTGAAAGGGTTAATATGTAAGCTATTTGCATGTATTTGTATAGCAATTTAATCAGGTAGTGTTTAATAGCTTTCAGCATGTTGCAGCATGGCTGTTCATATTGGCATATGCATGACCATTACAACCTATGTTGAAAATAAAAATATTTTTTTTTGCAAGATTTGATATTTGTAAGTTGTTGTGAAAGTAATTGCCTTCCATTGCTTTCCCCATGTTTCAATGTGCATTGGTGTCTTTATATTGTGATTTGCAGTGTTACCAACTAGTCTATTAACCCTTTGCGGGTCCTATTTGGATCCCGAAAGCTTTGGGCTGCCATTTGGCATTTGCAAGCTTGATTGTGACTGCGGTGTCGAGCGATTTTTGCAATTAAATAGCCATTAGCCATTTTAGCGATCGGATGTCTTGCTGCCTTGAGAGATCAAAGGCTTTGTAAGGCTGTAAGTTATGAGTTTAACCATCGACATTTTTTTAAGGCTGTTTCTCGGAACCCGATTGGCGCCCACAAAAAGACACCAATTGAATAGCAAATTAACTTACGACCTCACTTACGGGCTACCGGATCCCCTGAAACCTCAATTGAATATGGCCATTGGTTTGTCATATGACAAATGTTTCTATTTTCAGGAATTTCAGAGCAAGAGGAGCTACTTTCTTACCCTGATTTCGGAATACTATGCAAACAGAGTGTTGGATGTAGATGCTTGGTTTTGAGGGTATGAAAGTAACATCTGTCTTTGGTGGCACTGAACAGATGACCACTGTGCATATGTACAATGCCCATGTGTCGGATGGGGAGATCATTAGTTTCCTAAGCAGTTACTGCATGAACATTTTCTCCATCTTCAATCAGGTGCCCCCATATTGCAGGATTTTCCATATGTATGGGCATGACCTGTGTGCCAAGCCAAAGGTCTGCAGATTTTGTGGCAGTGGGGAGCATGAAACAAAAAACTGCACCTCAAAGAAGTGTGACCTGTTTGGTAAGAGTGACCATCTGCACAAGGACTGTCCTGATAAGGCTTCTTCAAGGAGATATAATAATAATAAGAAGAATAGACCAGAGGTGCAGCAGAAGGAGCAGAGGAGTAATAAGCCCAAATTCACCCTCAGCGATGAAGTGGAAGATATACTGAATAAAATGGGCCTCAAAAAAGACAAAAATTGGAAGTGGACAGTGGCAGTCCGTTAGCTGAATGTAGTCCCGACTACAGCAGATCCTGTTAAATTCCAGGAGTCTATGATATCACCAACTGTGGTACAGCCAACAACAATGGAAGTGGCAGAAGCCAATCCTCAATCTAAAAGGTGTTCTGTCATACAGATTCATGGGGAAAAGAGAAAAAAATTCTGAAACCAAACTCACAGCGGATATCCAGGTAGATCCAGCCATGTTTCCTGTGCCGGTGCAGTCCCATGAAGGTAATAAAGATATAAAGATAACACAAAAATTTTCTTGCAGCTATCGACTTGCGAACCCTTTCAACGGGCTGATGGCAGAGGATGTATCTTCCTCCGATACAGAGAATTTGGACATTGGAATAGAACCAATTGATAGTCCTGCACCTAGTGAAATCTGTTCAGAGGGTTGAGACTTTGGTGCAAAGTGTGCCAGGTAAGATCTTGTAATTTCCCCCCCAATGGTTCAAGTTTCTACTTTAGATGTACTTAGCCTAAAAAAACCTATACGTTAGCTCTGTATGATTTTTTAAAGACTAGGAAAGAAAATATATTATTTTTACAGGAATGCTGGACTGAAAAGAGATTTGTATATGATGATATAGAAAAAGATTGGGAAAATCAAAACGTAGGAGTTATTTAAGGGTATTCATCTTAAATAAAAAAAACACGAGAAAGTAATACCTGGGCGTTCAATTTTCTAATTTTAAATTTAAATGTTTAAATGTTTATGACCCACCAGAGAAAAAAGATAGAATTGAGTTTTTTTAAATCCTTAATCTTTTTTTAGTTGATAATAATCCTTTGATTTACTGTATGGCCAGGTGAATGTAGAGGGAGTGAATGTGAGAATGGATGGATCTGCAAGTATTTTAAAAGGCATGGTAGGATAAAGGCTTGCAGGATGGATGGAGAGTGTCAACAGATACGGATGTTGATTTTACTTGGAGTAATGTATTATCAAAATCTCAAATAGATTGTTTATTTTTATCAAATAATTTTTACATTTCTAATAGTCATTTATGTGAAAATATTTTTTCAGACCATAAGTTATTAACACTTAAGTGAAATATGTCAGACTAAATTTAAAAAAATACTTATGGGAAATTAAATACATCACTATTAGAAGATTACAAAAATAGAGAGGTTTTTAAAAAAAAACAATATAGACAATGGAGTTATTCTAGAAGTGAAGAAGATATTATTTTATGGTGGGTTTAGATAAAAAAAAAAATTAAACACTTTTTTTATAAAAAATTGGACAAAAAAAGGCCAGAGAAAAGAGAGAAGAATATAGAATTTTACAATTCTGCCTACAAGCATTGTACAAAGCCAGAAGCCATGGCTTTGAAGTTGAGGAAGATTTAATTAAAGCAAAAGAAGAAATACAGGCATTTTTTAAAAGAAAAAAGGAAAACAGATACTTTTTAATTCCAGAGTGAAGGTTTTAGTAGAAGTAGAAAAGTGTTCCCGTTATTATTTAAAAAAAATAGGAAATAAGAAAGATATTATTGAAAACTTGGAGAGACAGAACTAAATAAAATAAAACAGATAGTTTTTACATATTATTCTGATTTATTTTCTTTTTTTTAAAACTGATGATTTTTTAGCGGTATCCTTTTTAGATAAGATAGAATCTTCTTTTAATACCGACGATAAAGACATTTAGATGGTAGTTTTAATAGCACTGAGAATTTATATATATTTAAAAGTTTTTTAAAGGGAATAACACTGCGAAAAGATGAATTACCAATTTAATTTAATACTACATTCTTGGATATTTAAAAAAAAAAGTTAAAAAAAAAATTGGAGGTCTATCACTCTTTTAAATTGTGGCTACAAAATGTTTACTAAATTATTGATTTTGAAAAAGCTTTCAATAGGATTTCCCATAGATTTTTATTTAGGGTTTTAGAAATAATGGATGGGGCACAGAGAATGTTGAAACAAATTCAGTGTGTGTGCATATGGGATGTATGAGTAGTGTTAGTGTGAATGGTTTTATGACTGAATGAATTAATATAAATGCTGGAGTGAAACAAGGACTTCCACTTTCCCCGATTTTATTTATTTATTGTATAGGACCTTGTTTAAATGAAATAAAAAAAGATAAAGTAATTCAGGGAATCTCTGTGCCTGGTGCCAGTGGAAAAGAAACAAAAGTATTTGCTTCTATGGACAATATTGTGTAGGGACCCTGTTTATATTAAAAGAACAGTAGGGCCTCCATTATTTAATATTTTTTTGTCCCCTTTTTATAAATGTAATTGCAACAGTTACAGATTGAATAGCGATTTGCAATTGTAACATTTATAGGCTTGAAAAATCAATGGCTTAGATGGGTTGGAGTTATGATTTTGACAACCGAAGGAATTTTCAGCCTATAACCCGCAAATTGTTTGCGGCTAGCTAGAAGAGGCCAATTGAATAGCAAAAAAAAAAAAAAAAATGGCGGGCTACATTACAGGCTCCAGTAATTACAATTTGCTCAACTGTGTCTGGTTTCAATTTAGTTGTTGAAAAATGTGAATGTATGTTATTTGGTGAATGGAAAAGTATTATAGATATTAAAATCCCAATGAAAAGAGATAAAATAAAAATTGTAGGTGTTTATTTCACAAAACATATGAAAAATTATATTAATTGGGAAAATATGTTGAAGAAAAAATAGTTCTATGGGGTTTTAGAAAACTCACATTAGAAGGGAAAATTTGAATTACCGGTATAAAGATAGCAGGACATTTTACCTACACTTTTATATACTTCTATGGTTTTATTTCTTTCTATTTTATGGCTAAAGCGTATTGTAAAAGAATGTTTTATATTTTTATGGCGTTCCAAAATGAAAAGATTCAAATGGGTAGAATTATGTAAATTGCCTATTAATGGGGAAAAGAATTGTATTGATCTAAAAATGTTTTTGTCTTTTAAATTTCTTGCTTATAATATCAAAATGTCTCTCAGTACTGATAATTGTATAGCTAATTATCCTTTTAAATGTGCTAGTGTTTTTTTATTTCATAAATATGGGTGAATAGGTTTGTTTATAAATAAGCCACTTCCTTTTAACCCTCCAAAACATTTTGTTATGTTAGAAAAAATAATAAGAGATCACAAATGAAAAAAAAATTAAAAAAAATATAGGAATATTTCTAAAAAATGCTGATTAAATGAAATGGTTTCATTGGTGGCACATTTTAATAGTGACGTTTCAGAACAAATTTGGTGCAATCCATCTAATCATTTGTAGAGCAATAGCCAGAAAGATCTGGCTTGGGAAGCAACTACAAATTGTTTACCTACACGAGAGTTCCAAAATCGACAAGGTTTGGTCACCTGGGCGAAATGCCCTAGAACAGAGTGTAATACTGATGTGACTCCACTACATGTATTTTGGAACTGCTGCTATGGCCAAAAGGTATGGAAAAAGGTTGGACCTCTTTTAAAATGGGTGGGTAATCTTAGTTTTTTTTAATCATGAAACAGTGCTATATGGGAGGATAATACAGTGCCTTGCAAAAGTATTCACCCCCCTTGGCATTTTTCGTATTTTGTTGCCTCACAACCTTGAATTAACATGGATTGTTTGAGGATTTGCATCATTTAAGATACAGAACATGCCCACAACTTTGAAGATGTTTTTTTTTTATTGTGAAGCAAACAACAAATAGGACAAAATATATAAAAATAAAAAAGCCAATGTGCATAACTATTCATCCCCCTAAAGTTAATACTTTGTAGAGCCACCTTTTGCAGCAGTCACAGCTCCAAGTTGCTTTGGATAAGTCTCTATGAGCCTGCCACATCTTACCACTGGGATTTTTGCCCATTCCTCCTTGCAAAACTGATCCAGCTCCTTCAAGTTGGATGGTTTGCACTTGTGAACAGCAATCTTTAAGTCTGACCACAGATTTTCTATTGGATTGCGGTCTGGGCTTTGACTAGACCATTCCAACACATTTACATGTTTCCCCTTAAACCACTCAAGTGTTGCTTTAGCAGTGTGTTTGGGGTAATTGTCCTGCTGGAAGGTGAACCTCTGTCCTAGCCTCAAATCATGCACAGAGTGGTACAGGTTTTGCTCAAGAATATCCCTGTATTTAGCACCATCCATCTTTCCCTCAACTTTGACCAGTTTCCTAGTCCCGGCTGCGGACATCCCCACAGCATGATGCTGCCACCACCATGGGGATGGTGTTCTTTGGGTGATGTGTTGGGTTTGCGCCAGACATAGCGCCTCATTCTATTAATGGACGTAGGAGATGCGGGGCCACAAGGACCGGCCGCAAGATATTCGGCTATTATATTCCCTTTCGGCCGGGGAATCCGGCAGGCTTGCGGCCGGCGCCTTGCTACCCCTTGCGGCCGCACGCGCCGGAGGCAAGCCTTTTATCTTAAACGGCTGCAAGAGTTTCGGCCGCAAGAAAGCCTCGGTTGCTATTCAATTGCTCCGGGAACCCTCTCTGCAAGGCTAAAACCGAGCCGCAGCTTACTTGCAGAAAAAAGGTCCCGCAGGCACACAGTTAAGCACATTTTAAAGCCATAATAAAGCCATCCTGCACTCTGAGGAGACTATAGTGATTGTAGGTCTTAGGTGTTAGCATTAATAGCACAGCATTCCCCTACACTCAAATCCGTAAATAAAATTTATTTTTATTTTATGTCACATATCCATGTAAAAAGTCCACAGGGCTTTGATCACCTCAGACCCGCCCACGCTGCGGCCGGAAAATAAACAGGTAATGTAATCTCGGATTTGGGCTGATGTGCAAGCTTGAGAGGGGGTTGCTATTAATCCTCATGTCCCCCATTATGATCCCTAGCATTTACAGAGCTTTACAGTGCCGTCTTGGATTTATTTTTGCGTTTAAAGATTTCTGAGCTTACGGCCGGTTGCAAGATATACGGCCGGCCATAAGGGGAGATCCTTGCGGGGCCGTATAATTGAATTGCAAGATAACGGAACCCCCGCAAGGAATCGCAGCCTTGCGGCCGTTTTACAGCCGATAATAGAATGAGGCCCATAGTGTTTTCTTTGATGGCCGAAAAATTAAATTTTAAATCTTAATTTTATTAAGTTATTTTTAGCCATCCAAATAGAATCTCAAATGTACTATTCGTTTATATATATATATATATATATATATATATATATATATATATACTGTATATATATATATATATATATATATATAAATACATATATATATATATATATATATATATCACATATACAGTACTCAGCAGTGCAGGCTTGCCAAAAAACATTGGTAACGCAGTTAAAACTGCTGCCAGGCAAGGAGTGCCTACGGCGCTCATCCCTACGACTTTGCACGGCTTAAGCATTATACCTACGACCCGCAGGACTACAGATTAACAGAAAAGTCAAATACACAATTCATAGTACGAGACCCATAGCACTTAGAAAAAATTGCCTGCAAAAATTACGGCCCGTAACACTTTGAAAAGGAAACACACCTCAGGTCAGCAACAGTCCAAATGTACATTGTATGCTGCAGCAAAATCAAAAGCGCTTGTTAGCTCTTCAGGATATTGATCTTATTGATTGCTGGATATATTAATTACAAACAGGTCAAGTATATTAATTTATTATTTAATTAAGCAATTCATTATTAATAAAAAAAAATATATAAATAATTAAAATACCAGAGGAGAGGCTTGCAATGAGCGCCAAAGGCTGGCATGGAGTGCCAAAGGCGCTCCTTGCCAGCAACTGCGACCCTCGCAAACTTTACATCGCAATGCAAACAACATACGACACACGTTACAACTCATTACAACCTCGCAAAAAAACGTCCGCAACCCGCGCACATGAAAAAATTCAAAACACAATAAATACACACAGCACATACATAAAAAGCTTATCTACAGCAAGAGGGAGCATCCAGGACCTCAAAAAAGCAACTTACACCTTCATTTAACTCAAAATAAAAGAGTTTAGACACTAAAAAATTCTCTAAGCGAGAGAAAAAATGGCCGCCGAACAAAACGAAAACGAGGCTACAGCACTCTAAACACGCAAAACACCACAAGAAACTTGCAAAACACCACAAAAGACCTACGGATATTCCGCTAAGACCCATACCACACATTACCCGCCATTTTACGACAATGCGGAAGTACACAACTATGCTAACGGTTTGGTCTCGCGCACGCACACTATTACACTGCACACATTCATCACGCTTACACAGCAGCTACACACCACTAATGCTACAGCAACATTAAAACAGATTGCCAGCTCTTCAACACAATGCTTCAAAATAGGTAAAGTATATTCATTTATTAATGCATTAAATATTTCATTATTATACACCAACAGCATTAGCTACCTTACAATTTCATTGTCGTCATTTTTTGACGGGCAATTCTCTAGTATATATATAATACTTTAATTTATGGTGGGCAAAAGAGTGATAGAAGCCCACCACCGTACAGTAATACAGTAAATAGTAAATTTGTGTTCACTTTTGAACATCTAAAACAAGTAAAAAACTTGTTTCATGCCCAGAATTCCGAGAAATACAGCTATTACACTGCATTCTGGCAGGGACATGCAAATGTGCTCACAAACCAAGACAGGTGCTCATTGCGAGCTACGTGATAAGCGCTCAGCACAGGGCTCGCGATAAGCGCCAAAGCTTCTCAGAGGGGCCATAACCTCACATTCCGTGGCAAATAGCATTACCATGGCTTCAAATGTTATTGCCGTAATTTTTTGACGGGCAAGTCGCTTGTAGTATTATAGTATAGTTTTTATATGAAAGAATCACAGAATATACGCTGAATATATATTTTTGTTTTCCTCAGTTATTTCTGTTAATTATTTTGCTATTCAATTGGCTTCTTTTTGCGAACTCTGATCGAGTTACAGGTTCTCGCTTACTATTCATTGCAATTCATTGCGATGGTTCCCATCGCAAGCTAAAGCCCCTCCAAGCCTTTGATCTTTCACGGCCGCAAGAGTTCCGATGGCTAAAATCCCATATCGCTATTAAATTGCTCCTATTCCCCCTTGCTAACCACCCCCACAATGGCAAAAGTCGAACCACAAGTTAAGGGTTCCAAGGAGGACTCGCAAAGGGCCTAATGAGATGTCCAGAGCACTTTAAAAGCACATATACACACACTACTGTACTTTTATTAAAAGGGAAAGTGATGTTAGGCATTAGAATTAATAGCACAACATTCTTAGGCTTGCAAATCGGCAATACAAAATACTTTATTTCATGTTTATATTCTGTGTTATATCGATCCCGGCAATCAATTTGTTAATACATATAATGGAACTTGCATGTAATAGAATATCAATCAATATTGCATTACATCTGGAATGTGGGTTGTAACTCATAATTCAAGCCCCTAATGATGACAATCTCTGTTTCCATTGTCTGTTTCTATCTCAGGAATTGCGGACTTGGTTAATTGATCTGTTCAAGCTCGCAAATGCTATATACAATGTCATGGTTTCCAAATTTCGATATCAGCCCCTAACTTGCGGGCTTGTCGAACTGAATAGCACCTTAAGTCGTGGACACTGCTGGCCCTCAGCAGGCCCACAGACATACGGCCTATACTCCATAACTTGCGGCCTTGCAATTGAATGAGGCTCAATATATTTTAAGAGTACATCTATCCATTTTACATGCCTTTGAGGTACTTTTCTGTGTCCCTCTAAATTTACTTTTCACTTATATTACCAAAAGTAGTGCTGAACTCTTCTGGACATAGTACTTGCAACCATTTCTGAATCGGTTAGGGCTGAAGGCTTATATTGCCAGGTCAAAATGAAAATTGAGGTTGCCGAAAATATGTTAAAACGACAACGTTTGTCTTGTTAAGTAATGGTATCAATTCAGTTTGCTCTTGTCCTTTAATCAAGTCCTTTAAAATGGGATATATGCCCAGTCTAAGTTTAGGACTAAGGTGAGTTCTGTAAATTAATTTCAGCTGTGAAGTAAGTAGGATCAAATAAAGCAAGTAAGGACATCTAGGGCCTCATTCAATTGATGGCCATAGGAGCTGTGTGGCCACAATGGGTGGCCGAAAGCTACTTAGCTATTCTATTCCCTTGCAGCCGACAGCTACCACCTGCTTGTAGCCCACGCCCTGCTTTCCCTTGCGGCAAACCCCCGCCGCAGCTTACTGCAGGGAAAGCCTTTGTTCCCACGCGGCCGCAAAGGATTCGGCCGCATGGAACCACCTGACCCTATTCAAATGATCCAACCATGCAAAACGGGCAAAAAGGGCCGCAGCTTCCACCCTAGAGCCATCACAAGGGCTTTGAAGCCCTTGCGGCTGCTCCAATTAAGCCCACCTGATGGCATCAGGGGTCCCAATCGTGAGCCCTGCAGTGTCCCCACAGTGTCCCTACATCACCCCCATAATGCAGGGGTCTGAACAGGACCCCTGCAGGGTGCACACATTAACCCTATAATGCCGTTGTCCGATCGAGACCCCTGCAGTGTCCTAACATTAACCCTATAATGCATGGGTATGAAAGGGATCAGGGTGCACACATTAACCCAAGTCCCCATTGAGACCTTTGCAATGTGCACACATTACCCTTGCTGAAGGGGTCCCCACATTAACCCCTTGCTTTGCTACAGAAGGTCCCGATCATCACCGATCGCAACCCCCACATCATCTGCGGAATTTCAAATTTACTGACGCAGGCTTTATTAATGTATTATACATTTCATTATTATACACCAAACAGCATTAGCTACTAGAGATGTCGCGAATAGTTCGCCGGCGGACTGCTCCCGGCGAACATAGCATGTTCGAACATATGCGATATTCGACCCGCCCCCTATACTTTATCATTGAGCAAACTTTGACCCTGCATGTCACAGTCAGCAGACACATTCCAGCCAATCAGCAGCATACACTCCCTTCCAGAGCCTTCTACCTCATGGACAGCAACCATTTTGTAATCATAACTAACTTGCAGTCTTACTGAGAGGAGGCTGAGTGTAGGTGATACTGCATCAATAGGGAAAACCATAGCTAGGCTACTGTACAAAGTGTGCAATACAGTCCTGAAGGACTCTTTTGATCTCTGTTGCAAGGACACCCCTGTGTCTCTTCCCCCCCTTATCATAACCCTCCCCTCACCTTAGCACCCAACCCTAACACCCCTCACACTTATCCAAAACACCCATCAACCTAACACCTAACCCTAACACCCCTCACTCTTATCCCTAAGACCTAACACCCCTCACACTTACACCCATCAACCTAACACCTAACCCTAACATTCTCACACTTATCCCTAAGACATAACACCCCTCACACTTTTGCCTAACACCCCTCACCCTAACCCTAACACCCCTCACACTTATCCCTAACACCCCTCACCCTAACACCTAACCCTAACACCCCTCACACTTATCCCTAACACCCCTCACCCTAACCCTAACACCCCTCACACTTATCCCTAACACCCCTCACCCTTACCCTAACAACCCTCACCCTAACACCTAACCCTAACACCCCTCACACTTATCCCTAACACCCCTCACCCTAACCCTAACACCCCTCACACTTATCCCTAACACCCCTTACCCTAACCCTAACACCCCTTACACTTATCCCTAACACCCCTCACCCTAACACCTAACCCTAACACCCCTCACACTTATCCATAACACCCATCAACCTAACACCTAACCCTAACATTCTCACACTTATCCCTAAGACCTAACACCCCTCACACTTATTCCTAACATGCCTCACCCTAACATCCCTTAAACTTATCCCTAACACCCCTCACCCTAACACCTAACCCCCTCACCCTTATCCCTAACACCCCTTACCCTAACCCTAACACCCCTCACCCTAACCCTAATACCCCTCACACTTATCCCTTACACCCCTTACCCTAACCCTAACACCCCTTACACTTATCCCTAACACCCCTCACCCTAACACCTAACCCTAACACCCCTCACACTTATCCATAACACCCATCAACCTAACACCTAACCCTAACATTCTCACACTTATCCCTAAGACCTAGCACCCCTCACACTTATTCCTAACATGCCTCACCCTAACACCCCTTAAACTTATCCCTAACACCCCTCACCCTAACACCTAACCCCCTCACCCTTATCCCTAACACCCCTTACCCTAACCCTAACACCCCTTACACTTATCCCTAACACCCCACACCCTAACACCCCTCACACTTATCCCCAACACCCCTCACCCTAACCCTAACACCCCTCACACTTATCCCTAACACCCCTCACCCTAACACCTAACCCTAACACCCCTCACACTTATCCATAACACCCATCAACCTAACAACTAACCCTAACATTCTCACACTTATCCCTAAGACCTAACACCCCTCACACTTATCCCTAACACCCCTCACCCTAACACCCCTCACACTTAGCCCTAACACCCCTCACCCTAACACCTAACCCCCTCACCCTTATCCCTAACACCACTTACCCTAACACCACTCACACTTATCCCTGTGTCTCTCCCCCCCTAATCATCAAGGGAGGGTGGAGGATGATGAGGGAGGGGGAAAAGAGACACAGGGGAGGATGATGAGGGAGGGGGGAAAGAGACACAGGGGAGGATGATGACGGAGGGGGGGAAGAGACACAGGGGAAGATGATGAGGGAGGGGGAAAAGAGACACAGGGGAGGATGATGAGGGAGGGGGGAAAGAGACACAGGGGAGGATGATGACGGAGGGGGGGAAGAGACACAGGGGAGGATGATGAGGAAGGGGGTAAAGAGATACAGGGGAGGATGATGAGGGAGGTGGGAGGATGATGAGGGAGGGGGGATGAGACACAGGGGAGGATGATGAGGGAGGGGGTAAAGAGATACAGGGGAGGATGATGTTGGAGGGGGATGTTAGGTTATTTTTGCCCTTTATGGATTAAAACCAGACTCTGCATCAACTATGTTATTTTCCGTGGGAGTTTTGACATGGATCCCCCTCCGGCATGCCACAGTCCAGGTGTTATTCCCCTTAAAACAACTTTTCCATCACTATTGTGGCCAGAAAGAGTCCCTGTGGGTTTTAAAATCCGCCTGCCCATTGAAGTCTATGGCAGTTCGCCGGGTTCGCCGGTTCGCGAACATTTGCGGCGGTTCACGTTCGTGGTTCGCAAACCGAAAATTTTATGTTCGCGACATCACTATTAGCTACCTTACAATTTCATTGCCGTAATTTTTTGACGGGCAATTCGCTAGTAGTATATATTTGTAATGTATATATTGCTGTATTGTAATGTTATGTATATATGTGGATGTATTTTCTTTGCAGGTGTGTAATTATTTTTTTTATTTTTTGTAGTGGGGGAGTTGTAATGTTATTTGTTTATTTTTTGTAGAATGAGGTTTGTAATGTTCTTTTATTATTTTTTGTAGTGGGGTGTTGTAATGTATTTTTTTTTGTAACAGGGGGTCGGTAGGTAGTGTAGGTGTTAATAGGTTGGGGTAGAGGGGGGTTAGTTTAGATTTGGTGGTTTATTGGGGAGAATAGTGTAGTGGCACTTATGGGGTTAACCTAGGTTAATAGGTTAATAGTGTCCTATAGGGGTCCATATAGACCCCTATTGGACTGAGGGGGTTCATTTTGGTCTCATGGGAGCCTATATTGACCTCCATGAGTGATGGGGTTATTTTAGGTGCCGGGGGGTACTTATAGTACCCCCACAGAAGTGGTTAATTTTTTATTTCTCGCGGGTCATTTAAGGACCTTTAAGGTCCTTTCAAGACCGCGTGGGGTGCAAAATTAGAATTTGTAATGCAGCGGAGGTCCCGATGACCCCCCCCCCCCGCTGCAAGGGTTAATGTGGGGACCCTCCAGGGCTCCTGATGGGGACCCCGCAGCATGGGGGGTTAATGTTAGATGCCTCTGAGGTACTTACAGTACCCCTGCAGCTTTCAGGAATCATTAGTGTGCCACAGTCCCTTTAAGGAGCGGCGCCAGGAGATTTGAATCCAAGCCCATTCTCGGATGTGCTTGGATATCTTTAGGGGTTAATAGATATTCAATGCAGCACTGTACAGCACTGTAATTTATAGGGGACACATTGGAAGACATGAGGATGACATTGGGGTGATGACGTTGGGGGACATGAGGATGGCCGCTAGCCAATACTGTAATTTGTGCCAGAAGTCTGCCGGGCTTGGAGAATGGGTTACTGCCTTGGGGGTCATCCAAGCCCGTAGTCCCGGGTTTGGATGATCTCCAAGGCCACAACTCGATCTCCAGGCCTGACGGACTATGGCCACAAATCACAGTATTGGCTAGCGGCGATGTGCCAGCTAGCCAATGTACTACATGTAATCCTCATGTCCCCGAATGTGTCCCCTATTAATTACAGCACTGTACATTGCTGAATTTAATTTATTTTTCACTTTTTAGTTTGGCGGGCTTGCACTCTGATCTGCAGGCTAACACCTGTGATCAGGTCCAAGCCCGCCAAAGCTAACGACCGATTGCCTGTCTTTTGATCGCCCCTTTCATTTGAATAGCAATGTAGAAGTAGGGCTAAGAGGGGCCTCAGCACCCTCGCAAGGAATCACAGATTTGTGGCCATTTCACCGCCAATAATTGAATGAGGCCCCTAGATTGGAGAGAAGATGTGAAGTCTGTTTTTAGCATACAGTGGGCCTTATTCAATTGGAAGTCCCCAGATTACATTATACAGGCCGTATGTCTGCGGGCTTGAAATTTGCTACAATTGGCAAAAGATGCCAATTGAATCTCAAATTGGTTTACGAGCTCCAGTAAACAGCAATTGCTCAATTGAATAGGGGACAGTGTCAGGAGACTCTTAGATTAAATTAATATGATACGCATATAAAGGATTACAAACAGTGTTAGTTGACAAAACATTTTTCCTTACCTGCTTTGTGAGATCCTTTTTTCTTTCTTTACATTTTTTGTTTCAAGGGATCAATAAAGAAAAACTTTGTATGTTAGTAAAATGTGTAACAAATTACCAGCATTACCATATGTGATTCGCATGGGCATAAAAACATGTTTAGGTAAAATATTATTTTGGTATACATTGCTTGTGTCCTTAAGATGCTATGTTTGTCCAAATGTATTATTGTTATTTTTATTCAAATGTAGGAGGGTGAGGAAAAACGATTTGTTGCCTTTTGGTGGATTAAGATCAATTTTCTGCACAAGGAAACTCCCACCTCTAACCCATAGTCTCAATAGAGGAAGATTGCAGCTACATTTACTTGTTCTGGTCTATAACCACCCCTTTGATCCCTGAAAAGGAATTATGGCCCTTATTCAATTGCATCATGGCTTGCAATTTGCAACAGTTACAGAGCGATTCCATTGATCAAGCTCACAGCTACCTGGCCAAAAGCCTAAACCGGAAACCATGCACCCGTAAGTAGCATTTCAGGCCATGATCATGATCAATTAAGCAAGGTCGTAACTACCGATTTAGAAACAGCCAATAGTAAATGAGACCGTCATCATGAAGTCAGTAAAACATGGAGGTTAAACATAAATCAATAAGCGTTTAGAAGTCCGATATGAAATGTACAATATAAAAAAAATGAATGAAGATACTGTTCTAGTCCATGTGGGTGGCATGTATTAGCTCCTTTATTACCGAGATTGATATGACACCGAAATGAAACATAAAAAAATAAAAAATATTGCAGATTTACGAGCTTGAGACTGTTGTGCAATTAATTATAATGTCTTTCATCGCTTCCCCGTATTTTAAAGTGCAGTATTGCAATTTTATTTGAATTTATAGTGCTAGAATCAGGAGTTTAACCCCCTTGCAAGTCCTATTTGGTACTCGTAGGATTTTCTTCTATATTTGCCATTTTACGGGAGTAAAAACAATTGCGGGATTGAGGATTTGTTGCATTTGAATAATGATTTGCAATTGTAACATTTACAGGCTTGAAAGGTCAAAGGCTTAGATGGGTTGGAGTTACGATTTTGACAACTGCAGGGATTTTTAGCCTGTAACGCGCATTGTTTTCTGTTAGGCTAATTGAATAGCAAATTAGTTCACGGGCTACATTATAGGCATCAGTAACTAACATTTGCTCAATTGAATAGGGGCCTATGATTATCATGGCAGCTTCTGAGCAAAAGCCAAGTCTGCTACAATGAATATTTGTAGTGAAAAGGCTTTCATGCCCATGACTTACATAGTTGCCAATGTAGTTAGAGCCTCATTTAATTGAGGCCTTGGGAGATACAAGCTTCGGAAATGGAGCCCGTAAGTTGTTTTGCTATTCAATTGGTGTCTTTTTGCAAGCTCCAATCGAGTTAAGGGCTCCAGCCTCCGATTCTTTCCAATACATTGCGATGGTTACCATAGCAAGTTAATGCCCCTCCAAGCCTTTGATCTTTCATGGCCGCAAGAGTTCCGATGGTTAAAATCGCAAATCGCTATTCAATTGCTCCGATTCCCTTTGCTAACCACCCCGCCAAGCCCCCAAATGGCCAAAATCGCTCCACAAGTTAGGGGTTCCAAGGAGGACTCGCAAAGGGCTTAAAGACATGTCCAGAGCACATTAAAAGCAAATAAATAAATCAATACTGTACTTTTAGTAAAAGGGAAAGTGATGTTAGGTCTTAGAATTAATAGCACAAAATTCTCAAGCTTGCAAATCGGCAAATAAAAATATCTTATTTCATGTTTAATATATGCATTATAGATCCCGGCAATCAATGTGTTAATACATATAATGGAACTTGCACATAATAGAATATCATATTTACTGTTTTTTTCAAAATTGCAATATTTTAGGAGTGTGGGTCTGATCGGAACTCGTAATTGAAGCCTGTAGGACTTAGAAATCTAAACTCAATTTTTTATTGATGTAATGATGACACTCTCTGTTTCCAATGGCTTGGATATGGCCTTGGATAGTTGATCTGTTCCAGCTTGAAAATGCTACATACGATGGCATGGTTTCCGAATTTCGCTATCGGTCTTCCTGAATTGAATAGCACCGTAACTCGAGTGCCCTGTGGGACCAGAGGAGGCCCACAGACATATGGACTACATTCCATAAGTTACCGGCTCCAAATTGAATGAGGCTCTTAGTTTGTAGTATAATTCTCACACATGTAAAGTTTTTCATATTTATAGAGGCTCTTAAAAGTATAATCTTTATATCACATTTGTTTTATTATAAAGGTTCCTGTATTCTTATTTATAGTGGAAATGTATAAGGAAAATAACACATGTTGTTTCTTTGTCATTCACTTTATTATAAAATCTATACAACCTTGTTATTCAATGCCAGAATAAATATAAATAATTTACATTTGAAAGTATACTGAAAAAATAACACCAGGACATGTTTGGAAATCCCAAAGAAAAATCTCTGAAATTAATAATTACATATAATAGTTGCGGTAATTGCGAATTGTAGTCACGCAGTGTTAAAATTTACAGGTAGCACATGCGCAAGCACAACTCGCAATTACCACAGCGAAGCCTCTCATTGCGGGGCCCGCTGAGGTCCGTAAAGGAGAGGAGGGGGAGTCTTGCAACCCCAGCCCCCGATCTCCTCAGCCTCAGCCCCCTATCCCCTCGGGCCTTACCAGGAACACCCCTGGCCCCACTCCCTGATTACACGTGTTCAGGGACCCCCGCTAAAATTAAAATTCTAATTGGGGTGATTGGCTGAAGGCATCTGCACCTTCTCATTGGCTGTTGTCACTGTCAATCAGAATGCACCCAATTAGAAGGTGCAGATGCCTTCAGCCAATCACCCTGTGGGGCCGTATCCCATTATGATTGGCTGAAGGCAATAGAGCCTTCTGATTGGCTAATGGACCTGTCAATCTTTTTTAAACCAACCAGAAGTCTCTATTGTCTTCAGCCAATCACCCAGTGGGGGTGTATCCCATTGTGATTGGCTGAAGCCAAGCCAAAGTCATCTGATTGGTTTTAAGAAAGATTGACAGGTCCGTTAGCCAATCAGAATTGGCTCACACCTTGGCGCCTTCTGATTGGCTGAGATTTGATTGACAGCCTTTTCAGCCAATCACAAAGCGCTGTGGCCAATATTCTTCAGGAAGCGGCTCTTGGGGCCTCATTAGAGTCGGGGAGCTCCGCAAATGCGGAGCTCCGTAAGTTGTTTTTTTTTTTAGCGTGGATTCTTCAAGGGCCTAGCCGAGGCAGAAAAGGAGGAGCACACGGACAATGCGCCGAGGTAAGTTGAATGTATATTATGTTTATTCTATTTTATTTTGTGTGTGTATTCATGTGTACTAATGTAATGTTTATTTTTAACAGGGGATGAGCCAGAGAAGACAATAAGAAGGATGTGGACATGCTGGAAAGGTGAGTTGAATATTTAGAATATTTACAATGTTTATTTTTGCAATGTAGTGTTATGTACTTATTTGATGTTTCTTTTTTTCCTAGGGGGGGCGATCTGAAGGGATATCTACAAAGGTAAGTGGTCTTAATTATTCTATTTTAGGTAAGATTTAGGGTTTGTGTATGTAGATAGGATTTAATGTACGTTAGATAGGGGGTATTGTATTTTACATAGGGGGTATTGTATTTTAGATAGAGGGTATTGTATTTAGATAGGGGGTATTGCATTTTAGATAGAGGGTATTGTATTTCATTGGAATTGTATTGTATTGCAATGTGATGTATATATTTTGTATGCATTTACTTTTCAGGTGTATAATACTTTTTTTTCTGTAGTGGGGGGGTTGTAATGTAGCTTTTTTATATTTTGTAATGTAGCTTTTTTATTTTTGTAATGTAGCTTTTTAGTGGAACTAATAATGATTACTAAATAAATGACTAAATGAAAACAGCTATTCTTGCAACACAGTATTACAAGAAATCAACACAAAAGTATATTGTATTTTCTGGTTGTATATGTTGATCAACAGAGAGCACTGTGTTGAAAACATATATAGTATATATTGAATTACCAAACTAGCTTCTATGAACTTTATATAAAACTATAAAGCATGAATTTGGCATAAGGTGCTAGTGATATATGTGAACATATATGGTTGGTGCATGGAATAATTATTAGTGCATGGAGAACATTATTTTGTTCTATATAGCTGCACTATGTATGTAAAGGTGTACCCAGCTTAATGCTACCCCTTTGAGCACTGATTCATTATAGCACTCTTTTATCCTATAATTCCGAGCTTAGTGCTAAACCTCGCAATAGCAAGGCTTTTGAGTGCCAAACCCTGTTTAAATGTTTACATCACTGCTCAGCACTCTCCGATTCACCATAGCATGCAGGAATGGATACGAATTGCTAAACGGGGTATTGCTGTATGTATACACAAACACACACACACATATATACAGGGGATGTTTGTCTTTTATGTCTACTAAGACCAATGCACCCTGCTGGAGACTGTGATGTAGGCAGTTTCACTAGAAACATATGAAGGGAAACTTACTTCTGCCTTTGTTGCAAAATGTTTCTGAAGTGAGACATTGCTTTATCATTAAACAACTTCACAATGCAGCTTGCTTGAGCTATGCTAGAGTGATAGTGTTCAACAAAATCTTGTAACTCAGCCCATTTCTTTAATGAGTGCAGTAGGTGCTTCCTCCCTTCCCTCCTCTTTATCTGAAGAAGAAAATCATCAGTCACTCCCTCTTGCTGCTCTTTCTGAAGTTCATGCAGCTCCTCAGTGCTGAGCTCTTCTCTTTTCTATGCAACTAGCTCTTCAATGTCTTCATTAGTCACCTTCAGGCCCATGGACTCACTCAAAGACACAGTGTCCTCCACTATTCTGCTAGGTTAAGCTACTGGCCAGAATTTCCTCCAGCCACAGTCCATGATCTTGTGAGAGACCTCACTCCAGACCTTCTCTATTAGAGTGACACAGTGGAGGATATTGAAATGGTCCTTCCAGTACTCTCTGCATGTTATCTGAGTATCCGAGGTCACCTTAAAGCACCTCCTCAAGAGGGCCTTGGTATACAGCTTCTTAAAGTTGGAGATGTCTGCTGGTCCATGGGCTGGATCAGAGTGTTAGGGGGCAAGAACTTCACAGTTATGGACTAAAAATCATCCAGCAAGTTATTCTCCATTCCTAGGGGGTGAGCAAGAGCATAGTACATGATTAACAGTGCCCTCAGCGGCAGTTCTTTCCCCTCCAAATATTTATTCACAGTTGGGCAAAACACAGTGAAGAACATTCTGGTTACCCAGGCTTTTCTGTTGGTTCTCCACATGACACTTAAGTTGCTTTTCTGCACTTTTTTCCTCTTAAAAACTGCGAGGTTCTCACTGTGTTACCTTGGTAGAAACTTGATTTTTAAATCCCCACTAGCATTCCCGCATACCAACAGATTTAGCCTGACCTTCATCGGCTTGTGCCCTAGCAAGGATTTCTCTTCTTGGGTGATGTAGGTTCTGGTAGGCATCTTATTCCAAAATAACAGTTGAACAGTTGTTGGGGAACAAAAGCCTCAGCTTTTACATACTCTCTGAACTCTCTGATAAAGGTTTTGGCAGCTTCTTTGTCGTCACTGACTGCCACTGCATGCCTCACCACACTGTGAATGCCAATTCTCTTCCTGATTTTTTTAAACCAACAGTGACTGGCTTTAAATTCTTTACAGCTCTCACCACTTACTAATTGTTTTTTGTTTATCCAAAACGTACAATAGTCTCTCAGTACTCACAGTCCTAGCCACATCAGCTCCCTTAACGGCTTCCTTATGTTTCAGAATGCTAGCGATTGTTGTTCTTGGCATTTTGAACTCGGCAGAGAGATCATAGATGCTGCTATCATGGTCATACTTGGCTATTATCTCTTTTTTGTGTTCTATGGTGATTCTCTATTTTTTTCTGCTCAATGGTATCCTTCTTTAAAGTCATGATGTAGGGTTAGGCTGGACTTGATCTCCATTTGGGCTCTTGCAGACACAGGCTGGATTTGGGCTCTTGCAGGCACAGGCTGGATGTGTGCTTAATTTGGGCCCTTGCATGGATATGCTGGATTTGGGCTCTGACAGGCACAAGCTAGATTTAGGCTCAATTTGAGCTAAAATTATTGCAGGCACAGGCTCTTACTTCTGTCCCGATTGCAGCAGCCTGCAGCAGTCACAATTGTGCTTTAAGTTTTGCAGGCACGACAACCTGAGGTTGCGTTTCACACGGAGTCCGAAATTTCCAAACTACTTAAACCAATTACTCTAGACACCCAACTGCAGGAAAGACTGGAGACACATGTCTCCAGTCGTTCCTGCCTCCTAAGTTCTTGCTCTGTTTCTCCCATTCCTCTCTTTTCCTGTACTATCTGTCTCTCCAGCCAGGTTTTTATTTTCTAAGTGCTAATTCTTCCCTGGACCCAGGCCTGCTATGTTTGTAAAATCCTGAGAACACTGGCCTCCCTCCCTGCCTCTCACCCATGCGCCCCTTTTCAGATTTAATGTATTGAGCCATGGAAATCACACGACTTTCCTACTTGCAGATTCTATTATCTCACCACTAGGGGTTAGACAACACACTACAGCCTTTCACCTCAGATCCCTCTCCTCTCCTACTAAATAAAAAACATACTAAATTTCACTTACTTCCTGAACCTTGCTATTCCTTATCGGTTACTCTTCCCCATGTCTTTGCCCCTTTCATTCCCTTTAGATTGTAAGTAGCAAGTTTCCAATTTTGTAGGGTGATTTGGAAAAAAAACACTTTTTGCAAAGATTCTAAACTCACAACAAAATTTCGGAATTTGTTAATATTGAATTTCCCTTGCTCTCATCCCCTGTAAAGCCCTACAGAATATGCTGGTACGATACAAATAAAAGTTAATAATAAAATAATACTAATAAATGTCTTTGCCTGGACAGGTTATAGTGGCTGATCCTTACAATCAGATGCTGAAGCCGCTCCTTCGGTTGCTGCCTACTTGTCAGCTAGGGCACCGTCTACCCCAATTAGTGAAACATATAAACAGATAGTTGATGGTTCATTGAGTAATGCAGGAACTTAACAACAGAGGTATCCTGTTTCTGGCATCAGCTCACAAGATGGAACATGACTGCCTTCTTCAAGAATCCTAGCTTGAACAACCTCAACCAGTGAAAATCCATTGACCAATTTGCGCAACTGCACTATATGATCTCAGGCCTCATCTCAATTCAATCATTAGAATCCAGAATGAATCAAATTGAAAATTCACCGGCACCTTCCTCATTACTCCCGCCACCACCAGCCAAAAGAAGTAAGCCCTCTCAATCACCTCCTACCATCCTGCTGGCCATCTTCATTCCAGCCAGCTTGAGGAGGGACATTCTTGAAGGGAAGGAAGTCAAGCTGGTATCACTTCTGATCATTTTCCCAGATACATCTGAACCATTTGACATGATGATGTCTCATCCAAAGATCTGAGGCTTAACAGGAAGCTCACTGTAACAGAGGTCGCCCTCACATTCAGCATTTATCATGATGTAATATGTACAGCCTACCCCCATTGCAGACAGGAGCTTGATGAATATATGCATTTCATTGTAGACCTGGCTTATCTCTACAGAATACAGGGAGTGCAGAATTATTAGGCAAATGAGTATTTTGACCACATCATCCTCTTTATGCATGTTGTCTTACTCCAAGCTGTATAGGCTCGAAAGCCTACTACCAATTAAACATATTAGGAGATGTGCATCTCTGTAATGAGAAGGGGTGTGGTCTAATGACATCAACACCCTATATCAGGTGTGCATAATTATTAGGCAACTTCCTTTCCTTTGGCAAAATGGGTCAAAAGAAGGACTTGACAGGCTCAGAAAAGTCAAAAATAGTGAGATATCTTGCAGAGGGATGCAGCACTCTTAAAATTGCAAAGCTTCTGAAGCGTGATCATCGAACAATCAAGCGTTTCATTCAAAATAGTCAACAGGGTCGCAAGAAGCGTGTGAAAAAACCAAGGCGCAAAATAACTGCCCATGAACTGAGAAAAGTCAAGCGTGCAGCTGCCAGGATGCCACTTGCCACCATTTTGGCCATATTTCAGAGCTGCAACATCACTGGAGTGCCCAAAAGCACAAGGTGTGCAATATTCAGAGACATGGCCAAGGTAAGAAAGGCTGAAAGACGACCACCACTGAACAAGACACACAAGCTGAAACGTCAAGACTGGGCCAAGAAATATCTCAAGACTGATTTTTCTAAGGTTTTATGGACTGATGAAATGAGAGTGAGTCTTGATGGGCCAGATGGATGGGCACGAGGCTGGATTGGTAAAGGGCAGAGAGCTCCAGTCCGACTCAGACGCCAGCAAGGTGGAGGTGGAGTAGTGGTTGGGGCTGGTATCATCAAAGATGAGCTTGTGGGGCCTTTTCGGGTTGAGGATGGAGTCAAGCTCAACTCCCAGTCCTACTGCCAGTTCCTGGAAGACACCTTCTTCAAGCAGTGGTACAGGAAGAAGTCTGCATCCTTCAAGAAAAACATGATTTTCATGCAGGACAATGCTCCATCACACGCGTCCAAGTACTCCACAGCGTGGCTGGCAAGAAAGGATATAAAAGAAGAAAATCTAATGACATGGCCTCCTTGTTCACCTGATCTGAACGCCATTGAGAACCTGTGGTCCATCATCAAATGTGAGATTTACAAGGAGGGAATACAGTACACCTCTCTGAACAGTGTCTGGGAGGCTGTGGTTGCTGCTGCACGCAATGTTGATGGTGAACAGATCATAACACTGACAGAATCCATGGATGGCAGGCTTTTGAGTGTCCTTGCAAAGAAAGGTGGCTATATTGGTCAATGATTTGTTTTTGTTTTGTTTTTGAATGTCAGAAATGTATATTTGTGAATGTTGAGATGTTATATTGGTTTCACTGGTAAAAAGAAATAATTGAAATGGGTATATATTAGTTTTTTGTTAAGTTGCCTAATAATTATGCACAGTAATAGTCACCTGCACACACAGATATCCCCCTAAAATAGCTAAAACTAAAAACAAACTAAAAACTACTTCCAAAAATATTCAGCTTTGATATTAATGAGTTTTTTGGGCTCATTGAGAATATGGTTGTTGTTCAATAATAAAATTAATCCTCAAAAATACAACTTGCCTAATAATTCTGCACTCCCTGTATATACGTTCTATTATTGCGATCACTCATTTGCAGTGAAAGCCAGTACAGATTTAAGATAGTTTAATTATTTGATTAACTGGGCAACTTTGGATCATAACCTATTTTGCAGATATTTTGCAGGATTTAAATCCCCCGTATGTCAACACTGCCATTCTCCCAAGCACAGTTCCACGTTCTGCCCTAACATCATACCATCTCCTCAACAGTCCTGTGCTGCCACTCTGACAGCCCTCACAGACATGCCTCAACTAACTCACCCTTCACAAGACAGATTGGGAAGATCAATGGTCTTTGTATGCTCCACGTCTGCTCAGCATGTCATATGACACACAATCTACACTACTTTCCAGAAAACCAGAAATGAAAATTACCTCGCAACCTGGCATCCTTCACTAGGGACCTAACCAACCACCCATCATACCACATCACAAGGTTTACAAAGGGTTTTCACACTGGGGTGCTCATATTGCCTCAGGCTTCCTTCACATGTTACATAGTTACATAGTAATTTAGGTTGAAAAAAGACTTTAGTACATCAAGTTCAACCGTTTTAGATCTCTACAATACGCAGATTTATTGTGAATTGAACTAGAGGAAGGCAAACAGAAAAAAAACCAGGGAAACTTTGCCAATTGTCTCAACAGGGAAAAAATATAAAATTCCTTCCTGACCGCAGATACTGGCAATCAGATTCATCCCTGGATCAATACTCACTCTCTATTTATTCAGGATAGCCCTTAATGCCCTTTTTAATTAGAAATAAATCCAGTCCCCTTTTAAAGTTATCGATTAAATCTGCTGTCACCACCTCCTCTGGTAGAGAATTCCACAGATTAACCACCCTTACTGTGAAGAACCCTTTTCTTTCTTTAAGGTGGAATCTTTTTACTTCTAATCTCAAAGGATGTCCCCTTGTCAGTTGAAAACCTCTTGGCACAAAAAGTTCCCTTGACAAAGCCTTGTATTGACCCTGGATATATTTATAGAAGTTAATCATATCCCCTCTTAGACACCTTTTTTCTAGAGTAAATAAGTTTAATTTGGTTAGTCTTTCTTCATAACTTAGCGCCTCCATTCCTTTTATTAGCTTTGTTGCCCTTCTCTGTACTTTTTCCAGCTCTAAAATGTCCCAGATGCATAACTTTACATTTATTTGTATTAAATATCATCTGCCATTTAGATGCCCATTCCTCTAATTTATGCAAATCCCTTTGGAAGAAGGTACATCATTTTCTGATTTAATTACCTTGCACAACTTTGTGTCATCAGCAAAAATGGAGACACCACACTCAAATCCCACTTCCAAGTCATTAATACATATGTTAAAAAGGAGGGGACCTAATACTGAACCCTGAGGAACCCCACTTACCAAATTAGTCCAATCCGAGTATGTTCCATTTACCACAACCCTTTGCTTCCTGTCCTATAGCCAGCTCTCAATCCATAAGCAAATATTTATGGCAATTCCTGTATTCCTCAATAGTCTCCCATGTGGCACTGTATCAAAAGCCTTTGCAAAATCCAAATAGACTTCCTCCACTGAGTTGCCTTGATCCAAGTTCCTACTAACCTCCTCGTAGAAACTAATTAAGTTTGTTTGACATGACCTATCCTTTATTAATCCATGTTGGCTCCTACTTATAATCCTGTTTGAATAGAGATATTCTTGTATATTATCCCTTATTAACCCTTCTAAAAGCTTTCCCACTACCGAAGTGAGACTCACTAATGATGTGACAATCTAGTATCTGCTGTGAAGCAGCCTGAGGTGTGAAAAGGTTCCTTCAAGTCAAAGTTGATAAAAACAACCTCCTAGAACCATTTAAATACACTCTTTTCCCAGTTTGGAGGCTAAACCCAATAGGCATTGTGACTAGAAAATATACGAACAAGAAATGCCTTGTGATAGATCTAGTAGTCCCCCACGGTGAATGGATTGCTAGCATAAACTTGCTCATCTCATTGGAAGAATACTCTCTACAGTATGGCCTAATTGACAATACTATCACCACCATTTTGAGTCTCGGTTGCCAAAGGTGGCTTTCTAAGTTCGATATTGAAGGTGCTTTTAAGGAACTTCCGATTCATTCAAGCCTATGGCATCTCCACGGCATCCAATGTGAACGTCTCTACTATTTCTCCTCCTGGTTAACCTCCAGATCAAAGAGCAGCCTTAAAATCTTTGATAATTTTGCTGAAGCATTAAGTTGGATCATCTTGAATGTCCTCAAATGCCCAAATGTCATCCATTACCTGGACGACTTTCTATCGAACCGCCAAATGCCAAATGCACCAGCCTCTTAAAAACTACCCGGCTATTTAATGAACTTAACATACCCTATTCTCCTGACAAGAATGAAGGACCAACCCATAAACTAGAATACCTTGATCTCATTCTAAATACTATTCGCTCGGAGTCCCAGGCTCCTGCAGAATAAACTTGACAGATTACAGGATAATCACAAAAGATATGTTTTTATCTGACAATAACACCCTTAAAGACCACCAATGCCTTCTGGGCCATCTAAATAATGCAGCAAAAATTCTGCCTCAAGGAAGACGGTTCCTCAGTAACTTTCTAGCTGACCTGAAAGAACCAGAAAATCACCATCCCCATTTGCACTCAGTTCTGAATCCATTAACAATCTAGTTCTTTGGTGAACCTTCCTTACTACCTGTAACATGAAATTATTCAACAAACCCATGAATTTGTCTCCCGAAGTTCATGAATTTCTCATGGACACTTCAAGCTCCTCTATAACCAACATGTTATGACTTCCTACTGGCCTAACCTAGCAGTTTAAAAATAATCCATAGGATCAGTATTCCCACGTAATTAAAGCAGCTAAAACCTGGTAACAGAATTCAAACAATGGTCCTGTCAGATACATCATCGCTAACTAATCCACCTTTCTTATTATCAGACAATTCAACTGACCCTAAGACCATGTCCCTCCTCAGAAGACTTCTCTCACTTTCTCACAATTTCTATATCCACTTGAACTCCACTCTCTATTCCTCATCCTCCATCTTTCAATCTTGCAGGACTTTCACTCAATTCCTCTAGGGTTCACCAGACTCAGCCCAGATCCTCTCCTTACACACATCCAAGCCTAAATTCACTTCTCTACCATGCATGTCAGACAATGCTGGGCGGACTAGCCCTGAATAATCACCAGAACTATGAAAGAGTCTGGAGCCTGTTCAAACTCTTCCTGACCAATCACAAAATTACCACATCAATCACCAACACTGAATTCTTCACATTCGCAGTCCACTGTCACCAAGGACTCGACCGTCACTTCTCCACGATTATAATGTACCTTACTAAAGTCAAATTTCACCTGTCACGCTCACGTTTGGTATTAGAATCCTTCCTCACCATTCCCTATAAAACTTTATTTCAATGGTTTGTCAAAAAATTCTCTCATGCCCAAACCTTCCAATCACAGAGGACATCTTCAAACTAATCATAGTCATTTCCAGCAACCCAGTTGGCGCTAACACCTCCCTCACTATCTGAGCTGCCACTACCTTAGCTTTCCTTGGCTTCCTTAGGCCATGTAGATTTACTATATCCCAATCTCAAAGGCTATATCTCACAAAACAATATCTAACTTTCTCTAAAGACTCCTGCCCCTAGCCTCCAACCTACTAGGAGTAGCCAAACACCAGTAGTGACCATCACCTACTACCCCACCTATGATGATACATGTCCTGTCACTATATTATGTTCGCTCTCTCTTCACCTTCAAAATAAACCAACATCATACCCTCTTCTTAGTATTGCCGGCCTTGATCTACCCTGACTTTTATACATTACATCCGTATCATTCTTTCGAGACTAGTATATAACCCATTCAACTTTTCAGGAAACTCATTTCAAATTGGAGCTGCTTCCTCAGCATCTAAGCACCAGACACCTATACACGTCATTGAGGCCATGGGTTACTGGGTCTCACTGCTATAGCTGATACATTCCTCATCCTAAAAATACATTTTATGACACCATTTTCCTTAGCCACTAGACACACACAGCTTCTCACAGGGAGAGGGGCCCTTTTTAGAGGTGATCATAAAGCATGGATACAAGTATACTTGGGGTTTTCCTTTTAGACTGGACATAGAAAATTAAGGGAAACATCAAGTAATTCATACTCCTGAGGAAGGTGAAGCAATGCTCCATTTCTGGAACTTACCAATTCCAAACAACTTGTGATAAAATCAAAATTCCCTAATACGAAATGGACCAAAAGACCACCCATACTCACAAAAATGAAGAGACACCAGATCAGAAATAAATGAAGAAGAAAGCTCAAAGAGAGGGGCCTCCATGATCTTCTCTTCATTGTGTTAATATTGTTTTGACTTCAACTTACCCTTGTATAGTGATACAGAATATGTTGGCGCGTTAGAAATAAAGGAAATAATAATAATAATAATAATAAAAAAGTCCCCCAGCACAATCAAAATACAATGTGCAGAAAAGCTCATGGACTCCTATAAGTGATAAATTGGGTTAACTATGTGCCTCCTGTTTAAAGCTGCTGAACAGTTTTTATGCCAAAACTCTTAATAATTTTATGTTTTATCTATACCCCCCCAGCTATCTTCTATGTGCGAATTACTCCATACGCTAATTAAGAAAAAATGAAAAAAAATAAAAAAAATAAAGTGCTTGCATAATGGTGAATGCATATTATATATTAGGCTATGAAAATTTTAAGTTAAAATGTATTTTGATACTAGGATTTTTTGTTGCTAGAAGTGGTAGATATATGTTCTCTAAAAGAGAGAGAGATAACAATAATAAAAAAAAAAAACAGATCAGCAATTAATTTCAATTTAATTAAACAACATATTTCACTTGTATTATATTGCTAATATTTAATACATACATTGACACAATTCATTTTCAGAGTGTGATACTTTAATAATACTGCAATTTGTTATAATTAATTTGTTACAAGGATACTAGCACCTGAATATTTCCAACACATACAGTAACATAAAGCAAAAAAGGTCAATGCTCTATCTTAGCAATGAAACCCCTTATAACATTTAAAAAATAAGTAAAAGCATGCACTGAATGATTATAAACACATTTTCAAGAAATGCATTATAGTTGCTCTGTCTAAGGCTTAAAAAAGAACAGTTGGTCGAAAAACACTGCTTTTCTATCTGTAAACAATAATTTTGAAAAAAAAAGAAGCTTTTGACAAATAAAACCATTCAAACAAATTATTCAAACAAAAAACGCGCTTGTGACATCACATCATTAGCATATGCTGGTTCGGACACAGCCAGAAGACGCTCTGAGTGGAAGGATCATCAGCAGGAGCTCATCGCATGATAGTAAGGAGAGACGGAGGTAATTGGAAAAGGTGAAAGGGAGGAGGATGATAAGGGGGAAGAAGGGAGGATGAGGGAAAGGAGGAAGGAGACATAGTGGGCCTCGCGATACAGTGCTCATTGCAGCCCAGGTACTGGGGGTGATGGGAGCCCTTGGGGCCTTGCGATGAGCTACACAATCAGCTTACCAGGAGGAGGCGGGGAGAGGTAACCTGCTTTCGGGAGCTGGGGCCTGTGAGGGGGCACTGTGTGTGGTGGTGGGCATTGTGTGACCCCCCCCGCAGAATTATACCATGTGCCTTTGCCCCAGGCGCAACCACAATGCCAATGCCCCCCTGCCACACACGACTCCCGCAGACCAGCCGGGCAGCGGGAGCACCAGAGGCAGAGGACCCGCGCCAGGCCAACAAACCCACCGACGCTGTTGGATGCCTCATTACGAGGCATGTTCCACTCTGCTCTCTCCTCCCCGCCATGCCACTGCTCCGGCCCTGGGGAGTCCCGCACACCCAGCTCCACAATCAGCTTACCCGGAGGAGGCAGGGAGTGGTGACCTGCTGTCGGGAGCTGGGGCCTGTGTGGTGGCGGGCTGTGTGAGGTGGAGGCTGTGTGTGGTGATGGGCTTAGCTAGAGTTATTCTCTCTCTCTCTACATTTTTAGCCTGTATTAAAAAGCACACCACTGGTCTATAAACATCTCAGATTTCTTATAAAAAGGCTATCGCTATAGAACTTTTTTTTTTCTTTCAGTCAGGCTTGCTGATAAGGTTTACTGTTTTAGATTGATGTAACATTACTTTTTTGATACAACCTTTAAGTATTTTTTGTCTTACCATTCTGTGTGTTAGTTTAGAGAATTCAATTATGTGAAAATTCTTTGACTATTTTGATATAGGCGGCTCTACTGCCAGAAACCGCTACTGAGTAGAGGCAGTAATCAATCCTGTTGAGTGCTTGAGGGATCAGTTACAGAGCGGGTGTGGGTGACGATAAAATACTAAAAGATGGCTTGAATTTCTAGATGAAAAAACACTCCTCCCATTCACCTGAATATATATATGCAATTTCCAGCTTTCTTTACTGTTATGTAGCACTTTAACCTGGCTTTAATTGAGAAATATATTTATAGATAGTGAAATAATATATATTTTTTAATACTTATATGATATTATGCTATACTGAGACAACCAGTGTTTTTATTTTTCTACTTTTGCTAACAGGGGGTTGTCTCCTTGGGGCTTGGATGCAAAAAAAAAATATTTCTACTGAAATGTAACTAACAATAGCAGCAACTTTAACCTTATCTGCACGTATCCTCACTCAGATGGCAAAATAGTTAGTCATACAAATGACTGCCCCAAGTAAAGAATATTTGAATATAAAAATGAATTATTTAATGGTGCATTTATATGTATTTTTTGTTTCTATTTAGTTTATTTTGTCAGTTATTATTATTTTTATTATTATTCAAAAGATAATATGGCTCTTTAAGGCAATGATACCACTACCAAAAACATTTTACTGATATTTTCTGACATGTCTTCTATTTTGATTTGCCATTTACATTATCACTTTCTAAAAGTTCTATGACCTACATGGTAGCTTTGAAAAGTCAGTAATGATTAAGAGATAAACATTTATATAAATTATTAAATAATTGTTTATTAAAAAATGAATGCCTCTGCTTTATTCCGTGCAAGTTCACTGCACAAAAGGATGCATATTACACATTGTAAAATGACAATGCTAATCTAAAACAATAATATAAAATTCTATTCGTACATCAATTAAGTTCATGTCAAAGAGATAAAACATTGACGTTTTGTTTCTTCTACACTAGGATTTGTAATGTTTGTATAAATATGTAGCTTATTAACCTTTAATATAAATTACTGGAATTTTCCAAATACATTTTGAAGTGTGTTATATAGAATAACTATTTATAGAATAACTAGTTTCAAGAATAGATATTACGAAATAGGATCAAAAGTATTTTCAGGTTGTGTTTTATATTATTTTTTAAATTTCTAAGTAAATATTGTCTCAGGTATTTATCTTATGACTTTTCAACCTTGTATTTTTGCTGTAGTGAAGTATTATTATTGGGACCCCAACCATCGACCGCTGCAGAGCAGCCCACCATCATCAGGGTGCCTAGAACGGCGCCCTGATGACGCTCTGCGCTCCAGCCTGCATCCGATCTGTCACAGAGGCTTCTCAGTAAATATGAGATGGGGGTGCTCGCATATGAGAAGCCTCGTAGGCAGATGGGATGCAGGCTGGAGCACAGAGCGTCATCAGAGCGTAGTTCTCTGCGCCCTGATGACGGCGCGCTGTTCTCCAGCGCTCAAAGGATGTACCATCATTATTATTATCCATTATTTATAAAGCAACAACATATTTTGTAGTGCTAAGTATAGGGGATAAAGTGAGTACATAAGACAAATATGATAAAAGTTACTTACTGTGCAGAAGATGTGGAGGATCCTGCTCTTGTAAGAGATACCAAAGTGTGTCAATGGTATTAGGAAAGGTGGCTGCTTGTTTGTTGCCCAGTGAGACAACAGGATACATGCATATTAGGTGGCCACAGGTTTGTTTGAATCCCTGATGTTAGTGAACAATGGTAGTCATCTTTGAATAGATGGATTTTAAGGGAGTTTTGAAACTGTGAAGTGCAGGGAAGAGTTTGACAGAGTGAGGTAGAGAATTCCACAAGGTGTCAAGACAAGTATGTTGTGGGAAGAGTGAAGGGCGGTGACAGGAGCCTCTTGAGATTCAATCTTATATGAAAGAGGATACAGAGTTGTTGAGGGCTTTGGAGGCGAGTGGCAAAATGTTTAACTGAATTCTAGAGGAAGCTAGTGAAAAGATTGGCATACTTGGGCAGCAGATGAGAAATGGCTGGTTAGGTATACAAACCTAGCAGAGGCATTTAAAGGGCCACTTAATTCAGCACAATTTGTACCACATCACAGTAAAGATCTTGTAAAACTATGTTGAAATACTTTTTTGTATTTTTGAAATACATAAATTTTTCACTGAGAAATAAAATAAAATATGTGTTTAATTGTATAATAGACTACCCACTTTTTGTATTGCTGCAGCCAATCAGGTCCCATTCAAGTCAACATTTTCCTTTTATTTTCCTTCTATTGCTTACATTTCCAGTTTGAAGGGAATAGACCTTGGAATGTTTATATAATTTCTTGTGGCAGAAAATTCAGGTTTCTGCTCTCTTGCCTTTCTGGAATTTGATAAACAAAGACCAGTGCTCTGCTCACACTCTGATGCTGTCCAGTTCTCTGTGTAGAGATCAAAATAAACAAATATAATCCTTAACAAATCTATATGTGCAGACATGGAATGTTGAACTTACCTAAAACAAGTCAGATATGGGTTACCAGGTTAGTGTCACAGTCCAATGGCCAATGGAGAACCAGAAAAAGTGGGAGGGGGAATGGAGTGAAGGATCAACAAAAGAACATTGCAAGAAAGAAGTCTGAGGAGTTATGATTACCTTATATAAAGACATCCAGGGTCAGTATAACTATTTGTCAAGGGAGCTTTTTGTGCCAAGAGGTTTTCAACTGACAAGAGGACATCCCTTGAGTAGAGATGTCGCGAATAGTTCGCTGGCGGACTGTTCCCGGCGAACATAGCATGTTCGCGTTCACGGCGAACTGCGAACATATGCGATATTCGACCCGCCCCCTATACTTTATCATTGAGCAAACTTTGACCCTGCAACTCACAGTTAGCAGACACATTCCAGCCAATCAGCATCATACCCTGCCTTCCAGACCCTTCTAAATCATGGACAGCAGCCATTTTGGAATCATAACTAACTTGCAGTCTTACTGAGAGGAGGCTGAGTGTAGGTGATACTGCATCAATAGAGAAAACCATAGCTAGGCTACTGTACACAGTGTGCAATACAGTCCTGAAGGACTCTTTTGATCTCTGCTGCAAGGACACCCCTGTGTCTCTTCCCCCCTCATCATCCTCCCCTCACCTTAGCACCCAATCCTAACACCCCTCACACTTATCCATAACACCCATCAACCTAACACCTAACCCTAACACCCCTCACACTTATCCCTAAGACCTAACACCCCTCACACTTATTCCTAACATGCCTCACCCTAACACCCCTTACACTTATCTTTAACACCCCTCACCCTAACACCTAACCCTAACACCCCTCACACTTATCCCTAACACCCCTTACCTAACCCTAACACCCCTCACACTTATCCCTAACACCTAACCCTAACATCCCTCACCCTAACACCTAACCCTAACACCCCTTACACTTATCCCTAACACCCCTCACCTTAACACCTAACCCTAACACCCCTCACAATTATCCCTAACAACCCTCATCCTAACCCTAACACCCCTCACACTTATCCCTAACACCTAACCCTAACATCCCTCACCCTAACCCTAACACCCCTTACACCTATCCCTAAAAACCCTCACCCTAACACCTAACAATAACACCCCTCACACTTATCCCTAACACCCCTCACCCTAACACCCCTCACACTTATCCCTAACACCCCTTACCCTAATCCTAACACCCCTCACACTTATCCCTAACACCTAACCCTAACATCCCTCACCCTACCACATAACCCTAACATCCCTTTCACTTATCCCTAACACCCCTCACCCTAACCCTAACACCCCTCACACTTATCCCTAACACCCCTTACCCTAACCCTAACACCCCTCACACTTATCCCTAACATCTAACCCTAACATCCCTCACCTTAACACCTAACCCTAACACCCCTTACACTTATCCCTAACACCCCTCACCCTAACACCTAACCCTAACACCCCTCACACTTATTCCTAGCACCCCTCACCCTAACCCTAACACCCCTCACACTTATCCCTAACACCCCTCACCCTAACCCTAACACCCCTCACACTTATCCCTAACACCCCTCACCCTAAAACCCCTCACACTTATCCCTAACACCTAACCCTAACATCCCTCGCCCTAACAACTAACCTGAACACCCCTTAGAAGTATCCCTGACATCCCTCACCCTAACACCTAACAATAACACCCCTCACACTTATCCCTTACACCCCTCACCCTAACACCCCTCACACTTATCCCTAACACCCCTCACCCTAAGCCTAACACAGCTCACACTTATCCCTAACATCTAACCCTAACATCCCTCACCTTAACACCTAACCCTAACACCCCTTACACTTATCCATAACACCCCTCACCCTAAGACCTAACAATAACACCCCTCACACTTATCCCTAACACCCCTCACCCTAACACCCCTCACACTTATCCCTAACACCCCTCACCCTAAGCCTAACACAGCTCACACTTATCCCTAACATCTAACCCTAACATCCCTCACCTTAACACCTAACCCTAACACCCCTTACACTTATCCATAACACCCCTCACCCTAACACCTAACAATAACATCCCTCACACTTATTCCTAACACCCCTCACCCTAACCCTAACACCCCTCACACTTATCCCTAACACCCCTTACCCTAACCCTAACACACCTCAAACTTATCCCTAACACCTAACCCTAACATCCCTCACCCTAACACCTAACCCTAACACCCCTTACACTTATCCCTAACACCCCTCACCCTAACACCTAACAATAACACCCCTCACACTTATCACTAACACCACTCACTCTAACCCTAACACCACTCACACTTATCCCTAACACCTAACCCTAACATCCCTCACCCTAACACCTAACCCTAACACCCTCACACTTATCCCTAACACCCCTCACCCTAACCCTAACACCCCTCACACTTATCCCTAACACCCCTCACCCTAACCCTAACACCCCTCACACTTATCCCTAACACCTAACCCTAACATCCCTCACACTAACACCTAACCCTAACACCCCTTACACTTATAACTAACACCCCTCACCCTAACACCTAACAATAACACCCCTCACAGTTATCCCTAACACCCCTCACTCTAACCCTAACACCCCTCACACTTATCCCTAACACCTAACCCTAACATCCCTCACCCTAACACCCCTTACACTTATCCCTAACACCCCTCACCCTAACACCTAACCCTAACACCCCTCACACTTATCCCTAACACCCCTCACCCTAACTCTAACACCCCTCACACTTATCCCTAACACCCCTCACCCTAACCCTAACACCATTCACACTTATCCCTAACACCCCTCACCCTAACCCTAACACCCCTCACACTTATCCCTAACACCTAACCCTAAGATCCCTCACCCTAACACCTAACCCTAACACCCCTTACATGTATCCCTAACACCCCTCACCCTAACACCTAACAATAACACCCCTCACACTTTTCCCTAACACCCCTCACCCTAACACCCCTCACACTTATCCCTAACACCCCTCACCCTAAGCCTAACACAGCTCACACTTATCCCTAACATCTAACCCTAACATCCCTCACCTTAACACCTAACCCTAACACCCCTTACACTTATCCATAACACCCCTCACCCTAACACCTAACAATAACACCCCTCACACTTATTCCTAACACCCCTCACCCTAACCCTAACACCCCTCACACTTATCCCTAACACCCCTTACCCTAACCCTAACACACCTGAAACTTATCCCTTACACCTAACCCTAACATCCCTCACCCTAACACCTAACCCTAACACCCCTTACACTTATCCCTAACACCCCTCACCCTAACACCTAACAATAACACCCCTCACACTTATCACTAACACCACTCACTCTAACCCTAACACCACTCACACTTATCCCTAACACCTAACCCTAACATCCCTCACCCTCACACTTATCCCTAACACCCCTCACACTTATCCCTAACACCCCTCACCCTAAGCCTAACACAGCTCACACTTATCCCTAACATCTAACCCTAACATCCCTCACCTTAACACCTAACCCTAACACCCCTTACACTTATCCATAACACCCCTCACCCTAACACCTAACAATAACACCCCTCACACTTATCCCTAACACCCCTCACCCTAACACCCCTCACACTTATCCCTAACACCCCTCACCCTAAGCCTAACACAGCTCACACTTATCCCTAACATCTAACCCTAACATCCCTCACCTTAACACCTAACCCTAACACCCCTTACACTTATCCATAACACCCCTCACCCTAACACCTAACAATAACATCCCTCACACTTATTCCTAACACCCCTCACCCTAACCCTAACACCCCTCACACTTATCCCTAACACCCCTTACCCTAACCCTAACACACCTCAAACTTATCCCTAACACCTAACCCTAACATCCCTCACCCTAACACCTAACCCTAACACCCCTTACACTTATCCCTAACACCCCTCACCCTAACACCTAACAATAACACCCCTCACACTTTTCCCTAACACCCCTCACCCTAACACCCCTCACACTTATCCCTAACACCCCTCACCCTAAGCCTAACACAGCTCACACTTATCCCTAACATCTAACCCTAACATCCCTCACCTTAACACCTAACCCTAACACCATTCACACTTATCCCTAACACCCCTCACCCTAACTCTAACACCCCTCACACTTATCCCTAACACCCCTCACCCTAACCCTAACACCATTCACACTTATCCCTAACACCCCTCACCCTAACCCTAACACCCCTCACACTTATCCCTAACACCTAACCCTAAGATCCCTCACCCTAACACCTAACCCTAACACCCCTTACACGTATCCCTAACACCCCTCACCCTAACACCTAACAATAACACCCCTCACACTTTTCCCTAACACCCCTCACCCTAACACCCCTCACACTTATCCCTAACACCCCTCACCCTAAGCCTAACACAGCTCACACTTATCCCTAACATCTAACCCTAACATCCCTCACCTTAACACCTAACCCTAACACCCCTTACACTTATCCATAACACCCCTCACCCTAACACCTAACAATAACACCCCTCACACTTATTCCTAACACCCCTCACCCTAACCCTAACACCCCTCACACTTATCCCTAACACCCCTTACCCTAACCCTAACACACCTGAAACTTATCCCTAACACCTAACCCTAACATCCCTCACCCTAACACCTAACCCTAACACCCCTTACACTTATCCCTAACACCCCTCACCCTAACACCTAACAATAACACCCCTCACACTTATCACTAACACCACTCACTCTAACCCTAACACCACTCACACTTATCCCTAACACCTAACCCTAACATCCCTCACCCTCACACTTATCCCTAACACCCCTCACACTTATCCCTAACACCCCTCACCCTAACACCCCTCACACTTATCCCTAACACCCCTCACCCTAACCCTAACACCCCTCACACTTATCCCTAACACCTAACCCTAACATCCCTCACACTAACACCTAACCCTAACACCCCTTACACTTATCCCTAACACCCCTCACCCAAACACCTAACAATAACACCCCTCACACTTATCCCTAACACCCCTCACTCTAACCCTAACACCCCTCACACTTATCCCTAACACCTAACCCTAACATCCCTCACCCTAACACCCCTTACACTTATCCCTAACACCCCTCACCCTAACACCTAACCCTAACACCCCTCACACTTATCCCTAACACCCCTCACCCTAACACCTAACAATAACATCCCTCACACTTATCCCTAACACCCCTCACCCTAACCCTAACACCACTCACCCTAACCATAACACCCCTCACACTTATCCCTAACACCTAACCCTAACATCCCTCACCCTACCACCTAACCCTAACACCCCTCACACTTATCCCTAACACCCCTCACCCTAACCCTAACACCCCTCACACTTATCCCTAACACCCCTCACCCTAACACCTAACAATAACATCCCTCACACTTATCCCTATCACCCCTCACCCTAACCCTAACACCACTCACCCTAACCCTAACACCCCTCACACTTATCCCTAACACCTAACCCTAACATCCCTCACCCTACCACCTAACCCTAACACCCCTTACACTTATCCTTAACACCCCTCACCCTAACACCTAAACCTAACACCTCTCACACTTATCCCTAACACCCCTTACCCTAACGCTAACACCCCTCACACTTATCCATAACACCCATCAACCTAACACCTAACCCTAACATTCTCACACATATCCCTATGACCTAACACCCCTTACACTTATTCCTAACAGGCCTCACCCTAACACCCCTTACACTTATCCCTAACACCCCTCACCCTAACACCCCTCACACTTAGCCCTAACACCCCTTACCCTAACACCACTCACTTTTATCCCTGTGTCTCTTCCCCCCCTTATCTTCAAGGGAGGGGGGAGGATTATGAGGGAGGGGGGAAGAGACACAGGGGAGGATGATGATGGAGGGGGGAAAGAGACACAGTGGAGGATGATGATGGAGGGGGGTAAAGAGATACAGGGGAGGATGATGAGAGAGGGGGGAAAGAGATACAGGGGAGGATGATGAGAGAGGGGGGAAAGAGACACAGGGGAGGATGATGATGGAGGGGGGAAGAGACACAGGGGAGGATGATGATGGAGGGGGTAAAGAGATACAGGGGAGGATGATGAGGGAGGTGGGATGATGATGAGGGAGGGGGGATGAGACACAGGGGAGGGTGATGAGGAAGGGGAGAAAGAGACACAGGGGAGGATGATGAGGGAGGGGGGAAAGAGACACAGGGGAGGATGATGATGGAGGGGGAAAGAGACACAGGGGAGGATGATGAGGGAGGAGGTAAAGAGATACAGGGGAGGATGATGAGGGAGGTGGGAGGATGATGAGGGAGGGGGGATGAGACACAGGGGAGGATGATGAGGGAGGGGGGAAGAGACACAGGGGAAGATGATGAGGAAGGGGGAAAAGAGACACAGGGGAGGATGATGAGGGAGGGGGGAAAGAGACACAGGGGAGGATGATGATGGAGGGAGGAAGAGACACAGGGGAGGATGATGAGGGGAGTAAAGAGATACAGGGGAGGATGATGTGGGAGGTGGGAGGAAGATGAGGAAGGGGCGATAAGACACAGAGGAGGGTGATGAGGAAGAGGGGGGAAGAGACACAGGGGAAGATGATGAGGGAGGGGGAAAAGAGACACAGGGGAGGATGATGATGGAGGGGGAAAGAGATACAGGGGAGGATGATGATGGAGGGGGGAAGAGACACAGGGGAGAATGATGAGAGAGGGGGTAAAGAGATACAGGCGAAGATGATGAAGGAGGTGGGAGGATGATGAGGGAGGGGGGATGAGACACAGGGGAGGGTGATGAGGAAGGGAAGAAAGAGACACAGGGGAGGATGATGAGGGAGGGGGTAAAGAGATACAGGTGAGAATGATGATGGAGGGGGATGTTAGGTTATTTATGCCCTTTATGGATTAAAACCAGACTCTGCATCAACTATGTAATTTTCCGTGGGAGTTTTGACATGGATCCCCCTCCGGCATGCCACAGTCCAGGTGTTAGTCCCCTTAAAACAACTTTTCCATCACTATTTTGACCAGAAAGAGTCCCTGTGGGTTTTAAAATCTGCCTGCCCATTGAAGTCTATGGCGGATCGCCGGGTTTGCTGGTTCGCAAACATTTGTGGCGGTTCGCGTTCGCGGTACGCGAACCGAAAATTTTATGTTTGCGACATCACTACCCTTGAGGTTAGAAGTAAAAAGATTCCACCTTAAAGAAAGAAAAGGGTTCTTTAAAGTAAGGGTGGTTAATCTGTGGAATTCTCTACTAGAGGAGGTGGTGACAGCAGATTTGACCGATAACTTTAAAAGGGGACTGGATTTATTTCTAAGTAAAAAGGGAATTTAGAGTTATCCTGGATAACTAGAGAGAGAGTATTGATCCAGGGAGAAATCAATCACCTCTATCTGTGGTCAGGAAGGATTTTTTTTTCCGCTTTGAGACGATTGGCTAAGTTTCACTTGGGTTTTTTCTGTTTGCCTTCTTCTGGATTAATCACATATATAGTTGTGAGCGTACGAGTTGTTGCTAACGCTGCGGGCTCGCGAAGCGAGCCAAGGCCCTCGCGAAGCGAGGGCACTGGGCCAGGGTCTCAGTTGCAGGCATGGAGCGCCGAAGGCGCTCCTTGCCAGCAACTGAGGACCATCGCAAAGCGAGGGCCTCGGTTGCGGCGCTCCTTGCCAGCAACTGAGGACCCTCGCAAAGCGAGGGCCTCAGTTGCGGCGCTCCATGCCAGCAACTGCGACCCTCGCAAAATTCACGCCGCAAACCAAACTCCACGACAAACACATTACGACACTCGCAAACAACATACGACACACGATAACACCACGACACACACATTACGACACTCGCAAACAACATACGACACACGTTCACACACATTACGGCCTCGCAACACTCGGACGCTACTCGCGAACATTACAAAATTAAAAACACAATACATACACACAGCACATACATACAAAACTTACCTACAGCAAGAGGTAGCATCCAGGACCTAAAAAATGCAACTTACACCTTTATTTCACTCCAAATAAAAGAGTTTATACACGAAAATATTTGCTAAGCGAGAGAAACAATGGCCGCCGAACAAAACGAAAACGAGGCTACACACGCAAACACCATACGAGACACGTTACGACACATTACGACCTCGTAAACATCGGACGCAACACGCCGACATACAAACATTTAAAACACAATAAATACACACAACACACACATAAAAACCTTACCTACAGCAAGAGGAACCATCCAGTACCTACAAAAAACAAGTTACACCTTCATTTAAATACAAATAAAACACTTTTCACACTAAGAAAATCGCTAAGCGAGAAAAAAAATGGCCGACGGCCAAAACGAAAATGAGGCTACAGCACTCTCCACACGTAAAACACCACAACACACTCGCAAAACACCACACGGAAATCGAAAACCACTACGAGGCACCAACGGAAAATCCGCTAAGACGGACAACACAGAGAAACCGCCATTTTACGCAAATGCGGAACTACACCACTACGCTAACGGTTTAGCCTCGCGCACGCACAGTATTAAACTGCACACATTCACCACGCTTATAGAGCAGCTCCACAACACTAATGCTGCACCAACATCAAACAAGGTTCACAGCTCTTCAACACAATGCTTCAAAATAGGTAAAGTATATTCATTTATTAATTGATTACATGTTTACTATTACACACAAAACAACATTAGCTCACTTACAATAACATTGTCGTCATTTTTTGACGGGCAAGTCGCTAGTTAATAATAAAATAAAAAGTTGGTTAATAACTAATTAACAATTAATTAACAACTAATTAATTAATAACTTATCCGCATATTGCAGATCGGAGGAGATCTTAAAAGGTTGAACTTGATGGGCTGAAAGTCTTTTTTCAACCTTAATTACTATGTGACTATGTAACTATGTAACAATGTAACAGAGAAAAAAAACTGCTATCTATCTGAAGACAATCACCAAATCTTGGGTTCACTAGGCTATCTGTTATTACTCATGCAACTGACAGTAGGCAGGATACACATTGTATGTAAACAGAGGATTAAAACCTTAGATTTTTTTATCTATTCTTAGTGGAATTAAAAAATAGATAATTTTGTGCTCTTTCACACCATGAAGAGCACTTACAGTGAGGAGGATGGCCCTTTATGGTCAGTTTTAATGCAGAGAGGGAAGCCCAGTTTGGGGTGAGTTGCAGCAGTCAATGCACTCAATGATCAGTGAATACATTTGAATTTTGGTTATTTCTTGAGTGAAAAAAGGACAGATTTTTGTGATGTTTCACAGATACAATTCAGAGTTTGGTAACTGAGTGGATGTGGGGATAGAAAGAGAATGCTGCAACAAGGCAGCAGACTTGTTTGATGGAGTTGTTATTGACTGTAAAGGTGATGTCTGGAACTGGAAAGCTGGTAGAGCGTGGCATTATTTACGGGTCAATCACTGACATGTTTATTTTTTGGTTGCAGGGTGGCATCAAGGAGGAGATATTATATTGACTGGTGATGACATGAGTTAGTAAGGAGGGAGATAGGTCAGGAGAGGATATATAAATGTGGGTATCTTCAGCATAGAAATGATACTGGGGAACCAAAAGAGATTATTAATTTGCTAAAATAGGCAGCGTACACTGAGAAAAGTATCAGATATGTATAATTTTCTGATGATAAAGGCAAGCAAATAATATACTTGTGTGTATAGTTGCATTTCTAAACAGGTGAGGCAACCTATTTCTCACTCACCATCTCTAGACATACAATGTCTTCCACTGCAATCTAAATCTTTGGGCTTGTTTTGATCATGGAACTGTACATACACGTGGCTAGTAACTCTCTTACTATGATATGAGATAGCAACTAGCTCCACATAAGATTGGAACTGTTGTGTCTGTGGGAAAATGTGTAACTTGTGCATATCAACTTGTGCTATGCTAAAAGCTGTGTTGTAATGGCAGATATGTGCTATAAAGCAGTCATATTTTTGGATTAAAGAATGAGAACACATTGGGGTCTCATTTTTATATTGCTGCCCAAAGCTTTAAAATGCAGTGGTAAAATAGTATATCTTGAGGTTTTCAGTTGCAGGTTTTCTGACATGCAAATGTACACACAAATGAACCATTTGCTTGCTGTAGAACTCCATCAATCTTTTCCCTGCCATAAACTTAATTAACTTGTGGCTAGTGATAAAAAAAATATTGAGCATAGAAGCTAGATTCCAAGTCCTTGAATTTATGGTTAAAAGTCACAACTCTTGTTATTCTATAAAGATGTTAATATTGAAATAGTGTGAATGAACAGATAATAAGAGTTAAACAAAAGTCATATTTAATATTTTGATATATTTAAGAATGTAAGTTGCATTAAAAGTTGTTAATACCATATAGTGGCCATTGTTTCTTATCTAGCTAACAGTATAGGACTATAAATGTTTGTGTGCTATGCTTAAAATGCACAACATTTTCCTTTTATTGCTGACTTATTTATCTTTTTTCTCCATATTCATTTAAAGTGACTAATATTTAGAAATATACATTCATAAAAAAAACTTCTTAAAATTAATCTTTATTCATTTTACACTAACTCATCACTACTAATGTTCAAGCAAAAGATTCAAGAAAATGGTAAAAGGCTGATATTAGACGGGATACCTCTGCTTCTAAAATTGCTATACCTCTGAGAAAGATAGTCTCATGGTCAGTGCAGGAATCTACCTTTTTGGAGCCCCCTGTAGTTGAGGAGCCCCTGTGAGTGAGTATGCAAGGCATGCACACACCCATTTTACTCTATTCATCCTTACATATTGAGGCCATTACATTTACCTGTCGAATATAACATTTGCTGCTTATATCATTCTATACACATACAAACTTATTTTATTTAAAAATAAAACTTGATTTCCACACTCCAAGAGCTGCTTACATAGGCAAGGTGTACCAATAGAAACACTGCATTTGGGTACATATTTTAACCCTTTACTTATGATCAAGCCAGCAGCAGCTCAATTCTGAGATCTTACAGAGCAGTGTCTGGCTCCTCCTGCTTCATTCCTTTGAATTTTATGCTAATTTTAGCAGATATATCCAGGGGTGTTAACTCACAAAAGCAACTGCTTACCAACTGAAGAGATTTAGCAGTTATACAATATACAGTTTAAAAACATGCTGCAGATGCAGTTGTTTGCTCCTCTTTTCTTCTGTTAAACAGTATGAACTGCGAAGAAGCCTTGGTTTTAAGTACATGGCTAGGTTTACAAACGAGGTAAACAAAGCAACTGGAGGGGCTCATGAATTGAATAACAATGTATCTAAATTTTGGTTTGTTTATGTACCTGCCTTCTCTAGCCAGGGGTCATAAGCATGTTCTTTGGGGTGAGGGGTGAGTGTGAACTAGAATTCACCTTCTCATATATGGTTGGTTGGTATGGTTGGTACAGAGTCTTTATCCCTTAAAGGACCACAAAAGTCACCACATGTGCTTTGCACCATCAGTTAGAGGGTGTAAAATAATGTGGAAAATGTGTTTACATTTTTAAAATTAATCACAAATTGACTTAGACACTGTAATTTTAATTTAGCCCTTGAAGCCGTCCAACAAGAATCTGCATAAATTATGAGTTTAAAGACTGTGACTGCAAAACATTGTATTAGTGATTTACATACATTTTATATACAATGTATGGTGGTACAGTGGTAAAAGCCTTATGTGAAAGATTTTTTTTCATTGCCAAGTCATGGGTTCGAATGATGACTGAGCCTACTTTCCCTAATTACCAAAATTTCAAAACAAACAACGTATGCAGCTTCCAGAAAATAAAAAAATGCTTACCCATTGTTTTTATAGAGCTTGATAAAATTAATCTTAAATACTAATTTAGATCCAATTACATATCCCATTTTTTTCCCCAAAGGGGAAGCCGGATGGCAACCCAAATTAACACTCGACAGTTACCCAAATTCGAAAGTATGTGAAATAAAATTTCCATGCTTGAATTTAAAGTGGCTCAAACTGCCATTCGAGATGGATTTAATCCCATTTTATGTAGTGGAAAACTGACACAAGAATGGATGATTGATTCATATTTGCAAGTTGAGGCAAATTATTTTAATTTCATAAAATATCAACAAGATAAACTACGTGTAGAACAGTATTGTGGACTGATGAATTATGTCACTGAGGTAGCTACAGAGAGCTGCCAGCTGGCAAAGCCATCATTTTACCTTCTTCTTTCCAAGGATCTCCTCGCAATATGCAAGAAAGATACAATGATGCTAAATAAATTTGGAAAACCAGATTTATTTATTACATTTACATGTAATCCACAATGGCCAGAGAATGTACCGATTCTGCTAATTGGATAAACTGTTTCAGATAGACCAGATTTAGTGTCAAGAATCTTCAAAATCGAATTAACTGAATGAATACATGACATAACCATAACTCAGTTATTTGGCAAATGTCTGGCTTATGTTTATACCATAGAATTAATAAAAAAGAGGCATTCCACATGCACATATGCTTATAATTAGTGATGTCGCGAACATCAAATTTTCGGTTCGCGAACAGCGGACGCAAACTTCCATCAACTGTTCGCGAACGGGCGAACCAGGCGAAGCGCCATAGACTTCAACGGGTAGGCGAATTTCAAAACCCACAGGGACTCTTTCTGGGTACAATAGTGATGGGGAAGTTGTTTCAAGGGGACTAACACCTGGACTGTGGCATGCCGGAGGGGGAACCATGGCAAAACTCCCACGGAAAATTACATAGTTGATGCATAGTGATGATGAGTCTGGTTTTAAGCCATAAAGGGCATAAATCACCTAACATTCCTAAATTGTTTGGAATAACATGCTTTAAAACATCAGGTATGATGTTGTATCGATCAGGTAGTGTAAGGGTTACACCCGCTTCACAGTAACAGACAAATCTCCCCGTTTAATGCACCACAAACAACCGCAAACAGTCCCTTTGCACAACCGCAAACTCCCCATTTGCACAAGGTTGGATACCAAGCTAGCCATGTCCCGTTCCTTGTCCTCACTGATGTCATTGAAGGTCTCTTCCTCCACCCAGCCACCAAGGGTCCCCGAAAGTTGACAACAAGCCCCCTGGGACGCCTGCTGTGTTTGGTCTTCCACCTCCACAAAGCAACCTTCCTCCTCTGACTCCTCTTCTTCAGACTCCTCTCTCTGCGTTGCCTCTGTCTGCGTTATTATAAGGTGTGTACTGTTAAGTAGCACTATTCCTATCGGTTTAATCCCTGTTACGTCCACTATTAGGGGACGTGTATATGGCATTAATTTATGGAACAGGGAGATGGAAAAAGATGCTTGGTCGGACCTCCTACTTCGAATTTGGGGCACTGCACGTGCAATGTAATGTGCCACCAGATAGGAGTGGTGTATTAAGTTGTACTATTTATTCCTATCAGTTTGATACCTGTTACGTCACCTATCAGGGGACGTGTATATGACATGGATTTTTGGAACAGGGAGATGGGAAAAGATGCTTGGTCGGTCCTCCTACTTCAAATTTGGGGCACTGCGCGTGCAATCTAAGGTGCCACCAGATAGGAGTGGTGTGTTCAGTTGTACTATTTATTCCTATCAGTTTGATACTTGTTACGTCACCTATCAGGGGACGTGTATATGGCATGGATTTTTGGAAGCAGGAGATGGAAAAAGATGCTTAGTCGGTCCTCCCACTTCAAATTTGGGGCACTGCGCGTGCAATCTAAGGTGCCGCCAGATATGAGTGTCACTGTGCACTGGCAAAAGTTGGCAGAGTAGGCGCTGTAGGCCTCACACACATGCCTGTAGGCAGGCAACTGATATTCTATCGATTACAGTCAAAAAAGTGTTGTTTTATGTCACTGTACACTACGGTTGCACCAGATATGACGTATCACTGTGCACTGGCAAAAGTTGGCAGAGTAGATGCAATAGGCTTCACACACACGCCTGTAGGCAGGCAATTGCTATTCAATCTATTACAGTAAAAAAGTGTTGTTTTATTTCACTGAGCACAATATAAGCGGTGAGCCTGACACTGGCAGGCAACTGAAATTAGATTACAGGAAAAAAAATGGTTGTTTTCAATGTATGGTACACCACCAGGTATGAGTAGTGAAAATAAGCACAATGTAAGCTGTTAGGTGTTAGCCTGTCACACACACACGCTGGCAGGCAGGCATAAGCAATTAGATTACACAGAAAAAAATGATAAAATAAAACAAATGATGTTCTAGCCCTAAAAAGGGCTTTTTGGGTTGCTGTCCTTGCAGCAGATATCAGATGAGTCCTTCAGGTCTGTAGTGGAAGCTAAATACACAGCCTGGCTATCTATTTCCCTATTAAATCTCCAGCAGCTACACTATCTGTCCTCTCACAACGAATGCAGCTCCAGAATGATTCTAAAATGTATGCTGTCCTTCAGATGGAAGGCCCTGGAAGGGAGTGTATGTTGCTGATTGGCTGGAATGTGTCTGCTGACTGTGAGGTGCAGGTTCAAAGTTTCCTCAATTATAAAGTATAGGGGCGAACCGAAAAGCGCATGTGTTCGCCGTCCGCTGCGAACGCGAATATGCCAAAATCGCCGCGAATAGTCCGCTGGCGAACTGTCCGTGACATCTCTACTTATAATCATTCAAGAGAAATATAATTTGGATACTGGTGACAAATTAGGTTCAGTGATTATTACTGAACTACCAGATCCAGAAACTTTTTAGAAGAACCAGTATTTGCCCATGGACAACTCTGTGTTGCATTTTAAAGATGCAAGAATCCAGAGGAAATTAATCATTAATTATCTTAAAAACAACCATAGTCCCCAGACTGATCCATAAGGATCAGGTGGGGTTTGTCCCGCACAGACAGGCAGGGGATAATGTCAGGAGATTATTACATTTAATACATATATCTCAGCAACATAGAACTCCCATGTGTCTTCTAGCATTGGACCTGGAGAAGGCCTTCGACTCAATAGAGTGGAAGTACCTCTGGGCAGTCCTCAGGAAATTTGGATTTCCAGAACATCTTATTAACCTCCTGAAAATATACTATGACAAACCCCAAGCCAGCCTCAAATTAGCAGGAGATAACCCCTCCATAATTAAGATTGAAAAGGGAACGAGACAAGGATGCGCCCTCTCCCCCCTGCTCTTCGCGCTAGCAATAGAACCTCTAGCCCAAATGATTAGATCCAATGCGAAGATAGAGGGGGTTATAGTGGGCATGCACCACATGAAAAGCTGTTTTTTTGCAGATGATTTGCTCTGCTCCCTAACGAACCCGACTACATCTGTCCCAGCCCTGATATCCCTCCTAGAACAATTTGGCAGAATATCCGGTCTTAGGATTAACTCGGACAAAACTGAGGCATTAGGCTGCTCCCTCCCAACCCACACTCAGAACTTTTTAAAACAAAATTTCAACTTTACATGGCCAAAGTCAGCAATCAAATACCTGGGAGTTTATATCACCAACTCTATAGACTCAATGTACAAAGCCAACTATCCTCCCATATTCAGGGAATTGCACACTGAGCTTTCAACATGGACTAAAGGTGGCCTTTCTTGGCTGGGTCGCATTAATGCGATCAAGATGAATCTATTGCCCCGGCTTCTGTACCTCTTTAGAACCATCCCAATTCCAATCCCCGCAAAAAAATTGAAAATTTGTCAAAAACAGATTTTTAACTTTATCTGGGAGCACAAACACCATAGAATCTCAAAAATAGAAATGCACAAAGGCAAACGTATGGGGGATTAGCATGCCCAAATCTTCACATCTATTTTAAGGCCACCCAGCTAGCATTCATACCTTTAGCTCATTCAACACAGCATCAACCATTATGGATGTTTATCGAAAACAGGGCAATGACACCTTATACATGGGCCAATATCCTCTGGCTGCCTGAGGTCCCAGATAACCTGAGGGAAATAGACAACCCCTTCATAAAACTTTCCCTAGAAACGTGGCGTTGGGCAGCTAAAACACGACACCTCTCAGCAACACCCTCCACATTGACTGCATTGGCCCCCCATCCAAGATTCGCCCCAACGCTTACCCAAGAATCACTTTTTTGGTGGCAAACAAGGGGATTTTTATGCCTGGGTTCATGGTTACAAGATAATAAAATTAAACATCCAGAAAAAATAATAAATTCTCTGGACATACCACCCAAAGAATACTTTAACTTCAAAAAAATACTATTTCATGTGCACTCAATAAAACGGGAATTTGGACCCCCCAAAACAAACTGGTTGATTAAACTCTGCAAGTTGCTCCCTCTTTGTAAAGGTATGATTAGTCTACTATACCAGGAACTCCTTCACAACAAACAGACCAGGAAACCGGCATATGTTTCAGCATGGGAACAAGACCTGGGGCACGAAAGAGATGAGGGCGCGTGGACCTCCACATGAACCAATTTATCTAAAGGCGCACTTAACTTCAGTTTGCTGGAAACCTCACTTTAGGTTCTCCATAGAACATACATAACTCCAGACAGGCAACATAAATGGAACACCAAAGTAAGCCCCAGGTGTTTTAGAGGCTGCCAGGAATCAGGCTCCTTTATTCACATTTGGTGGACGTGCCCTGTGGCAAAAGCCATGTGGGAGGAGGTCTTTGACCTGGCATCCACGATAACCCATACCCACATTGACAGAGACCTAGAGATCGCACTTTTAGGGACCAGATGCCCCCTCCTCTCCAGGCCCCAAAATGTACTACTACAATTCATGATGCTGGCGGCCAAAAGCCACTTAGCAAAACAATGGAAAAGCAACACCCTCAGTCTTCAAGCCATAATTAACAAACTTAACTTTATAGCCACCAACGAACGATTATCACATTTATTAGCTGACGCAATGCCCAAATTTCTTGATACATGGAGCCCTTGGCTACACTCCCACCTTAGCTTAAGGGGACTAATGACAACTGACGCTGTGACTGAGGCTTTCCCGGATGGTAGGAGGACCGTGGCGTCTAGAACTTAGCGAGCCCATCATGCGGGGCAAGATCAGGTAAGGTAGCAGCGTGGATCGAATGCAGGATACCAGGTATAATTAATACCCCCCCTTATTCCCCCCCTCATATCTTCCCTATACCCAATTAAGTAATCCAGACCCCACCTTATTACCCCCCCTCCCCCCCTCCACCACCTAAAACAAGAGTAATATCCCGACCCTCTAAAGGGAAGGGAATTCATGATACTTAATTTACAACAATAAATGACTAAGGAAGATGTACCCAAATCCACAATAAATCTAAAAAAATCCATATTAGGCAGATGAAAGAGTACTCCACAAAAACAACGCACAGCACTGTGGAAATAAGACTTAACGTTACTAAACAAATAATGTAAACCACATTGCATTTTGTTATGTACTGTTTGATGCATGCTATATATGCCTAATAAAAACTTGATTGAGAAAAAAAAAACAACCATAGTCAGGGTGATTTATTAGATGATGGCCGAATTTTTACAAAAAACATTGTCTACTATGAAGTACTGTAAATTAAATTAGAAAAAATAATAACAATAAAAATAATCTTCAAATAACCCAATTAAAAAAGCAATAGTGCTCTTATATCTACGACAAATTCACAAAAAAATATGTCACTCTTTTTAGAGGACCACTTTTTCGCTAAGGAAACTATAAAATGGCAAAAAACATAGAGAACAGTGGTTATACACCGCGGACGAACTTGGAAGTCTGGCGGTCTCTATGTAGACCACTATTTCACATAGGAAACTCTATGTGCCATTTTCAATAACTACAAGAATACAAAAATCAAGTAAAAGAAAAAAGAATAGAACAATAAAAAAGTGGGTATATCCATTAGACAAAATTACAAGTCTGCTGGGCTCTTTTTAAGGGAACCACTTTGACATACAAAACAAAAAAGAAATGGAATGTCTTGGAAGTGACTTTTGCCCGGATTGGCCCCACACAATACTCACCTTGCATTTTCTTACATTTACTGTTTCAATTTTAATACATTAAGTTCATGTTTGTAATGTTAAAATTCTGTTTTGAAAAGTTGTTTCATTGTATGTAATTAAGGATTCATGTTAGTAGGAGTATGATCATTTGTTGTGAAATTTAAAGGTTTAAATACATGGAGTATTGATCCAGGGAGTAATCCAATCACCAGTTAATGGGGTCAGGAAGGAATTAATTGTTTTGCCCACATTGAAACAGTTGACCAGGTTTCACTGTTTTTTGTTTTTGTTTGCCTGCCTCTGGATTTATTATTTAAGATCACTATATTTTTAACTATTTTAATTTGAAATGTTATTACATTACGTTAATGTTTGCATTGTTAACATTGTATTTTACAAGGATTGAAAAGTTGTTTTATTGGATCTTATTAAGGGTTTATGTCAGAAGCAGCATAACCATTTATTAAAAATGTAAATGTATAATTAAATAGACAGGATTCATCCAGGGAAAAATACGATAGCCAGTTACTGGGGTCAAGAAGGAATTCATTTTTCTCCCCCTTTGATACAATTGGCTATGTTTTAATGGGGGTTTACCAGTAATTCAACTACAAGTTACATGTTAAGAAGCATTCTGTAATGGTTTAAAATACTCATTCATACAAACTTGGCCTATTGTTATGTTACTCATGCATAGATGAAAATGTTCGTATTATTAAAAATAATTAATTGACCACGGTTTCCAATATAAGTTGCATGTTACAAAGCTTTATGTAATGGTTCACAATATGTATTCATACACATTTCATGCATTGTTATATTATTACTGCATACATGACAATCAAAAAGGTTAATATGGTTTAACAGTTGTTGAAATACAAGTTGAATGTTAATAAAATAAAAAAAATGTATTATACATTTCTGTACTTCTTTGATAGATAACAAAAAGATTACGAGTGTCAGAGACTCACATTGTGTGGCAAGCAGCATGCCTAGCTATAACATTTTATTGACCATCATTTTTTGATGGTCAAGTCGCTAGTATATATATATATATATATATATATATATATATAAGTGTGTGTGTACAGAAATTTTCACATACCATATATACTCGAGTATAAGCCGACCCGAGTATAAGCCGAGGCACCCATTTTACCACAAAATACTGGGTAAAATGAGTGACTTGAGTGTAAGCCGAGGGTGGGATATGTGCTGCCCCCTGTGTCCCTCTTCTGCCCTCTGTGTCCCCCTTTCTCTCCGTGTCTCTTCTCCCCTCTCCCTTCCCTGTGTCTCTTCTCCCCTCTCCCTTCCCTGTGTCTCTTCAAACCTCTCCCTTCCCTGTGTCTCTTCCCCCCTCCCTTATGACCCTCCTCAACCCCACTCCTCAACCTCCCTCCTCATCCTCAACCTCCCTCCTCATCCTCAACCCTAACACTCATGGTGCTCTATACAGAACCCCATGAGCCCCTAATTAACACTTTCAGTCATCGGACTCTATACAGAGCTCCATCAGCCCCTAGTTAACCCCATCACTCATGGTGCTCTATACAGAGCCCCATTTGCCCCTTATTAACCCTCTCACTCATGGGTCTCTATACATAGCCCTATGAGCCCCTAATTAACCCCTATCTCTCATGGGGGTCTATACAGATACCCATAAGCCTCTATTTAACCCTATCCCTTATGGGGGTCTATACAGACCCATATATGCCTCTATTTAACCCCATCACATATGAAGGCCTATACAGACCCCCATAATCCTCTATTTAACTCCATCATTTATGGGGCTCTGTACAGACCCTCATAAGCCTCTATTTAACCCCATCACTTGTGGGGCTCTATATAGAGCCCCATGAGCCCCTAATAAACCCTATCACTCATGGGGCTCAATACAGAGACCATTGAGCCACTAATTAACCCCGTCAGTCCCATAAGGGTCTATATAGACCCCTATAGAACCCTCATGACACAAGACTAAGCACTACACTATTACCCCCTCTACACTTTCAACCCCCTCTATACTATTAAGCCCCCCTCTAATTAATTAACCCTATCAAACCCTCACCATACCTAACCCTATCACTTAGCACATGACCCTATCTAGGCCTATTAAACCCTCTCTGGACCCAACAACCCTCTTGAGTCCTATTTACCCTCTCTGGACCCATCAACCCTAGCAGGGCCTATTTAACCCTAACTGGGTCTATCTAACCCTAACCAGGCCTATGTAACCCTAACTGAACTCAATAACTCTATCTAGGCCTTTTTAACCCTATCTGGACCCAATAACCTTAACTGGGCATATTTAACCCCCAAATGTACCCAGTAAACCCCATCCTACCCTACCTTTTTAACCCTTACACTACCTATCCAGCTCCTACCCTAAACTATCAACACCCCCTGTACCCTGTTAAACCCAACACTTCTTACCTACCACCCTAATAAAATACCTATTATTCCACTAATTACACAAAATAAAAAAAGGACATTACTGAACATAAAAATGAAATTATTGATAATAAAAAAGAACATTACCAATTTAAAAAAAACTAAGTCACATAAAAATAAAAAATAACTGCTTTACTGAAAATAAAAAACCTAAGTTACATAAAAAAATAAAAACCTACTTTACTGAAAATAAAAAACCTATGTTACATAAAAATAAAAAAAGCTTTTTCACTAAAAATAAAAAACCTAAGTTACCAAAAATAAAAAAAACATATGTAACAGAAAATAAAATAGACAATACATACAATAAAACCCCTAACTTCATTCAATTAACCCATAAATACATTCAATTAAAACCCTAACCAAATACATTAACCCCCTAATGATACATTAACCCCCTAACTATACATTAACCCCCTAACTAAATACATTAAACCCCTAACTATACATTAACCCCTAACTAAATGCATTAAACCCCTAACTAAACATTAACCGTTTAGCTGCATATATTATATACCTAATTATACATTAACACCCTTACTAAATACGTTAACCCTCTAAGTAAATACATTAGTCTCCTAACAATACATTAAACCCCTAACTAAATACATTAACCCCCTAATAAAACATTAACCCACTAGCTATACATTAACCACCTAACTAAATACATTAACACCCTAACTATACATTAACCCCCTAACTACATACATGAAAAAAACTAAATCTAACCTAACATAGGATAAAAAAAAACACTTATCCTGCCCAAATGCCCCTTCAGTGATGACGGTTTTCCTGCCACAGGCCACACCACTAGGAAAAAAGAAACATAAAGTCAGTACAAAATTAAACACAACATTCTAAACATTCCAAATATTAAACTTACCTTTCTGCAATGCCCCAGTCCTTCTGGTAGTCTTCTTCGGCTGGGCCCCTGGAAAAAAAATCTGCCTCTCTAAAAAAATTAAATCCTGTCCCAAATGAGGCTTGTAGCGCTTGTTCCGGTAAAAAATTAAAAGGGTGCCTTATGATTGGCTGAAAATGATGTCAATCAAATTTCAGCTAATCAGAAGGTGCCAAGGTGTGAGCCAATCAGAATGGTATACACTCCTGTATCCAATTCTGATTGGCTGATGGACCTGTCAATATTTTGTAAACCAATCAGAAGGCACTATTGCCTTCAGCCTATCAGAATGGGATACACCCCACGGGGTATATCCCATTGTGATTGGTTAGAGGCATCTGCACCTTCTGATTGGCTGTTAAAACTGTTAATCAGATTGCACCCAATCAGAAGGTGCAGGTGCCTTCAGCCAATCACAATAAGATATACCCCATGATGTTTATCCCATTCTGATTTTCTGAAGGCAATAGTGCCTTCTGATTGGTTTACAAAAGATTGACAGGTCCGCCAGCCAATCAGAATAATAAATAGGGGTGTGTCCCATTCTGATTGGATCACACCTTGGCGCTTTTAGATTGGCTGACATTTGATTGACAGCATTATCAGCTAATCAGAAGGCATTGTTTTCAATGGAACAAGCGCTACAAGCCTCATTTGCAGCAGGGAGCTGCTCCAGGGAGATTTTTTTCAAGGGGCCCAGCAGGAGAAGACTATAGGAATGATGGGTGGCATCACAGAATGGTACATTTAATATTTAGAATGTTTCAAATTTTATGTTGTGTTTAATTTTTTACTGAATTTATGTTTCTTTTTTCCTAGGGGTGCGACCTGCAGTAGGAAAAACGTTGTCACTGAAGGGGCATTTTTGTATGTAGTTATGGGTTTAATGTATAGTTAGGGGGTTAATGTATTCAGTTAGGGGGTTAATGTATATTTAGGGGGTTAATGTATAGTTAGGGGTTAATGTATTTAGTTAGGGGGTTAATGTATAGTTAGGGGGTTAATGTATTTAGTTAGGTGGTTAATGTATAGTTAGGGAGCTAATGTATTTAGTAAGGGGGTTAATATATAGTTAGGGCGTTAATGTATTTAGTTAGGGTTTAATCAAATGTATTTAGGGGTTAATTGAATGTAGTTAGGGGGATAATTAAATGTAGTTAGGGGATTTATTTCATATATTGTATGTATTGCATGCTTTATTTTCTGTTATGTATACTTTTTATTTTTGGTAACTTAAGTTTTTTTATTTTCAGTAAATTCTTTTTTATTTTTTATCTAACTTAGGTTTTTTAATATTGGTAATGTTCTTATTTTATTTTCATTAATGTTGTTTTTTATTTTCAGTAATGTCCATTTTTTATTTTGTGTAATTCCAGTTTTTTTTTATTTCATGTAATTAGTTTTTTTTTTGTGTGTATGTAATTAGTGGGTAATAGGGATTTTATTAGGGTGGTAGGTAGGTAGTGTAGGATTTAACAGGGTAGAGGGGAGGTTAATAGTGTAGGTTAGGAGTTGGATAGGTAGTGTAAGGTTTAATAGGGTAGGGTAGGATGGGGTTTATTGGCTACATTTGGGGTTAAATAGTACCAGTTAAGGTTATTGGGTCCAGATAGTGTTACAAAGGTCTAGAAAGGTCTTTTGGGTACAGTTAAAGTTAAATAGGCCCAGTTAGAGAGGGTTAAATTGGACTAGATAGGATTATTGGGTACAGAGAGGGTTAAATAGGCCTAGATAGGGTTACATGCTTAGTGATAGGGTTAATTAGGTATAGTGATGGTTGAATAGGGTTAATTACTTAGATGTGGTTAATTAGTTAGAGGGGGGTTTATTACTTAGAGAGGGGTTAATTAGTTAGAGGGGGCTTAATAGTCTAGTGGGGGCTTAATAGTCTAGAGGAGAGGTTGATAGTGTAGAAGGGGCTGATAGTGTAGAGTTTATACTTTGTGTCATGAGGGTCCTGGTGGACCCTCATGGCATTTATAGTGGTTAATAGTGTTTAATAGTGTCCTATAGGGGTCTATTAATAGGGGTTAATAGTGTCCTATAGGGGTCTATATAGAGTGGGACTGACTGGGTCAATTAGGTGCTCATGGGGCTCTGTATTGAGCCCCATGAGTGATAGGGTTTATTAGTGGCTCTGTATAGAACCCCATAAGTGATGGGTTAAATAGAGGATTATTGGGGGTCTGTATAGACCGCCATAAGTGATGTAGTTAAAAAGAGGCTTATTGGGATCTGTATTTACCCTCATAAGTGATGGGGTTAAATAGAGGCTTATGGGGGCCTGTATAGAGCTCCATGACTGATAGGGTTAATAAGGGGCTTGTGGGGCTCTGTACAGAGCCCCATGAGTGATAGGGTTAATTAGGGGCGCATGGTGCTCTGTATTCAGCCCCATGAGTGATAGGGCTAATTAATCTTGTAGCGTGGGTGCTTTAACAAAAGTTAAGGACTTTTCAAGACCCGCAGTGGGAAATTAGAATTTGTAAATGCAGCGGGGATCTCGATCCGGCCCCCCGATGCAAGGGTTAATGTTGGGACACTGATGAGGTACCCCCCAGCATTGGGGGTTTTAATGTTAGTTACTGTGGTGATCCTTACAGTACCCCAGCAGCATGGGGTAAATCAATTGGGACCCCTGCATCTTTTGGGCCACTGCAGGGATCCGGATCAGGACCCCTGCACCAGTATTTCATGTAGGGAGCCTGCAGGAGCACTCAAAGGATTTCCTGCCGTCATGATGACGGTCACCGCTCCTATTGGCTGATAGTAAGCAGCTTTGCTTACATCAGAAACATGGGTTTCCAATTTTGGATTTCAGGCAGCGTTGGCAATTTGAATAGCCTCGGAAACGGAGGTGAAACGCAGTTAGCAGCTCACTCATTAACATGCTGAGCTGCAAATTGGCAATTGAATGAGGCTATATATTACCACCCAGTCAAAGACACTTGGGTTTGTGCACACAGCATTATATTAGAACAAATATTAAATAAGGAAAGATATGCGTACTATGCACTCTGAGTCATATGTCTAAAATAGGACTGAAAGGAAACATTAGTATAATAATAATTTCCCTGATTAAACTGAAAATATAATCTAATTGTTGTGCTTGGAGGGCACCAATTAATATCCACATCGATAATGTCTGCATAAGTATGGCTCTTGGTAGGAATGGTAGGAACTACTGAATCCCACTAATTTCTTGTCATAAACATTCCTAATAGTTTTGCTTGTTGTCCAGTACCAGCTTCCCTGGCATTGGCTTTCCTTACATTGCTCCCCAGATACAATCTTAGAGCTGATCCTGATAAGTCAGCGTTACTGCAAAGGCTCCATAAGAGGTGTGTGGCTAGGAAAATGCTGACAATTTTATTGAAGGCTCCACCTACCTCTGTGGTAAGTAATTGATCACTCATTGGCTGGACTTATATAATTGAGAATGATAAAAAAAAGTTGTGAGATTGATTTACAAAAATAGCATAAGCACTGAGATGTGGATATAGTAGGACATCAATGATACTATGTTTCCTTATCATAAGAATATAAGCAGCAGCAGCAATGCTACATTAGCATTGTGTTTAATAAGTAATAGTTTTAGCTAGAAAATGTAATAATTTAAAAACACAGTTAAACTCCTTAGTGGCCACTGCAGTAGCCCTCACTGCCCTGAGCACTACTGAAAAGAATAACAAATATTTCAATTGAGATAAATGTAGATTTTGTAGCTAAAACTGATCTACAATCCCATAACCCCCTGTATCACCAAAGTGAGCATGCTCCAGGTTAACTGATAATGCTGTTATATTGTTTTTACCTCACTAGCTATGTTTCATCCAAGCTGTGTAAATGTAGATGTGTGTTATAACCTTTGATGCATGGCCATATTTCTCATTAGGCCAATTAGGCAGTCACCTAGGGTTGTTTCCTTTTGAAGGGCGCCTCATTTCACAATTTTTAATGTTCCTTGGCATAAAAAAAAAGTATGAAATACTCCAGTTCACAGACTGAAACTAAAAAGTTACAAGAGGGAGAAAAACTGCTGTGAGAGGTATCACAGGAATAACGAATATATATACTAGTAAATTGCCAGTCAAAAATGATGGGAGGAAAATTGTATGCCTGGCAATGCTGTTTGCCACACAATGAGAGGCTATGGGCCCTGTGAGTACAGTTTTCGGTCCTTCAGCCTCGTTTTCATCGTTTTTTGTTTTTTAGGCATCCGTTATTTTTGTCACTTAGGCGATTTTTGATCGTGAAAAAATGGCAAATATGCCTCAAATTAACATGCAACCTCACTGACAGGCTCTCTGGCTCTCCCACTGTGGTGTATGTGTAAGTTAATTTGAGGTATATTTGTTGTTTTTCTCAGGTCTTTTCAGTTCCGTAGTTTGAACGTTAAAGTTGTTTTTTGCAAGGCACAAAGTACATGTACGGGTTTGGGTCAAAGTCGTACAGGTCGTTATTCCTGCGTGCCTTAACTGGTTGCCTCGCATTGCGAGGCTCGCAGTTTTCGGCAAGTCCCACGGGCCCCTTTGGCAACAAAAGTGAGAACACTCCTAAGTGGAAATGTCCAAATTGGGCCCAAAGTGTCAATATTTTGTGTGGCCACCATGTTTTCAGACCTAAAGCCTATTAAGCATCTGTGGGGCATCCTCAAACCGAAGGTGGGAAGAGGTCTCTGACACCCACCAGCTTCATGGTGTCATCATGGAGGAGTGGAAGAGGACTCCAGTGGCAACCTGAGAATCTCTGGTGAACTCTATGCCCATGAGGGTTAAGGCAGTGCTGGAAAATAATGGTGGCCACAGAAAATATTGACACTTTGGGCCCAATTTGAACATTTCCACTTAGGGGTGTAGTCAATTTTGTTGCCAACGGTTTAGACATTAATGGCTGTGTGTTGAGTTATTTTTTATGTGTTGAGTGTCATTTCTTCAGTGTTGTCACATGAAAAGATATAATAAAATATTTACAAAAATGTGAGGGAGGTACTCACTTTTTTGAGATTCTGTACATACACACATTATATCAATATATTAAATATATAATCAAGTGAACAAATGAAATTTAAATATCTATTTAAATCCCAATCATCAGAACTCACTCACCTTACCCTCTCTCTTGTGCCCCCTTCTACTGTCTAACCTCGGCAGGGTCCCCTGCATTTGCTCGTCTTCTCCCTGCTCCAGCACCCTGCCCCACATACCTCTCGCAGCAAACTCTCCCGCAGATAACCGCTTCTGCCCTCTGAACTCACTTTAGTTTGTTTTCCCGTCCGGTCCTGCCTGCCTCCCTCTGCTCCTAACCGATCACCCCCTCCTCCCCTCCCTACTCTTCCCGGCATCTGCTCTGTCTTGCTCGGCCCTAGCTTCCGTTCTCTTCATCTCACTTGGTTCTCCTGTCTCACCCGCCCCCTCGCATCACTCCTCTCTTAGCCCAGGTCCCACAAGAACCATAAATCCCTCAGATGAAATAAATAAAAATAAAAAAAGGTCCTTTTAAGGAAACTAATTATAAATATGTATATAAATATTTGCATGTGTGTGTGTATATATATATATATATATATGTACGGTATGTATATACAGTATATGTGTGTATGCATGTATATACAGTATATATATATATATATATATATATATATATATATACATATTAGGCTGAGCCCATTTAAATGTAGGAGTACTGTAAGAAATGTACCTTTTTGTTTTCTTGTAGACTACAGCATCTAAACATTACAATTAACCTCTAATGGTCCATGCAGGAGAGGGGATTGACAATAGGCATGTAGCTACAATTTATTCCCTATAAAAATCTGTTTTTTTCCTTACATTTTAACTGGTGGGGAAAGACTCCCCCAATCACTGGACCTGCTTAATACTGATGTAAGAGCCTTTTCCCAGATGCATAAAAAATACTCTGCCCTGGAATCGTGGTGACTGACCTTTAGATCAGCTTTTGCTGCAGGAACACTCGCAGTCCAGCAAGACCCCTGGGAATGCCCACTAGGCCCATGGGTCCCATATAGACCCTTGGGACTCCCTACTAGGACTGTGTTGCCCAAGGAGACCCACATGCCAATGGGGAGCTAGGTGATTCACAGATTTCCCAGAGACTTTCACTAAGCCTGTAAGGAGCCATTGAGGCCCTCAGCCTTGTTAAAAATGTTGGATCCACTACATTAGACTAGTCCTCGCCCGTCTAGGCCATAACCAATTTAACTACTCAGGCCACTCCTTCAGAATTGGAGCAGCCTCATCAGTTTCATGCAACCAAACACCCGTCCATATCATAAAAACCCTAAGACAGTGGAAAATGAACTGATATTCCAGGTATATACCCGACCCCAAATCAGAGCTAAAAGAAGCTTTCAAACAAAGTACTCAATAATGCCTAGCCAATTGTTTAAATGTTTTAATACCATTTAAAATATTAATAGTCATAAAGTATCTAAATTGCAAAAAAGATACACATATTAGTATTGTAAAAACATTTTAGCAATTTGATATATAAAGTGATGAATATCCAATATCACTGAGAAAATATAGTGTTTTACCTGATTAATCTACAGTAAAATAGAGGCACATATGATTTAGTAGTATTTATTGGTAGTGAAATTATTGAAGTTTCATAATTTATTCCCTATAAAAATCTGTTTTTTTTCCTTACATTTTAAGTATCTTCTTTTAGCCAATCATTTATTCAGTAACTTTTATTAAGCTATTAAAGAATTCTGACAAAAGACACACTCCATCACCGTGACAGAGTAATTATAATTTTAGATTGATTGATTATAAAGTGAAATATTATAGGAAAAGCAGGTAGTTATAAATTACTCAGTTCAAGACATAAAAAACAGTTGAAGAGAGGAGTCACTGACTTCTATGACACATACATACAGTACATATCCGGGAGATAAAAACTAACAGTGTTTGGATTGATTTGATGGGAGTAATTTAAAATAGGCACTCCATTTTATTTTTATATTTTGACAAAACTGGTACACATTAGGAATATCTGGTTAAACTAACAGCTTCACTACCTCTTAAATTGTTTTGTTCTATATAATTATTTTATAACTAACATTGTTAAAACCTCTGAACTTAAAGTAAATTCATAAGCACTCCCACCTAAATGCTAAGACTATCTCACTTGTGCTGTTGGTACTCCATTAGACCCAGGGGCGGCTGGTACATAGAAGCAAATAGGCAACCGCTGTCCTAGAATTAATGCACTGACTTAATCCCCCATAACTAACTTAATTGTTTAATTTAAATAATATAAAAATAAAAATTCATTACATATTGGTCAATCTTTTACTTTTTTTTTATAACTGCTACTGTCACTTTAATTTATGAATCAGTTGACAAGCAGTTAAACACACTGACTTATCCCCTTATCACATTTCCCCCTGCTGGTGACTTGCCTAGTGCTAAGGATAAAAGCATGGTGCTGTCTTTCCTTGATTTGAATCAATGAGCCTGTCTGTCACACACAGCATCACCCAATTAGAATGACTATGAGAAGCTGAAGCTGTGGGGACCCATTGGGGCAAACCCCAGCTAATCACTGCCCCTGCCCCAGTTAATTAGGACTGCTAAATTGCAGTATGCAGTGCATACTGGGTGATGTAGTTCATTGAGAGCTGCTATGCTTAGAGAGCTGTTTGGGACTTGGTGATTAGTCTCTGTCTGTTATTCTCCCTCTCTGTTTCTTGTTCTCTGTGACTCTCTTATTCTATCTGTGTGACTTGTACTCTCTCTCTCTAATATTGCCTGTCTCTTGCCCCAGGCACCATGTATCTAGATAGACAGATAGATATAGGCAGCTTCATAATGAAGACTAGTAGTTTTGTCATGACAGTTTGCTTTTAATTTGATACTGAAAAAATGGTTTCTATTTAGTGCAAAAAACATTTATGAGTATATAGTTTATATACAATTTTTGTTTTTACAAATTTTAATTTATTGAAGCAGTCTGTGTGCTGAAGGACAAATCCTCCCACACGCACAATTTATTGTTCCCTATAATCTCTCTTTCTCTCTCCTCTTTTTGAATACCGTTTATTGGAGAAAGAAAATCAACTCCTGTCTCAGTGTGCTGGGTGTAGAGCTTCAGCCATTTCAGTACTCTGTATGTTGCTGACTACCCTGTATATATCAGACAAGACTGGAAGGAAGGCTCCTAGAATACAACTTGTATTCTATAGTTACACAGAATAAGGCATCTGCATCCCTATGCTGGACCTCCTTCCAGGCTCCTAGTGTACAGCTTGTATTCTATGTTTACATAGAATAAGGCAGCTGTATACCTATGAAGGACATCCTTCCAGGCTCCTAGAATACAACTTGTATTATATATTTACACAGAATAAGGCATCAGCTTACCTATGAAGGACATCCTTCCAGGCATCAAGAATACAGCTTGTATTATATATTTACAAAGAATAAGGCATCTGCATCCCTATGATGGACCTCCTTACAGGCTCATAGAATACAGCTTGTATTCTGTATTTATATAGCAGAAGGCATCTGCATCCCTATGAAGGACCTCCTTCCAGGCTTCTAGAATGCAGCTTGTATTCTGTATTTACATAGAATAACGCATCTGCATCCCTATGAAGGACCTCCTTCCAGGCTCCTAGAGTACAGTTTGTATTCTAGATTTACATAGAACAAGGCATCTGCATCCCTATGATGGACCTCCTTCGAGGCTCTTAGAAAGCAACCTGTTGTGTTCCTACAAACGTTTTCCAGGTTTCCATGTTTTAAATATTTAAAAATGACGGTCAATAAAATTTTAAAGCTGGTAATGCTGTTTGCCACACAATGTGAGTCTCTGACAAAAGTACAACAATTATAATATTAAAAAAAAAATGTTTTATTCAACTTGTATTTCATACACTCTTAAACCATATTAACTTTTTTAATTGTCATGTATGCAGTAATAATATAACAATGGATGAAATTTGTATGAATATGTATTGTGAACCATTACATAAAGCTTTGTAACATGCACTTATATTTGAAATAGTGGTCAACCAATTATTTTTAACAATACTAAAATTTTTAATTCTGAGTTATGCATGAATAGCATAACAATAGGTCAACTTTGTATGAATTAGTATTTAAAACCATTACAGAATGCCTTAACATGCAACTTGTAGTTGAACTACTGGTAAAGCACATACTGTAGGTATTAAATTCAGAGGAAGGCAAACAGTAAAAACCCCCATTGAAACTTAGCCAATTCTATCAAAGGGGAAAATAATTAATTCCTTCCTGACCCCAGTAACTGGCGATCGAATTACTCCCTGGATGAATCCTGTCTATTTATTTTATACATATAAATTTTCAAATGATTATGCTCCTACTGACATAAACCCTTAATAACATTCAAGAAAACAACTTTTCAAACCTTGTAAAATACAATGTTAACAATGCAAACATTAACGTAATGTAAAAACATTTAAACATAAAAGTTCAAAAAATACAGTGATCCAGAGAAAGGTAAACCAAAAAAACCCCAGTGAAACTTGGCCAATTGTTTCAAAGTGGGCAAAAAAAAAATTCCTTCCTGACCCCATTAACTGGCGATCGGATTACTCCTAGGATGAATACTCTCTATGTAATTAAACATTTACATTTTAGAACAAATGATCATCCTCCTACTAACATGAACCCTTAATTACATACAATAAAACAACTTTTCAGTCCTTGGAAAACAGAATTTTAACATTACAAACATGAACTTAATTTATTAAAATTGAAACAGGAAATTTAAGAAAATGCCAGGTAATTGTTCTGTGTGGCCAATCCTGGCAAAAGTCACTTCCAAGAAATTCCAATCATTTTTTGTTTTGTATGTTGAAGTGGTTTCCTTAAAAAGAGCTCAGCAGACTTGTAATTTTGTCTATGTGATATACCACTGTTTATTGTTGTTGTTTTTTTTTTTTGCACTTGTTTTTTGTATTCTTGTAGTTATTGAAAATGGCACATAGAGTTTCTTAGGTGAAATAGTGGTCCACTAGACATCAAAGTTCGTCCGTGGGGTATAACCACTGTTTTCTATGTTTTTTTGCCATTTTCATAGAGTTTCCTTAGCGAAACAGTGGTCCTCTAAAAAAAGTCTGAGTGACATAAAATTGCGTCCTCAAAAGAAAACCACTGTTCTCTATATTTGTTGTGATATTTTTGTGAATTTGTTGTAGATATAAGAGCACTGTTGCTTTTTTAATTGGTTATTTGTAGATTAGTTGTATTGTTATTCTTTTTTCTAATTTAATTTACAGTACTTCATAGTAGACAATGTTTTATGTGAAAATTCGGCCAGCATCTAATAAATCACCCTGACTTTGTTTATTTTTAATATAAACTTTAATTTCCTCTGATCCTTGCATCTTGAAAATGCAACATACAGTTGGCCATAGGCAAATACTGGTTCTTCTAAAAAGATTCCAATGGATTTAAATTTGTCCTTGTGATTTATTAATGGGCATGGCAAATGCCATGATGATGAGAAATTGTCTTCTCTGAAGTACAAAAGGCAAGCTACTTTCACTTGGCGCCAAATCTATTCTTGGTATGAAAACTCTTTCACCTTTATAGGTACCATTGAGAATTTCTTCATTTATGAAATGGTCTTTTATTTTTGAACAATTTTTTTTCCTTATAAATTTTTATGTAGTGTTATATATAACATTCAAAATTAAACATACAAATTACATATTTTCCATTATATTGAACATTATAACATCATAAAACAAGTACGCTATTGGATAATCAACCTCATACACACATACATCCATACAACTTTACATTCCCTAAAACCTTTATGGGGAACTATTGCACATTTCAGTTAATACTTACAAATCAAACAAAGGGAGCAGATCATTAGGAGCTATCATAAAGATACTAATAGAAATCAGGATTAACTTTCACAAGAATAATTTAACGAGTCCCAAACTACCCATTTATATTGGGCTTGCATGGTTAATCTGACTGACATAAAATGTCCTTCTAGTTCTCTGCATCAATTTACTCTTCTTAATATTTCGTTCCATATTGGTGGATTTTTTGTTTCCCTTTTGAAGCAATACATCATTTAACGATTGTAAAAAGCTGAATCATAAAAGCTAAGATTCATTTGGAAAATGGATGATACATTACTGGAGGAGGAAAAAACAAAACTATTACTGAAAAAAGGAAATGTCTAACTCCTTTGAGATTAATGATCAAATAGGTATAAGCAGTAGAACTTTTAAGGCATTTATTTGAGTCATTTTTATCAAAATAAAAATTCAACAAAAGAAACAAAGAGGCTTAACACTGCATAAACTATAAATTCAACTATATAAACTAGATCAAAGTAACAAAATAAATCCTAATAATACCACCACCATAGAAATTAAGAAAATACAAAAACAGATAAATTAAGTTGATCAGTGTATTTTCGATAAAGCAGTTTGGAAGAGACAACAGAGCTATCATTACCATGATAATAAAATTAGCAAAATTCTTGCAAATAAAATAAAATACAAATGTAAGAACTAGAATTGAATAATTATGAAACGAGGTAAGTATATCTACAAACCAAATGAGATAGCTAATACTTTTGCAAAATACTATCAAAAGCTTTATAATCTGGCAAGTAACTTGAATTAAAAAACAACAACAAACGAAGAAATAAAAAAAATTTGTGTTGGAAAGTCAATTGCCAAAAATTTCCTGTGCAGAATTAGAAGAACTGAATAGGCCAATTACTGAGGTAGAGATTATGGAGGCCATTAAGAAGCTGAAACCATATACGACACCTGGTTTAGATGGTTATACCAATGCCTTCTATAAAGCATTTCACCCAATTTTGTGTAAATGTATGACAACTCTATTTAATGATTTTGCCTTGGAAGGATCAATTCCAGAAGAGATGACTACAAAAAGTAAGCAGGACCTTCAGCTTTGCGAAAACTACAGACCGATTTTGTTAATGGGTGTAGAATAAAAAATGTTTTGGATAAATTGATTCCGAATGACCAAACTGGTTTTATTTTGAAAAGATGTGGTCAAGATAATGTGCGGAAATTAATGAACCTGATGATCAAAGCAAAAACATCCAGTGCTCACACCCTATTCATGTCATTAGATGCTGAAAAAGCGTTTGACAGGGTTGGGTGGGAGTACATGAAGGCAACGTTGAATATAATGGGCTTTGGTAAGTTTGGCTCCCATACCATAGGAGCCTTATACTCAGCACCATTGGTGGTGGTTAGTAGCAATGGCTTTGTTTCCGAAGAAATTACGGTTAGTAATGGTACTAGACAGGGGTGCCCTCTCCCCCCCCATCTTGTTCTCATTGCTTATGAAGCTGGCAGAAGCCATAAGTGGCTCTGTGGGCATAGGGGGCATAAGGGTGGGGGAGAGAGAGCACAAGATTACCATGTTTGCAGATAATACGGTTCTAACTTTATCTAAACCATTGGATTCTCTGCCAGATGATAATTGAGCATTTTAGCCAAGTATCCAATTACAAGTTGAATGCGCAAAAAACTGAAATAATGTCTTTTAAAATTTCAGCTAAGAATATAAACTTGCTTTAAGATCAATACAAATCTAATTGGAATTCCAATTCCATAAAACATTTAGGAATTATCTTTAAGAAAGAATTAGATAAAATTATATCATATAATTGTGGGAAACTGCACCAGAAAATCCAGGAGATTTTGGTGAGTTGGAAGGATTTGAAACTTTCCTTTTCCGGGAGAATCTCCTGTGTTAAAATAGGTTTGTTACCAAGAGTTAATTATATCTTCAGTAGAGATGTCGCGAATAGTTCGCCGGCGGACTGTTCCCGGCGAACATATCATGTTCGCGTTCACAGCGAACTGCGAACATATGCGATATTCGACCCGCCCCCTATACTTTATCATTGAGCAAACTTTGACCCTGCAACTCACAGTCAGCAGACACATTCCAGACAATCAGCATCATACCCTGCCTTCCACACCCTTCTACCTCATGGACAGCAGCCATTTTGGAATCATAACTAACTTGCAGTCTTACTGAGAGGAAGCTGAGTGTAGGTGATACTGCATCAATAGGGATGATAAACCATAGCTAGGCTACTGTACACAGTGTGCAATACAGTCCTGAAGGACTCTTTTGATCTCTGCTGCAAGGACACCCCTGTGTCTCTTCCCCCCTTCTCATCATCCTCCCCTCACCTTAGCACTCAACCCTAACACCCCTCACACTTATCCATAACACCCATCAACCTAACACCTAACCCTAACATCCCTAACACTTATCCCTAAGACCTAACACCCCTCACACTTATTCCTAACATGCCTCACCCTAACACCCCTTACACTTATCCTTAACACCCCTCACCCTAACCCTAACACCCCTCACACTAACCCTAACACCCCTCACACTTATCCCTAACACCCCTCAACCTAACACCTAACCCTAACACCCCTCACACTTATCCCTAACACCCCTCACCCTAACACCTAACCCTAACAACCCTCACACTTATCCCTAACCCTAACATCCCTCACCCTAACACCTAACCCTAACACCCCTCACACTTATCCCTAACACCCCTCACCCAAACCCTAACACCCCTCACACTTATCCCTAACACACCTTACCCTAACCCTTACACCCCTCACACTTATCCCTAACACCTAACCCTAATATCCCTCACCCTAACAAATACCCCTAACACCCCTTACACTTATCCCTAACACCCCTCACCCTAACACCTAACCCTAACACCCCTCACACTTATCCCTAACACCCCTCACCCTAACCCTAACACCCCTCACACTTATCCCTAACACCCCTTACCCTATCCCTAACACCCCTCACACTTATCCCTAACACCTAACCCTAACATCCCTCACCATAACACCTAACCCTAACACCCCTTACACTTATCCCTAACACCCCTCACCCTAACACCTAACCCTAACACCCCTCACACTTATCCCTAACACCCCTTACACTAACACCCCTCACACTTATCCCTAACACCCCTCACCCTAAAACCTAACCCTAACACCCCTCACACTTATCCCTAACACCCCTTACCCTAACCCTAACACCCCTCACACTAACACCTAACCCTAACACCCCTCACACTTATCCCTAACACCCCTTACACTAACACCCATCACACTTATCCCTAACACCCCTCACCCTAACCCTAACCCCCTCACACTTATCCCTAACACCTAACCCTAACACCCCTCACCCTAACACCTAACCCTAACATCCCTCACCCTAACACCTAACCCTAACACCCCTTACACTTATCCCTAACACCCCTCACCCTAACACCTAACCCTAACACCCCTCACACTTATCCCTAACACCCCTTACACTAACACCCCTCACACTTATCCCTAACACCCCTCACCCTAAAACCTAACCCTAACACCCCTCACACTTATCCCTAACACCCCTTACCCTAACCCTAACACCCCTCACACTAACACCTAACCCTAACACCCCTCACACTTATCCCTAACACCCCTTACACTAACACCCATCACACTTATCCCTAACACCCCTCACCCTAACCCTAACCCCCTCACACTTATCCCTAACACCTAACCCTAACACCCCTCACCCTAACACCTAACCCTAACACCCCTTACACTTATCCCTAACACCTAACCCTAACGCCCCTCACACTTATCCCTAACACCACTTACACTAACACCCATCACACTTATCCCTAACACCCCTTACCCTAACACTAACACCCCTCACACTTATCCATAACACCCCTTACCCTAACCCTAACACCCCTCACACGTATCCCTAACACCTAACCCTAACATCCCTCACCCTAACACCTAACCCTAACACCCCTTACACTTATCCCTAACACCCCTCACCCTAACACCTAACTCTAACATCCCTCACACTTATCCCTAACACCCTTCACCCTAACCCTAACACCCCTCACACTTATCCCTAACACCCCTTACCCTAACCCTAAAACAACTCACGCTTATCCCTAACACCTAACCCTAACATCCCTCACCCTAACACCTAACCCTAACACCCCTTACACTTATCCCTAACACCCCTTACCCTAACACCTCACCCTAACACCCCTCACACTTATCCCTAACACCCCTTACACTAACACCCATGACACTTATCCCTAACACCCCTTACCCTAACACCCCTCACACTTATCCATAACACCCATCAACCTAACACCTAACCCTAACATTCTCACACTTATCCCTAAGACCTAACACCCCCCACACTTATCCCTAACACCCCTCACCCTAACACCTAACCAAAACACCCCCTTACACTTATACCTAACAGCCCTTACCCTAACACCTAACCCTAACATTCTCACACTTATCCGTAAGACCTAACACCCCTCACACTTATTCCTAACATGCCATAACTAACTTGCAGTCTTACTGAGAGGAGGCTGAGTGTAGGTGATACTGCATCAATAGGGAAAACCATAGCTAGGCTACTGTACACAGTGTGCAATACAGTCCTGTAAGACTCTTTTGATCTCTGCTGCAAGGACACCCCTGTGTCTCTTCCCCCCTTATCATCATCCTCCCCTCACCTTAGCACCCAGCCCTAACACCCCTCACACTTATCCCTAACACCTAACACTCACAACCCCTTACACTTATCCCTAACACCCCTCACCCTAACACCTAACCCTAACACCCCTCACACTTATCCCTAACACCCCTCACCCTAACCCTAACACCCCTCACACTTATCCCTAACACCCCTTACCCTAACCCTAACACCCATCACACTTATGCCTAACACCTAACCCTAACATCCCTCACCCTAACACCTAACCCTAACACCCCTTGCCCTAACACCTAACCCTAACACCCCTCACCCTAACCCTAACACCCCTCACACTTATCCCTAACACCCCTTACCCTAACCTTAACACCCCTCACACTTATCCCTAACACCTAACCCTAACATCCCTCACCCTAACACCTAACCCTAACACCCCTCACACTTATCCCTAACACCCTTTACCCTAACCCTAACACCCCTCACACTTATCCCTAACACCTAACACCCCTTACACTAACACCCATCACACTTATCCCTAACACCCCTTACCCAAAAACCCCTCACACTTATCCATAACACCTATGATTCTAACGCCTAACCCTAACATTCTCACACTTATCCCTAAGACCTAACACCCCCCACACTTATCCCTAACACCCCTCACCCTAACACCTAACCCTAATACCCCCTTACACTTATCCCTAACAGCCCTTACCCTAACACCTAACCCTAACATTCTCACACTTATCCCTAAGACCTAACACCCCTCACACTTATTCCTAACATGCCTCACCCTAACACCCCTTACACTTATCCCTAACACCCCTCACCCTAACACACCTCACACTTAGCCCTAACACCCCTCACCCTAACACCTAACCCCCTCATCCTTATCCCTGACACCCCTTACCCTAACACCCCTCACACTTATCCCTGTGTCTCTTCCCCCCCCCCCTATCATCAAGGGAGGGGGGAGGATGATGAGGGAGGGGGGAAGAGACACAGGGGAGGATGATGAGGGAGGGGGAAACAGACACAGGGGAGGATGATGAGGGAGGGGGTAAAGAGATACAGGGGAGGGTGATGAGGAAGGGGGGAAAGAGACACAGGGGAGGATGATGAGGGAGGGGGGAAGAGACACAGGGGAAGATGATGAGGGAGGGGGAAAAGAGACACAGGGGAGGATGATGAGGGAGGGGGGAAAGAGACACAGGGGAGGATGATGATGGAGGGGGGAAGAGACACAGGGGAGGATGATGAGGGAGGTGGGAGGATGATGAGGGAGGGGGGATGAGACACAGGGGAGGGTGATGAGGAAGAGGGGAAAGAGACACAGGGGAGGATGATGAGGGAGGGGGTAAAGAGATACAGGGGAGGATGATGATGCAGGGGGATGTTAGGTTATTTATGCCCTTTATGGATTAAAACCAGACTCTCCATCAACTATGTAATTTTCCGTGGGAGTTTTGACATGGATCCCCCCCGGCATGCCACAGTCCAGGTGTTAGTCCCCTTAAAACAACTTTTCCATCACTATTGTGGCCAGAAAGAGTCCCTGTGGGTTTTAAAATCCGCCTGCCCATTGAAGTCTATGGCGGTTCGCCGGGTTCGCCAGTTCGCAAACACTTGCGGCGGTTCGCGTTCGCGATTCGCGAACCGAAAATTTTATGTTCGCGACATCACTAATCTTCAGATATAATCCAATTAAATTACCCACATTTTGGGTTACAAAAATACAGAGTAGCATTGACAAGTTTATTCATTTGAAAAAATATATCAGATTAAAGAGAGAAACATGGCACGTGGCTTTACTCAAGGCGGAATTTTATATCCCCTATTAGGACCGGCCCAGGATGCAGTAACGGTGATGTATCATTTGAAATGGCTATATCCTTCAGATAATTATCTGTGCTATCAAATTGAAAAAGCAACTGTTAAGAATGAAGAATTAAGAGCTATAATATACATCCAGAATTATCCCTCATGTTATATAGATAAAGGAACCTATATTGTCAAGAATATTCAGTTATCTTGGAAAAAAATAAAGAAAAAATATAAATTATTACTGCCCCTATGTAGCACCTTAACAATTGAGGTTGTGACCAACTACTTTAGTAAACCATGGTCGAAAACCTGGAAAGAGAATGGTATTGTAAATATTAGACATGTTTATAGGAGGAAAGTTGGCAAACTTTTCTAAAATAAGAGAAAGGACAGAAGTTAAATTACAGGACTGGTTGGTTTTTGCACAAATGAGGCAAGCCATCTCCTCCTTTGGTTCAAATGTTAAACCTAGGAATAATAATCAACGCCTTTGAACAAAATATAATAAATTCGGATCATTCGCATATGATATCTCAAATTTTTTATATGATATCCTTAAAAATGGTCAACAATATGCCAAGTGCTATGAAGTCTTGCGAGAGTGACATGAGTAAGTCCATATTACCCTTCAACTGGGCAAGAGCTGTAAAAATCACAAATAAAATTATGAAAAATGCTGCCCAAAGAGAAACTTTTTTAAAATGATTAATAAACGGTACTTGGTCCCTTTGAAATTATACCAAATCACACATAAGATTGACAATAAATGGTGTTGGAGAGAGTTTGGGTATAGTGGCAGTCAGATCAGTATATGGTGGGACTGTTCTTACCTTAAGCCATTATGGTCAAATTGTTTTGATTTTGTGTCGGCCTTCATAGGAAGATTAATAACTCTTGACGCTTGTAGTGGGATCTTGCACATGTTTCCAGATAATTCTTGAACAATTAATCTGGTCCCATTAAATAGTCCGTTTTTAAGTTCTTATTTCGCAGTAACATGACAATTGCACCTTTTTTTTGTGGCAAAATATGTTGTGGCATTTCTGCATGTGAGCGATCATGAACATTTCAAATTTGAGAAAACGCCACATTGCTTCTGGCGCACTTACATAGCGAGCATCTACATGAGATGCAAGTTCATCATGTAATAACTCATTTTGTTCTGGATTTTCTGCACTTTTGACCACTAGAGTAGCTGCGTCATAGCCTTTTTAAATATATTTGTAGACATATTTAATGGGTTTTATAGAAGTGCAAGCTTCCACATTAATGTGTGCATTATATTTCATAAGCAATAAATATAAGTTGTATGGCACCACATATCTGTTATCAACTTTTTTTCCACGAATAATGGCATTTTGGCCTTCTCTTCTTCTATATAATGGATAGCCATCACAATCAGCATTTTGTCTCTATAATCTTTTGGAAATTGTTTAGTTCATTTTTTATTTTCCATATATGGTGACTGTGGATTAATATCTCCATATGGTCCATGAATCATGCGTTGAGTTACAAGGTAGGTTTTTCTGGATCTGGTAGTTCAGCAATAATCACTGAATCCACTTTATCACCAGTATCCAATTTATATTTCTCTTGAAGGATTATAAGCATATGTGCATGTGGAAGGCCTCTTTTTTTTAAATTCTATAGTATAAACATAAGCCAGACATTTGCCAAATAACTGAGTTATGGTTATGTCACGTATTCATTCAGTTAATTCGATTTTGAAGACTCTTGTCACTAAATCTGGTCTATAGATTCTGTACAATCTCTGGCCATTGTGGATTACATGTAAATCACATTTATAGTTGTGAGCATGCGGGCTGTGGCTAACGCTGCGGGCTCGCCGAAGGCGCTCCTTGCCAGCATCTGCGGACCTTGCAAAATTTACGGAGTTAGGAAACAAAAATACGAGACGCGTTACGACCCATCACGACCACGCAAAAAACGCCCGAAACCAGCGCACATGAAAACATAAAAGACACAATAAATACACACAACAAATACATAAAAAGCTTACCTAAGAGCAAGGTGGGGCATCCAGGACCTCAAAAACGGAAGTTACACCTCAATTCAACTCCAAATAAAACGAAAATCACCTAAGCGAGAGAAAAAATGTCCGCCGAACAAAACGAAAATGAGTCTAAGGACGCAAAAATACTACAGTGACTCGCAAAACGGAAACAACGCTCCAGTCAACTTCACGAGGCACGAAACACACACTATGCAGCACGTACCACACTGATATTAACTACCATTTTACAGGAAAATGACAACTATTAGGCCTAAAATGGCGGCTGGAACACAATTTTTTTACCCTGGAACGCAAATAGCGCATGCGTATTATGTTCTAAAGGTCTGAAGCACCTCAAAGTTTATAAATACTGCCTACTTTCCAGAAAATTCTACATTTCTCCTCAGGTGATGAACAGTGTGACTGGAAAGTTAAATGCTGCCGTTACTTCAGAAGAGAATTATTTCCTAATTTACAACTTTACACTCTGCAAATTGAAAATTGAGAGGTAAGCTATAATATATTTCATTTAGTAAGAAAGACACCAAAAAAAAACAGAAAAAAAAAACATTGCAAACTTTAACAATGAAAATCAGATTCATGTATAGTGACATGTGAAAGAGGATCACTTTTAAAGAACAGAAAGAAAGAAGAAGAGGTAAGATAGAAAAATACATTACATGCAGAAAAAGACCATGCTTTGCAAAATCCAAAATAATAAATATACAATTAACCATTTAACTTTCTTTTTCAAACAGACACTACAAGAAGACTGGCGGATTAAGATTGGCAGGAGGGGACCCTCTGTCATTCAGACAAGAACAAGACTTCCATCAACGTATAGTATAACAAGTACAAAAAAAAAAAAAACTATGCTTAATACTCGCCAATATGAGAATTCAAAGTAAAAAATACAAGCCTCAATACAAATTCAAGCAAGACCAAAACACCACAGTTCAACAAACTTCCCAAAGACCTATACAATTTCCAAATAAAGACAGTTGCACACAAAAAAAAGGGGTGGACACAAAACAGGATAGCATCCCAAACATTAGCAACATACAGAAAAAAAAAAGTATTCCTCCTCTTTACTGTACAACAACCTCCAACCATCACCCACAAGCCTAATGCAGCATCCGAAAAGTGGTGAACACAACACAGGATAGTACAAAAAATCACACAAACAGATAGAAAAATAACTTAATATTCATCTTTACTGTTTAACAACCTATAACCCTTACAAGGAAGCCAAAATAAGCAGACCAAAAGTGGCATACACTAAACAGGATACAACTGTTAATAGTTACAACATAGATAAAAGATCATTCACAGTCAGCTTTACTCTACAACAACCTTTAACTGCCATCCACAAGCCAAATACAGCATCCCAAAAGTGGTGGATACAAAACAGGATAATCCAACAAACATTGCTAACATATACAAAATGTCAACAACAATAATAATTACAGTAAAAAAGGATAACTGTAACATACAATTAAAATGTAAGTATTTTAAAGTGGTGCACAAAAAAACAGCATAGCAGAAGAATTCACGATAACAGATAGAGTAGACAAAAAAAATTAACTATGCTATTCATGAGAAATACATTCCAATCAAATAACATTTTGCTTTTTCTTTTACAACAGACACTGCGTCAAGACCATTGCACGAAGAGTTACAACAGCGGATCAAGAAATATTCTGCTTGAAATCACACTTCAAACAAGGTACAGTATGACAAGTAAAAAAAGAGAAAACTAAATAAACATGTTTGCTCTGCATCCATGTCAAGAGAAAAAACAAAATAAACCAACAACAATAAGCACCACTAATTAACTGCTTTAACAAAATATTACTGACACATTTGTCATTTACCTACTAATTGCCTTTTACGTACAACAACTTTTAACAGTAAACCCAAACTTACAATCTACCAAAAAAACTACCAACATAAAACAGCATAGTCCAATAAATAGTGAAAACACATACAAAATAACATTTTCAATTCTCAATTCACAGCCCTAATGTACAATGTTAAGCACAAAACCTAACCAGACACATAAAATGGAATACTACAACAAATACTACTAACACCGAACAAACAACAATACAAACCTTCTTTTCACAGCCACAACATATAAGCCTTTAAGTAAAATAGAAGAATAGTATTACAACAATCCCCTGCAGGACAAATTAGAAAGAGCAATATATTACTACCATTTTTTGCCCTCTACTATGCCTCTAAGCCAAACCTACAAGATAAAAAGCAATCAACAAACAAAAGAAAAAAAACATTTCACTTAACACTATAAACCTACTACATCTACAATAAGCTATAATGTAATTACCGTGGGGTGTGCTATGCATCTAAGCCAAAAATTACAACCTACAAGAGATAAAGTAAGAGCAAAAAAAGAAAACACACTCATTTAACAACATAAAGAAAGTTCAGCTACAATGAACTACAATCACATATAAATAAACGTAATTTACAATCGCAACAGTGTTGCAACTAAAAGGTTTGATAAACCAACTTAACATCTCAAACTAAACTAACGATACATTATTTTCTTTTACAAATTAAGATGGCTGATAACGAGACCAAACAAGAAAAGATAAGGCGTCAAGCTAGAGAACGACAACAAAGATGGTCAAACCAGCAGACACCGGAGCAGAAGGAAATTCAACGAGAAAAAAAAAGCAAAAGACTTGCAAGCAAAAGACTATTACCTGCAAAAATAAAAGATACACAAAAAAAGCCACTAAAAAAACAAAGCATTAAGAACCTGTTCCTGAAAAACCACATGACATTTCAAATGATGAATTACAAACTGAAACTGATATATGCTCTTCAAATTGTCCTTTACTCAAGTCTTTAGCAGTAGAGATTCATAATCGTGGGGACATGAATACTCAATGTCAGTTTTGTGAGGCTTATCATTTTAAACAGGAAAGATCCAAAGATGGCCAATTCATTAGTTGCTGTCAAAAAGGCAAGGTCAAACTTCCAGAAAGAAAACAATTCCCAATATATTTACAAAACATTATGACTGAACCTACTTTTCCAAACTACAAAAATTTCAAGACAAACATAAGATCCTACAATAGTGCCATATCATTTGCATCTATGGGGGCAACATTAGCTGCTAATGTACCAGGACATGGTCCTTACTGCTTTAAAGTCCAAGGCCAAATTTACCATCATACTTCCCATTTACATCCAGAGGAAGGAGAGCAAATTTGCTCAACTATATGTCCTAGATACAATGGAAGCTGTTGACCAACGTATGCAGCTGCAAGAAAATAAAAAATGCTTAACCACTGTTTTTATAGAGCTAGATAACATTATGGCCAATAACCCCTACACTAAAGCTTATAAAAAAATGGCAGAAGTAGAAAATGAACAACAACTTCATGCAGAAAGACATCAATTACCAATCCCAAAGGTCAATATGGTGCTTAAAAGAGATAGACATACTGATAAACGCTGTTATAACTTGCCAACTTCAAATGCGGTTGCAATGGTGTTTCAAAATGATGAAGGAGAACCACAGTTTCAAAGAAAAATCAGAAAATATCCCAGAAATGAAGAGCAACCATTCATTAATATCAGTATCTTAAGTCCAGATTTAGATCCAATGACATATCCCATTTTTTTCCCACACAGAGAAGCAGGTTGGCAACCAAAATTAACCCTTCCCAGTTACCCAAATGCTAAAGCCAGAATGCGAAATAATGATTCCATGCTTGAATTTAAAGTAGCTCAAATTGCCATTCGAAATACATTGAATCCAATTTTATGTGGTGGAAAACTAACAACAATGGATTATTGATTCCTTTTTGCAAGATGAGGCCAATAATTTAAACTTTATAAAATATCAACAAGATAAACTACGTGTAGAACAATATTGTGGATTAATGGACTATGTTGCTGAGGTGGCTACAAGCAGAGACAAGACAGCTGGAAAAAGACATCATTTTACCATCTTCTTTCCAGGGATCTCCTCGAAATATGAGAGAAAGATACAATGATGCCATGGCTATTGTCACCAAATTTGGAAAACCCGATTTATTTATTACATTTACATGTAATCCCCAATGGCCAGAAATTACACAAAATTTACTTCTTGCCCAAAGTGCTTCCGATAGACCAGATTTAGTAGCCAGAGTTTTCAAAATTAAATTAAATGAATTAATAAGTGACATCATTATAAGTCACTTATTTGGCAAATGTCTTGCTTATGTATATACAATTGAATTTCAAAAGAGAGGCCTTCCACATGCACATCTTCTCATAATCCTTCAAGAAAAAGATAAATTAGATACTGGTGACAAAGTGGATTCAGTCATTGTTGCTGAACTACCAGATCCAGAACTATATGGTAGACTATATGAGATTGTAACTCATTGCATGATTAATGGACCCTGTGGCGAGCTTAATCCACAATCACCATGTATGGAAAATAATAAATGTTCCAAAGAATTTCCAAAAGATTATAGAGACAAAACTTATGCCAATTGTGATTGCTATCCACTTTATAGAAGAAGAGAAGGAGATAGTGCCATTATTCGTGGAAAAAAGGTTGACAATAGATATGTGGTACCCTACAATCCACATTTACTCATGAAGTATAATGCACACATTAATGTAGAAGCCTGCACTTCCATCAAATCCGTTAAATATGTGTACAAATATATTTACAAAGGCTATGATGCAGCTACTGTAGTCATCAAAAGTGCAGATAACACCGAAAGCACTGAGTTAGTACATGATGAACTTGCATCTCATGTAGATGCTCGCTATTTAAGTGCACCAGAAGCTATGTGGTGCCTTTTAAAATTTGAAATGAATGATAGATCACATGCAGTATATTGATTAGCAGTACATTTGCCACAAAGACATTTAGTGTATTTCCATGCTGGAAATGAAAGTAATGCATTGGCCCAAAGTGAGCATCGTCACACTACACTAACTGCATGGTTTGAATTAAGTTCTACAGATTCACAAGCAACACAATTCTTATATATTGAAATTCCATATCACTATGTTTTTTGTGAATGAATTATGGAGATCAAGAAAAAGCCTAGGAAATAAAATAATCCCAAGAATTTACAGTCAGTCCAAGAGACCTTGAACGTTTCTGCTTACGACTACTACTTTTAAATGTTTCTGGTGCACAAAGTTTTGAACACTTAAGAACTGTTAATGACATAGTATATGAATCCTTCCATTTAGCGGCAAGAAATAGAAACTTACTAGCTGATGATACAGAATGGGAAAGATGTCTAAAAGAAGCGGCATTATGTCAAATGCCACGGCAGATGAGGGAACACTTTGCATTCATTTGTATCTTCTCAAATGCTCCAGACTTTATGCAATGATACAATTAACCTATTGCACACTTAAAAGCATTAATTGAAATCCAAGAAGTATTTTTAACTCATGGATTAAGTTGTGCAAGTTTTAATTTGCCTGATCCAGGTCTTATAGATGACATAAACTTTGAATACTATGACATTCAACTACAAGTACAAAGGACAGAAGAAAGACTTGCAACTTTAAATACATTACAATGGCAAGCATTTATTGCCATCAAAAATGTACTAGATGATGACATGGTCAAAGAGCGTTATTTCTATCTTGATGGACCTGGCGGATCACCAAAAACATATGTATATAATTTATTAATGAGTTTTGTACGAGCACAAGGTTAAATAGAAGTTGCATTTGCCACAATTGGAATTGCTGCATTTTTGTTAGAAGGTGGAAGAACTGTACATAGTGGCTTTAAACTGCCACTTCCTATTTTAGAAACCTCGGTGTCAGATATTCGCATGACATCATTACAAGCAAAGAAATTGAAAAAAAGTAAATTAATTATAATAGATGAGGCCACAATGATATCATGCTATGCCCTCCAATGTATTGACCGTTTGCTTTGTGAAGTCATGGATAATACTTTTCCATTTGGTGGAAAGGTAGTGTTGTTAGGTGGCGATTTTAGACAAACATTACCTGTCGTTGTACATGGAAATCGAACTGACATTATCGAAACATGTATAAAGTCAAGTACACTATGGAAACATTTTACCCATCTTCAACTGAAACAAAATATGAGATCAGAAGGCCAAACTGATTTCAATGATTGGCTTATTAAAATTGGAGAAGGCAGAACAGAAAAAATACCACATTTACCTCACGACACTGTGCACATCCCGCCTAATATGATTTGTCACCAAGATCTTAAATCGGCTATATTTGAAGGTACCATAAATAACCAGGAATATTCAAAGCTTGCCAACCAAGTCATCCTAACCTGTAAAAATAAGGATGCATTAATCCTCAATAATTAAATCTTTAAAAAAATGAATGCACCCCAACTAAATTATAACAGTGCTGATTCTGTACTTGCTGATGACAAAGAAAGTCAGGCAAACTGAATTCATAAACTCATTAACTCCTTCTGGAACGCCACCACATATTTTGCAGCTAAAGAAAGGTGCAATTGCCATGTTACTGCGAAATATGAACCCCAAAAAAGGCCTATGCTATGGGACAAGATTTATTGTTCAACAATTAGAGGACCATTTCATAGATGCTAAAATTTTAACTGGTACCCATAAAGAAGAGAGAGTTTTCATACCAAGAATAGATTTAGCACCAAGTGAAAGTAGTCTCACTTTTATACTTCAAAGAAGACAATTTCCCATCATTATGGCATTTGCCATCACCATTAATAAATCACAAGGACAAACTTTCAAATCTGTGGGGATTTTCGTACAAGAAGACTGTCGGATTAAGATTGGCAGGAGGGGACCCTCTGTCATTCAGACAAGAACAAGACTTCCATCAACGTATAGTATAACAAGTACAAAAAAAAAAAAAACTATGCTTAATACTCGCCAATATGAGAATTCAAAGTAAAAAATACAAGCCTTAATACAAATTCAAGCAAGACCAAAACACCACAGTTCAACAAACTTCACAAAGACCTATACAATTTCCAAATAAAGACAGTTGCACACAAAAAAAAGGGGTGGACACAAAACAGGATAGCATCCCAAACATTAGCAACATACAGAAAAAAAAAGTATTCCTCCTCTTTACTGTACAACAACCTCCAACCATCACCCACAAGCCTAATGCAGCATCCGAAAAGTGGTGAACACAACACAGGATAGTACAAAAAATCACACAAACAGATAGAAAAATAACTTAATATTCATCTTTACTGTTTAACAACCTATAACCCTTACAAGGAAGCCAAAATAAGCAGACCAAAAGTGGCATACACTAAACAGGATACAACTGTTAATAGTTACAACATAGATAAAAGATCATTCACAGTCAGCTTTACTCTACAACAACCTTTAACTGCCATCCACAAGCCAAATACAGCATCCCAAAAGTGGTGGATACAAAACAGGATAATCCAACAAACATTGCTAACATATACAAAATGTCAACAACAATAATAATTACAGTAAAAAAGGATAACTGTAACATACAATTAAAATGTAAGTATTTTAAAGTGGTGCACAAAAACACAGCATAGCAGAAGAATTCACGATAACAGATAGAGTAGACAAAAAAAATTAACTATGCTATTCATGAGAAATACATTCCAATCAAATAACATTTTGCTTTTTCTTTTACAACAGACACTGCGTCAAGACCATTGCACGAAGAGTTACAACAGCGGATCAAGAAATATTCTGCTTGAAATCACACTTCAAACAAGGTACAGTATGACAAGTAAAAAAAGAGAAAACTAAATAAACATGTTTGCTCTGCATCCATGTCAAGAGAAAAAACAAAATAAACCAACAACAATAAGCACCACTAATTAACTGCTTTAACAAAATATTACTGACACATTTGTCATTTACCTACTAATTGCCTTTTACGTACAACAACTTTTAACAGTAAACCCAAACTTACAATCTACCAAAAAAACTACCAACATAAAACAGCATAGTCCAATAAATAGTGAAAACACATACAAAATAACATTTTCAATTCTCAATTCACAGCCCTAATGTACAATGTTAAGCACAAAACCTAACCAGACACATAAAATGGAATACTACAACAAATACTACTAACACCGAACAAACAACAATACAAACCTTCTTTTCACAGCCACAACATATAAGCCTTTAAGTAAAATAGAAGAATAGTATTACAACAATCCCCTGCAGGACAAATTAGAAAGAGCAATATATTACTACCATTTTTTGCCCTCTACTATGCCTCTAAGCCAAACCTACAAGATAAAAAGCAATCAACAAACAAAAGAAAAAAAACATTTCACTTAACACTATAAACCTACTACATCTACAATAAGCTATAATGTAATTACCGTGGGGTGTGCTATGCATCTAAGCCAAAAATTACAACCTACAAGAGATAAAGTAAGAGCAAAAAAAGAAAACACACTCATTTAACAACATAAAGAAAGTTCAGCTACAATGAACTACAATCACATATAAATAAACTTAATTTACAATCGCAACAGTGTTGCAACTAAAAGGTTTGATAAACCAACTTAACATCTCAAACTAAACTAACGATACATTATTTTCTTTTACAAATTAAGATGGCTGATAACGAGACCAAACAAGAAAAGATAAGGCGTCAAGCTAGAGAACGACAACAAAGATGGTCAAACCAGCAGACACCGGAGCAGAAGGAAATTCAACGAGAAAAAAAAAGCAAAAGACTTGCAAGCAAAAGACTATTACCTGCAAAAATAAAAGATACACAAAAAAAGCCACTAAAAAAACAAAGCATTAAGAACCTGTTCCTGAAACACCACATGACATTTCAAATGATGAATTACAAACTGAAACTGATATATGCTCTTCAAATTGTCCTTTACTCAAGTCTTTAGCAGTAGAGATTCATAATCGTGGGGACATGAATACTCAATGTCAGTTTTGTGAGGCTTATCATTTTAAACAGGAAAGATCCAAAGATGGCCAATTCATTAGTTGCTGTCAAAAAGGCAAGGTCAAACTTCCAGAAAGAAAACAATTCCCAATATATTTACAAAACATTATGACTGAACCTACTTTTCCAAACTACAAAAATTTCAAGACAAACATAAGATCCTACAATAGTGCCATATCATTTGCATCTATGGGGGCAACATTAGCTGCTAATGTACCAGGACATGGTCCTTACTGCTTTAAAGTCCAAGGCCAAATTTACCATCATACTTCCCATTTACATCCAGAGGAAGGAGAGCAAATTTGCTCAACTATATGTCCTAGATACAATGGAAGCTGTTGACCAACGTATGCAGCTGCAAGAAAATAAAAAATGCTTAACCACTGTTTTTATAGAGCTAGATAACATTATGGCCAATAACCCCTACACTAAAGCTTATAAAAAAATGGCAGAAGTAGAAAATGAACAACAACTTCATGCAGAAAGACATCAATTACCAATCCCAAAGGTCAATATGGTGCTTAAAAGAGATAGACATACTGATAAACGCTGTTATAACTTGCCAACTTCAAATGCGGTTGCAATGGTGTTTCAAAATGATGAAGGAGAACCACAGTTTCAAAGAAAAATCAGAAAATATCCCAGAAATGAAGAGCAACCATTCATTAATATCAGTATCTTAAGTCCAGATTTAGATCCAATGACATATCCCATTTTTTTCCCACACAGAGAAGCAGGTTGGCAACCAAAATTAACCCTTCCCAGTTACCCAAATGCTAAAGCCAGAATGCGAAATAATGATTCCATGCTTGAATTTAAAGTAGCTCAAATTGCCATTCGAAATACATTGAATCCAATTTTATGTGGTGGAAAACTAACAACAATGGATTATTGATTCCTTTTTGCAAGTTGAGGCCAATAATTTAAACTTTATAAAATATCAACAAGATAAACTACGTGTAGAACAATATTGTGGATTAATGGACTATGTTGCTGAGGTGGCTACAAGCAGAGACAAGACAGCTGGCAAAGACATCATTTTACCATCTTCTTTCCAGGGATCTCCTCGAAATATGAGAGAAAGATACAATGATGCCATGGCTATTGTCACCAAATTTGGAAAACCCGATTTATTTATTACATTTACATGTAATCCCCAATGGCCAGAAATTACACAAAATTTACTTCATGCCCAAAGTGCTTCCGATAGACCAGATTTAGTAGCCAGAGTTTTCAAAATTAAATTAAATGAATTAATAAGTGACATCATTATAAGTCACTTATTTGGCAAATGTCTTGCTTATGTATATACAATTGAATTTCAAAAGAGAGGCCTTCCACATGCACATCTTCTCATAATCCTTCAAGAAAAAGATAAATTAGATACTGGTGACAAAGTGGATTCAGTCATTGTTGCTGAACTACCAGATCCACTATATGGTAGACTATATGAGATTGTAACTCATTGCATGATTAATGGACCCTGTGGAGAGCTTAATCCCCAATCACCATGTATGGAAAATAATAAATGTTCCAAAGAATTTCCAAAAGATTATAGAGACAAAACTTATGCCAAGTGTGATTGCTATCCACTTTATAGAAGAAGAGAAGGAGATAGTGCCATTATTCGTGGAAAAAAGGTTGACAATAGATATGTGGTACCCTACAATCCACATTTACTCATGAAGTATAATGCACACATTAATGTAGAAGCCTGCACTTCCATCAAATCCGTTAAATATGTGTACAAATATATTTACAAAGGCTATGATGCAGCTACTGTAGTCATCAAAAGTGCAGATAACACCGAAAGCACTGAGTTAGTACATGATGAACTTGCATCTCATGTAGATGCTCACTATTTAAGTGCACCAGAAGCTATGTGGTGCCTTTTAAAATTTGAAATGAATGATAGATCACATGCAGTATATTGATTAGCAGTACATTTGCCACAAAGACATTTAGTGTATTTCCATGCTGGAAATGAAAGTAATGCATTGGCCCAAAGTGAGCATCGTCACACTACACTAACTGCATGGTTTGAATTAAGTTCTACAGATTCACAAGCAACACAATTCTTATATATTGAAATTCCATATCACTATGTTTTTTGTGAATGAATTATGGAGATCAAGAAAAAGCCTAGGAAATAAAATAATCCCAAGAATTTACAGTCAGTCCAAGAGACCTTGAACGTTTCTGCTTACGACTACTACTTTTAAATGTTTCTGGTGCACAAAGTTTTGAACACTTAAGAACTGTTAATGACATAGTATATGAATCCTTCCATTTAGCGGCAAGAAATAGAAACTTACTAGCTGATGATACAGAATGGGAAAGATGTCTAAAAGAAGCGACATTATGTCAAATGCCACGGCAGATGAGGGAACACTTTGCATTCATTTGTATCTTCTCAAATGCTCCAGACTTTATGCAATGATACAATTAACCTATTGCACACTTAAAAGCATTAATTGAAATCCAAGAAGTATTTTTAACTCATGGATTAAGTTGTGCAAGTTTTAATTTGCCTGATCCAGGTCTTATAGATGACATAAACTTTGAATACTATGACATTCAACTACAAGTACAAAGGACAGAAGAAAGACTTGCAACTTTAAATACATTACAATGGCAAGCATTTATTGCCATCAAAAATGTACTAGATGATGACATGGTCAAAGAGCGTTATTTCTATCTTGATGGACCTGGCGTATCACCAAAAACATATGTATATAATTTATTAATGAGTTTTGTACGAGCACAAGGTTAAATAGAAGTTGCATTTGCCACAATTGGAATTACTGCATTTTTGTTAGAAGGTGGAAGAACTGTACATAGTGGCTTTAAACTGCCACTTCCTATTTTAGAAACCTCGGTGTCAGATATTCGCATGACATCATTACAAGCAAAGAAATTGAAAAAAAGTAAATTAATTATAATAGATGAGGCCACAATGATGTCATGCTATGCCCTCCAATGTATTGACCGTTTGCTTTGTGAAGTCATGGATAATACTTTTCCATTTGGTGGAAAGGTAGTGTTGTTAGGTGGCGATTTTAGACAAACATTACCTGTCGTTGTACATGGAAATCGAACTGACATTATCGAAACATGTATAAAGTCAAGTACACTATGGAAACATTTTACCCATCTTCAACTGAAACAAAATATGAGATCAGAAGGCCAAACTGATTTCAATGATTGGCTTATTAAAATTGGAGAAGGCAGAACAGAAAAAATACCACATTTACCTCACGACACTGTGCACATCCCGCCTAATATGATTTGTCACCAAGATCTTAAATCGGCTATATTTGAAGGTACCATAAATAACCAGGAATATTCAAAGCTTGCCAACCAAGTCATCCTAACCTGTAAAAATAAGGATGCATTAATCCTCAATAATTAAATCTTTAAAAAAATGAATGCACCCCAACTAAATTATAACAGTGCTGATTCTGTACTTGCTGATGACAAAGAAAGTCAGGCAAACTGAATTCATAAACTCATTAACTCCTTCTGGAACGCCACCACATATTTTGCAGCTAAAGAAAGGTGCAATTGCCATGTTACTGCGAAATATGAACCCCAAAAAAGGCCTATGCTATGGGACAAGATTTATTGTTCAACAATTAGAGGACCATTTCATAGATGCTAAAATTTTAACTGGTACCCATAAAGAAGAGAGAGTTTTCATACCAAGAATAGATTTAGCACCAAGTGAAAGTAGTCTCACTTTTATACTTCAAAGAAGACAATTTCCCATCATTATGGCATTTGCCATGACCATTAATAAATCACAAGGACAAACTTTCAAATCTGTGGGGATTTTCGTAGAACAACCAGTATTTGCACATGGCCAATTACACGTTGCCTTATCACGGTGCAAAAATCCATAGGCTATTAAAGTTTACATTGAAAACAATGAAAGTCAAGGTGATTTATTAGAGGATGGGCGCATTTTTACTAAAAACATTGTCTACTATGAAGTACTCTAACTTTCCATCAAACAAACAAAAGCCATGCAAAACCAATTTTAAAGCAAATGCAGAAACCTAAAAAAACACAATATAACCACAACATTTTTTTAAAAAGTACACACAACTGTCCATTTCCTTCAAAAGGTCATTATTACGCCACAGAAATTAGGTTTTCACCAACAATATTTTCCTATTAAACTACATGAAATTGTAAAACACATAGAGAACAGTGGTTACACATAGTGGAACAACTTTAAGTTCTCACATTCTCTTTTTAGAGAACCACTTTTCCCCAGACGAAACTCTATGTGCCATTTAAAACAATTACTACACCAACAAACAAAGGTCAAGCATTGAAAACTACAAATCAATAAAGAATTCAGTCATACTTCATGGAATAGCCCCACAAAACACTTGCCTTGCATTATTTTGACAAATTCTGTTGACATGTTAATTAATTATGTTACTGTTTCTAACGTTACAAGTTTGAAAAAAATATTTTCAAGTTCCTTACTTAGACAGATAAGAAAGTTCAAGTTTAAAAAAATATACTTTCAAGTTCCTTACTTAGACATATTACAAAGTTCATGTTAAGAGCAGAAGTTTTGAGGCACAAAGTAAATGTTGTCTTTTATGTTAAACATTAATCCAGGGAGTAATCTGATCGCCAGTTAATGGGGTCAGGAAGGATTTTTTTTTCCCCGCTTTGATACAATTGGCTACATTTCAAAGAAGGTTTTTACTGTTTGCCTTTCTTCTGGATTCAATGTATATTTAAGTTAACAATTCTTCAGATAGAACTTGCATGTTAAAAAAACATTACCTCAAGTTTACAATACTGATTAATTTAAAGTTCAACTGTTCTTACATTCAAATGTTTATACTTTTACTACAAATGCTTTACCAGTTACTCTTGAACAAAAGAAAATGTTACAAAAATAAACATGCTTAATATCACAATAGTACTTATTTCAACATAGCTAAAACCTTACAAGTGTCAAATACGTATATTTATAACTAAACAACTTTACAAACATACACATCTCATTGCCGTCATTTTTTGATGGGCAAGTCGCTAGTGTAATAAATAAATCTGGTTTTCCAAATTTAGTTACAATAGCCATAGCATCGTTGTATCTTTCTTGCATATTGTGAGGAGATCATTGGAAAGAAGAAGTTAAAATGATGGCTTTGCCAGCTGGCACCTCTCTGTTTGTAGCTACCTCAGTGACATAATCCATCTCTCCACAATACTGTTCTACACGTAGTTTATCTTGTTGATATTTTATGAAATTTGTATTATTTGCCTCAACTTGCAAATATAAATCAATGATCCATTGTTGTGTATAAATCCATCTCGAATGGCAATTTGAGCTACTTTAAATTCAAGCATGGAAATATTATTTCTGACACGTACGTTAGAATTTGAGTAACTGACAAGTGTTAATTTGGGTTGCATCTGGCTTCCCCATTGGGGGAAAAAATTAAGTAATTAAATTACTACTTAAGATACTTATGTTAATGTAAGGTTGCTCCTCATTTCTGTGATATATTCTAATTGGGGTTGTCTCTCATCATTTTTTTTTTTTAAATCAAAACAAAACATCAAAACAAGATACATACATCTTTACAGTCCCCATTTACATCTTGGTTTCCAGAGAGGGGAAAAAAAGAAGAAAAATTACCACAATTCAAAAGGGGAAGAAAGCATTTCCACCATTCCCCCCCTTTCCCAAAAAATAGGGTAGCCTCAGTGATCTTTTAATTAGTGTTTCTTTTGTTATCCCAGGGAACCCATTTATTTATGAGGGATTTATTTCTAACATTTACCTAATTCCCATTACGTTCTAGTTCCCTATCTTTGGATATCTTAAATTGAGCATTAGTCCAAGAAGGGAGCGTCGTTAGATTCCAATGTTTTATCAAAGTCCATTTTGCTATTAAAAGGATATGAGTAGTTAAATGTTTATTATGTGGGAATGTAGTGTCAAGATTAATATGTAATATTGCCACTTCATGCTCCAAATTAATATCCTTTCCCAAAATTTCTGAAAGTTGTTTAGTACATTGTCTCCAGAAAGGTTTAATAAACTCATACTCCCAGCACTAATTTTACAGTGCGACCTTCTTCCCACAACCTTGCCAACACTGTTTGTGTTTATCAAAAGTATTCAACCTCTCTGGAAACAAGAACCACCTTTGCACTGTTTTAAAAAACATTTCCCAATACGAAACATATCTAACTGTTCTTTTTACTAGAAGAAATGACCTATACCAAACCTCAGCCTTCCAATTCTTCCCTAAATCTTTCTCCCAGGCAACCATTCTGCTAGATTTTTCAAGTTGGTCTACCGTCTCCTTTCCTCTGGAGCATTTAGATAACAAATGTGAGTGATTGCCTAATTTAAATAATTTTTCTATTGTCGTTAAATCTTTATAATTATGATTATTTATTATTTATTAATTTATTATTTATGATTATCTGCCTTATATCCTAGAAGTTTCAAGGCTCTTGTTAATGATATATATTCCTAATGAAGGGTAGCTTCACAAGTTCATCTTCATTCTGTTAAGATACCAACATTTTATTAGAGAATTTATCCCTTTTGGTATGTTCAGAAATTTCGAATGCTCATATTTTGATTGCCAAATGGCCAATTTGAGAGGTATTAAATCTAACAGGACCTCTATTAAATAATAGAAATGAACAGGCAAAGAGAGCATATCCAGGATTAAAAAGGCTTGGAGAGAGCAGGGGTAAAGTAACATAATTGGGGGGGGGGGGGGGGTAGGGGGACGGTTGGGAACCAGAAGGTAAATTAGGAATACAAGATATGCAGGCGTGGGGAAACCTCCATGGAGGACTTAACATATCCCTTCATCATTCACGCCCATAAGGTACAACTGGGTGGTTGCAGTTGTAATCCCCTTGGAAGGGGAAGGGAGCGAATGGTTAGACTGGATAGGTATGACTCCAAGAGAGAGTGTGGTATGTTTGGAAGTATGGATGTAGCCAGGGGCTGCGGGATGGGAGGCGGGGGGGAGGGCCTAGTGGAGGGAAGATAATGCCGGGTTTGAAGATAGTGAGTTACAACGTTAGGGGATTAAATTCTCCGTCAAAGAGAGCCTCTATTTCGAGAATGCTGATCAAAACAAATCCAGATATTGTATTAATTCAGGAATCCCATTGGGATAAGGGAAGAATATTTCATATGGCCAAACATAGATTCCCTCAAGTATTTAATGCTTGCCATAAAAAAAACTCAGGAGGAGTTTTAATGATGTTTAATAAAAAATTAAAATTAAAAGAAGAATTAGTGGTCTTGGATAGTAAAGGCCGTTATATTATCTGGGTAGGAGAAATAAATGGCGAACATATGACAATAGTAAATGTATATGCCCCTAATAATAAACAAAATATATTTTTGAAGGGAGTATTAAAGAAACTGGATAAGATAGCTATAGGAGGACGCATAGTAGGTGGTGACTTTAATATGACGCCTGATGCTAAGATGGACAGAAGCTACAAAAAAGTTCCCAAAAACTATAAAGGTATAGAAAAAACAGCTCAGGACTTCTCCAAATTATTGGTGGAAAACCACTTATATGATGCATGGCGCCTTATAAATATAAATAAAAGAGACTATACCTATTATTCTGCATCTCATAAAATGTATTCAAGAATTGATAATATAATAGTGAATGAGTCTTTTATTAAACGCAATTCAATCAGTTAAAATTGGTTTAAAAAACAAACTTGGACCATGCTCCAGTCACCCTCCAAATAAAGGAAAAGGGGGAGATCAAATCTAGCAGGGCATGGAGAATGGATGAAAAAATCTTAGAAAATAAGGAAAGACTAAATACTATTAGAATGGAAATTTTAAAAAAAATTGGAAATTAATATGGGGTCGGTTCCATTAAATACAACAATATGGAACTCACTAAAAGCATATACAAGAGGTATATTAATCAAGTTGAAAAGCATCTGGGTTAAACAGAGAGGATTGTCCTTACGACTTTTACATATAAAATTGTATAAATTGGAACAAGAAAACAAAATAAAAATAAATGATACCCTTACACAAGAGATAATAACAATTCGGAACAAAATTAAAAACATTAACCAAAAACGCTCAGACATGAGTCTTTGGCAACTACAACAAAAATCATTTCATTTCAATAATCGAATACGAAAAGATCTCGCGAATAAGATTAAAAAACAAAAATATCAAGATTGTAATATTCCTTATCTTGTAAAACAGGGAATAAAAAATTTTAAGCCTAAAGAAATCACGGATCAATTTGCGAAATTTTATCAAGCTTTGTATAATTTAAACTCGGAAGAAAACTTTATAACACCCAAAAGTGAAGACATATCATCATTCTTAGATCAGATTGACTTTCCAGTTATCTCAAATGAGGAAAAGGAGGCTTTAAATAGTCAGATAACGGAACTAGAAATTAGACGAGTTATTAAAAACCTAAAAAACGACACGGCACCAGGCCCAGATGGATTTTCTACAACATAATATAAAATATTTGAGGAAGAGTTAATGCAAATCTTAGTAGCTACATTAAATGAAATTAAAACCACAGGTACATTCCCACCAGAGATGCTTAGAGCCAATATAATCACTATACCAAAATTAGATAAGGAAGCACACTCTTGCAAAGAATTTAGACCAATTTCGGTTATGAATATAGATACCAAAATATATGAGAAAGTTTTGGCTCTAAGACTTACAGAAATATCTAAATCATTAATAGCGTCCGACCAAACAGGATTTGTCCCAGGGAGGCAGGGCGCCGATAATTCCCATAAACTAATTCATTTAATAACTTATGCGAAGAAAAAAGACACCCCCACCCTATTCCTATCCATGGATGCTGAAAAAGCTTTTGATAGGGTAGGGTGGGATTTTATGATGCAGACCCTCCATAGATATGGGTTTGACTCATTTGCATCGAAAGCTATAGCTGCCCTATATAAGGCTCCCTCGACATCGGTTTTGGGGAAAGGGGTAAAATCAGATTATTTTATGGTAACAAATGGAACCCGTCAGGGTTGTCCCCTGTCTCCCATTTTATTCGCATTGACCCTAGAACCCCTCGCTATAGCTATTAGGGCTTCGTCGGACTTTAAGGGGATTAAAGTAGGCAAAATGGGAATACAAGATCTCCCTCTTCGCGGATGATGTAGTAGTATATATGGAGCATCCTCATATATCTATGAAGGCGCTGATGGAAATCATTGCAAACTACAGTAAGGTGTCGAATTATAAATTAAACATAGAGAAATCTGAAGCACTAAGTGTTAATATTACAGAGGAAGACGAAGAGCACCTGACTAGTAGGTATCAGCTGGCCCACACAAAGGGATTTACACACCTGGGAATTAACTTTAGTGATGATATAAGAAGTATTCAAACCTCCAATTTGAACAATTTATATAAATCATCTAAAGAGCTTATTGAGTACTGGCTGGTCAATCAAATATCCTTCTCTGGTAGAATTGCATCAATCAAGATGTCTCTCCTTCCTAAACTTAACTATGCATTTAGATCTTTCCCTTTTTCAATCTCAAGCCAATGGACAGCTAAATTCCAGAAGATGATCGATAGATATATTAATAAGAACGATCAGATCAGAGTTAAAAAAGCAATAATGAGTCGAAAATTTATAAATGGTGGCATTGCATACCCAATGGTTTTTCACTATCAGGAAGCAATTAAATTGGCGCAATATATAAAGTGAGTCAACCTCTTTCCACTCACCCGGAGAACCAGATTTTAAGTGATATGCTACACAATATCGACCTTAATGCTCTATTGTTCACTCCAAAACTAGCATTAGCATTCATTGACCCGAGAGCAACTATTTTGACTATAATGGTAAAAGAGTGGATAAAAATGAACAAAAAAATTAAATTCATAGAGCAATATAGTGAACTTACTCCTTTGACGACATTAGCACGCATGAATTATATCTACTTAGAACCAGAATGGAAAGACAAAGGAATATATCTACTGGGGCACATTATAGATAAAGAAAAAGGAAACATTTTAGATTATAACATGCTAAAGTTGAAATATAATATATCAACTAAACTTTGGTTCACTTCACATCAAATTTCACGAGTTTTGAAGAATATAAATAAAAACATTACTCGGCAAAGCTTAAACAACGTTGAAATTTTAATAAAGTCCCAGAATACTAGACACTTGATTTCTAATTGTAGTGAGATCATTTATAAGCAAATACAAATGGATACAACTAGACCTATGGACCTCTGGGCTAAAGATATGCAGCTAAGGATACCTAAAGAGTCATGGCAACAAGCCTTAAAATCTTTAAATAGGTTTGTTAAAAATACAAACCAGAGAGAAATTCAATTTAAATTACTTAATAGATGGTACTGGGTTCCCTTCAAAATTTACTTTATAACATTTAAACCAGAAATCAAATTATGCTGGAGGAACTGTGGGAAATCTGCAGATATGTTCCATATATGGTGGGAATGCCCTATAACCCTGCATCTTTGGAAGGAATGTTCTGAATACTTATCTATTATATTTAAGACAGAAATGATAGTAAAACCGCAGATGGCCCTGTTTAATATTTTTCCCCCTAAGATGGAAATAAAAAATAAAGCATTTATTACTCAAATTTTTCAGGTAGTAAAAACTGCAATTGCACAAAATTGGAAGAAAGAGGATCTTCCAAAACTAACTGAAATATTGGCCATGATGGGATACAATAGGGAACTAGAGAGGGATTTTAATATGTCATTTCAGCTAAAACAAGACCCTGTAAAATGGGTAGTTTGGGACTCAATTTTTAAGTAACCTCTACGGGGTAATCTCACTAAGACACCATATCTTACCCTGGCAGATCGATCCCTCCCTGGCTCTTCCTCCCTACCTTCACCAAGCTGGCTAGAATATGAGTGGAATGAAAGGGTGTGATAGGATATGTAAGTAATTTAAGAGAGAAGTTTAACTGGTTAATCTCTCCATTAGGTTGAAGAATATTCAACCAAATATTAAAGTTTGGATTTCATTCATAGCCATATGTAAGTTTAATACAATGATACACTTAAAGTCTATTATTAGCAATAAACATGAAAGAACAGTTACACTCTTATGATTATTGTTATAATGTCAGGGCACAAATGTATGCCTTCGGTATTTTTGTCTGGCTGTGTATATAATATGTAAGGTATTATTTATGTAAATGGAGATTTTAAATTTGAAAAAAAAAAAAATAATAAAAAAAAAAAAAAATCTAACAGGACCTCTTCAATATCTATCCAAATCTTTTTAGTGTTAGCTATGTTCCAGCTTAATATATGTGAGAGAATAATGCTATCATGAATATCAAGAATTTTAGGATAGGCAAGTCCACCATTCTTGAATTTCTTTGATGTTATATTAAGATTAATTCTAGCTTTCTTCCCATTTAGTAAAAAAATATCTAACATTCTTTGGAGATCTTGTGAAATATATTTTGGAACAGTTTCTGGTATGGACCTAAACACATATGACATTTTTGGTATAATAATCATTTTTATAATAGCAATCCTTGCCATCCATGACAACCTCACCTCCCTCCATTCCAGAAATTTCAATCTAATCTGACTAGATATTATTTTCAGATTTTCGTTCATAATTTTCCTTAGCTGAAAAGATATTTTTTTTCCAAGATGGGTAATAAATCCAGAGTCCCAATTGTATGGATATATATGTTTTAGATATTAAATAATCACTCTATTCAATCCCCTATCTATCATTTTGAAAGACCATTGCAACCTTATTTTATGTTGGTTAGTTGTAACAGCGTTTATAAGTATGGCAATCTTTTTTAGGAACCATATTGACCTTTGGGATTGGTAATTGATGTAGTTCTGCATGAATTATTTTTTCTTGTTCTATTTCTGACAATTTTTTATAAGCTTGAGTGTACGTGTTTTGGGCCATAATTTTATCAAGCTATTTAAAAACAATGCGTAAGCATTTTTTTTTCTGGAACCTGCATACTTTGTTTAACAGCTTCCATTGTATCCAGGGCATATAGTTGAGCAAATTTTCTTTGCTCCCCTTCTTCTGGATGTAAATGAGAAGTACGATGGTAAATTTGTTCTTGTACTTTGAAACAGTAAGGGTCATGTCCTGGCACCTTACCAGCTAATGTTGAACCCATAGATGCAAAGGAAATGAAACTATTATACGATATTATGTTTGTTTTGAAATTTTGGTAAAATATGTTGGGAAGTGTTGTCTTTGTGGAAGTCTCCTTGCCTTTTTGACAGCAACTAACGAACTGGCCATCTCTGGGTCTTTCCTGTTGGAAATAATAAGCCCCACAAAACTGATAGACAATATTCATAATACCACAATTATGAACCTCTACTGTTAAATATTTAAGTAAAGAACAATTCTGAGAACATATATCAATATGACTCTCTAAATCATCATTAGAATTCTTCTCAGATTGTTCAGCAACATTTTCTAAATGCTTTTGTTTTTTAGTTGCCTTCTTGGGCTTAGATGTTAGTTTTTCACCCACTAGTCTTTTGCTTGCGAGTCTCTCCCGTTCTTTTTGTCATCAAATTTTCTTTTGCTCCAGCGTCTGTTGTTCTGCCCATCTTTTTTTACATTGTCTAGTTTTGACGTCTTTTCTTTTCCTCTTTGTTTTCAGTATCTGCCATATAATTCTGTAACTAAAAGTAGTACATTAGTACTTTTGCTCCTTTGTTTATTTATTTATTTATTAACTTTTTGTTATTTTGTTTTGATTATTTTTTCTCCTGTTTTTTGTGCGCTACTGTTGTCATTAGGTGTTTAGGGTATGGAGTAGGGCTTAAAAGGTTACGCACCTAAAATATTATATATCCTTCCATTTTGTATATGTTAACAGCATTGTCCTTTTCTGTTTTGTGTGCACCACTGTTGGCATTAGGGGTTAGGGTACCCCTTTTTTTTGGTATCCTCTTTTGCATGCAGCAATGTTGTCATTAGGGGTTTACGGTTATGGGATTAGGCTTTGAGTGTTAGTTAGGTTGCAGCATGTTTCCACAAAGGCAGACACAAAACAGGATAGGCCTTTCCATTTTATATGTGTAAACAGCAGTATTTGCTTTTTTTAAAACTTGTAAAACTGTACTTCTTGTCTTCAATGTGTTGTGTATACATTCCTGTAGAGATGATGAGACTCTTCAGGCAGGGTCTGTTGAGAATTACAGAGAAATGCAAATGTTAAAATCACATTTAAATCAATTTGTTTTTGTACTAAGACCCTACAAAACATGATATATACTTCCATTTTGCATGTATTTTGAGAGGTTTTGGTTATGGGGCTAGGCTTATACAGTGGTGCATGGATAGATCCTTCCATTTATTATGTTTTTAGAACATTTGTTGTAGTATCCTGTTTTGTGTGCGCCACTGTTGGCATTAGAGGTTTAGGTTATGGGGTTAGGCTTATAGGTTGGGGCACACAGAAGAGGCTAGATCCTTCCTTTTTATATGTGTTTACAACATTTGTTGTAGTATCCTGTTTTGTGTGCCCCACTGTTGACATTAGGGGTGTAGGTTATGGGGTTAGGCTTAGAGGGTTGCAGAGCGTTTTCACATTGGCGCACATTTATTTTTTATTTGTTATACTGTACTTGTTGTCTTGAATTTGTTTTCTATAAATGAGGGTCCCGTGCTTCCAATCTTCCTGCGACACTCTTCAGGCAGTGTCTGTTGAAAATGAGAGACAGAGATGCAAATGTTGAAATAACTTTTCAAAACGTTTATTTTTTTGACTAAGACCATAGTATTTTTCTTAACTAAATGTATTTTTCTACGTTACCTGTTGGGTTTAATTTATTGTCTGAAAATTTCTGCAGAGTTTACAGGCTGTGTTAAAACGTGCAGTGCTGCAAATTCGTCAGTAACACTGTTCAGGCAGAGTCTGTTGAAAATGAGAAAAATATGCAAATATTGAAATCCACTGTAAATATTCATAATTATTTTTCTTAAAAGCATAAATTATGTCAGTCTTAATAAAAGCTATTTTCTGCTTTAAATGTCTCCTTTTTTATTGTTAAAATTATACACCATTTTACCCCACCTAAACACTAATCTGACTCTTAAATCTTACTATAAATAAATAATGACTTCTAATTGCTTCTGTACATTAAGATTGTTGTTTTTGACAATATTTAAAACCCATTTTTTTATTATTCATTTATTAATTAATTCTAAAAATGTATTTCAATGTTACTGTACATGAATAATGTTGTTATTGGCAATATTTCATATATATATAAAAAGTCTACACAGCCCTGTTAAAATGTCAGGTTTCTGTGCTGTAAAAAATAGATAAATCATTTCAGAACTTTTTGCACCTTTAATGTGGCCTATAAACTGTACAACTCAATTAAAAAACAAACTGAAATCTTTTAGGTGGAGGGAAGAAAAAAAAAAGAAAAAGAATGTGGTTGCATAAGTCTTCACACCTTCTTATAACTGGGGATGTAGCTGTGTTCAGAATTAAGCAATCACATTCCAAATCGTGATAAATAGGAGTCAGCATACACCTGCCATCATTTAAAGTGCCTCTGATTAACCCCAAATTAAGTTCAGCTGCTCTAGTTGGTCTTTCCTGAAATGTTCTTAGTCGCATCCCACAGCAAAAGCCATGGTCCACAGAGAGCTTCCAAAGTATCAGAGGGATCTCATTGTTAAAAGGTATCAGTCATGACAAGGGTACAAAAGAATTTCCAAGGCATTAGATATACCATGGAACACAGTGAAGACAGTCATCATCAAGTGGAGAAAATATGGCACAACAGTGACATTACCAAGAACTGAAGCTCCCTCCAAAATTGATGAAAAGACGAGAAGAAAACTGGCCTGGGAGGCTACCAATAGGCTTACAGAAACATTAAAGGAGCTGCGGGAATATCTGGCAAGTACTGGCTGTATGCTACATGTGACAACAATCTCCCGTATTCTTCCTATGTCTGGGCTATGGGGTAGAGTGGCAAGACGAAAGCCTTTTTTAAGAAGAAAAACATCCAAGCCAGGTTACATTTTGCAAAAACACATCTGAAGTCTCCCAAAAGCATGTGGGAAAAGATGTTATGGTCTGATGAAACCAAGGTTGAACTTTTTGGCCATAATTCCAAAAGATATGTTTGGTGCAAAAACAACACTGCACATCACCAAAAGAACACCATACCCACAGTGAAGCATGGTGGTGGCAGAATCATGCTTTGGGGCTGTTTTTCTTCAACTGGAACTGGGGCCTTCATTAAGATAGAGGGAATTATGAACAGTTCCAAATACCAGTCAATATTGGCACAAAATCTTCAGGCTTCTGCTAGAAACTGAACATGAAGAGGAACTTCATCTTTCAGCATGACAACGGCCCAAAGCATACATCCAAATCAACAAAGGAATGGTTTCACCAGAAGAAGATTAAAGTTTTGGAATGGCCCAGCCAGAGACAAGACCTGAATCCGATTGAAAATCTGTGGGGTGATCTGAAGAGGGCTGTGCACAGGAGATGCCCTCGCAATCTGACAGATTTGGAGTATTTTTACAAAGAAGAGTGGGCAAATCTTGCCAAGTCAAAATGTGCTGTAATAAAATCAAAAGGTGCTTCAACAAAGTATTAGTTTAAGGGTGTGCATACTTATGCAACCATATTATTTTATTTTTAAATTTTTTCTTCCCTCTACATAAAAGAGTTTGTTTTTCAATTGAGTTGTACAGTTTATAGGTCACATTAAAGGTGGAAAAAGTTCTGAAATGATTTATCTTTGTCTAATTTTTTTAAAGCACAGAAACATGACATTTTAACAGGGGTGTGTAGACTTTTTATATCCACTATATACTGTATATATATATACTAGCGACTTGCCCGTCAAAAAATGACGGTCAATAAAATTTAAATGTTGTGAAATCTGTTTGCAACACAAAATGAGTCACTTACATTTGTCCCTTATTTTTTTTCTAAAAATAAAAGCACATCATTTTTTTTAACTTTTTATTTTTTTAACTTTCAACTTATATTTCCCAAACATTAAACTTTGTAACATGCAAATTGTATATGAAACATTCGTTCAACATTTTGTTAACAATACTAACACTTTTCAATACATATTTATTACTGAGTAACTGCGGACTTTATTAACTTAGAGTAAGTAAATTGTTTTAACAATAACATGCTTTTTATCATTTGTAACATATTTGTTAAACTCTTGTTAAACTAAATTAGCATTGAATCCAGAGGAAGGCAAACAATAAAAAACCCCTATTGAAACTTGTCCAATTGTATCAAAGAGGGAAAAAAATGAATTCCTTCCTAACCCCATTACTTGGTGATCGGATTTCTCCCTGAATCAATACTTTGTCTTTAAATAATACATTTCCAATTATTATTAAATACTTTTACTTTATACTAACAATACATATTTGACTATACCACATATATATTTACCAAACTTTTTCAAACATTCCAAAAACACATATTTAACATCTGAAATTGTAACTTCAAACAATAACATTTAACTCTTGTAAATTATGAAAACATCAGTGAATTGTTTTGTGGGGCCAATCATGTAAATATAAAACTTTGAACCCATTCCAATCTGTTTAAGGATATTTTACTGTTGTTTTTTAAAAAAAAATAATAGTTTTTTTCATTTAGTCCATTCTGCAAATATCACATATATTTTCATAAGTGAAATAGTGGTCCCCTATTTAAAGAGTCCCAGAGTACTTTAATTTACTTTTGTCCATTCTTTAGATTTTTTACGTGAAATATTGTTTTTGTGCAATCATATTGAGTCCCATAAAATGTTGGCATTAAAATGAAACCTCATAGTAGACAATGTTTTTGGTGTAAACACATCCATCGTCCAATAAATGACCTTGAGTTTCGTTTTCTTCAACATGCACTTTAATTTCTTTCGGATTAGTGCACCTTGAAAAAGCCACATAGAGTTGTCCATGTGCAAAAACTGGTTCCTTTAAAAAAATCCCAACTGACTTAAAAGTTTGTTCTTGGGATTTATTGATGGTCATAGCAAATGCCATGATAACTGGAAATTGTCTCCGTTGAAGGACAAAGGGCAAACCACTCTAACTTGGAACTAAATCAATTCTTGGTATAAAAACTTGTTCACCTTTATGGGTACCAGTTATAATTTCTGCATGTATAAAATGATCTTTTAACTCATGCAGAATTAATCGGGTCCTATTACAAAGTCCTTTTTTTGGATTCATATTTCGCAATAACATAACAATTGTGCCTTTTTTCAATTGTAAAATATGTGGGGGCATTCCAGATGGTGTTAACGAATTAATAAATTCGATACTATAATTCGATTCACTGTCTTTATCATCTGACAGAATAGAATCTGCACTGTAATAATTATTTTGTGGTGCATTGATGTATTTTAAAATTTCGTTATTTACATTCAAGGCATCAATATTTTTTGATGTTAATATCACTTTGTTTGCAATGTCTGTGTAATCCTCATTATTAAGGGTGTTTAGAAATATGGCTGATATGAGTGATTCATTGCAAACCATTTCTGATGGAATTTCAATGGTATCATTTGGTAAATGCTGGATGTTTTCCATCTCCGATTTTAATGAGCCAATCATTGAATTCATTTTGGCCTTCAGATCTCATATTTAATTCTAATTTGAGATGTGTAAATATTTGCCACAGTTTACTGGTCTTGATACATGTTTCAATGATCTCTGTTCTATTTCCGTGTGGCACAACAGGTAATGTTTGCCTAAAATCGCCTCCTAACAGCATCACCTTTCCACCAAATGGCAACTTATTATCCATCACTTCTTTTAAGAATCTGTCAATACATTGCAGTGCATGACATGACATCATTGTTGCCTCGTCTATGATAATTAGTTTAGTTAGTTAAAATTTTTTTGCTTGTATGGAATTGAGTCGAGTATCTGACACTGATGTTTCCAAAATGGGAGCTGGCAGCTTAAATCCACTATGCACAGTTCTACCACCATCTAACAAAAGTGCAGCAATTCCAGTTGTTGCAAATGGCATAGCTATCTGACACTGTGATCGAATATAACTCATCAAACAATTGTACAGATAAGTTTTTCCTGATCCACCTGGTACGTCTAGATAGAAATACCGGTCTTTGACCATTTCATCATCTGTAGCATTTGTGATGGCATGAAATGCTTCTAACTGTAAATTATTTAAAGTTGACAGTTTTTCTTGGGTTTTTTGTTTTTAAAGCTCAGTGTCATAATCATCAAAATTGATGTCATCTATAAGTCCTGGATCTCGTAAATTAAAACTTGCACAATTTAATCCATGAGCCAACAATATTTCTTGGATTTCCATCAATGTTTTTAACAGAGCTATTGGTTCTCTGTAACGTTTCAAGAAATCTTCTGACATGTTTAATTTAAATGTTTCCCACAAAGTGAAAGCATCAGGTACATTGCAAAATATAGAAATGAATGCAAATTGTTGTCTCATTTGCTTAGGCATTTGACATAGTGCTGCTTCTTCCAGACACCTCCCCCATTCTGTATCATCAGCTATGAAATTTTGATGTCTTGCAGCTAATAGGAATGTATCATAAACTATGTCATTCACTGTACGTAAATGCTCAAAACTCTGTGCACCGGGAACATGTAGCAGAAGTAATCTTAAGCTGAAACGTTCAATGTCCCTTGGACTGACGGTATAAATGCGTGGTATGATTTTATGTGTATCTCTTCTTCGTTGTCGCCATAGACCATTTACAAATACATAGTGATATGGTATCTCTATGTATAAAAATTGTCTGGCCTGCATATCCTGACAGTTTAATTTAAACCACGCAGTAAGTGTGGTATCACTGTCTTCACTTTGATATAATGCAGTTCTTTCATTTCCTTGAGTAAAGCAAACCAACTGACTTTGAGGCAAATGTACAGCTAAACGATAGATAGCATGTGACCAATCATGCATCTCAAATTTCAAAAGGCGCCACATTGCTTCAGGAGCACTCACATACCGAGCATCTTAATAATTTGATAGTTCATCATGTAAAATTGGATTTTCGTTTTCATTTCCAGGACCTTGTACAACAACAGTAGCTGCATCATATCCTTTGTATATATATTTATACACATACTTAATTGATTTAATCGAAGTGCAAGCTTCCACATTGATGTGTGCATTGTACTTGATGAGCAAATGTGGATTGTATGGAACGACAAATCTATTATCAACCTTTTGGCCACGGATAATAGCTGTTTGTCCTTGTGTTCTTTTATACAAAGGATATCCATCACAATTTGCATAAGTTTGCATTTGAAATTGTTTTGGAAATTCTTTCGTACATTTTTTATTTTCCATACATGGTGAATTAGGATTCATCTCTCCACATGGGCCATGAATCATTCTATGTGTAACAATCTCCCAAAGTTTTGTATATTTTTCTTGGTCTGGCAATGGTGCAGAAATTACTGAATCCACTCTCTCTGCAGTGTTCAACTTGTCTTTTTCCTGCAGTATTAAAAGTATGTGAGCATGTGGCAATCCTCTTTTTTGAAATTCAATGGTGTAAACAAAAGCCACACATTGTCCAAATAAGTGTGCTTTAGTGATATCATGTATTAATGAATTGAGTTTGATTTTGAATACTCTTGCCACTAAATCTGGTCGGTCAGAAGTAGTTTGTCCCAGATTAAAATTTTCCTTGATCTCTGGCCATTGTGGATTACACGTGAATGTAATAAATAAATCTGGTTTTCCAAATTTTGTAACAATAGCCATGGCATTGTCGGGGTTAATACGACATATTATTTTCTATATAATATAGAATACTGAATATTGAGTTCAGAATCAATTTATAGACACATATTCCTTTTTATAAAATAACATTTATTGAAAATATCAAAAATCAACTAGTCTAATGAAAAAAATGTAATATATCAAATCAAAATGCAAATATAACACAATAATATATCAAAATCAAATGCAAATATAATACAGTAATATATCAAAATCAAATGCAGATAAAACACAGTATAGCCAGTCAGATAAATAAAAGAAAATCAATACATCATATTGTAATACTTATTATTTATGATATTTTCTATGCAGTCCTAAAATTTCAATATAAAAGTGTACTTCATTCACATGAACAATAAAACCTGGGATAGCAACCCATAGAACAAAATTAGATAAATCAATTAATAAAATTCATTCTTAATAACGTTTTGGCATGTATTAACAATGTCTAATGATATGAAAATATATGCAGCTATACAGGAATATATTGAAAATCATACAATAAGTAAAGTATTTTATAATATAATTGATAAGTTAGCTCAGTAAGTTAATTTGTCTGTATTGGTCAAAAAGAAAAATGAGATATCTAATTTTGTATCAAAATTTATATCCGGAGTATAAATTTCAATGACAAAAGGAAATCTAAATAACTTTTTGATAAGAAATAAACCAAACAGAGAAATTATGGTAATGATTTTCAATTATATCATAAAATAAAATATCTCAATTTATACATTACCAATTATGACAAAATTCCACTGGTTAATTCCAAAGTTGTTTAGCTTTTCAACAAGATAGACTTTTATCTTCTTTCTCTCTTTCTCCTCTCTCCTGTTGTTGTTTTTTTTCTTTCCCAGATCCTGTTTCTATCCCTAATTATACCTCTTGCTTATTTGCCTATCAGAATCCCAAATCAGTTAAAGTATCTATTAACCAATAAAATCTTTTCATGATGTCATCACTTCTTTAAATTTTATAAAGAATATATTTTTCTATAGAGACATTTATTCCTTTAACCATAAGATGGCGCTCTCAGACCTTTGAATTTTTATCCCTTTTAATTAGCTAATGACCCTTTGATCCTTTACCTATAAACAAGATGAAGTCATAAGAATGTTATCAACTAGACAGATTTACTATACTGTTTACTAGACTTAATGTCTATGAAACGAATATTTCACATGTGAATATTTAAGGAGTGATTTTATTACCTAGACTTATGAGTTCCGTCAGATATTTATCTCTTATAGAACAATGGATTATTCAAATCATGGATAGTTCACTGGTGGGCAGCTGTGAAAACATATCTTTCACATAGATATTTTCAAGTAATAGAATTGCATGCATAGATATATATATATAAATATAACAGCATATAAAATATTAATACAATGGATATAAAAAAATAGTGGTTAATAATTGGAATATCATATTATTCTATAATATTCATATAAGATAGAACTTTATTCATACAGAAGTTCTGACAGCATCATTATACCTTTCTCGCATATTGCGTGTAGATCCTTGGAAAGAGGATGGCAAAATAATTGCTCTTCCAGCTGGAATGTCTCTGTTGGAAGCTAAATCTGCCACATAATCCATTAATCCACAATACTGTTCTACTCGTAATTTATTTTGTTGATATTTAATGAAATTTAGATTATTGGCTTCAACTTGTAAATATGAATCAATAATCCATTGTTGAGTGAGTTTTACTCCATGTAAAATTGGATTAAAACAATCACGGATAGCAGTTTGTGCCACTTTATATTCCAGCATGGAAATATTAGATCTAATACGAAGTTTAGTATTGGGATAACTTTCCAATTGTAATTTTGGTTCCAATCCTGGTTCCCCATTTGGAAAGAAAATGGGATATGTCATTGGATCTAAATTACAGCTTAATATATTGATGTTGATAAATGGTTGTTCTTCATTGCGTGGATATATTCTAATATCCCGCTGAAAAGGTGGTTCACCATCTTCATTTTTAAACACCATGGCAACCTCATTTACAGTAGGTAAATTATATCTTCTTTGATCAGTGTTGCGATCTCTTTTTAACATTATATTGACTCTTGGTGTAGGCAATTGATGTCTTTCAGCATGTTCCTGTTGTTCTTTTTGAAGCTGTGCTAATTGTTTGTATGCTTGACAATATGGTTTTTTTTGCATAATTTTTTCCAGCTGTTCAAAGACTATGCGCAAACACTGTCTATTTTCTGGAAGTGTCATTCTTTGTTCCACAGCTTCCATCGTATCTAAGACATATAACTGTGCAAATTTCCTTTGCTGTCCTTCTTGTGGGTGTAAATGTGAAGTTCGGTGGTATATTTGACCTTGAACTCTGAAACAGTAAGGACCATGTCCTGGTACATTTTCTGCTAATGTTGCACCCATTGAAGCAAATTAAATTGCAAGGTTATAAGACCTTATGTTTTGTTTGAAATTATTATAATTTGGAAATGTTGGATCATTCATAATGCATTCTAAATAATATGGAAATGGGTGTCTTAGTGGAAGTTTCACCTTTCCTTTCTGACAGCAACTAATGAAATTTTCGTCAGTAGGTCTTTCCTTTATAAAATTATAGGCCCCACAAAACTGACAAACCACATTAAGTAACCCACAATAATGATTATCTTCTTGTACTGCAGTAGTAAACACATTATCATGCATTTCTTCAACATAATAATCAGACCCACATTCTATATGTACATTTTTTTCTTGTGTGTCTACATTTAAATCAGTCTGCAAATTAGAATTATTGGACAATGGTTCACAGAGATGTTTTTGTTTACTTTTACGTTTCTTGGAAGCCCCAACACACTCACTTGCGGCTTTCTTACTCATCTTTCTTTTATTTAAAAGTCTCTGTCGATCTTCTTCTCGCAAGCGTTGTGAAGTTTCCGGTTTCTGAGCATCTCTCCACCTTTGCTTCCTTTCCCTTGCCAATCTTCTTTTGTGTTCAATTTTGTCTTCTCCATTCTCCGCCATTTTAATCTGTAATTGTAAATAGAGATGTAATTATTGTTTGTTCTTTGTTTTGTATACATTTTTTTTCCTTTTTGTACTGTTCAATTAAAGTAGATGAATAAACTAATAAAACATTTTCAATTGTTGCACTTTAGTCTGAAAGAAATGAAACCATTTTTCAAAGTATTTTATTGACATATATGAAATCAGAAATAGCTGCACATATCTATCTTTATATGATTAATCCTTCATTGCTTCTTGATTGAATTCACAGCATACCATCATTTTTTTTTCAAGTGTTGGAAGCTTCTTATTTTCTTTAAATATTATTATTAATTAGTATTGTCTTTTCAACTTTTTTCAAGTTTTGACTAAATATCATACATTAATGACTCAATAAGTACTATCCATTTTCAAAAAAATTCAATTTTCACCAGATATATAATATATAGCCTTTTTCTATGCATCACTACAAAATTACATTTTATACCTGTGAGGATGATGTTGATGTTGTTCAAAGGCTGCAAACGTCACGCTGTCTGTTTATTCCCTTGCAGATCCAAATAAACTGAAAAATCAAATAGATAATATTTTTAAACTTTTGCTTCATCGATATCATTAAATGAACATCAACAGACATATATTTGGCTACATTAAAAACCTAAAATCATATTTTTTAATATCTTGCCGTAGTAATATAATTAAAATTCTGTACCTGTCCAAATTATCCTTATGATGTTCAATGTGTGCAAACGTCACTATCTCTGATCATTCAGCTACAGTTCACTGCAATTATACAAAATAGTCAAATTCATGTATAATATGTTACTTCATCTGTATTAATCAATGAGGCTTAACATACCTATTTTTGCATATATTAAAAACATGAAATAAATATATCAATCAATCAGCATGAACACACATATGAAAGCAAACCATGTTCATTAATATTAAAGTAATGTGTGACTAAATCTAACATCAACATGTAAGCATAAGTATATAGGCTTTTAATTTTTTTTTTGGTTTATTTTATACAAAATATATAAGAACTGAATTATTTAAATAATGTACATACTTTAATAATTAATTAATCAACGTGTTCCTTTTTTTATGCACATTCTTAAACGTTAACCTTTTTTAATATTAATGATTAGTAATGATACATTATGAATGTTATTTACAATTCTTTCCCACAGGTAATCACGATATATACCAAAATAATTATTAAATTAATGTACATTAATAATTAATTAATAAATCTGTTGCTTTTTTATTCACATTCTTAATCATTAATTAATTTTGATATTAATCATTAATTAATTAATTAATTAATGTACATTATGAATGTTATTAACAATTGTTTCACACAGGTAATCACGATATATCACAAAATAATTCTTAAATTAATGCACATTAATAATTAATGAATCAATGTGTTCCTAATTAATTAATGTACATTATGAATGTTATTAACAATTGTTTCACACAGGCAATCACGACATATAACAAAATAATTCTTAAATTAATGTACATTAATAATTAATGAATCAATGTGTTGCTTTTGTATTCACATTCTTAAACGTTAACTAATTTTGATATTAATGATAAATTAATTAATTAATCTACATTATGAATGTTATTAACAATTGTTTCACACAGGTAAGCACAATATTATTTTTCTATTAATTAAATTTCTTATTTATTATTTATTAAGTAAGTACCAATTTACTAATTAATAATTATAAATGATATATTTACCTTTTTTAATGTAATAATGCTGAAGCAGTATACTGAAGAGCTAACAATCTCTTGAGATTTCCCGGCATCAGAAAACATCCAGTCAGACTGTCATCACCTGAGGAGAAAGTGTCAGTTATGTGTGAAGTGTGCCCTATATATAGGCTTTGTGCGCGAGACAAATGCATTGTTTTAGGCGGGAAATCCACAGTTGCGCGAGCCAAATGCGTTGTTTTCGGCGGGAAATCCTATGTGGCGCGAGACAAAGGCGGGAAATCTGTGTTAATGCGTAAATCAGTAATATCGTTTCGTAAAATGTACTCGCTACTGTCTTTTTACTCATTGTGCGGTTAATCCGCATCCTTTATCTCGTTGCTTTTTGAACACATACGTCTGTGGCTGTGTTTTACGCAGTTCGAAGTAGTATAGCCTCGTTTTCATTTTTTTCGGCGTCCATTTTTTTCTCGCTTAGCCGATTTTCGATCTTTGTAACTCGGGTAAATCGATGTAAATTGCATTTCCTACTCACTTCCAGACGTCCTGCCTGGTTCCCCATGCTGTAAGTGACCTTTATTTTATTTTTTAGTGTGTATTTAGTAATTTTTTTCACCTCATATTTTTTTTCTAAGTGCTACGGTTTAACGGCTACGCGAGGCTCGCCTGCAATGAGCACCTGCGGCGCTCATTGCCAAAGTAGTACGGTTTAACATAACGGCTCGCCTCGCTACGCGAGGCTCACCTGCAATGAGCGCCTGCGGCGCTCATCGCTAAGTCGTACACACTACGCAACGCAGGCTGACGACGAATCGTAGTTAGACAGTTTTTTTAAGTGGCTAAACTCGTGAAATTCGACTTAAATTTGCATGCAACCTCGTCCCCAGACGTCCTGGCTGTCCCCCCTTGCTTTCTATGATTTTTTTAATGTGTTTTTTTTTATTTGTTTGTGCTTTTTGCTGTGCGCGGTTCGGCCGTTAACTTCGTATTTTTTTTACCCCCCGTTTTCCTTTGCAAAGTGTTATGGGCTGTAATTTTTCAACACAATTTTTTCAAACTGTTACAGTGCTCGTACTGTGAATTGGATAATCTCCACCAGCGCTGTGAGCGGATTCGTCGCTCACTGCCTAAGTTGTACTGGGTCGTTGGGGGTAAGCGCCTACGGTGCTCATCTCCACCAGCGCAATGAGCACCTTTGGCGCTCACTGCCTAAGTTGTGCGGGGTCGTAAAGATGAGCGCCTACTGTGCTCATCTCCACCAGCGCAATGAGCGCCTTCGATTTGAGTGTTAATCAACCTGCAAGGATTAGCAACAACCCTCAATGCTCAAAACTATATATGTGATTATTATTATTATTATCATTATTATTATTATTATTATTAGTGATCTTTTCCTTCCTCTATATTTACAGTCAGATTGTCACTTTCCTGCCTTTTTCCAGCATGCTGATTGGCTGTAAATGCTATTAACTTGTTACTCAACCAATCATACATCAGCTTATCCTCCTGCCCCACCTGACCGTTCAGAACAGTGAGCTTTGAATTACTTCACAGGTAATCTTCCCACCCCTCTCTAGGGTGTTATACTGATTGGCTGCTGGACATGCTCATTATCTGTCATCCAATCTGTTATTGACTTTTACAGCCCACAGCTCTTTTTGATAGATAATAGACAGCTCTGACTGATCCCGGCTCCATCAACCTCAGCTCTTATAGACCAGAGTGTGTCCAATAACCCCCTGATGTGAGAGACCACCGAACCATTACAGGACCACCAAAGGGTCATATTTATAATATTTTTTTATGGACAAATATTTTTTTTTATATAAATAAATTATAACACTTAACACTTCTGTATTGATTTGTGCTTTAATGTTGGCAGCCATTTGCTTTTTTTCCTAACAGGTTTAGATGGATGTTAGATTGTACACTGTAAGTTTGCAAGTTCTCAATCTTGCTTGGAGCTGTGGGGAAAGTACTATGTGCATTGAATTCTAAGTTCAAAGACAGGGACCTTCATCTTTGCCATGTGTTAACATTGCTACTGTTTTTGCCTTGAACTTAGCCATGTATAGAGCTACGGAATATGTTGGCTAATTACAAATAATCAATGGATGCTGATAGTATGTCTATTCAGTTCTATTGAAAGACTGCCAATCATCAACAGATATCTACATAGAAGAGCATACATACAGGAAGACTAGCAGGTCAAGCATCACTCCTATACTAGGCGCTCCGCAGGGAATCGCTCCTATACTCCAGAGAATCTGCAGAGCATTACACCTATACCCAAGATGCTCTGCAGAGCATCACTCCTAAACCCAAGATTCTCTGCAGAGCATCACTCCTAAACTGCAGAGGCTTTGCAGAGTATCGCTCCTATACCCCAGATGCGCCGTTGAGCATCACTCATATACCGTAGAGGCTTTGCAGAGCTTCACTCCTATACCCCAGATTCTCTGGAGTGCATCACCAGGCACTCTGCAGAGCATCACTCCTAAACCACAGAGGCTCTGGAGAGCAACACTCCTATACCGCAGAGACTTTACAGAGCATCATTCCTATACCCCAGAGGTTCTGCAGAGAATCAATTCTAAACCCCAGATATTCTGCAGAGCTTCACTCCTATACCCTATGTTGTTTTGCACTTCTCTCTACATAACAAGGTCAGGGTTGTGGGTCGTGTTCCTCCTCCAGGACCGAATTATCACTTATAAAACATATATATTCTTATAAGAAGCATTATATATGACTTATACCAACACAGCCCTCTTATACAGAGTAGATGAAGTACCTGATCGGGGGATAATAATCTATAGAGATCGGGTGACAATGTATAGAGCTAATAAAAGGTAATTTTGTATTATTGGTGCAAAATAAATAGGGACTGAGACTGATAGCTGTATACAAATGTTAAAGAAAAATACACACAATAAGACATCAGAAACATTGTGACACATGAGGAAGTGACAACCCTGCTCCTGAGAACTTACAGGAGATGGGGAAGTTACACAAGAATGTGAGAGTGTGGTGGGCAATTGCCCAGTCAGCAGACAATAAACATTGAGAGCAGTGGCTGGGTGTCTAACAGTGAATCTTAATATTTAATATTGTTTTGTGGCCAGTCTGTCTGAGTAAAGAATGAAAAAGATCTGATCTAATCAAGAAGGAGGCATCTTTATTTACTTGTACAAGGGAGTCCAAGGGGTTAACCACAATGGCAAACAGAGCAAGTATGCAGATAGTCTCATAGGAGGCCTGTGAATAGTCCTTTTTCATGGTGAGGGGCTTGAACCCTTGTGACATTAGCTTCCATGAATAGAATAATTGGGGCTAAGTGTAAGAATTATGTTCTAGTGTATAAAAGTATAAGATGAATGAAAATATCTAATCAAAAAATAAAGTACAAAGAAACATCCAGAGATAGTGCACTCACGAATAGATTCAAATCAAGATATAATCAATAAAATATAACTTTTAATATAACAGAAGTAAAAAAGGATAAATGATCCCTAAAACATATAAGATCTCAGTATTACAAGGGCACATGGGATACAATGAAGATATAGGAATCTATACATATATTGTGATAATTAGGAACTTGTACAATAGTGTACTTTTACTGAGTTTTTTGTTTTTTTTAGATAAAGAACACATTGTGACAATGAGCCCTCTCGTGACACTCTCTGCATACTCAGCCTGTCTGCCATTGTGGTTATTCCCTTGGTCATCAGTTTAAAAGAGTGAGAACAGTGGCAAGTCACCTGTGTAGCTGACAACAACTTAACTGGCCTCCCCATCTACTACTGAACTCTTTCAGTATAGAGACTCACAGTAAAATATATTTTAATATAGATATTCCTTGTGAAGTCTCCTAATTTAAGCATCATAAGCAGGTAGAAGAGAGACTGCCTCAAATGTCTTATAAACCAAAGCATGATATTCACCTGTGAGATTATGTAATTGTGAGATTCATATATATATACTTAGAATCTCCTGATATTTAATACTACTCATGTGTGTCATGAGCAGGAAATAAACATTGCCTTATAACATATCAATCAGCAGAATTAAATATACTTAGCTGACTCCTTAGTGCTCCCAGTATAAATAAACGGTCACGGAACTGGGGAGCAACTGTTCCTTGAGGGAACCATGAATGCCAACATGTACTGTGACATACTGAAGCAGAGCATGATCCCCTCCCTTCGAAGACTGGGCCGCAGGGCAGTATTCCAAAATGATAACAAACCCCAAACACACCTCCAAGACAACCACTGCCTTGTAAAAGAAGCTGAAGGTAAAGGTGATGGACTGGCCAAGCATTTCACCAGACCTAAACCCTACTGAGCATCTTTGGAGCATCCTCAAATGGAAGGTGGGGGAGTGCAAGGTCTCTAACATCCACCAGCTCCATGATGTCATCATGGAGGAGTGGAAGAGGACTCCAGTGACAACCTACAAAGCCCCTGTGAACTCCATGCCCATGAGAGTTAAGGCAGTGCTGGAAAATAATGGTGACCACACCAAATATTGACACTTTGGACATTTCCACTTAGGGGTGTACTAACTTTTTTTGCCAACAGTTTAGACATTAATGGCTGTGTGTTGAGTTATTTTGAGGGGACAGCAAATGTATATATGCGGCACAATTACTACTTTACATTGTAGCAAAGTGTCATTTCTTCAGTGTTGTCAATTTTGTGAGATACTGTATATATATATATATATATATATATATATATATATATATATATCTCACATATATAGTTGTGAGCATACGAGCTGTTGCTCATGCTTGCGGGCTCGCGCAGCAAAGCGAGGGACGCAGTTCCCCGCAAATGTGGATCCTCGCGAAGTGAGGGGCCGCATTTGCGGTGGTGGAGCATCCTACGTTCCCGCAAATGCGGATCCTCGCGAAGCGAGGGGCCGCATTTGCGGTGGTGGATTATCCCACATCGCCTGTGTTTGTCCGCAAATGCGGACACTCGCAAAGCGAGGGGCCGCATTTGCGGTGGTGGACGATCCCATGTTGGCTGTGTTTGTCCGCAAATGCGGACTCTCGCGAGGCGAGGGGCCGCATTTGCTGTGGTGGAAGGTCCAACGTCGGCTGTGTTGTTAACACACACTCACGACGTAAAAAAAAAACCTCAAAGGCACCTCACACGCGGTTAAAACACATACGCACGACTTAGAAAAAAATAAACTGCGTCGTACACGTAAAAAACAACTGCGTCCCTCAGAAAAAAAATTATTCCGCCTCACAAAAAAATACGGCCACGAAACGACCCATTCTCATCATGCAAACCCGGCCGAAAACGGCACGCATAAAAACATCAGAAACACAAGAAATAAACACAACGAACACATAAAAAGCTTACTTACAGCAATGGGTGGGGCATCCGGCACCTCGAAAACTTAATTTACACGTCCATTTAAGTAAAAAAAAAAACGAGTTTAAACTGCCGAAAATCACCTAAGCGAGAGAAAAAATGTGCGCCGAACAAAACGAAAACAAGGCTTCAGACGTAACTATACTACAGTGACTCGCAAAACTGAAACACATACTATGCGGCACGTACCACACTGATATTAACCACCATTTTGAAAGCTTCTACGCATAAAATGGCGGATGGAACGCAAATTGTAAGCTGGAACGCAAATAGCACATGCGTATTGCGTTCTAACGGTCTGAGGCACTTGAAAGTTTATAAATACTGCCTACTTTCCAGAAAATTCTACATTTCTACTCAGGTGATGAACGGAGTGACTTGATAGTTAACTGCTGCTTTTACTTGAGAAGAGAATTGTTTCCTAATTTACTAATTTACACTGTGCAAATTACAACTGAGAGGTAAGCTATAATATATTAAATTTTATTATCAAGACAGGACAAAAAAAAACAACTTTAACTATGAAAATGTGATTCATGTATAGTGACATGTGACACGCACATTTATGTGTGTAGCCCCTACAACAAACTAATCTTAACCCAAACTAATTAAACAAGTATATTTAAATGACATTAAAAAAAACAAAAACTTTAACAATGAAAATGTGATTCATGTATAGTGATATGTGACAGGCACATATATGTGTGTAGGCCCTAAAACAAACTAATGTTAATTGAAACTAATTAAACAAGTATATTTAAATGACATTAATTTACTGCAATTCAATATGTAACCTAAAGCATTAATTTACTGCAATTCAATATGTAACCTAAATCTAAATCATCAACAGTGTCACTCAAGAATTTGCACCGTGCATTGTGAACCAGAATCCCTTTTAAAGAACACAAAGAAAGAAGAAGAGGTAAGATAGAAAAATTCATTACATGCTGAAAAAGACCATGCTTTGCTAAATCAAAAAGAAGAAATATACAATTAACCATTTCACTTTCTTTTTCAAACAGACACTACAAGAAGACCGGCGGATTAAGATTGGCAGGAGGGGACCCTCTGTCATTCGACACTCCAATCAAGGTAAAGTATAACAAGTAGAAGAAATAAAGGAACTATATATGTTTAATGGCCGCCAATATAATAAATGCAGCAACCAAAAAGTAGTGAACACAAAATAGGATAATGCTAAAAACATTGCCATAATATCCAAAATAGAAAAAAAACATTATTTTTCACTGTAGAAAAACATTTAACCTTCATAAAAAAGACTAAGGGCCTCATTCAATTGCGATTTGGCCAATTGAATAGGGCTCTCTATAAGCACATAGCATATTTTTTTACAGAACTTTTTAGTTAGTGAAGACCTTGCTTTTAGATAGAATTTCACTAACTAAAAACTTCTGTAAAAAAATATGCTTTGTGCTTATATAGAGCCCTATTCAATTGGTCAAATCGCAATTGAATGAGGCCCCTATTAAGCAAATAAAGTATGCAACATATGGTAGACACAAACAGGATTGTACCAAAATCACACAAATAAATAGGAAAGTAAATTACTATTCTTCTTTAATGTTTAAGAACCTATAAGCCTTACAAAGAAGCCTAAATAAGCATACCAAAAGTGGTAGACACAAAATAGGATTGTACCAAAAATCACACAAACAAATAGCAAAGTAAATTAATGTTCTTCTTTACTGTTTAAGAAGCTATAAGCCTTACAAACAAGCCTAAATTAGCATACCAAAAGTGGTGGACACACAACAGGATAATGCTAAAAACATTGCCATCATATCCAAAATAAGAAATAAAATAAATAATTATAGTATAAAAAAAGGATAACTGAAATATAAAAATTCAATTAAAGTATTTTTAAAAGGTTGCACAAAAAACAGTATAGCTGAAAAAATCACCATAACAGATACAATAGATAATGAAATATGCTATTCATCACAAATACATTCAAATGAAATAACATTTTAATTTTTCTTTTACAACAGACACTGTGTGAAGACCATCGGACGAAGACTTTCAACAGAGGACCAACAAAGATTCTGCTTGAAATCACACTTCAACCAAGGTACAGTATAACAAGTAAAACAAGAGAAAACTAAATAAGCATGTTTGCTCTGCATCCATGTCAACAGAAAAAAAAAAAACAACCACCACTAACTATAACTTTTACCAAAATATAACTGACACATTTCTCATCTACCCTTTTATTTGGCTTTTATAGACAATAATGTTTGACAGTAAATCCAAACTTCAATGTAGCCAGAACAAAAAAAAATTGCATAGTCCACAAAAGGCTCAAAACACAGACTCAATAAAATTTGTCATTCTAAATTTCCAGTCCTAATGTACAATATTAAGTATAAAACCTAACCACACACATAAAATACAAAGACTAATTTCTGCCCTCTACTATCCCTATAAGCCAAAAAAAACAGCATAGTCCAGAAAAGTCTCAAAACACAGTCAATGAAATTTGTCATTCTAAATTACCAGTCCTAATGTACAATATTAAGCATAAAACGTAACCATACACATAAAATAGAATAGGACTACAAATAGTACTAACACCAAAAAAACAATAGAAACATTTTCAGAGCCCCAACATATAAGCCTTTAAAGAAAATATAAAAATACTATTAGAACAATCCCCTGTACGATAAATTACAAAGACTGATTTCTGCCCTCTACTAGCCCTATAAGCCAAAAGTACAACAAAAAAAATAATTAAGAAACCAAAAAAATACACCTACTATATCTACAAGAAACTATAGTGTAATAACCTTGAGTTTGCTATGCATGTAAGGCAAAAAATACAACCTACGACAGAAAGTAAAAGCAAAAAAATAAAAAAACACTTATTTAACAATACGAAGAAAGTACCGCTACAATCAACTAGAATCACATAGAAACAAACTGTTGATAAGAATTTTTTTTAAAAACAAACCTAACATCTCAAAATAAACTAATGATACATTATTATTTTTTTACAGATTAACATGGCTGATAACGAGAAAAGATAAGATGGCAAGCTAGAGAATGACGACAGAGAGCAGACAGCCAGCAGACACTGGAGCAGAAGGAGATTAGACAAGAAAAAGAACGCAAAAGAATTGCAAGCAAAAGACTATCACCTTCTAAAATTAAAGATACACCAAAAAAAGCTACTAACCAAACAAAGCATTTAGAGCCTGTTCTGGAAACATCAGATGACATTTTACCTGAAAAAATAAAAGAGATACCAAAAAAAGCCACCAAAAAAACAAAACATTTAGAACCTGTTCCGGAAACATTACATGATATTTTACCTAAACCAATACAAGATATACCAAGAAAAGCCACGAAAAAAACAAAAGCATTTAGAACCTGTTGTTTAAACATCACATGACATTTCACCTGAAGAATTTAAAAGTCAAACTGCTATATGCTTTGCAAATTGTCCTTTACTCAAGTCTTTAGCAGTAGAGGTTCATAGTTGTGGGGACATGAACACTCAATGTCAGTTTTGTGAGGCTTATTATTTTAAACAGGAGAGACCCCGAGATAGCCAATTTATTAGTTGCTGTCAAAAAGGAAAGTTCAAACTTCCAGAAAGAAAAGAATTTCCAATCTATTTACAAAACATTATGACTGAACCTACTTTTCCAAACTACAAAAATGTTAAGACAAACATAAGATCCTACAATAGTGCCATATACTTTGCATCTATGGGGGCAACATTAACTGCTAATGTACCAGGACATGGTCCTTACTGTTTTAAAGTCCAAGGCCAAAATTATCATCGGACTTCACATTTACATCCAGAGGAAGGAGAGCAAAGAAAATTCGCTCAACTATATGTCCTAGATACAATAGAAGCTGTTGACCAACGTATGCAGCTGGAAGATAATAAAAAATGCTTACCCAGTGTTTTTATAGAGCTAAATAACATTATGGACAATAACCCCTACAGTAAAGCTTATACAAAATTGGCAGAAGTAGAAAATGAACAACAACTTCATGCACAAAGACATCAATTACCAATCCCAAAGGTCAATATGGTGCTTAAAAGAGACAGACATACTGATAAACGTCGTTATAACTTGCCAACATCAAATGAGGTTGCAATGGTGTTTCAAAATGATGAAGGAGAACCACAATTTCAAAGAGACATTAGAATATATCCCAGATATGAGGAGCAACCATTCATTAATATGAGTATCTTAAGTCCAAATTTAGACCCAATGACATATCCCATTTTTTTCTCACACGGAGAGGCAGGTTGGCAACCAAAATTAACACTTCCAAGTTACCCAAATGCTAAAGCAAGAATCCGAAATAATGTTTCTATGCTTGAATTTAAAGTAGCTTGAATTGCCATTCGAAATACATTTAATCCAATTTTATGTGGTGGAAATCTAACACAACAATGGATTATTGATTCCTATTTGCAAGTTGAGGCCAATAATTTAAACTTTATAAAATATCAACAAGATAAACTACGTGTAGAACAATATTCTGGACTAATGGACTATGTTGCTGAGGTTGCTACAAGCAGAGACATTACAGCTGGCAAAGACATCATTTTACCATCTTCCTTTCAAGGATCTCCTCGAAATATGATAGAAAGATACAATGATGCTATGGCTATTGTCACCAAATTTGGCAAACCCGATTTATTTCTTACATTTACATGTAATCCACAATGGCCAGAAATTACACAAAATGTACTTCTTGGCCAAATTGCTTCCGATAGACCAGATTTAGTTGCCAGTTTTTAAGATTAAATTAAATGAATTAATACATGACATCACTATAAGTCACTTATTTGGCAAATGTCTTGCTTATGTATATACCATTGAATTTCCAAAAAAGAGGCCTTCCACATGCACATCTTTTGATAATACTTCAAGAAAAAGATAAATTATATACTTCTGACAAAGTGGATGCAGTCATTGTTGCTGAACTACCAGATCCAGAACTATATGGTAGACTATATGAGATTGTTACTCATCGCATGATTCATGGACCCTGTGGTGAACTTAATCCACAATCGCCATGTATGGAAAATAATAAATGTTCCAAAGATTTTCCAAAAGATTATAGAGACAAAACCTATGCCAATTGTGATGGCTATCCACTTTATAAAAGAAGAGAAGGAGATAGTGCCATTATTCGTGGCAAAAAAGTTGATACTAGAAATGTAGTACCCTACAATCCACATTTACTCATGAAGTATAACGCCCACATAAATGTAGAAGCCTGCACTTCCATCAAATCCATTAAATGTGTCTACAAATATATTTACAAAGGCTATGATGCAGCTACTGTAGTCGTCAAACGTGCAGACAACCCAGAAAGTAGTGAGTTAGTAAATGATGAACTTGCATCTCATGTAGATGCTCGCTATGTCAGTGCGCCAGAAGCTATGTGGCGGCCTTTAAAATTTGAAATGCATGATAGATCACATGCAGTATATAGATTAGCAGTACATTTGCCACAAAGACATTTAGTGTATTTCCATGCTGGAAATGAAAGTAATGCATTGGCCCAAAGTGAAGATCGTCACACTACCCTAACTGCATGGTTTGAATTAAATTACACAGATTCACAAGCAAGACAATTCTTATATATTGAAATTCCATATCACTATGTTTTTGTGAATAAATTATGGAGACCTAGAAAAAGCAGAGGAGAAAAAATTATCCCAAGAATTTACACAGGCAGTCCAAGAGATGTTAAACGTTTTTGCTTACGGATATTACTTTTAAATGTTCCTGGAGCACAAAGTTAAGAACTGGTAATGACATAGTATATGAATCCTTCCATTTAGCTGCAAGACATAGAAACTTACTAGCTGATGATACAGAATGGGAAAAATGTTTAGAAGAAGCAGCACAATGTCAAATGCCACGGCAGATGAGAGAACAATTTGCATTTATTTGTATCTTCTCAAATGCTCCAAATGCATTAGCTTTGTGGGAAAGATTTAAAAGTAATATGGCTGAAGACTGTATGCGACGATACAATGAACCGATTGCACACTTAAAAGTGTTAATGGAAGTATTTTTAACTCATGGATTAAGTTGTGCAAGTTTTAATTTGCCTGATCCAGGTCTTATAGTTGACATAAACTTTGAAGACTATGACATTCAACTACAAGTAGAAAGAACAGAAGAAAGACTTGCAACTTTAAATATGTTACAATTGCAAGCATTAAAAGCATTTAATGCCATTAAAAATGCAATAGATGATGACATGGTGACAGAGCGTTATTTCTATCTTGATGGACCTGGCGGATCAGGAAAAACGTATCTATATAATTTATTAATGAGTTTTGTACGAGCACAAGGTCAAATAGCACTGGCGTTTGCCACTACTGGAATTGCTACACTTTTGTTAGAAGGTGGAAGAACTGTACATAGTGGCTTTAAACTGCCAGTGCCTATTTTAGAAACTTCTGTGTCAGATATTCGCATGACATCCTTACAAGCAAAGAAATTGAAAAAAAGTAAATTAATTATAATAGATGAGGCCACAATGATGTCATGCTATGCCCTCCAATGTATTGGCCGTTTGCTTTGTGAAGTCATGGATAATACTTTTCCATTTGGTGGAAAGGTAATGTTGTTAGGTGGCGATTTTAGACAAATATTACCTGTCGTTGTACATGGAAATCGAACTGACATTATAGAAACCTGTATAAAGTCAAGCACACTATGGAAACATTTTACCTTTCTTCAACTGCAAGAAAACATGAGATCAGAAGGCCAAACTGATTTACATGCTTATTAAAATTGGAGAAGGCAGAACAGAAAAAATACCACATTTACCTGACGACACTGTAGAAATCCCACCTCATATGATTTGTCACCAAGATATTATATCGGCTATATTTGAAGGTAGCATAAATAACCAGGAATATTCAGAGCTTGTCAACCAAGTCATACTAACGTGTAAAAATAAGGATGCATTAATCTTCAATAATGAAATTTAAAAAAAAATGAATGCACCACAAAGAAATTATAACAGTGCTGATTCTGTACTTTCTGATGACAATGAAAGTAAGGCTAACTTTTCTACTGAATTCATAAACTAACTAACTCCTTCTGGAATGCCACCACATATTTTGCAGCTAAAAAAAGGTGCAATTGTCATGTTACTGCGAAATATGAACCCCAAAAAATGTTCAAACCTGTGGGTATTTTCTTGCAAGAACCAGTATTTGCACATGGTCAATTGTACGTTGCGTTATCACGATGCAAAAATCCACAGGCTATTAAAGTTTACATTGAAAAGAAAGAAAGTCAAGGTGATTTATTAGAAGATGGACGTATTTTTACTAAAAACATTGTCTACTATGAAGTACTATAACTTTTTATTAAAGAAATAAAATCCATGCAAAACAAATTTAAAAGCATTGAAAAATACAAAACAATAAACAATTTGGTCATAATTAATGGAAGTACTGTTTATGGATGATTAGCCTCACAAAACACTTGCCTTGCATTATTTTTACAAATTATGTTAAAATGTTAATAAACTATGTTACTGTTTCTAATGTTACGAATTTGAAAACAATATTTTCAAGTTCATTACATAGACTGATAAGAAAGTTCAAGTTTAAAAAAAATATACTTTCAAGTTCTTTACTTCAACATATTACAAAGTTCATGTTAAGAGCTCAACCATGTTTTAAGTCACTTATGTAAATATTGTCTGTTATGTTAGGATTACTCCCTGGATTAATTTTTACCACCACTTTATGGGGTCAGGAAGGAATTAATTTAATTGGGTACGTTTCAAGGAGGGTTTTTACTGTTTGCCTTCCTCTGGATTCAATGTATATTGAAGTTAACAATTTCGTCAGATAGAAATTGCATGTTAAAAAACCATTACCTCAAGTTTACAATACTGATTAGTTTAAAGTTCAACTGTTTTTACATTCAACTGTTAATACTTTTAATACAAAATTATGTTAAAAACTTAATTCACTATGTTACTATTTATAATGTTCCAAGTTGGAAAAATGTTTTTTTCAAGTTCCTTAGTTACACAGATAAGAAAGTTCAAGTTTCAAAAAATAGAATGTCAAGTTTCTTACTTAAATATATTATATAGTTCATGTTAAAATTGGGTACGTTTCAACAAGGGTTTTTACTGTTTGCCTTCCTCTGGATTCAATGTATATTGAAGTTAACAATTCTTCAGATACAAATTGCATGTTAAAAAAACATTACCTCAAGTTTACAATACTGATTAGTTTAAAGTTCAACTGTTTTTACATTTAAATGTTAATACTTTTAATACACAATTATGTTAAAATCTTAATTCACTATGTTACTGTTTATAATGTTCCAAGTTGAAAAAATGTTTTTTCAAGTTCATTAGTTACACAGATAAGACAGTTCAAGTTTCAAAAAATATAATGTCAAGTTTCTTACTTAAATATATTACAAAGTTCATGTTAAAATTGGGTACGTTTCAAGTAGGGATTTTACTGTTTGCCTTCCTCTGGATTCAATGTATATTGAAGTTAACAATTTTTCAGATAGAAATTGCATGTTAAAAAAACATTACCTCAAGTTTACAATACTGATTAGTTTAAAGTTCAACTGTTTTTCCTTTCAAATGTTAATACTTTTAATACAAAATTATGTTAAAATATGAATTCACTATGTTATTGTTTATAATGTTCCAAGTTGGAAAAATGTTTTTTCAAGTTCCTTAGTTACACAGATAAGAAAGTTCAAGTTTCAAAAAATATATTTTCAAGTTTCTTACTTAAATATATTACAAAGTTCATGTTAAAATTGGGTACGTTTCAACAAGGGTTTTTACTGTTTGCCTTCCTCTGGATTCAATGTATATTGAAGTTAACAAATCTTCAGATAGAAATTGCATGTTAAAAAAACATTACCTCAAGTTTACAATACTGATTAATTTAAACTTCCAATGTTTTTACATTCAAATGTTAATACTTTTAATATAAAATTATGTTAAAATAGGAATTCACTATGTTACTGTTTATAATGTTCCAAATTAGAAACATGGTTTTTCAAGTTCTTTAGTTACACAGATAAGAAAGTTCAAGTTTCAAAAAATATATTTTCAAGTTTCTTACTTAAATATATTATAAAGTTCATGTTAAAATTGGGTCAGTTTCAAGAAGGGTTTTTACTGTTTGCCTTCCTCTGGATTCAATGTATATTGAAGTTAACAATTCTTCAGATTGAAATTGCATGTTAAAAAAACATTACCTCAAGTTTACAATACTGATTAGTTTAAAGTTCAACTGTTTTTACATTCAACTGTTAATACTTTTAATACAAATTATGTTAAAAACTTAATTCACTATGTTACTGTTTATAATGTTCCAAGTTGGAAAAATGTGTTTTCAAGTTCCTTAGTTACACAGATAAGAAAGTTCAAGTTTAAAAAAATATACTTTTACGTTTCTTACTTAGATATATTACAAAGTTCATGTGAAAATTGGGTATGTTTCAAGGAGGGTTTTTACTGTTTGCCTTCCTCTGGATTCAATGTATATTGAAGTTAACAATTCTTCAGATAGAAATTGCATGTTAAAAAACCATTACCTCATTTACAATACTGATTAGTTTAAAGTTCAACTGTTTTTACATTCAAATGTTAATACTTTTAATACAAAATTATGTTAAAATCTTAATTCACTATGTTACTGTTTATAATGTTCCAAGTTGGAAAAATGTTTTTTCAAATTCCTTAGTTACACAGATAAGAAAGTTAACGTTTCAAAAAATATAATGTCAAGTTTGTTACTTAAATATATTACAGAGTTCATGTTAAAATTGGGTACGTTTCAACAAGGGTTTTTACTGTTTGCCTTCCTCTGGATCCAATGTATATTGAAGTTAACAATTTTTCAGATAGAAATTGCATGTTAAAAAACCATTACCTCAAGTTTACAATACTGATTAGTTTAAAGTTCAACTGTTTTTACATTCAAATGTTAATACTTTTAATACTAAATTATGTTAAAATCTTAATTCACTATGTTACTGTTTATAATGTTCCAAGTTGGAAAAATGTTTTTTCAAGTTCCTTAGTTACACAGATAAGAAAGTTCAAGTTTAAAAAAATATACTTTTACGTTTCTTACTTAGATATATTACAAAGTTCATGTGAAAATTGGGTATGTTTCAAGGAGGGTTTTTACTGTTTGCCTTCCTCTGGATTCAATGTATTTTGAAGTTAACAATTCTTCAGATAGAAATTGCATGTTAAAAAACCATTACCTCATTTACAATACTGATTAGTTTAAAGTTCAACTGTTTTTACATTCAAATGTCAATACTTTTAATACAAAATTATGTTAAAATCTTAATTCACTATGTTACTGTTTATAATGTTCCAAGTTGGAAAAATGTTTTTTCAAATTCCTTAGTTACACAGATAAGAAAGTTCACGTTTCAAAAAATATAATGTCAAGTTTGTTACTTAAATATATTACAGAGTTCATGTTAAAATTGGGTACGTTTCAACAAGGGTTTTTACTGTTTGCCTTCCTCTGGATCCAATGTATATTGAAGTTAACAATTTTTCAGATAGAAATTGCATGTTAAAAAACCATTACCTCAAGTTTACAATACTGATTAGTTTAAAGTTCAACTGTTTTTACATTCAAATGTTAATACTTTTAATACTAAATTATGTTAAAATCTTAATTCACTATGTTACTGTTTATAATGTTCCAAGTTGAAAAAATATTTTTTCAAGTTCCTTAGTTACACAGATAAGAAAGTTCAAGTTTAAAAAAATATACTTTTACGTTTCTTACTTAGATATATTACAAAGTTCATGTGAAAATTGGGTATGTTTCAAGGAGGGTTTTTACTGTTTGCCTTCCTCTGGATTCAATGTATATTGAAGTTAACAATTCTTCAGATAGAAATTGCATGTTAAAAAACCATTACCTCATTTACAATACTGATTAGTTTAAAGTTCAACTGTTTTTACATTCAAATGTTAATACTTTTAATACAAAATTATGTTAAAATCTTAATTCACTATGTTACTGTTTATAATGTTCCAAGTTGGAAAAATGTTTTTTCAATTTCCTTAGTTACACAGATAAGAAAGTTCACGTTTCAAAAAATATAATGTCAAGTTTGTTACTTAAATATATTACAGAGTTCATGTTAAAATTGGGTACGTTTCAACAAGGGTTTTTACTGTTTGCCTTCCTCTGGATCCAATGTATATTGAAGTTAACAATTTTTCAGATAGAAATTGCATGTTAAAAAACCATTACCTCAAGTTTACAATACTGATTAGTTTAAAGTTCAACTGTTTTTACATTCAAATGTTAATACTTTTAATACTAAATTATGTTAAAATCTTAATTCACTATGTTACTGTTTATAATGTTCCAAGTTGAAAAAATATTTTTTCAAGTTCCTTAGTTACACAGATAAGAAAGTTCAAGTTTAAAAAAATATACTTTTACGTTTCTTACTTAGATATATTACAAAGTTCATGTGAAAATTGGGTATGTTTCAAGGAGGGTTTTTACTGTTTGCCTTCCTCTGGATTCAATGTATATTGAAGTTAACAATTCTTCAGATAGAAATTGCATGTTAAAAAACCATTACCTCATTTACAATACTGATTAGTTTAAAGTTCAACTGTTTTTACATTCAAATGTTAATACTTTTAATACTAAATTATGTTAAAATCTTAATTCACTATGTTACTGTTTATAATGTTCCAAGTTGGAAAAATGTTTTTTCAAGTTCCTTAGTTACACAGATAAGAAAGTTCAGGTTTCAAAAAATATACTTTCAAATTTCTTACTTAAATATATTGCAAAGTTCATGTTAAAATTGGGTACGTTTCAACAAGGGTTTTTACTGTTTGCCTTCCTCTGGATTCAATGTATATTGAAGTTAACAATTCTTCAGATAGAAATTGCATGTTAAAAATACATTACCTCAAGTTTACAATACTGATTAATTTAAACTTCCACTGTTTTTACATTCAAATGTTAATACTTTTAATACAAAATTATGTTAAAATAGGAATTCACTATGTTACTGTTTATAATGTTCCAAATTAGAAAAATGTTTTTTCAAGTTCTTTAGTTACACAGATAAGAAAGTTCAAGTTTCAAAAAATATATTTTCAAGTTTCTTACTTAAATATTATATAAAGTTCATGTTAAAATTGGGTACGTTTCAAGAAGGGTTTTTACTGTTTGCTTTCCTCTGGATTCAATGTATATTGAAGTTAACAATTCTTCAGATAGAAATTGCATGTTAAAAAACCATTACCTAAAGTTTACAATACTGATTAGTTTAAAGTTCAACTGTTTTTACATTCAACTGTTAATACTTTTAATACAAAATTATGTTAAAAATTTAATTCACTATGTTACTGTTTATAATGTTCCAAGTTGGAAAAATGTTTTTTCAAGTTCCTTAGTTACACAGATAAGAAAGTTCAGGTTTCAAAAAATATACTTTCAAATTTCTTACTTAGATATATTACAAAGTTCATGTTAAAATTGGGTACGTTTCAACGAGGGTTTTTACTGTTTGCCTTCCTCTGGATTCAATGTATATTGAAGTTAACAATTCTTCAGATAGAAATTGCATGTTAAAAATACATTACCTCAAGTTTACAATACTGATTAATTTAAACTTCCACTGTTTTTACATTCAAATGTTAATACTTTTAATACAAAATTATGTTAAAATAGGAATTCACTATGTTACTGTTTATAATGTTCCAAATTAGAAAAATGTTTTTTCAAGTTCTTTAGTTACACAGATAAGAAAGTTCAAGTTTCAAAAAATATATTTTCAAGTTTCTTACTTAAATATTATATAAAGTTCATGTTAAAATTGGGTACGTTTCAAGAAGGGTTTTTACTGTTTGCTTTCCTCTGGATTCAATGTATATTGAAGTTAACAATTCTTCAGATAGAAATTGCATGTTAAAAAAACATTACCTAAAGTTTACAATACTGATTAGTTTAAAGTTCAACTGTTTTTACATTCAACTGTTAATACTTTTAATACAAAATTATGTTAAAAATGTAATTCACTATGTTACTGTTTATAATGTTCCAAGTTGGAAAAATGTTTTTTCAAGTTCCTTAGTTACACAGATAAGAAAGTTCAGGTTTCAAAAAATATACTTTCAAATTTCTTACTTAGATATATTACAAAGTTCATGTTAAAATTGGGTAAGTTTCAAGGAGGGTTTTTACTGTTTGCCTTTCTCTGAATTCAATGTATATTGAAGTTAACAATTCTTCAGATAGAAATTGCATGTTAAAAAACCATTACCTCAAGTTTACAATACTGATTAATTTAAAGTTCAAATGTTCTTACATTCAACTGTTAATACTTTTAATACAAAATGCTTTAAGAGTTACTGTTCACCAACAGAACATTTTACAAAACTAAACATGTTTAATATCACAATACTACTTATTTCATCATAACTAAAATCTTACAAGTGTCAAATACGTATATTAATAACTAAACAACTTTCCAAAACATACACATCTGATTGCCGTCATTATTTGACGGGCAAGTCGCTAGTATATATAAAAAAATGATTGTCAATAAAATGTTAAAGCTGGAAATGGTATTTGTGACACTATTTGTGATGCTCTGAGACTCTTAACTTTTTTGTTTTCCACAAAGAAGGACAAAAATGTATATATTTTAAAAAATTTTTAACCATGAACCGTTAAACCATATTAAACTTTTTAATTTTCATGTATGCAGTAATAATATAACAATACATAAAATTTGTAAAATACATATTGTGAACCATTACATAAAGTTCTCTAATATGCAACTTATATTGTAAACAGTGTTGAATTAATTATTTTTAACAATACTAACATGAAATCGTTGAACTTTGTATAAATGAGTATTTTAAACCATTACAGAATGCTTCTTAACATACAACTGGTATTTAAACTCCTGGTAAAGCAAATAGGTATAGAATCCAGAGGAAGGCAAACAGTAAAAACCCCCATTGCAACTTAGCCAATTGTGTCAAAAGGGAAAAAAAAAATGAATTCCTTCCAGTAAATGCCGATCAGATTACTCCCTGGACGAATCCTGTCTATTTAATTATACATTTACATTTTTTAACAAATGTTTATGCTGCTACTGACATAAATCTTTACTATCATTCAATAAATTAACTTTTCAAACCTTGTAAATGTTAACAATGCAAACATTAACGTAAGGTAATAACATCTTATATGAAATGATTTAAAAATATAGTGATCTTGAATATTGAATCCAGAGAAAGGGAAAACCCAAAAAAAGCCCATTGAAACTTGGTCAATTTTTTGAAAGGGGGGCAAAAATGAATTCCTTCCTGACTCTATTAACTGGTGATCGGATTACTCCCTGGATCAATAATCTATATATCATGAAACATTTCCATTTTTCAACAAATGATGATGCTGCTACTAACATTAAACCTTAAAAACATAGAATGAAACAACTTTTCAGTCTTTTGAAAACAGAATTTTAACATTACAAACATGTTAAATGATTAAAATTGAAACATTAAAGGTAAGAAAATGCACGGTAACTGTTTTGTGGGGCCAATCCTGGCAAAAGTGACTTCCAAGACATTCCATTTTTTTTTCTGTGAAAGTAAAGTGGTTCCCTTTCAAAGAGCCCAGTAGATTTTTAATTGTGTCTATGGGATGTAACCACTGTTTATAGTTTTTTCTCTTATTTATTCCTTTTTTGTTGTTTATTATTGTAGTTTTCTAAAATTGTAGATAGAGTTTTGTATGTAAAATATTGCTCCTCTAAGAATTTCTTCCTGGAAATGAAACCACTATTCTCTATGATTATAAAACCTCATAGTACACAATGTTTTTTGTAAAAATACATCCATCATGTAGTAGATGTCTTCAATTAAACCTTTAATCTCATCTGGATTTGTGCACCTTGAAAAAGCAACATAGAGTTGTCCATGTGCAAAAAAAATTACCCACAGACTTAAAAGTTTGTCCTTGGGATTTATTGATGGTCATGGCAAATGCCATGATAACTGGAAATTATCTCCTTTGAAGGACAAAAGGCAAATCAATTATTGGTATAAAAGCTTGTTGACCTTTATGGGTACCATTCATATTTTTTTGTATTAAATGATCTTTTAAGTCATGCACAATTAATCTGGTCCCATTACAAAGTCCTTTTTTGCATTCATATTTTTCAATAGCATGACAATTGCCCCTTTTTTCAATTGCAAAACACGTTGTGGCATTCCAGATAGGGTTAAAGAAATAATAAATTCTATACTAAAATTAGATTCACTGGCTTTATCGTCAGCCAGAACTGAATCTGCCCTGTAATAATTATTTTGGGGAGCATTGAAGAATTTTAAAATGTCGTTATTTAAATTCAAGGCATCTATATTTTTGGATGTTAATATCATGTTGTTTGCAATGTCTGAGTAATCATCATTATTCAGAGTGTTTAGAAATGTTGCCGATATGAGTGATTCCTTGCAAACCATTTGTGATGGAATTTCAATGGTATCATTTGGTAAATCATGTATTTATGGATGTTTTCCTTCTCCAATTTGAATGAGCCAATCATTGAATTCGTTTTGGTCGTCAGATCTCATATTTCAATTATGTCAGTCCTATTTCCATGTGGCACAACAGGTAATGTTTGCCTAAAATCTCCTCCTAACAACATCACCTTTCCACCAAATGGCAAATTATTGTCCATCACTTCTTTTAATAATCTATCAATACATTGCAAGGCATGACATGTCATCATTGTTATCTCATCTATGACAATTAATTTACTTTTTTAATTTTTTTTTGTCTTGTAAAGAATTCAGTCGAATATCTGACACTGATGTTTCTAAAATGGGAACTGGCAGTTTAAATCCACTATGCATAGTTCTGCCACCTTTAACAAAAGTGCGGCAATTCCAGTTGTTGCAAATGGCATTGCTATTTGACCCTGTGCTCGAATGTAACTCATCAAACAATTGTACAGATACATTTTTCCTGATCCACCAGGGCCAGCTAAATAGAAATAACGGTCTTTGACCATTTCATCGTCTGTAGCATTTGTGATGGCATTAAATGCTTGCATTTGTAAAGTATTTAAAGTTGCCAGTTTTTCTTCTATTTTTTTGTTTTTTGAAGCTCAGTGTCATCAGTAATCATCAAAATTGATGTCATCTATAAGTCCTGGATCAGGCAAATTAAAACTTGCACAATTTAATCCATGAGCAAGAACTATTTCTTGAATTTCCATTAAAGTGTTTAAGAGTGCATTAGGCTCATTGTAACGTTTCAAGAAGTCTACACATATTTAATTTAAATGTTCCCCACGCAGTAGATGCATCAGGTACATTGCAAAAGATGCAAATGAATGCAAATTTTTCTCTCATTTGCTTTGGCATTCGACATAGTGCTGCTTCCTCCAGACACCTCTCCCATTCTGTATCATCTGCTATGAAGTTTTGATGTCTTGCAGCTAATAGGAAAGTATCATAAACTATGTCATTCACTGTACATAAATGTTCATAACTTTTTGCATCGGGAACATGTAAAAGAAGTTATCTTAAACTGAAACGTTCAATGTCTCTTGGACTGACGGTATAAATTTGTGGTATAATTTTATGAGTATCTCTTTTTCGTTGTCGCCATAGACCATTTACAAATACATAGTGATATGGAATCTTAATGTATAAAAATTGTCTGGGCTGAGTGTCCTGGCAGTTTAATTGAAACCATGCAGTAAGTGTTGTTTCTCAATGTTCACTTTGGGCTAAGGCAGTTCTTTCATTGCCTGCAGTAAAGCAAATAAACTGACTTTGTGGCAAATGTACGGCTAATCAATACACAGCATGTGACCAATCATGCATCTCAAATTTCAGAAGACGCCACATTGCTTCTGGAGCACTGCCATGAGAGTAACTAAATAATTAGAAAGCTTATCATGTAAAATTGGATTTTCATTTTCATTTGGTGCACCTTGCACAAGAACAGTTGCTGTATCCTATCCTTTGTATATATATTTATACACATATTTGATGGATTTAATAGAAGTGCAAGCTTCCACATTTATGTGTGCATTGTACTTCATGAACAAATGTGGATTGTATGTAGCGACATAGCTATTATCAACCTTTTGTCCACGGATAATAGATGTTTGTCCTTGTCTTCTTTTATACAAAGGGTATCCATCACAATTAGCATAAGTTTGCATTTGAAATTGTTTTGTACATTTTTTATTTTCCATACATGGTGAATTTGGATTGATATCTCCACATGGCCCATGAATCAATCTGTGTGTTACAATCTCAAAAAGTTTTGAATATTTTTCTGGATGTGGCAGTTCAGCAGTGATTAGTGAATCCACTCTCTCTGCAGTATTCCATTTATATTATTCCTGCAGGATTAAAGGTATGTGTGCATGTGGCAGGCCTCTTTTTTGAAATTCAATGGTATAAACAAAAGCCACACATTTTCCAAATAACTGTTCGTTACTTATATCATGTATTAATGAATGGAGTTTTATTTTGAATACTCTTGCCACTAAATCTGGTCGGTCAGAAGTAGTTTTTCCAAGATTCAAATTTTCCTTGATCTCTGGCCATCGTGGATTACATGTGAATGGAATGAATATATCCGGTTTTCCAAATGTTGTGACAATAGCCATGGCATCATTACATCTTTTTGCATTTTGCGAGGAGATCCTTGGAAAGTGGATGGCAAAATGATTGCTCTTCCAGCTGGAATGTCTCTGTTGGTAGCCAATTCAGCGACATAATCCATCAATCCACAATATTGTTCTACTCGAAGGTTATTTTGTTGAAATTTTATAAAATTTAGATTATTAGCTTCGACTTGTAGATAGAAATCAATAATCCATTGGTGTGTGAGTTTGCCCCCACATAAAATAGGATTTAAATAATCCCAAATAGCAGTTTGTTCCACTTTATATTTCAGCATAGAAATATTGCATCTAACACGAACTTTTGGTTCCCATCCAGGTTCACCATTTGGAAAGAAAATGGGATATGTCATTGGTTCCAAATTACAACTTAATATATTTATGTTTATAAAAGGTTGGTCTTCATTGCGTGGATATATTCTAATATCCCGCTGAAAATCTTAATTTTTAAAAACCATGGCAACCTCATTTACTGTTGGTAAATCATAACGTCTTTGATCAGTGTTACGATCTCTTTTTAAAACCATATTTACTCTTGGCATTGTCAATTGATGTATTTTGTTTGTATGCTTGACTGTATGGGTTGTTGGCCATAATTGTATCCAGCTCTTCAAAGCGTCATCCTTTGTTCAACAGCTTCCATTGTATCTTAGACATATAACTGTGAAAATTTCCTTTGCTCTCCTTCTTGTGGGTGTAAATGTGTGGTGGTAAATTTGTCCTTGAACTCTAAAACAGTAAGGACCATGTCCTGGGACATTTTCTGCTTATGTAGCACTCATTGAAGCAAATGAAATTGCACTTTTATAAGACCTGATGTTTTTTGTTTTTTTTAAATTGGTATAATTTGGAAATGTTGGATTGCTCATGATACTTTGTAAGTAATCGGGAAATATGTGTCTTTGTGGAAGTCTTACCTTTCCTTTCTGACAGTAACTAATGAAGTCTCCGTCAGTTGGTCTTTCCTTAAGAAAATGATAGGCCCCACAAAACTGACAAACAACATTGAGTAAACCACAATAATGAGTGTGTACTGTTAGTGCTCTAATAAACGCAGTATACTGAGCTTCCTAAACATAGATATCACTACAACTTTCTATATCTACATTGGTGTCATGTGTATGAACATTGGTGTCAAGAGGCAATATTGGATCATGCAGCAATGTTTCACAGACATGTTTTTGTTTACTTTTTATTTTCTTTGAAGCTCCAGCACACTCACTTTGTGCCTTCTTACTAATTTTTCTTTTATTTAAATGTCTCTGTTGGTCTTCTACTCTTAAGCGATTGGAGGTTTCGGGGGACTGTGCATCTCTCCACCTTTGCTTCCTTTACCTTGCTTCTTTTCTTTTGCATTCAATCCTGTCTTCTCCATTGCCTGCCATTGTAAACTGTAATTGTAAATACAGGTGTAAGATGTAATGTGTTTGTGTACTTTACATATTGCTTGTAGCTGTTCTCAATCCAAAATAGCATTAATTAAAGAATGCAATGATTTGAAAAGCGTTTTGAATTTTTCCATGAAATAAATGAAACCATTTTTTTATGTTGATGATGAAATCAATTTACTTTTGAGGTCTAATTTACATTCTTTAAAAGTTAATTAGGTAAGCATATATGTATGCATAATTTTTTGTTGTTATTCTAAATGAATAATTAAATACTAAAGGCCTCATTCATTTGCAAGTTGTGCAATGCAATAGGGCACTATATAAGCACATAGGGCCTCATTCTATTAGCGGCCGTAGGCGCCGCAAAGACCGGCCGCAAGCTATTCTGCTATTCTATTCCCCTCCGGCCGGGGACTCCGGCAGGCTTGCGGACGGCACTTTGCTATCTCTTGCGGCCGCACGCGCCGGAGGAAAGCCTTTGATCTAAAACGGCCGCAAGAGTTTCGGCTGCAAGAAAAGCCCGGTTGCTATTCTATTGCTCCGGGAACCCTTTCGGCAAGGCTAAAAGCGAGCCGCAGCTTACTTGCAGGAAAAAGGTCCCGCTAGCACCAATTAAGCACATAATATAGCCCAAATAAAGCCACCCTGCACTTTGAGGAGACTATAAAGTGATTGTAGGTGTTAGCAAAAATGGCACAACATTCCCCTATACTCAAATCCGTAAAAAAAATATTTTATTATATATGTCAAATATGCATGTAAAAAGTCCAGAGTGCTTGGAGCACCTCAGACCTGGCCACGCTGCGGCCGGAAAATAAACAGTTAATGTAAACTCGTATTTGGGCTGATGTGCAAGCTTGAGAGGGGGTTACTATTAATCCTCATGTCCCCCAATATGATCCCTAGCATTTACAGAGCTGTACAGTGCTGTCTTGAATTTATTATTTACTTTAAAAATTTTGGAGCTTACGGCCGGTTCCAAGATATGCGGCCGGCCGTAAGAGGAGATCCTTGTGGGGCCGTATAATAGAATTGCGAGGTAACAGAACCCCCAAAAGGAATTGCAGCCTTACGGCCGATTTACGGCCGATAATAGAATGAGGCCCATAGAATATATTTTTTTGTAATTTTTTTTGTTTAAAACCTTAGTTTTTGATAGATGTTCATTAGCTAAAAAAATTGGTCAAAATAATATGCTATGGCCCTTATTCAATTGCAATTTGGCCAATTGAATAGGGTTTTAAAGAAGCACATAACATTTTTTTTTTAAAGAAGTTTTTAGTTTGTAAGCATCTATCCAAAAACAAGGTTTCCACTAATTAAAAACTTAAAAAAAAAATGCTATGTGCTTATTTAGAGCCCTTTTCAATTGGCCAAATTGCAATTGAATTAGGGCCTATGTCCTTATATAGAGCCCTATTTAATTTTGCAAATTGCAATTGAATGAGGCCCTAAATAAATAAAGGTTAATGAATTAATCATTAACTGTCATCAATACAAAACAATAAAGTCATCATGAAATCATATACCTGTGAAATTGATGTTCTTTGAGAAAAAATCCTTAAGAATTCACTCTCTGTCTTTAGTCAGGTGCAGAGATGAGTAATCTGTGAAATGACATGAAAATAATGTTTAATGTTTGTATTCAATTCATTCATGAGTGAATGAAACTTTGATGTTTAATTTGCATAGATGCAAAATAAAAAAGCATAATCATCAATATATTCATAAATAAAATCATTATAACATTTTAAATGTAGCACATGTCAGAACGTAAGAAAGTGCTTTAAATGTTTAAGTGCTTTGAAGGTCCTACCCTGTCAAGCAATTATAAGTACTCCAGATATGTAGACACACAGGGGGGTTAGAGACACACGGGGGGGGGGGGGGTTAGAGACACATGGGGGGGTTAGAGACACACAGGGGGGGTTAGAGACACACGGGGGGGTTAGAGACACACGGGAGGGGGGTTAGAGACACACAGGGGGGTAGAGACACAGGGGGGTTAGAGACACACGGGGGGGGTTAGAGACACACGGGAGGGAGAGTGACTCGAGTATAAGTCGAGGGGGCCCTTTTTTGCCTTAAAAAAAGGGCTGAAAAACTCGGCTTATACTCAAGTATATACGGTATATCATACCCAGACCTTAAGCTTTACCATGATGCAATAATTCTTTCCCAAATAGTTAAATGGATAGATCCAATGGTGACATATTCTTGGACACAAGTTGAAGAGGCTAGTCTAAAAGAATGTAAACTAAGAGACTTGATTTTTTTTGAAGAATCTGTAAAAAAGAAAAAAATCACGGATTCCTGGATCGTTAAAAAAGCTAAACCATTTTGGTAAAAAATGAATACAAATTTTTAGCTAGTCCCTTTCCAAGTTTAATTATGCCAATGAAAGAATTAGAGGGAATATTACAGATTTCAATCTCAAATAAATGGATTAATAAAGGTATTGAAATATTACAAAAACTTTTTTTAGGGACAGAATTTGCACCATTTGATCATTTTATTAAATTGTATAATATTGACAAAAAAGATTGGCTGGAATATTTAAGACTACAATTGGCATTGAAAAAATATAATTTGTATTACATAAAACGAGAAGAATTGACTGATTTTTTAAAATTGCTAGTTCAAAACAATAGAAAGCATTTAATATCTAAATGCTTTTAAATTATTAGAGAACCGTCTCAAAAAGTTAAAACAATAAAAATGAGAATCTGGGAAAAAGAGCTAAAATTTGACTTTCCTATAGAAATCTGTACGAAAGCGTTTTCAATAAGTAACAAACATGTTAAAAATGCAACTTAAAGAGAAGTCCAGTTTAAAATTTTAAATAGATGGTATCTCGTCCCAGAGAAAATTAGTCAATTCTCAGGAAATCTAGACCAAAATTATTATAATGCCGTTTGGACTGAATTACCCAACACAAGCCTTCATTTTGCAAGTTCTTTCAATTGCAAAATGGAAGTTGGCTTGTTATTGGAAACAACAAATCACTCCGTCTTGGAATCAGATATCAATTGTACTTCAAAGGAATAGAGCATTTATTGGGACAATTATTGTAGTTCTGAAAATAAATAGATTAAAAATGACGGTTTGGAAATGAAGGAAAAAGAAGAAGTGAATGAAAGAAAAGGGGAGAGAGGGGAAAGAAAGAAGGAGAAGAAGGGGAAAAAAAGAAAGGAAAAGAAAGAATTTAGAGAGATAAAGAGGTTTATAGAGTGGAGGGGTTAAGCCTTACTATAGGGGGAAATGAATCTTGACGTTATATCCCGCTCCAGAAGTGCCATCGTAAAATTTGTGTTTTTTTTTGTTTTGTTTTTTTCTTCATTCTCTTCCAATTTTGTATTAGATTTGTTTCTTGCTTTGGGGTTGGGAGAGAAAAAAAAAGGGGAGGGAAAAAGGGAAGAAAAAAATTAAGGGAGAAAGGAAGGGGAGAAAGGAAATGGGAAAGGAAAATAGAAGGAAAATAGTCTGAAAACTCTCCCAATGAATAAACCTTGAATGATATATAGTTTTGCCCATTTGTAAGAATTAATCTATTGTATATATGTCTGTATATGTTTTTGTATTTTATGTGTTTGTCTTTCTGTGTATGTTTAAAATAAAAAAGGTTTATTAAGAAAAAAACAAAACAAAAAAAACATTTTAAGAATCCTGAGTGCAAGAACATAACAGTTATTCTGTTCAAACATTTATTTTCCATTTGACAATGCAATTTGAATCCACTTCTATTAAAACAACACATTGCCATAAGTGGAGGCATCTGTCTGGGACAAGAAAGGTTCAGTAATCTGGGGTAACTGGGACGGGGTGGGCTATTAGAGCAGCCTTAAGGTCCCAGAAGGTCTTTTCACATTCAGGGTGTCCCAACCCAGTACTTCAATGGGTATGATAAGAACCTAGTTCAAACCTGCCCAACAGATCATGGGGTCTTTTGATATCCCTGTTAGCAGGAATGAACCCAGCATAACATACTACCACCAAAAGTACCCAGAGTATATTAGGAAGCAGGCTTAGCAATAATAACCCCAAACGGTAAGGGAATAGTTGCAGACTGGTTCAGCAGTAATAACCATAGTGGTTAGAATTACTCTTTTCCCCAGAATGAAACTCCTCGATCATGCAAGTTCAAACTGAATAACAAATTTATTGACAGACATACTGCATATTTATCAACATCAACACCCATTCATAGAGGGATCACAACATTTGGCAAACATTACCCTAGCCAATCAACGATGCCTGTACCCAGACTACATGGGAGGCTTGTCCATCAAGTGATGTCGACCTCCCTGATGATCCCCCGGCTGGCTTGGAGCCTTAATGACAATTATTTTTTAAAATTAGATTTGTTCCTAGCTTTCTATTGGAAGAGTTTGACTAAAAAAGAGTAGACATTGTCTAGATGAGCTATGCCACCACTGGTTGGTAGAGCAGAAATCAGCTAGGGATAGCAGACTTTGTACTATTTACTGACGCAGGGCTGGTAATGGGGTCAGGGTAGGCTGGGGGTGATGAGATTGTGAGGGATTATGAAGGCTTCCAAAGAAATCTTACACTACTCCTAGCCTTCCATGGCACCATAGGGTTGAATAGAGACAGAATGAACTGACTAGTAAACAGTAAATCAAAAGCAAGCCGGTGGTAACCACTTGAGCCTAATTGAATTTGTTGAGGTAATTAACTCAGTAACAAGTCCTTTTGGTAGCTCTATTCACCCCTCACTGTTCCGTGCAAGTCTATGAGCTAAGGCCTACCTATGACTATGACTTCATATCCAGCTAGTGTCCTACCTGACAGCGCATGCTAAGATGAAGCCACAGGCCATGGCTACTTAATTGAAAGCTTATCTGACAAGCTCTCAAAGCAGTACAGACTGTATATCTTCCAAAACCCTTCAACCACATACACTTTAACCAGGTACATTGTCACATGGAAACTATTATATAAATAAAACGTTAGTGGAATAGCAAGAAATTGCTGTATGTGGAAAAAATAAAAAGGAGGTTCCCCAGGTTCAGCATTTTCCCCAATTCTCCAATAAAAAAACTGTATTTATGACCAGTTTAGATGCAAAGTTGGAAGAATAATGTCTCTGTCTTTGCTGATGATGGTCAATTGTTCAAACTAACTAAAATAAAAGATGTACTTTACCTTCAAAGGAACTAGTATAAACTAGAAATATGGGCAGCTAGATGGCGGACAGATCATAAACAGATTGAAAAAGTATGTATTTAAAAAGGAATAATAAGCATGTTAGTTATAATCACAATGGAATATATATATATATATATATACTGTCATGAATCAGCCAGTGGCCATATTGGATTTGGGTGTGAACTATGCTGGGGCCATTTTGTGACTGGCAGTCATCTGGGACTTGGACAGATGTCTGTCACAGGCTGTTGACACAAGAGACGATACCTGGGGGTTTGGGGCTCCCAGACACCCTGTTATACTGTTATACGGTTATACTGTTATATTATTAAGATTATTGTCTAAGGAAATGAGCAGGGTTCCCATCACCATCAATAAAAGTCATCATAATGCATGAGATGGATTGATGTGGAAACCCTGCCCCAATCCCATATACTATGAGGACATTAGGTGGTTTTATGTGGGGTGCGCTTTTACGCTTGTACTTAAATAGACTGACAGTGTGTGGAATATGTACACATATGTATATGATAGTATGGGGTAGTCATGCTGGATACATTGCCACATACATCTTGCAACAGGAGAAGGACCCCAGCTGGCCACCAAGGTTAATCCTTTAAGTACACATACTTAAGTCAGGAACAATGGGGTCTATACAGACATTGAGGCACCATCTCTCCAGGGGGTCTACAGGTATTCTCACTCAGAGAGTCAGAGCAAAGTCCAGAGGACAGGGAGATGTGTCTCTCTTGACTGCCAGCATCCAAATGACTCTGTTAGCCACACCTAGTGGGCGGCCCAGGGGAGGGGTCTGGAAGTTCCCAGAGCTTACCTCTAGTCCATTGGCTAGAGGTAATCAAGTTACTGTGGAGATTACCCCATTGGCCAAGAGGAAGATAAGGGTTGGACAAAGGGGTAGCCACTCCCTGTACTGTTTTTGTGAGGTGTTTAAATACTTGTGTAAAAATAAAGAAGTTGTTCATAATTTTCATCAAGACTTTGGGTGCAGGTGTATTATTGACCCAAGGGCATATGCTGGCAGAGGAGATCGTTTCTGACTCCATGCCAGGTTTTTCCCAGGCACACTACCAAAAGCTGGGACTTATGCTCTTGCATCCGCAAGGAAAGTCCATTGGTCTGAGTCACCCAAATCTTAGGTCTAAAACCTGCAGGAGATAAGAGAACTAGGATTCTCTATACTCCATCATCATTGTAGGTTGTGACATATACTAGCGAATTGCCAGTCAAAAAATGACGGTCAATACAATTTGGAGCCATGGGAATGCTGTTTGAGACATAATTGAAACCGTTTTATACTGTGAGGACCTTCGGGGCTCATTGCGAGCCTCTCATGTCCTCTGAGAGAGATATATATTTTTATGTATATGTAGTTAAGAAATAATTAATGATATATTCAATTAATAAATTAAGTAATAATTAATTATTTCTGCAATAAATAAATATACTTTAATTATTTATAATTGATATATGCAGCGAGCAATAGGCTGAAGAGCTAACAATCTGTTTGTATTTTGCATCTGCATACAATATACATTGTGAGTGGTAGTGCCCTGCTTATAAAGTGTAATGAATGTTTGAACTGTGCATTCTAAATAGGCTGTGTGCGCGAGGTTAAGCCGTTGGTTTATTGTGTAAAGCAGCATTGTATAGTCGTAATGTTATTAATGTGTTACGCGTCTCTTGAGCATTTTCCAGCTTTTGTAATAGTGTATTTTGTAGATTGTAGTGTGATGTGTAAAGTACTATGCATTTTGCAGTGTTTTGCGTGGTCCAAGGTGGTGTAGTCTCGTTTTCATTTATTTCATTTGTTTTCCTCGCCTAGGCGATTTTCGGGTGGCTCACTCACAGACGTCCTGGCTGTTGCCGCATGCTGTCTGTGATGTTTTTGTAATTTTTTTGGGTGTAGCTAGTGTGTTTTTCGGGTTTTTGGTGCGGCCGCTAATCTCGTAATTTTTTGCGTCGTGTATCTTTTTTTTTCTAAGTCCTGCGTCTCATAAGTGCTCCCAGTTTAACGGCTCGCCTCGCTATGCGAGGCTCAGCGGCAATGAGCACCTTCGCGCTCATTACCTAAGAACTGCTCCGAGTTTAACGGCTCGTTTCGGTATGCAAGGCTCACCGGCAATGAGCGCCTTCACCGCTCATTGCCTAAGTGCTCCGAGTTTAAAGGCTCGTCTGTGGCGCTCATTGCTAAGTCGTACGCACCACGCAAACAGCTTGACGACGTCTCGTAGTTAGAAAATTATAATAGGAATTATATATATATATCACATATAATAGTTGTCAAACTATGAATTGTCGTCAAACTATGAATTGTCGTCAATTGTGAATTGTCGTCAAGTGAGTTTGCAAGAACTGCGTCCCTCGCAAAGCGAGGGGCCGCATCTGCGGAAGGTGGAGGCTCCAACGTCGACGGTAATGAGCAGCCGCGAAGCTAGGGGCTGCATTTGCGGAGGTGGAGGCTCTACGGCACCTCACACGCGGTTACAAACAACCACACAAGCGGGAGTTAGAAAAAAGAAACTCACAAAAATATGACCTTAACGGCAGAACCGTGCGCACCTGAAAACATTAAAAACACAATAGATACACACAAAAAAGACATAAAAAGATTACCCACAGCAAGGGAGGGTTGGGCCCAGGACCTCTGAAAGTGAAGTTACACCTCAATTTAAGTCCAAATTTAGACACACAAAAACCCCCTAAGCAAGAGAAAAAATGCCTGCCGAAAAAAACGAAAACAAGGCTACAGGACCCTAAAGACGCAAAACACCACCAAGCACATACGTCTTTTCAAAAAAGCTGTACGAGGTACAAGATACAATTTTAGCAAGGACGCTAAATCATCCACCGCTGCGCACCACATACACATTCACCTCCATTTTACAACACTTACTTACACAATGCAGAAGTACACAGCTACCCTAACGGCTTTCCCTCGCGTATGCAGCCTATTTACACTACACACTGCACACATTGCTGACAATTACACCTCAGCTACACAACAGTGCTAACCGACATTGTATGCTGCAGGAACATCAAAACAGATTGTCAGCTCTTCAGCACAAGGCTTCCTGAATATATTACTTCCAAATAGGTAAATTTTATCCATTTATTAATGTATTAATTATTTAATTAGCAAACACAAAAATACATATACAAAAAAATTATTACAGAACATTTGGGTACAAAAGCTCTCATGCCAGCTTATGATTGATTTATAGAGAGGAATAACATGTACAGGCTTGGAGAAATTACCATGTCTGTGGTGATATCAAATGTCTAACGAGCTTAAGGACTGTGCAGAATAGGAAAAACATGGAGAGGGCCAATAGATAAACATCTTGGAGATATGGTTTGAGCCACCTATTCAATTGAGCTATTGTTGTTTACAGGAGCCCCTAATGTAGTCCGAAAACTAATTTGCTATTAAATTGGCATCTTTTAGCGAGCTGCAAACAATCTACAGGTTACAGACTGAAAATCCCTGAAGTTGTCTAAATTGTAACTTACAACCCATATACGCCTTTGATCTTTCAAGCCCGCAAGAGTTATAATCGCTAAAATCGTAAATAGCTATTCAATTGCTACAATTTCTCAAGCCAGCAAATATCTTCACACCCGTAAATGTCAAATGTAGAAGAAAATCCTACGGGTACCAGATAGGACTTGAAAGGTGGTTAAACACCTGCCCGTAGAGCTATAAATAAAAAATCAATACTGTACTTTTAAAGGCGGGGAAGGCAATGAACGACATTAGAATTAATTGCACAACAGTCTCAAGCTCACAAAAATGCAATCAAAAATATATTTTTTTAATGTTTCCTTTTGGTGTTATATCAATCTTGGGAATCAATGAGTTAATACATATCAGGCCACCCACATGGGCTAGAACATTTCCTTCATTCATTTTTCTTATTTTGTACATTGCGGGATTGCGATTCTGATCGCATATTGGACCCCTAAACGCTAATTGATTAACATGTAACCTCCATGTTTTACTGACATAATGATGTCTCATTTACTATTGGCTGTTTCTAAATTGGTCATGTTCACACTCTGAAATGCAACATACGATTTCATGGTTTAGGGTTTCGGCTTTTGGCCCATGAGTTGCGAACTTGTTCAATTGAATCGCTCTGTAATTGTAGCAAATCTCAAGCCTGCAGACATATGGCCTGTACAACACAATCTGTAGGCTTGCAATTAATAAAGCCCAAAATGGTTAAAAAATACCCGGATAAATAGTAGGAAGAAAAATCCCTTAGCGATCCACCAAAATCAGCCCCGATATTTAATTGGCCCAAACCCTGAGCAATTTTTAACTGCGCTCCTCAATAAAGGTTTGTGAATAGTGATGTCGCGAGCATAAAATTTTCGGTTCGTGAACCGCGAACCGCCGCAAATGTTCGCGAACCGGCGAACCCGGCGAACCGTTATAGACTTCAATGGGCAGGCGGATTTTAAAACCCACAGGGACTCTTTCTGGCCACAATAGTGATGGGAAAGTTGTTTCAATGGGACTAACACCTGGACTGTGGCATGCCAAAGGGGGATCCATGGCAAAACTCCCACATAAATTACATAGTTGATTCAGAGTCTGGTTTTAAGCCATAAAGGGCATAAATTACCTAACATTCCTAAATTGTTTGGAATAACGTGCTTTAAAACATCAGGTATGATTCTGTATCGATCAGGTAGTGTAAGGGTTAGGCCCGCTTCACAGTGACAGACCAAACTCCCATTTTAACGCACCGCAAACAACCGCAAACCGTCCATTTGCACAACCGCAAACTCCCCATTTGCACAAGGTTGGATGCCAAGCTAGCCATGTCCCGTTCCTTGTCCTCACTGATGTCATTGAAGGTCTCTTCCTCCACCCAGCCACCAAGGGTCCCCGAAAGGTGAAAACAAGCCCCCTGGGACGCCTGCTATGTTTGGTCTTCCACCTCCTCAAAGCCACATTCCTCCTCTGACTCCTCTTCTTCAGACTCCTCTCACTGCGTTGCCTCTCTCTGCATTATTATAAGGTGTGTTAAGTAGTACTACTCTTATCAGTTTAATACCTGTTACAGCACCTATCAGGGGGTGTGTATCAGGCCTGGATTTTTGGAACCGGGAGATGGAAAAAGATACTTGGTTGGTCGTATCACTTCAAATTTAGGGCACGGCACGTGCACTCAAAGGTGCCACCATATAGGAGTGGCGTGTTTGTAAGTACTACTCTTATCAGTTTAATACTTGTTACGTCACCTATCAGGGCACGTGTATAAGGCCTGGATTTTTGGCACCGGGAGATGGAAAAAGATGCTTGGTTGGTCGTATCACTTCAAATTTCGGGCACTTTGTGACATTAGCTTCTTACACTCAAACATGTCCTTTACAGCACCTGACTATGGGCAGATGAGCAGGAACTGCTCAAGGCGAGAGACGGAGTGGCGGATGGTTGAGAGGGGGCAAGGAGGACAGCAGTGGTTGATGTGGCTGAAGATGCTGGACCAGGAGGAGGATGGCGGCTTTGAGTTTGTGTGCTGCTTGTACTCATTTGTTGGTCTGGAGTCACCCAAACATTAGGTCTCAACCTGTAGAGGATAAGGGAACCAGGCTACTCTAGACCTCATTCATCATTACAGGTTTTGACAGATTGGTACTATGCGTGCAAGCTACTGTGACAACAGATATGAGTGGCACTGTGCACTTGCAGAAGTTGGCAGAGTAGATGCTGTAGGCCTGACACAGACGCTTGCAGACAAGTAACTGCTATTCAATGTATTATAGTCAAAATTGTATTCTTTGTTTAAATGTGCACTACTGACTGTTACACCAGATATGAGTGGTGTCACTGACTGGGCAAGTGGGCACAGTATACGATGTGAGCCTAAGACACACACGCTGGCTGGCAGGCAAATTAAATTAGATTACACAGAAAAAAGTGTTGTTTTTTTTAAATGTAGAGTGCTGGTACACCACTAGATTGGATTGGTTGAACTTTGCACAGTACTTGTAAGCCTGACACACACACTGGCTAGCGGTCAGGCAAATGAACTTAGATTGGCGGTCAGGCAAATGAACTTAGATTTAAGAAAATAAAATTATTGTTTTTTTAAATGTAGTCTGCTGGTACACCACTAGATTGGATTGGTTGAACTTGGCACAATACTTGTAAGCCTGACACACACACTGGCTAGCGGTCAGGCAAATTAACTTAGATTGGTGGTCAGGCAAATGAACTTAGATTTAAGAAAATAAAATTATTGGTTTTTTTTAAATGTAGAGTGCTGGTACACCACTAGATTGGATTGGTTGATCTTGGCACAATACTTGTAAGCCGGACACACACACTGGCTAGCGGTCAGGCAAATGAACTTAGATTGGCGGTCAGGCAAATGAACTTAGATTTAAGAAAATAAAATTATTGTTTTTTTAAATGTAGACTGCTGGTACACCACTAGATTGGATTGGTTGAACTTGGCACAATACTTGTAAGCCTGACACACACACTGGCTAGCGGTCAGGCAAATTAACTTAGATTGGCGGTCAGGCAAATGAACTAAGATTTAAAAAAATAAAAGTTTAGATTTTTTAAAAGTAGACAACTAGTAAACAAGATTGTATTGGTTGCACTGTGCACACACAGTACAATCTGTGAGCCTGACACACACACTTGCTAGCAGTGGCTAGCAGGGAGACAGGCAAATGAAGTTAGATTAGACAGAAAAAAAAACAAAAAAAAATGAAGTTATAGCCCTAAAAAGGGCTTTTTGGGGTGCTATGTTTACAGCAGAGATCTGATGAGTCCTTTAGCACTGCACTGGACACTGAATAAACTTGCCTAGCTATTGATTTCCCTATTCAATCAGCATCACTTACACTCTCTCTCCTCTCAGTAAGACTGCAAGTTAGTTATGATTCCAAAATGGCTGCTGTCCATGAGGTAGAAGGATCTGGAAGGCAGGGTATGATGCTGATTGGCTGGAATGTGTCTGCTGACTGTGAGGTGCAGGGTCAAAGTTTGCTCAATGCTAAAATATAGGGGGCGGATCAAACATTGCATATGTTCGCAGTTCGCCGCGAACGCGAACATGCTATGTCCGCCGGGAACAGTCCGCCGGCGAACTATTCGCGACATCTCTATTTGCGAAGCCCCAATCTCATATGGTCTACATGTGTAAATGGAACCAGTACTTTCAAATCTAGCCTTTTGAGATTATACTGTTTCCACCATACTTTCCCAGGCCAGCAAGCTAACATAGTGTAACAGAATAATGTGTGTGTATATGCACAAAAATACCTTCATGATGTGGCAAATAATTTAAATATGCCTGTATATTTAGCATTATTGAAAATTCATGTCAAGTCCTGCATGTTCAGCAGTAAAAACCTATAGTTATTAGCTAGTATAACCACTGATAGAGTGTTGTTGAGATTATATTTCTTGCAACTAAGCTATTAATCAATTTTACTCTAACTATTGGTTTAGTATTTGTATGTATATATACTGTATATATATATATTTTTATTATATTCAAGAAAGAGGAACTGAAAAAAACAATACAACAATGACATAAGGTTAAAAAAAGTACAGCAATACAATTACAGCCACAGAAATAACAAAAACAAAAAAACAAAAACAAGAAAAACAATTGTTGGAGAGAAGGAGAGGGTTTAGAGTTTATACTTTTAAATTACTGGTGCTTGTCCTATATTGACCAATTGTTTACCTCTGAGATCTTTATACTCAGACGATTTACTTTTGTTTCTAATTCTCTGTTCTTACTTACTATGGTCAAGACTTCATTAAATTATGGAAGAAATGGTTGTTTCCAGTTTTAACTATTAGCCACTTAACAACTATAGTTATTTGCATAATCAAAGCTTTTTCTACAAAAGTTAAGTTATCAGGGAACAAGTGAAAAAGTGCTATCTTCGAATACAGGTCTTTCCCAATACAGTTAAAATGTAGTCAAAACTTACAGCCTTATTAAATTGTGATTCAGTAAATTTAAAAGGGCTCTATTTAAGCACACATCATATTTTTTTTTTACAGAGGTTTTTAGTTAGTGAACTTCTATCCAAAAGCAAGGTCTTCACTAACTAAAAACTTCTTTAAATAAAATATGCTGGGTGCTTAAATAGAGCGCTTTTAAATTTACAGAATCACAATTTAATAAGGCTGTTAATGTCCAAAATTTCTTCGCTAAATGACATACCAACCAAATGTGTTTTTATGATGCTTTTTGGACACAAACAGCCTTTTTAAATTGTGATTCGGTAAATTTAAAAGGGCTCTATTTAAGCACACAGCATATTATCAGCCTTATTAAATTCCAGCCTCGTAAATAAGAGGCTTCTACTTAAACCCTACGTACTGCAACATTTCTCAAAGTTACAACTCTATTACATTAGCCATGCTGCGAGCAACATGTGAGCTACGCAGCAGGGCCGTCCGTATCAACACTTCTAAAATGCTGGGGGTCCACATTAGAACCCCCCAAGTGTCCCCACATTAACCCCTTGCAGCGGGGGTCCCCAATCTGCATAGATCAGGCCCCGCAGCATTTAAAAATTAAAACCTCTTATGCTGGGGGTCCCCATCGGGACCAGCGAAGTGTCCCCACATTAAGCTATTGCTGCAGGGGTCCATAGGGACCCCCGCAGCACCCCCACTTTAACCCCTTGCAGCAGGGGTCCCCGATCGGCACGGATTGTGACCCGCTGCATTTCAATTTTTAAATTTCCCGCCTCGCGGGTCCTTAAAAGACCGTAAAGGTCCTGAAAGGACTCGCACTAAAAAATATTAACCCCAGGCAACTAAAATTAACTCCATAACTCATGGGGGTCAATACAGATCCCCATAAACCAATAATTAACCCTATAACTCATGGCGGTCAATACAGACCCCCATAAGGCCTTAATTAACTCTATAACTCATGGGGTTCAATACATACTCCCATAAGCACAATAATTAACCCTATAACTCATGGGGGTCAATACAGACCCCCATAAGACCTTAATTAACCCTATAACTCATGAGGATCAATACAGACCCCCATAAGACCTTAAGTAACCCTATAACTCATAGGGGTCAATACAGACCCCCATAAGGCCTTAATTAACCCTGTCACTCATGGTGGTCAATACAGACCCCCATAAGCCAATAATTAACCCTATAATTCATGGGGGTCAATACAGACCCCCATAAACACTTATTTAACCCTGTCACTCATGGGGGGCAATACAGACCCCCATAAGCCTCTATTTAACGCCATCAGTCCCATAAGGGTATATTATGACATATATGGGGCTGTTAAAACCCTAACATTAACCCCATAAGTGCCATGATGATCCACAAGGACCATCATGACACTAACTACAAACACTACACTATAACCCCCAATAAACCATTAAATCTAAATCTAAACTAACCACCCTCTACACTAATCTATTAACACTTACACTACCTACCTACACTACCTACCCCCTAATAAACCTCCCCACCACTCTAATTACAAAAAATAAAAAAACCTACCTTACAGAAAATAAAAAAACCTGAGTCACCAAAAATAAAAAAAACTACAGTACAGAAAATAAAAAACCTACATTACAGAAAATAAAAAAACTAAGTACATTACACCCCCCCCACTACACAAAAAACTCCACGCGATGTCCCCGGCCTCCTCCTCTTCAGCCCCGGCTGGTCCCTGCAACCATCTGCGGTCTAAAAAAATAAAAATAAAAAAACTAAATTTCCCCGACGCTAATAAGCCTCCCAGAGCCTTTTCCGGGAGGAAATTGGCAATGGCGGCTTCTGATTGGCTGAAAAAGCTGTCTATCAATTTCAGCCAATCAGAAGTCTTCAATGTGTGAGCCAATCAGGATGGGATACACCCCAAAATCCCACCCTATTGGCTAAAGCACCTGTCAATCTTTATTGGAACCAATCACAAGGCGCAGATGCCGTCAGCAAATCAGAATGGGATACACACCCACGGAGTGATTGGGTGAAGCCGTCTGCATATTCTCATTGGCTGACAACAGCCAATGAGGGGTCTTTTTTTTAGAGTGCGGATGGATCCAGGGCCCAGCCCGGGGCTGAAGAGGAGGAGGCCAGGGACATCGCGGGAAAGTAAGTTGAATGTATATGTATATGTTTATATGTTTATTTTATTTTGTGTCTGTATATTGTATTAATGTATTGTGTTTTTTTTACAGGGCCACGCCGGAGAAGAAAAGAAGAAGGACGGGACATGCTGGAAAGGTGAGTAGAATATTTAGAATGTGTATAATATTTATTTATTTTATGTTAATGTTTTGTACCCATTTTTTTGTTACCCCTAGGTTAGTGATCTGAAGGGACATCTTAGAGGTAAGTGGTCTTAAATATTTTATTTTAGCTTAGAATTAGGGTCTGTGTATGTAGTTAGGATTGTAATTATTTTATTTTAGCTTAGAATTAGGGTCTGTGTATGTAGTTAGGATTTTAATTATTTTATTTTAGCTTAGAATTAGGGTTTCTGTATGTAGATAGATAGGGGATGTATTTGATATAGTTAGGATTTATTGTATATTAAATAGATTGTCTATTAGATATATAGGGGGTATTTTATTTGTATTATATGTAATGTATTGTATGAATGTATTGTATTATGTATGTCTGTCTTTCCTTTTCAGGTGTGTAATTTTTTTTTTTCTGTAGTGGGGGGGGGGGTTGTAATGTATTTTTTAATTTTCTGTATTGACCCCCATGAGTGACAGGGTTAATTAAGGCCTTATGGGGGTCTGTATTGGCAGCACGTAGAGGTTTTAGGATCCCTTGCTAGCACTTTTTGTGCTCGTAGGGATTCTTCCGAGATGCGAGAATCACTCAGAGATTTATGGCTGCGTGTGACTTTGTAGCTCTCTCTGAGCCCATTCTCTGCTATTTTTCGTAGTCATCTCGCAAAGCAGGCTGCGAGGGATTCGGTCCTAGCAAACAGCAAAAAAACTGCCTTTTGCAAGGACCGAGTGAACTACGAGGGATAATTTAATGAGGCCCTATATTTACAGAAGTTTTTAGTTAGTGAAGACCTTGCTTTTGGATAGAAGTTCACTAACTAAAAACTTCTGTAAATAAATATGCTGTGTGGTTAAATAGAGCCCTTTTAAATTTACCAAATCGCAATTTAATAAGGCTGAAAGTCTCCAACATCAATCTAGAGTGGGATCTTTCGTTATTAACGTGACCTTGGTGGGAATTTGTATGTATATTTTGTATGCAATGCCCACGTTATTCAAAGTGAAAAGTACATTTTTTATTTTATAAAAGCTTCAGTAATTCTTGCTGTCTTTACATTTCTAAGCTAATTTTTTTAATGCATTTACTGAAATATTTGATATACTATGTATTCTTTTTCCAGTTGTGTTTTTTTCTGTACAAAGATACATAAGGTTTATTGTTTTAAAAATATGTTTTATGTCTGATCAGAAATTAGCCTATATTGTTTATCCCATCAAGTTCTATAAGTTTGACAGAAATGGTGTATGCAATGAATTATCTTTGTGCTTTTAGTTTGCTCTACACTCTGCTAATGTTTAAGCAGAAAGTCACAATTGTGGAACTGTGTTCCATTATTTTACATATTTATCATATTTATTTACCTATTTTTAAAATCTTCTAGGATTTTCATCTTACGTCTCTGAGGCAAAAGCTCTCTACATTTGTGTAAATAATTTTGTGATATGAGATATGCAGTTAATGATGCCATCTACATAAAACTGAGTTTATAGATTAGAATGCATTTTTATCACTGGAGCATTATCTAAATGAAACAACATTTTACAAGAATGCTTGGTTTTATTAGACATTAGACAAAGCATGGGGCTGTAGGTTATCTGTAGCCAAAACCATGTACTCAAAACAATTTGTAAGCATGCAATGGAATATGAATAAGAAAATCAAGAAATGTGACCTTAATATTCAGAAATGGATGGATGCAACTGGCAATAAACTGAACAAGTAACAATACATATTTAAAAGGAATCTTAATGATAACATATGTATTTTAAAGAATAACAGTTCTAAATCAATCAACACACCAACTATAATTAAAAATACATCTTAAAGGTTATCTTAATCAAGTGTGACTGTTAATATTAATTCTAAATGTATATACCATATACTGAACTGTATCATTAAAAAGTGCAATATAAATATATACATATATACTGTATATATATATATATATATATATATATATATATAGTGCCTTGCAAAAGTATTCACACCCTGGAATTAACATGGATTGTTTGAGGATTTGCATCATTTATTTTACAGTACATGCCCACAACTTTGAAGATGTTTTTGTTTCATTGTGAAGCAAACAACAAATAGGACAAAATAACAGAAAAGTCAATGTGCATAACTATTCACCCCCTAAAGTCAATATTTTGTAGAGCCACCTTCTGCGGCATTCACAGCTCCAAGTCGCTTTGGATAAGTCTCTATGAGCTTGCCACATCTCACCACAGGGATTTTTGCCCATTTCTCCTTGCAAAACTGCTCCAGTTCCTTCAAGTTGGATAATTTGCACTTGTGTACAGCAATCTTTAAGTCTGACCACAGATTTTATATTGGATTGAGATCTGGGCTTTGACTAGGCCGTTCCAACACATTTACATGTTTCCCCTTAAACCACTCAAGTGTTGCTTTAGCAGTGTGTTTGTGGTCCTGCTGGAAGGTGAACCTCCATCCTAGCCTCAAATCATGCTTAGAGTGGTACAGGTATTGCTCAAGAATATCCCTGTATTTAGCACCATCCATCTTCCCCTCAACTTTGACCAGTTTCCCAGTCCCAGCTGCTGAAAAACGTCCCCACAGCATGATGCTGGGGATGGTGTTCTTTGGGTTATTTGATGTGTTGGGTTTATGCCAGACAAAGCGTTTTCTATGATGGCAGAAAAGTTCAATTTCAGTCTCATCAGACCAAAGCACCTTCCTCCATACATTTTGGGAGTCTCCCACATGCCTTTTCGCAAACTCAAAATGTGCCATTTTGTTTTTTTGCTGAAAGCAATGGCTTTCTTCTGGCCACTCTGCCATAAAGCCCAACTCTATGGAGCATACAGCTTATTGTCGTCCTATGTACAGATACTCCAGTCTCTGCTGTGGAACTCTGCAGCTCCTCCAGGGTTACCTTAGGTCTCTGTGCTGCCTTTCTGATTAATGCCCTCCTTGCATGGTCCGTGAGCTTTGGTGGACGGCCGTGTCTTGGCAGGTTTCCTGTTGCGCCATGTTCTTTCCACTTGGTTATCTTAGATTTGATGGTGCTCCTGGGGATCATCAACAATTTGGATATTTGTTTATAACCTAACCCTGACTTGTACTTCTCAACAAAATTGTCCCTTACTTGTTTGGAGAGTTCCTTGGTCTTCATGGCAGTGTTTGGTTGGTGTTGCCTCTTGCTTAGATGTTGCAGCCTCTGGGGCCTTTCCAAAAGATGTGTATAATGACAGATCATGTGACACTTAGAATGCACACAGGTGGACATCCTTTCACTAATTATATGACTTCTGAAGGTAATTGATTGCACCAGATTTTTATGGGTTTCATAACAAAGGGGTGAATACATACGCACATGCCAAATTTCTGTTTTCTATTTCTAAATAAATAGTTTTATGTATATATTTTTCTCATTTCACTTTACCAACTCAGACTATTGTGTTCTGATCCATCACATAAACAGATTAACACAACATTGAACTTAAGGCTGTAATGTAACAAAATAGGTAAAAAGTCAAGGGGGTAAATACTTTTATATTAATAATGAGTATTGCAGTATATTATGATAGCTTTTTTATATATTATATTGATGAGTTTTTAAGCGCTTTAACCTCTTTTTATCAAGTCTCAAGCAATAATGACATGATATGGAACCCTCAGTTTGAATAAAGACAGCAGATGCAAGGAACGTGGAGACAGCATCTGACATCATTAGGTAAATACATATAGGGTGAATAAATCCATAGTAAAGGAAACATATACACACATACTATACACACATACTGTATACATCAAAATTTACATGAAAAAACAGTGCACTATAGTCCACAGTGACACCCTTGGACACACATCTCACTAAGAGTGCTAATCCTGTTATGATAAAATTAGAAAAATTCACATGAAATTGTGATAATGTGTTAGAAAACCCAAGTCCATATTAAGTCCAGTATTTTTAGTGTTTAAGAATGTGATTATCTTTATTTCAAATGCTTTTCTCTCTTGGATGTTTTTACATTTTCCGCTGAGTATTTTGACTTTTAAGTTTTGGATGGAGTGATCATTCTGGCTAAAATGGTGTCCCACTACGGTACAAAAACTGTCTTCATTGTGCTTTCTTATTTAATATAAGTGGAATATATCTTTTAATTTGGTACCTTTGGTTAGTAATGGTTGTAAATCTTTGATTATTTTTTGTATTTTCTCAAAAATGTTATAGTATGTTGTCACTAGAGGTATACGTGAAGTGGTTTCTCTTGTATCAGGTGTTCACGGGGTATTTTGATGGCAGCGGTTATTTTCTGGGTAATAATACACAGTTTGTAACCATTGGGTGTAGGAACTGGGGGGATGGGGGAACATACCCCCGCCCCAGATTTTTCTATTTTTGTATTTATGTACAGTGTATATAAGCTATTTTATGGCCTGTGTATACAATTTGTTGTATCCCCGCAGAACTATTCTGACTCCTACACTCCTGTTTGTAAATCTTTTGTTTGGAAGATTAAGACAGTGTTTTTACATTTTTATCACAGTCTCCAGTGTTTGAGCATATGCGATGGTATCTAATTGCTTGGCTATGGATGATGTCTTGTTTGGTGTGGGAGGGATGGAAACTGGACCATTGCAGGGACTGTTTGGAAGATTTGAGTGAGTGAAAACAGAGTTTCTAAGCACTTGTTAATAAAATGATGTTTGTATATGCAAATAAAAACTTAGGTCATTTAATTTAATATAACTAGGGAAACTGCCATAGCCATTTGATTAGGATAATACAAAATAGGGTTTATTAAAAAAATTGAGGCCGAAAAGATCTGTTTTTGCACCTTAGGAGATTGTTTTGCTCACAGCAAATATACTGTAGCAACAGAAATTCAAGCCTTAGTATATTTGGGGCTGTATTTGCATATTCATGTTAAGAGGTTAGTTAGTTGTGCTAATCAGTGACAATTTCTCATTTGAAGTAATTGTTAATTAGATGACAAAAAATAGATATGTAGTCATTAAAATAGGAGACATTGAGGGACAAGATAATGAGCAAAAGGAAAGGAGGGAAGTAATTTTTACTTAAGTTCAATTACACATTTCAAAATACAATCATCAATTAAAGTGGGAATGCCTTAAAACGCATACAAATGTCAGCAGGTTAAATAAACTCAGAATGCAGAGTATAAATTGTGAAAAACAAATATCGATATATTTTATAGGTGCATAGCTTAATTATTTAATTCTTGATAGCAGATAATCTAGTTATATTTGGCTCTTGGGTAACTAATCTTTAATTTTTGTTTGTATATTATATACCAGCTTTACTGTTGCTTTACTGTTTTTTTATGAAGGTCATGAATAAGGCATAAATGAAAACTAAACACAGAAAACAAGCATAATTGTAATTGCTTGTAGTTAAAAATTATTCGCACCTTTAAAATGATGTAGAAGTCAGAGTTATTTGAAGTATAATTTAACTAAAAGATAAACCTTTGGAGTTAATGGCCTTATCAACAGCAATTGATTGAGTAGTTGTGGGTAATAAAGAAGAAGGTCATATAAAGTTGAAAAAAATGTTAATAGTGACAGATACATTTAACAATTGAACAATTACATTTAATTGTTAAATGCAATAATAATGGCATATGCATTTAATGGGATATAAATCAAAATGATTTTTTTCATTCATTTAAGAGAACATGCTTTAAACATTGTTAAAGCTGTGTTTTGCATAAAAAAAAGTAAGCAAGACTTGTTTAAACATCAGTAAAACTAACAGGATGTGCACAGAGCATACATACCTCTGTAGATCTCATTGGCAGACAGGTATGACTCATACATTACTATTACTGCTTTTTCACTGACAGGGTCAAACACCCAGATCAATTAAATACTTGAATAATTTTATTCTGTTTTGAGAACCTCATTTGAAAAAAAAAAAACATGCAGTGGTACAACAAATACAATCTTTCAGATGCAACAGAGAACTAATTGTTTTCAATATCCCTTTAATAATAAATAAGAAGCCTTAACATATAACACCAAGAGGTAAGAGATGGAACATACAGGCAGTCCCCAGATTAAGAACGAGATACGTTCCGTAGAACGTCTTTAAATCGGATTTGTATGTAACTTGGATCCCTGAATAATAATAACAAAAATAATAATACTATAATGGCTCATACTGTATGTGCTAATAATAATATAACAGAATCACATATAATAGTTGTCAAACTAAGAATCGTCGTCACGCTTTGCGAGCTCGCCGCATTTGGGAAGGTGGAGGCTTTAAGGCACATGAGTTTGTAACAACACAACCCCACACCTCTAAACTTGCAGCACTTAGTCCTACGGTGCACCAAACCAGCCCACACAACCGTTAACTTGCAGCACTTAGTCCTCGCCTTCCCCTCCTCCTCTCCCTCCCCTGTGTCTCACAAAATACTGCACAAACCCCCGAACCGCGCACGTAAAAAACACTAAAAACACACAAAAACCCCCAATAATAAAAAAAAAACACTCACCCACAGCACGGGGGTCAGCCAGGAAATCTGGAAGTGAGGTTAAACTCGAATTTAACCCCAAACTCCACCGTTTCGGCATTCGTAAAACGGCTAAGCAAGGAAAAAAATGGTCGCCCGAAAAAAATTAAAACGAGGCTCCACGACCCCGGACCGCCCAGCCACGTACAACATGCAAGAAGGGATCCGAAATAAGCTCAGAAACCCGCACTAACCACACATTAACCCTTGCAGTGGGGGTCCCCGATTAACTCCACATATCCCTCGCAGTATGGGTTCCCGATCGCACTCGATCGGGGACTACCGCTGCAATCATAATTTCCCGCCTCCCGCGGCCCCTGTTAAAAAAAAATAACATTAGTACAAATACATAAACATAAAATAAAATAAACATAATCTACATTGTACTTACCTCCCCGCAATGTCCTTGGCCTCCTCCTCTTCTGCTCCGCCCTGGCACTGCGCTCTAAAAATAAATAAAATAAATAAATAACGGAGATCCGCACTCGTGGACCTCCCCGACGCTAATGAGACTCCTAGAGCCTTTTCCCGAAAGAAAATAGGCAATGGTGCCTTCTGATTGGTTGAAAATGCTGTCTATCAAATTCAGCCAATCAGAAGTCGCCAATGTGTGAGACAATCAGAAAGGGATACACCCTAAAATCCCACACCTGTCAATCTTTATTTAAACTAATCACAAGGCGCAGATGCCTTCAGCCAATCACAATGGAATACACCCCCACAGGGTGATTGGCTGGAGGCATCTGCGCATTCTGATTGGTTGCAGTGAAAATAGCCAGTCACAATGGGATACACCCCCACGTAGTGATTGGCTGAAGGCATTTGTGCCTTCTGATTGGCTGATGTCAATATCAATCAGTATTACAGCCAATAACAAGGTGCATATGTCTTCAACCAATCCCATTGTGATTGGCTGATGGCAATAAAACATTATGATTGATTTAAATAAAGATTGACAGGTGCATTATCCAATCGGAGTGGGATTTTAGGGTGTATCCCTTTCTGTGGCTTACACATTGGCGTCTTCTGATTGGCTAAATTTGATAGACAGCGTTTTCAGCCAATCAGAATCCGCCATTGGCAATTTTATTCTGGAACACTCCATAGGAAGGTCATTAGCGTCGGGGAGATCCGCGAGTGCGGATATCAGTTACTTTTTATTTAAAAAAAATGATTTTACAGCACGGATTGTTCTAGGGCCCAGCCGGGTCAGAAGAGGAGGAGGCCAGGAACATCACGGGGAGGTAAGTACAATGCATATTATTTTTATTTTACTTTGTTTTTATGTTTATGTATGTTGTAGTAATGTAATGTTTTTTTCAACAGGGGCCACGCCTGGAGAAGAAAAGAAGGACGGGGACATGCTGGAAAGGTGAGTAGAATCTTTAGAATATTTAGAATGTTTATTTATTTACTGTAAATGTTGTACAATTTTTTTTCCCCTAGGTTGCTGATCTGAAGGGACATCTGCAAATGTAAGTGGTCTTAATTGTTTTATTTTAGCTTAGAACTAGGGTATTTATATAGAAATAGCATTTATTGTATGTTAGATAGGGGGATGTATTTTAGATAGATAGGATGTATTGTATATTAGATAGATTGTGGGATGTATTTTAGATAAATAGGATGTATTGTATATTATATAGTATTGTATATTAGATTGGGGATGTATTTTAGATAGTTAGGATTTATTGTATGTTAGATTGAGGGATGCATTTTATATAGATAGGATGTATTGTATATTAGATAGATTAGGTGATGTATTTTAGATAGATAGGATGTATTGTATGTTGGATAGATTGGGTGATGTATCTTATATAGATAGTATTGATTGTATGTTAGATAGATAGGGGATATTGTATTATATTTGAATTTATTTGTATTGTATGCATTCTATATGTATTTCCTTTTCAGGTGTGTCATTTTTTTTTCTGTACTGTGGGGGTTGTAATGTATTTTGTTATTTTCTGTAATGTTCCATTTTTTATTTTTGTGACTTTGTTTCTTTTTTTTTTTCTGTAATGTCGATTTTTTTTGTGTGTGATTTAGAACACAAAAACAAACTCATACAAAAAGCCTTGGGCGACAATTCTTAAGTTGGGTCATCTGTAACCCACGACCTATACATCGCATGGGTTGTGGGCTAAAAATGTTCTACCCTTGGGCATACAAAAATGTTAATCCTAATGAATTAAAACTAATGAAATGTGACAAGTAACATTATTATTATTATTATTATTATTATTATTAGAGCTTTATCAGATTCTGTATTGCTAGGGTACAAAAAACAATGTTTACAAATGTACACACACATGAGGAGATGAGGGTACTGCTCTTGGGAGAGCTTACAAGTTATAATAGTGGATAAAACCATTAAGTAAGGCATATGCTGGAATCTTGTAGTGTTATTAGGGAGAAGTATGTAAAACAGAAAGGTTAGTCTTATATGAAGTTGTGGATGATTGGTTTAGGTAGTTGGTAGTTGGTATTCTTCTATGAATATGTGAGTTTTCAGAGAATGTTTGAATATTTAAAGACTAGGTGAGAGTCTTATAGAGAAAGATAGAAAATTACAAAGAATGGGCACTGATCTTGAGTTGTCCTGTAGGTGAGCATGGGAGGATGAGAAGCACAAACGTTGGGCACAGGGAATATGGCAGTTTGGAGCGTATCTGGAGACAAGAATTGAGGTGTAGGGAGGTGAATTGTTGTGGATGGCTCTGTAAGTGAGGCTTTGAATATTATTATCTAGGAAATGTGTGGCTTTGTGAAAAGGGGCATCAAATGATAAAGATTTGGTGACGTGGATGAGTTTTGCAGAAGAACTCAAGATGGAGTGGGGATAGGCAGTTTAGTGGAAGGCCAATTAAGATTGAGTTGCAATTTAGGTGTTAAATGATGACTGTGCAGAATAATGTCTTTGTGGTATCTTCAGTGAGGAATGGACACATTTTTGGAGATGTTCATGAGATGAAGATGATAAGATTTGGTGAGTTAGATTTTTGTGTTGTCTGTGGTAAGACAAATTTCAGGTATAGTGGTGGAGGAAGAGATATGTGTAAAATATGTTGTATCATGAGTTAGTGGGGCTGGCAATAAGTCTAAAAAATATATATATTTCCGTGCCTTAAGCATAAAAAGGGTACTGGAACCCATGGCAACTAATGTTTGCCAATTGAATAGGTGTAGAGAGAGAAAAAGAAATAAACCCAGCATTTATCTTTTGGGTACCCTAAAAGACAGACATAGTAGAAGTGAGGAGGTGCCACAAAAGGAGATAATGAAGGGAAAGCTAGAGTAATGGCCGTAGTTTTGTTGCATTAACAAGTTAAGGATTTGAGATTGCTGTGGATCCTGTACCTGGCAGGATTATGGGATATGTAAGTTGGAGGCAAGTAGGAATCGGAGAGGGTACAGGGTTAATAGCTCTGTTGTGCTGATCTACAACATTTGTCCAATGGTGCTTAATTCAAATGTTCAGGAATAGATTGTCCAGTACTTCCTCCCAGTGTTCTTCCAATTTATTTCCAGTTTATCTCTAGTGGTACACTTACACCAATTTACTAAAAAACAGTCAACATAATGTCCATGCATTTTTAAACCAAGGCTTATGTAAGCCTGGTGCCTCTTATAAATAGTAGTTTGCTACAAAAAGGAGTGTGACTGATTATTTAGTTGCAACAGATCTAGTTAAACTTATTATAAACAGGATGTTGGAGAGATCTTTAATTCAATTAAGTTAATAGACACCTTACGGAAGTCTGAGTATCACCAAAAAGGTCAGAGATTTAAAAGTATAGTGTAGCGGAGATGCAATATTACACTCAATATCTTCGCAGGTAGATTGTTAAATATCCAAGAGAAGCACTGTACAGTCTCATAACCCCAATCTCCCCATACTGGACGATACACCATTGGGAGTAAAGAAAACACACATTACATTTATTTTCTCACACACACAGATATATATATATACATATATACTGTATATATATCCTGGGAAAACAAGAAATCAACCCAGGTAAACAAAACACATGCTCATATTTGGCGACACTCTGGCAGGGTAAAGGTTAACCCTTTCCCTGTCGTACCCTCTAGCTCTGTGTATTACACTTTGCTCTCTGTATATTAACACACATCAATAACACAATGTCTTTGTAATAAGACTAGGTGGCTGCTTTTTGCCAGATATAGTAACAAAAATAACTCAGGTACAAGGCCATACTGTGGCTGCAAACTAGACAAGAACAATTTGAGATATGTAGAAGCTGTGGTAAAAACAGCAAGGGGACCTCAAAGTGAAAAACAGCAATGTAGATGTGGTTTAACTTATACCTGGAGTGTTATGTAAAAGGAGCGTTAATCCAATGTTTCAACAGACGGTAGTGCATGGCTACAGGTCAGTAGCATAGCTGACAAGGGTACCAGGGGCAGAGCGCCCCGGGCGTCAGGTTGCTAGGGGCGGCAACACAGCCTGTGTAATATGTTCAGTCCTGTAGGAATAGGAGGAGCCAGTGTGTGTGTGAAAGAGAGTGTGTGTTTGTGTGAAAGAGAGAGTGAGAGTGTGTGTGTGTGAGAGTGTGTGTGTGTGTGTGTGAAAGAGAGTGTGTGTGTGTGTGTGTATGTGAAAGAGAGAGAGAGAGAGTGTGTGAAAGAGAGAGTGTGTGTGTGTGAGAGAGAGAGTGTGTGTGTGTGAGAGAGAGTGTGTGTGCACAAGAGAGAGTGTGTGAAAGAGAGAGTGTGTGAATGAAAGGGAGAGTGTGTGAGTGAAAGAGAGAGTGTGAATGAAAAAGAGAGAGAGACTGTGTAAGAGAGAGAGTGTGTGAAAGAGAGAGAGTGTAAAAGAGAGAGAGAGTGTATGGAAGAGAGAGAGAGTGTGTGAAAGAGAGAGATTGTGTGAAAGAGTGAGATAGTGTGAAAGAGAGAGAGTCTGTGAAAGAGAGAGAGAAAGTGTGTGTGTGAAAGAGAGATAGTGAGTGTGTGTGTGAAAGAGAGAGAGTGAGTGTGTGTGTGTGAAAGAGAGAGAGTGTGTGTGTGTGTGAGTGAGAGATAGAGAGAGAAAGAGTGTGAGAGAGAGAGAGTGTGTGGGGATGTAATGTGGGAATTTAGAATTTTCATTGCAGCAGGGGTCCCCGATGGCGTGCAATCGGGCCCCCCACTGCGATGGTTAATGTTGGGTTAATGCGGGTCTCCGAGCTTATCTTGGATCCCGTGGGGTTAATGCGGGTTTCCGAGCTTATCTCGGATCCCTTCTTGGGTAAGTTGTACGTGGCTGGGCGGTCCTGGGTCTTTGAGCCTCGTTTTCGTTTTTTTTGCCGGCCATTTTCTCTCTTGCTTATGGGATTTTCGTGTGTCTGAACTCGGGAATTTGGACTTAAATGGAGGTGTAACTTCATTTTCAGAGGTCCTGGGTGCCCCCCCTTGCTGTGGGTAAGCTTTTTATGTATTTTCTGTGTGTATTTATTGTGTTTTGACTATTTTTAGGTGCGCGCGGTTCGGCCGATATGGTCTTTTCGGTGGCCGTTTTTTCTCTTGCTTAGGGGATTTTCGTGTGTCTGAACTCGGGAATTTGGACTTAAATAGAGGTGTAACTTCACGCAGAGGTCCTGTGTGCCCCTCCTTGCTGTGGGTAAGCTTTTTATGTATTTTTAGTGGGTATTTATTGTGTTTTTACTGTTTTTAGGTGCACGAGGTTTGCGAGGTCGTAATGGTGTTGCTTGTGTGGGTGTTTGTAACTGCGTGTGAGGCGCCTTTGAGCCTCCACCTCCACAAATGCGGCCCCTTGCTTTGCGAGGGTCTGCATTTGCAGACCAAACTGCGTCCCTCACTTTGTGAGGGACGCAATTCTTGCAAGCTTGCTTCGCGACCACGCAAAGCGTGACAACGATTCGTAGTTTGACTTCTATTATATGTGATACCACATATGCAGACATTTTTAATTATGGTGTATACATTGTCAGTGTTTTCATAAAAAGCACTATGTATGTGAGAGTTTAAGCTCAAAGACAGAGTTCTCCATTTTTGTTACACATAAAAAATGATAATCTTAATAATATATATTAACTAGCGACTTGCCCGTCAAAAAATGACGGCAATGTGATGTATATGTTTGTGAAGTTGTTTAGTTATTTAAATATATTTTTGACCCTTGTAAGTATTGTGATATGAACATGTATTTTTGTAAAACGTTGATGTAATGGTTTTTTAAAATGAAATTTGTATCTGAAGAATTGTTGACTTTAATATACATAGGGCCTCATTCTATTAGCAGCCGCAGCCGTTGCGGGGCCGCAAGCTATTCGGCTATTCTATTCCCTTACGGCCGGAGGCTCCGGCAGGCTTGCGGCCGGTGCCTTGCTATCTCTTGCGGCCGCTCGCGCCAGAGGAAAGCCTTTGATCTAAAACGGCCGCAAGAGTTTTGCAATTCAATTGCTCCGGGAAACCTCTCTGCAAGGCTAAAAGCGAGCCGCAGCTTACTTGCAGGAAAGAGGTCTCGCTAGCACCAATTAAGCACATAAAATAGCTTAAATAAAGCCATCCTGCACTTTGCGAAGACTATAAAGGGATTTTAGGTGTTAGAAAAAATAGCACATAATTATCCTGTACTCAAATCCGTAAAATATTTTATTTTTAATATCCGTAAAATATCCATGTAAAAAGTCCAGAGTGCTTGGAGCACCTCAGACACACCCACGCCGCAGCCGGAAAATAAACAGTTAATTTGAACTCGGGTTTGGGCAGATGTGCAATCTTGAGAGTGGGTTACTTTTAATCCTCATGTCCCCCAATATGATCCCTAGCATTTACAGTGCAGGCTTGAATTTATTTTTGAGTTTTTAGATTTCTGAGATTACGGCCGGTTCCAAGATATGCGGCCGGCCGTAAAAGGAGATCCTTGCGGGGCCGTATAATAGAATCGCGAGTTAACTGAACCCCCGCAAGGAATCGCAGCCTTACGGCCGATTTACGGCCGCTAATAGAATGAGGCCCATAGAATCCAGAGAAAAGTAAAAAGTAAAAAGACTTTTTGAAACGTGCCGAATTTTAACATGAAGTTTAAAATATATGTAAGCAATAACCTTGAAAGTATATATTTTTAAAATTGAACTTTATTTTTTATGTAACTTTGGAATTTTTGCAAAACATTTGTCTAATTTTGAACATTATAAACAGGAACATAGAAAATACATTTTGTAACATAATTTTGAATTACAAGTATTAACATTTGAATGTAAAAACAGTTTAACTTTAAATGAATCAGTATTAACATGCAATTTGTATCAGAATAATTGTTAAGTTTAATATACATTGAATGTAGAGGAAGGCATACAGTAAAAACTCTCCTTAAACCGTACGTAATTAAAGTAATTCATTACTGAGCACATAAACTGGCGATAAACATTAATGTAGGTAGTAATCTTAAGATAACAGAGAATATTTACATTGTGACTTAAAAGGTGCTTGAGCTCTTAACATGAACTTTGTAATATGTTGAATGAAATAACTTGAAAATATTGTTTTTAAACTTGTAACATTAGAAACATTAACATAGTGACTTAACATTTTAACATAATTTTTCATAGAAATGCAAGGCAAGTATTTTGTGAGGCGAATTATCCATAAACATGACTTCCATTAATTATGACTGAATTAAACAACCAATTGTTTTGTATTTTTGAATGTTTTTCCAAAATGTTTGCATGGCTTTAGTTTGTATCCTGCAAAGTTATAGTACTTCATAGTAGACAATGTTTTTAGTAAAAATACGTCCATCTTCTAATAAATCACCTTGACTTTCATTGTTTTCAATGTAAACTTTAATAGCCTGTGGATTTTTGCAGCGTGACAACGCAACGTACAATTGACCATGTGCAAAAACTGGTTCTTCCAAGAAAATACCCACAGATTTGAAAGTTTGACCTTGTGATTTATTAATTGTCATGGCAAATGCCATAATAATGGGAAATTGTCTTCTTTGAAGTATAAAAGGGAGACTACTTTCACTTGGTGCTAAATCTATTCTTGGTATGAAAACTCTCTCTCCTTTATGGGTCCCAGTTAAAATTTCAGCATCTATAAAATGGTCCTTTAATTGTTGAACAATTAATCTTGTGCCATTGCATATGCCTTTTTTGGGGTTCATATTTCGCAGTAACATGATAATTGCACCTTTCTTTAGCTGCAAAATATGTGGTGGCATTCCAGAAGGAGTTAAAGAGTTAATGAATTCAGTTGAAAAGTTTGCCTGACTTTCATTGTCATCAGCAAGTACAGAATCAGCACTGTGATAATTTCTTTGTGGTGCATTAATTTTTTTTAAGATTTCATTATTGAGTATTAATGCATCTTTATTTTTACACGTCAGTATAACTTGGTTGGCAAGCTCGGAATATTCTTCGTTATTTATGCTCCCTTCAAATATAGCCGATATAATATCTTGTTGACAAATCATATGAGGTGGGATCTCTACAGTGTCGTCAGGTAAATGTAGTATTTTTTCTGTTCTGCCTTCTCCAATTTTAATAAGCCAATCATTGAAATCAGTTTGGCCTTCTGATCTCATATTTTGTTGCAGTTGAAGATGGGTAAAATGTTTCCATACTGTACTTGACTTTATACATGTTTCAATAATGTCTGTTCAATTTCCATGTACAACGACAGGTAATGTTTGTCTAAAATCGCCACCCAACAACATTACCTTTCCACCAAATGGAAAAATATTATCCATGACTTCACGAAGCAAACGGTCAATACATTGGAGGGCATAGAATGACATCATTGTGGCCTCATCTATTATAATTAATTTACATTTCTTCAATTTCTTTGCTTGTAAGGATGTCATGCGAATATCTGACACAGAATTTTCTAAAATAGGCACTGGCAGTTTAAATCCACTATGAACAGTTCTTCCACCTTCTAATAAAAGTGCAGCAATTCCAGTAGTGGCAAACACCATTGCTATTTTTCCTTGTGCTCGTACTGAACTCATTAATAAATTGTACAAATATGTTTTTCCTGATCCACCAGGTCCATCAAGATAGAAATAACGCTCTGTCACCATGTCATCATCTATAGCATTTTTAATGGCATGAAATGCTTGCAATTGTAGTGTATTTAAAGTTGCAAGTCTTTCTTCTGTTCTTTCTGCTTGTAGTTGAATGTCATAGTCTTCAAAGTTAATGTCATCTATAAGACCTGGATCAGGCAAATTAAAACTTGCACAACTTAATCCATGAGTTAAAAAGACTTCTTGAATTTCCATTAACGCTTTTAAGTGTGCAATGGGTTCATTGTATCGTCGCATAAAGTCTTCAGCCATATTACTTTTAAAAGTCTCCCACAAAGCTAATGCATTTGGAGCATTTGAGAAGATACAAATAAAAGCAAATTGTTCTCTCATCTGTCGTGGCATTTGACATTGTGCTGCTTCTTCTAAACATCTTTCCCACTCTGTATCATCAGCGAGTAAGTTTCTATGTCTTGCAGCTAAATGGAAGGATTCATATACAATGTCATTAACAGTTCTTAATTGTTCAAAACTTTGTGCTCCTGGAACATTTAAAAGTAATATCCGTAAGCAAAAACGTTCAACATCTCTTGGACTGACTGTGTAAATTCGTGGAATTATTTTATTGCCTCTGGTTTTTCTTGCTCTCCATAATCCATTCACAAAAACATAGTGATATGGAATTTCAATATCTAAGTATTGTGTTGCTTCAGCATCAGCGGAATTTAATGCAAACCATGCAGTTAGTGTAGTGTGACGATCTTCACTTTGGGCCAATGCATTCATTTCATTTCCAGCATGGAAATAGACTAAATGTCGTTGTGGCAAATGTACTGCTAACCTATATACTGCATGTGATCTATCATGCATTTCAAATTTTAAAAGCCGCCACATAGCTTCTGGCGCACTGACATAGCGAGCATCTACATGAGATGCAAGTTCATCATGTACTAACTCACTACTTTCAGGGTTGTCTGCACTTTTGATGACTACAGTAGCTGCATCGTAACCTTTGTAAATATATTTGTAGACATATTTAATGGATTTGATGGAAGTGCAGGCTTCTACGTTGATGTGGGCGTTGTACTTCATGAGTAAATGTGGATTGTAGGGTACTACATATCTAGGGCCTCATTCTATTATCGGCCGTAAATCGGCCGTAAGGCTGCGATTCCTTGCGGGGGTTCAGTTAACTCGCGATTCTATTATACGGCCCCGCAAGGATCTCCTTTTACGGCCGGCCGCATATCTTGGAACCGGCCGTAAGCTGTGAAATATAAAAACTCAAAAATAAATTCAAGCCTGCACTGTACAGCTCTGTAAATGCTAGGGATCATATTGGGGGACATGAGGATTAAAAGTAACCCACTCTCAAGCTTGCACATCTGCCCAAACCCGAGTTCAAATTAACTGTTTATTTTCCGGCTGCGGCGTGGGTGTGTCTGAAGTGCTCCAAGGACTCTGGACTTTTTACATGGATAATTTACGGATATTAAAAATAAAATATTTTACGGATTTGAGTACAGGATAATTATGTGCTATTTTTTCTAACACCTAAAATCCCTTTATAGTCTTCGCAAAGTGCAGGATGGCTTTATTTAAGCTATTTTATGTGCTTAATTGATGCTAGCGAGACCTCTTTCCTGCAAGTAAGCTGCGGCTCGCTTTTAGCCTTGCAGAGAGGTTTCCCGGAGGAATTGAATTGCAAAACTCTTGCGGCCGTTTTAGATCAAAGGCTTTCCTCTGGCGCGAGTGGCCGCAAGAGATAGCAAGGCACCGGCCGCAAGCCTGCCGGAGCCTCCGGCCGTAAGGGAATAGAATAGCCGAATAGCTTGCGGCCGGTCCTTGCGGCCCCGCAACGGCTGCGGCCGCTAATAGAATGAGGCCCCTATTGTCTACTTTTTTTCCACGAATAATGGCACTATCTCCTTCTCTTCTTTTATAAAGTGGATATCCATCACAATTTGCATATGTTTTGTCTCTATAATCTTTTGGAAAATCTTTTGAACATTGATTATTTTCCATACATGGTGATTGTGGATTAAGGTCTCCACAGGGTCCATGAATCATGCGATGAGTAACAATCTCATATAGTCTACCATATAGTTCTGGATCTAGTAGTTCAGCAACTATGACTGCATCCACTTTGTCCGAAGTATCTAATTTATCTTTCTCTTGAAGTATTATGAGAAGATGTGCATGTGGAAGGCCTCTTTTTTGAAATTCAATGGTATATACATAAGCAAGACATTTGCCAAATAACTGATTTATAGTGAAGTCACGTATTAATTCATTTAATTTGATCTTAAAAACTCTGGCTACTAAATCTGGTCGATTTGAAGCACTTTGTCCAAGAAGTAGATTTTGATTAATTTCTGGCCATTGTGGATTACATGTAAATGTCACAAATAAATCTGGTTTTCCAAATTTTGTCACAATAGCCATAGCATCATTGTATCTTTCTCTCATATTTCGAGGAGATCCTTGAAAGGAAGATGGTAAAATGATGGCTTTGCCAGCTGTCATGTCTCTGCTTGTAGCCACGTCAGCAACATAGTCCATGAGTCCACAATATTGTTCTACACGTAGTTTATCTTGTTGATATTTTATAAAGTTTAAATTATTTGCCTCAACTTGCAAATATGAATCAATAATCCATTGTTGTGTTAGTTTCCCACCACATAAAATTGGATTAAATTCATATCTAATGGCAATTTGAGCAACTTTAAATTCAAGCATAGAAACATTTTTTCGGATTCTGGCTTTAGCATTTGGGTAACTGGGAAGGGTTAATTTTGGTTGCCAACCTGCTTCTCCATGTGGGAAAAAGATGGGATATGTCATTGGATCTAAATTTGGACTTAAGATATTAATATTAATAAATGGTTGCTCCTCATTTCTGGGATATACTCTAATGTCTCTTTGAAATGGTGGTTCTCCTTCATCATTCTGAAAGACCATTGCAACCTCATTTGATGTTGGCAAGTTATAACGACGTTTATCAGTATGTCTGTCTCTTTTAAGCACCATATTAACCTTTGGCATGGGTAATTGATGTCTTTGTGCATGAAGTAGTTTTTCATTTTCTACTTCTGCCAATTTTTTGTAAGCTTTACTGTAGGGATTGTTGTCCATAATGTTATTTAGCTCTATGAAAACACTAGGTAAGCATTTTTTATTTTCTTCCATCTGCATACGTTGGTCAACAGCTTCCATTGTATCTAGGACATATAGTTGAGCGAATTTTCTTTGCTCTCCTTCCTCTGGATGTAAATGTGAAGTCCGATGATAAATTTGTCCTTGGACTTTAAAACAGTAAGGACCATGTCCTGGTACATTAGCAGCCAATGTTGCCCCCATAGATGCAAATGATATGGCACTATTGTAGGATCTTATGTTTGTCTTAAAATTTTTGTAATTTGGAAAAGTAGGTTCAGTCATAATATTTTGTAAATAGGTTGGAAATTGTTTCCTTTCTGGAAGTTTAAACTTTCCTTTTTGACAACAACTAATAAATTGTCCATCTCTGGGTCTCTCCTGTTTAAAATAATAAGCCTCACAAAATTGACATTGAGTACTCATGTCCCCACAACTATGAACCTCTACTGCTAAAGACTTGAGTAAAGGACAATTTGCAAAGCATATCGGATGTTGACTTTCATATTCATCAGATGAAAAGTCATGAAATGTTTCAACAACAGGTTCTAAATGTTTAGTTTTTTTCGTGGATTTTCTTGGTATATGTTGTCCTTGTTTTGTTGAAATGTCCTGTAAGTTTTTAGTAAGAGTTTGTAAATGCTTTGTTTTTGTAGTTGCTTTTTTTGGTCTGTCTTGACTGGTATCTTGTACAATGTCATCTGATGTTTTAGGAACAGTTTGTAAATGCTTTATTATCTTTTTATTTTTTTTGGTTGTATCTTTCATTTTTGCAGCTGATATTCTTTTATTTGCAAGTCTTTTGCATTCTTTTTCTCGTTGAATTTCTTTCTCTTCCGGTGTCTGCTGGGCGGCCCATCTCTCTTGTATTTCTCTAGTTTGACGTCTTTTCTTCTCTTCTTTGGTCTCGTTATCAGCCATATTAATCTGTAAAGGAAAAAAAATTAATGCAATTGTGTATATTTTAATTTGTAATTCCTGTTAAAGATTCTTGTGCACAATTGGTGAAATAAAAGGCAAATCATTAATGTATCATTTATATTTAGTTAAATTTATAATTCCTGTCCTCACTGGCTAAGAATTTGGCCAATGGAATACTGCTGTAAATAAGCATGTAACATATTTTTTTTAAATAATGGTTTTATTTATTAAAAACGTTGTTTGTGGATAGATATTTACCACTGCAAAAGTTCTTTGCTAAAAAAAAAAGTGATGTGGTTATTGAGCTATGTATTGCATAGTAGCAATTTAAATAGAATAAGGGAGATAGTAAATTCTTATTTTTATTTTTCTGTTGACACGGATGCAACTGAAAGGAGTTTCTTTAGTTTTATACTTTAGTACTTATTATACTGTACCTTGGTTGAAGTGTGATTTAAATCCGAATGTTTGTTGGTCCTGGGTTCAAAATCGTTGTCCAATGTTGTGGTCCTCTGTTGGAAGTCCTCGTCCGATGGTGTGGTCCTGTGGCGATAGCCCTCGTCCGATGTTGTGGTCCTGTGACGGTAGCCCTCGTCCGATGTTGTGGTCCTTTGGTGAAAGTCCTCGTCCGATGGTCTGGTCCTGTGTTGAAATTCCTCGTCTGCTGGTCTGGTCCTGTGTTGAAAGTCCTCGTCCGATGGTCCGGTCCTGTGGAGAAAGTCCGCGTCCGATTGTCTTCACGCAGTATCTGTTGTAATATAAAATAGAAAATGTTGTTTGAGTGGAATGTCTTTTAAATAAGTAAAAAATGTATGAATTTGGCTGTATTGTATCAGTTATGGTTATTTTTTTCTATTTTTTTTTTTTACTTTCTGTACAATCCCACGACTTTTGTTATTCTTATTTAAGGTTCTTAGTAAGGCTTGTGGGTTGTGATATATTAAATAAGAATATGAATTTATTTTGCTATGTGTTTATGTTAGTTTTTGTACAATCCTGTTTTGTGCGCACCACTTGTGGTATACTTATTTAACCTTTATTGGGATGGTTATAGTTAGTGAAACATGAAATAATATAATTAATGTAGTTTGCTATGTGTTTGTGTTAGTTTTTGACAATCCTGTTTTGTGCGCACCACTTGTGCAAAAGTTATTTATTCTTGATTGTACTGGTTATAGGTTGTTAAACATTAAAGAAGAATGTTAATGTAGTTTCCTATGTGTTTGTGTGATTTTTTGTACAATGCTATTAGGTGCGCAACACTTTTGTTATTCTTATTTTTGCTTCTTTGTAAGGCTTATAGGTTGTTAAACATTGAATAAGAAAGTTAATTTATTTTGCTATGTGTTTGTGTGAGTTTGTTCCAATTCTGTTTTGTGTGTAGCAGTTTGGGTCTCATTCAATTGCGATTTGGCTAATTGAATCGTGCCCTAAATAAGCACATAGCATATTTTTTTAAAGAAGTTTTTAGTCAGTGAAAAACTTTCTTTTGGATAGATTTTTAGTAACTAAAAACTTATTTAAAAAAAATGTTATGTTCTTATTTAGAGCCCTATTCAATTGTGCAAATTGCAATTGAATGAGGGCCTTTGTGTGTACCATATGTTGCATATGTTGCATAGTTTGCCCCTCATTCAATTGCATTTTTTACAATGTAATAGTACTCTAAGGCCGTCATTGAATTGCAATGTTGAAAATTAAATAGAGTTCTAAATAAGCACATCACATATATTAGTTAAAGAAGTTTTTAGTTAGTGAAAACCTTGCTTTTGGATAGATGCTTAATAACTAAAAACTTCTTTAAAAAATATATGTGATGTGCTTATTTAGACCCCTATTCAATTGGCAAAATTGCAATTGAATGAGGGCCTAAGCATCTATCTAAAAGCAAGGTTTTCACTAACAAAAAGTTATTTAAAAAATATATGTTATGTGATTATTTGGATCCCCATAGAATTAGCAAAATGGCAATTGAATAAGGGCCTAAAAGTGCTTATTTATAGCCATATTTAATTGTCCAAAATAGCAATTGAATGAGGGCCTTTGGTTACTGCATTTGTTATATTGTCAGCTCCTCATTCAATTGTGTTTTGACCAATGGAATAGAGCTCAATATCACCACAGAGCATATTTTTTTACCGAATTTTGTATTTAGTGAACTTGTATCCAAAAGCAACGTGTTCAATAAATAAAAAGTTCCTTTAAAAAATATGCTCTGTGCTTATATAGAGCCCTATTGAAATGGGCAAATCACATTTGAGTGAGGCCCTTGGCCATTAAACATATATATGTCCTCATTGAATTGCAATTTTGCCAATTGAAGAGGGCTCTATATAACCACATAACATATTTATTGAGCAAAGTTTTTAGTAACTAAAAAGTTCTGTATAAAAAATATGTTATGTGCTTATATAGAGCCCTATTCAATTGAGCAAGTCGCAATTGAATAAGGCTCATGGTTCTTTCTTTTTTATACTTAAATACTTTACCTTGATTGAAGTGTCGAATGTCAGAGGGTCCCCTCCTGCCAATCTTAATCCGCCGGTCTTCTTGTAGTGTCTGTTTGAAAAAGAAATTTAAATAGTTATTTGTATATTTATAATTTTTCATCTAGCAAAGCATGGCCTTTTGAGCATGTAATGTCTTGTTGTATCTTACCTCTTCTTCTTTGTTGGTGTTCTTTAAAAGGGATTGTGCTTCACAGTGCACGGTGCAAATTGTTGAGTGACGCTGTTGATGCAGAGTCTGTTTGAATATTAAAAGAAATAGAAAGATTCAGCTTTATATGATGTATTGAATTGCAGTAAATTAATGTCATTTAAATATACTTCTGTAATTATTTTCAACTGACCTTATTTTTTGTTGGGGGCTACACACATATGTCACATACATGAAGCACATTCCATAGTTTAATGTAATTATTTTGTGTACGTGTGACATATCAGTATACATGACTCATATTTAAATGGTTAAATTAACCTTATATTTTTTTTTTCCAACACACATAAATGTCTGTGTGTGAGATGTAACTATAGATGATACACATATATGTGCGTGTGACATATCAGTATACATGACATATAATGTCATTTAAATGTAGTTGTTTACTGATTTTGTTTTAAGCTAATTTTGTTGCAGTGGCAATACACATAAATGTGCGTGTCACATGTCACTATACATTATACACATATATGTCCGTGTCACATGTCACTATGAAGGGGCAATACACATAAATGTGAGTGTCACATGTCACTATACATTATACACATATATGTCCGTGTCACATGTCACTATGAAGGGGCAATACACATAAATGTGTGTGTCACATGTCAATATACATGATACACATATATGTCCGTGTCACATGTCACTATGCAGGGACAATACACATAAATGTGAGTGTCACATGTCACTATACATTCTATACATATATGTGCGTGTCACATGTCACTATACATTATAGACATACATGTGCGTGTCAGATGTCACTATACATTATAGACATATATGTGCGTGTCACATGTCACTATACATAAACCTCTGTTTAATATAGAATTATGGTTTTTTGTTGTTTTGTTAAATGAACCGTATTTTTTTTGTGAGCCTATACACATAAATGTGCCATATATGGCACTACATAAATCCTAGTTTATTTTTTTATTTGTTTGACCTGTCCTGATAATAAAATGTAATATATTATAGCTTACCTCTCAGTTGTAATTTGCACAATGCAAAGTAGTAAATTAGTAAAGAATTGTCTTCTCAAGTAAAAGCAGCAGTTATCTCAGAAGTCACTCCTTTCATCACCTGAGGAGAAATGTATCTTTTTGTGTCAAATAGGCAGTATTTATAAACTTGTAGAAAGTTCTGGAAAGTGAGACCGTTAGAACGCAATACGCATGCGCTATTTGCGTTCCAGCTTACAATTTGCGTTCCATCCGCCATTTTCTGCGTATTACTGTTCAAAATGGTGTTTAATATGATTGTGATACGTTCCGCATTGTATGTGTTTCATTATTGCGAGTAAGTGTAGTGTCGGCCATTTTTTCTCTCGCTTAGCGATGGTATTAGTGTCTAAAGTGTTTTATTTTGATTTAAATGTAGGTGTAACTTGTTTTTTTGAGGTGCTGGCTGGTTCCTCTTGCTGTATGTAAGCTTTTTATGTGTTTGTTGTGTGTCTTTCTTAAGTTTTAAATGTTTGTATGTCGGAGTGTTGCGTCCGATGTTTGCGAGGTCGTAATGTGTGGTAACGTGTCTCGTATGGTGTTTGCGTGTGTAGCCTCATTTTCGTTTTATTCGTCGGCCATTTTTTGTGTCGCTTAACAAATTATTTAGGCCCTCATTCAATTGCAATTTGAACAATTGAATAGGGCCCTAAATAACCACATTACATATATTTTTTAAAGAAGTTTTTTGTTAGCAAGCATCTATTCATAAGAAAGGTTTTCGATAACTAAAAAATGCTTTAAAAAATATATGTTATGTGCTTATTTAGGGTCCAATTCAATTGGGCAAATTGCAATTGAATGAGGCCCTATGTGTGTAAACTCTTTTATTTTGAGTGCAATTAAGTTGTAAGTTGCATTTTTGAGGTCCTGGGTGCTTCCTGTTTGTGTAGGTAAGGTTTTTATGTATGTGCTGTGTGTATGTATTGTGTTTTTAATTTTGTAATGTTCGCGAGTTGCGTCCGAGTGTTGCGAGGCCGTAATGTGTCGTATGTTGTTTGCGAGTGTCGTAATGTGTTGCGACGTGAACTTTGCGAGATTCGCAGTTCTTTGGGTTGGGAATTTGTGTTGTGAATTTTGCAAGGGTCGCAGTTGCTGCAACTGAATACCTCGCTTTGCGGCGCTCCATGCCAGCAACTGAGAACCTGGCACAGTGCCCTCGCTTCGCGAGGGCCGCGGGCTCGCTATGCGAGCCCGCAGCGTTAGCAACAACTCGTACGCTCACAACTATATATGTGATGCACAGATTGAGTGCTAGCATGTGCAGAAACACATGGGGAGGAAAGATGTACCCCTAAAAGGTTTTTCAGCTTCCTTATAGATTTTGAGTTTTAATGAACTTTAGATAACTATTGTTTATGTATGTGTTTTGTGACTTTATATGTATAATTTTTATGTTCACATTTTGTTAAAAAAAAAAATATTTCTCAGGTAGGAATACATATTAACAGTTTTGCTAAAAAAATATATAGGGACATATATCCAACCTTCAGAGGAAATAAAAATATAGAACTTAAAAATATAAAAGATGAAAAAATATTATTCATTTATGGTGAATTAAAACTCATACAATAAAAATAGTGATCCTCAAAACTCAAAACGTATACACCAGTGGGCTGTAGTTAGAATACTTTCAATATTCTCATTTGGTAAGCCTCCAGAGAGTGTAGCAGTTTAGTTGGTCACCATCAAACAATCTGATAAAATGGATTAACAGTTTAACTACATATAAACTGCAAAGATGGATAAATCACAATCTAGTTTTAATATATTTGTTAACAAGTAATTTGAACACTTTTCCTATCAAGGTCCACTTTCTATATTTTAAATATGTCAATTAATGAAGAGAAACAATAATCAGAGAGTGTAGTGAAATATGTGAACAATTAAAGAGGAAATACACTCCATCCTAATTATTAGACCTCATATACTAATCAACTCAAGGAAAATATCATTAAATACTTTTAAATGAGTAATTTATTATGTACAATTTAAAATTAATAGCATGTAAAATTTCAGGCCAACCCCAGTTTGTGTCACTTGGTATATCATATTAATAATTTATATCAAGTGACACAAACTGGGGTTGGCCTGAAATGTTTAATTTTATTTGTAGTTGTTTAATTATTTGAAATTGTATATAATAAAATTACTCATTTAAAAGTATTTAATTATATTTTCCTTGAGGTGCTTAGTATACTTCTACCTCATCTCCATCTTCTCAGTCCACATACTATATCTGGATTAGCCTATGATGCTAGTCTACCTGTATTTATCAAACAGAGAGATGAAAGATGATGTCACTTTGCCAGTCTTTGTCTGATTAAAGCCAAGTAATGCTAAGACCCTGAGAAGGATCTCTCTATCTATAGACACAATTTAATCGTTAATACAATTAAATTAATTTTGGAGCAGCCAATGATGACCCTCGCATAGGAATAATATTTAAGATGCAGCTCATCCAGGGGCATAAAAAACTGGCACCCAAGGATGTTGCCGGTAGGGGGATAGACTAACTTTGAATAAATGTCTAATCTCTAGAGCTTAACACTTTAATAGTAAATAGGTTTGAAAAATAGAGGTAAGAATAAAAATAAAGACCTTTATTTCATTTTTGAAAGCACCAAATACGAAAACTTAATTAATTATTATGCTGCTCTCCTAGAAAAATGGTAGTGGAAAAACCATTTATGACAACAGATACCACAAATATATAACAACTAGCTACTTGCCCGTCAAAAATGATAGGAATCAAATTTTAAGGCTGGGAATGTTGGACCTTTGGCACTCTTCGCGGGCCCCGCACTGAGCCACCGCTCATTGCAGGCCTTGTCAGCCCACAAATTTCGTGCTTCACAATGATCACCTTCAGCGCTCATTGTGAACCTATCCTCCCATCTACTGTACAGGCCTCGTGATGAGCTCCATTGGCACTCATCACGAGCCCCTCATTGCAGGCCTCGTTAACCTGCTCATTGCAGGCCTCATTAACCTGCAAGTTTTGTGCTTGGGAATGCCATGTGTCTCTTTCCACCATCTCCCCCATGTCCCTTCACTGTGTCTTTCTCCTCTGTGTGTCTGCTAAATGTTTGGCTTCTCTGTCATGTATTTTCTAAGTCCTGCATGCCTGATGATGTTCAAATTCGCTTGCAACCTCACTCCCAGGCTTCCTGGCTCTCCCCCTGTGCTGTGTGTGATATTATTATTTTTTTAAATTATTTTGCTGTTTCTTTGGATCTTTCTAGTTACGCGCTTGAAACTATTTCTGCCGTCAAATTAGTAAACTAGGTGCCTCGCGATCAGCGGCAAAGTGCTCAGTTTTTCAGTGGCTATCGCAGCCATCCACATGAGCGCCTTCTGTGCTAATGTCTATGCCTTTTTAAAGTTCGGTAGCAAAAGTCCCACGAACCTGGTGATGAGCGCCTTTGGTGCTCATTGCAGCCCAACTGCGACCCTTGCTTTGCGAGGGCCGCAAGTGCATGACCAACATTGTAAACGTGATCTACATTCGTAAGATCCATAATTATATTTATAAATATATATATATATATATATTTATATATATATATATATATATATATATATATATATATATATATATATATATATATATATATATGATTTAACTAAGGAATATACATCCAGTAAAATTAATCAGAAAAATTATTTGTAAGGTATCAGGCACTGTGAAAATAGTGGAAAAAAAATGTTTGTAAGGAATCAAACTCTGTGCTAAATAAAGATAATGCACAGTAATAATAAATACAAATTACAAAGTTGCTTACCTTGAGGGTGTTACCAAATCCTCAAACTAATGAAGTTATTGGTTTAAAAAGATATAATACATTAAGACTTTAATTCTGTGACCAAAAAATAAATATATAATAGCATAATCCAACCAAAGGCTAAAGCCAGTATCATGTTAAAAACTGAATAGACAGTGATTAAATTAATGTAAATCACCCAGCACAATATCAAATGCGAAATCAATGCTGACTGCATGACACAGTGTCAATAATGATAAAGATAAATGCACAATATGTACCTTGTATCCACTTTTAATATAACCCACACACTTGGGGACAAAGCTAACAAGTAGCAAGCTGCAGTAACCAGAGTACTTACTAATGAATGAATCAAAGAATGGTAGCAGCAAAGCGCATCAACCAGCACCAAAAATGCTCCTTCTCAGACAGGAAACCCCAACGCGTGTTTCGTCAGTGTTTCTGACTTCAACAGGGGCCACCAAGTACTGCAACATAGCAGACTTCAAAAGGATAGCAATACAGAACTAAAGTACTGATTGGGTAAATAGAGGCAAATGATCACATGAAACTAAATTAATGATTGGCTGAATAGGGACGCACAATCAAAATACCAATAGAATTAGAGGTAGAGCAACAGAACATACTGTGATTAACAAACAATGAAAACACTAACAATCTGATCTGTTGAACTACTCAAAGTAAACATAGTATTGCATGCACATTGTCCCACCAGTGTTACCCGCTTGAACTGAATTATCAAACATAGCTTAGCACATATAAGGTTAAACACATATACAATGCACCTATATTTAATAGTAAACACCATGAAGATTAATTTGTAATTTGATGAAACTAAGAATGCTTGAGGTATTAAAGGGTCCCTGGCTTTATATTTTAAAAACAAGGACTATTTTACAAAGGGTAATAACATAAGTGGTAAGTCTACTTAGATTGTCATTATATGTATTAATCACTTTGCCTTGCCAAAAATGCTCCATAAAATTGCTAAATATTGATGTATTGCTGACCTAAGTTTTGTTGTGTTGAAATTATATATAAGTGTATAATGTAATAATAAATTAAATATGAGCCATTACATTTATGAAAAATGGAATTCACAAAAATGATGAGATGTCTAGCATGTAATCAGCGTCTTCTGATTGACTGCAAATTGATTGACAGTTACAACAACCAATCAGAAGACACAGATGCTGTAAGCCTATCAGAATGGGATAAACTCCATGGGGTGTGTCCCATTCTGATTGGTTTAAGGCAATAGCGCCTTCTGATTGGATTAAAAATGATTGACAGTTTCATCAGCCAAACAGAATGGGATATAGGGGTGTATCTCATTCTGATTGGCTCACACCTTTGCATCTTCTGATTGGCTGAAATAGGATTGAAAGCGTTTTTTAGCCAAAAAGGATGCGCCATTTCTAAATTTTAACAGAGCACGCGCAAGACCCTCATTTACGGTGGGGGTTAAGGGAGGAGCTCCGTTAGATATTTTTTGCAGGGGCCCTGTCTGCGAAGACTTCGAGGTGGACCGGGGCATCGCTGGCAGGGTTTTTTTTTACAGGTAAGTGGCCTAGTTAGAATGTATTGTATTACATGTTGTATTTTTGGGGATATTTATGGAGGGCCCTTGTCTGGAATGAAGAAGCAAGGGTTAATATGGGGACACTATGGGGGTCCCAATACAGGGGGGTTAAGTTTAGGTGCCAGTTTAACTGCCACGTGGGTCCAAATCAGGAGCCCTGCAGCAAGGATTATTTTTGGCAGCGGGACCCCTGCAGCATGGGGATTAGTCTGGAGAGCAGGGGGAGCTTTAGAGGCTGGAGGGAGGTTTGGGGGCAAGAACGGGGGTCTCTTCTGCTTCTCACACAGTAAACATAAGGGCTTTTAAAGCCTTTGCGGGTCCTCGCAAGTACACATTGGGATTTGTGCTCCATTTGCGTGTTACGGGCTAGCTCGAGGGGGGACTTCATAGCAATTTAATAGCAAAATTTCGACATAGTGGGTACGGGCATTACGGATCAAAGGGTTGCGTACTGAGATGTTCCACATTCCACAAAACATAGGCATTTTTCAGCCTTCCTGCGTTCTAACACGCAAGTCGGCAACGTAGAGGTTTTCGAGATACTGGCTACGCTTTTAAAATGTAGCCCCAACTTAATAAGGCTGATAGTTATTAACCTCACAATTTCTATTATTAGTTATAGTTGTTAATCAAATAAAGTAACAGATGTAGCAGAAGGGAACATAAAATTGGACCATGTGAAAAATGCTAAATGAAATAAGAGAACATCGAAAAGACATTAAAACAGGCCAAATTAGATAGATTGGTAAATTACAAGAAGGTCTTAAATGAAAAGCCTTCATTAAGTCCACTATGTAATTGGAATTTCAGTCTATAGATCCACTTGCATTCAATTAGCAAGAGTATTTTATTGAGATTACTCTTTCTGGAGCCAAGGTTTGCTCAATCCATGACACAGAAGGTTAAACAATGAATAATAATAGAGTGATGTTGATGCATATCCTTGGCCAATGGGGTGTCACAGTCTTTATCAATGCTATATATCTGTTCCCAAATCTGATGGAATGTTTTGCCCATGTAGAGTTTCTTATATGGACAAGTGGCACCATGGTTTGTGAGCATTTCTACTAAAGCAGTGGGAACCAAATACCAGAAAATAAGGAAATTACGATATTGCTCAAGTACCCAATCAATAAAAGGCTCTTTTCAAATGATTGAGTATACAATCTGTGGCAGCAACATTTAAAATTTGTTCTCATTGATTTCAATTGAGATAATTCCCTCTAAAGACAGAAAATATGTAATATCAAAAAAGGCAGACATTTCAACTTGTTTTTAAACAGCAAAAGCTAATATTCCATATATGGTCTAATGTTCTTCAAATTCTAAAGTTTTAGAGCACATAAAAATCCACAACATATCTGCACAAAAAAAACTTTTTGCCACTGCAGCAGCATTTTTGTGCAGATTACGTATTGATGAATCCTATCCTTGCTTTCTGATGTGTTCTCGCAATACCCAATTCTTACGCAGTAGGAGTAGGGGCCAGATTGCATAACGTATTGGCAAATTAGCCAATCTACAATGATTACTGAATTTCTAGCTCCACCATAGCCCCAGGAACCAACATTAAACGTGAACTGCATATTAATTGACTGGGACAGGTCATAAAAGAGTGTGGTTCCTGCCCAAACACTGTGTTGTAGTTTTTTTCTAGTTAACACTCAGGTCTAGGGTTGTAGAGTAGGAGAGGTGTTGGTCATTTAAGGTAGGAAGAAGTTAGTTTAAGTTTATTACACATTAATTATTGTAATATTTACACTTAGTTTATATACCTCACATAATTTGCAAACACTTAACTTAATACACACACATATAGTTACATATTTCCCACATAGGCCCCAAAACAAATTAACCCTATACCCTCCACTCTATACCCTCACCCTAAACACTCACACTTACACCATAATAATACACATAGAACATACAATTTAGTCTTTCACACACTCATATTTAGACACACATTAGAATGTATTATTTTTTTGGTATTTGATTTATTTGGAGAGAGTATGGAGGGAGGAGTGAGGAGGGAGAAGAGGGGAGAAGAAGAGGCAAGGAGAGAGGGAGCCATGGGTAGAGGAGCTAAGAGAGACAGAGTTATGGAGAGAGCGAGAGAAAGGGAGAGGGAGAGGATGGAGAGGAGGGGAGAGAGGAAGGGAAAGAGGGGGGATTAGAAGGTATGAAAGCAGTGCAGAGTCTGGATGAGAAATGGCAGGAGAGGGGGTCTGGGTGGGCCAGGAATGGCAGCAGTGGAGGAGAGATTTAGAGAGGGAGGGATGCCCCAGCTGAGGGCGCGCATGGATAAGGGACAAGTGGGAGGGACCAGATCCCAAGGTTGCGGAAAGGTTAGGGAGGGACAGGCCTTGGGGACAGATGAGGAGGTTGACTCATCACAGGAACATAAAATATGGGTTATCTTCATGCAATCCATGTCTCTGCTTGTATTTCCCCCTGGGGCAAGGGTATGAGGCCTGACCAGAAAGCCAAGATGTGGAAGTAGGTAGCTCAGGAGGTTAGTGCCCTGCCAATGTGAGGGACATGAGATCTGTTAAGCATCAATATGGCAACTGCTTGTGCAAGATCAGGTGTAAGATGTCTGAGAAGGCCAAAACTGCAAGAGCAACAGGTAGGGCCCTCAAGTGACTATCCATTTCAACGAGTGGGAGAGGATGCAGAGGGACTGGATTACCCTAGCGACGGTGGTTGGAATTCCTGGCCCAGTGGACACCCTGTAGGCAGGAACCATGCCAGATGAATATATACACATTCATCCAGTCACATACTCAACCACAAACACCACACACTTAGATAACACACATCCAATGTAAATGTTGCACATCAATTAAAGGGATATGAAAGCTTCATTGATTTGACTAGTGATATAATATTTATGTGTATCTAAATTCTTAAAGCTACCGCTTTCCAAGGGAGAATCAATTAAAACATATAATTAAAGTGCACAAACATCTAAGAAATATAATGTGTATGGGTGTGCCCACTGCTGAGTATGCAGATACAGACTTTGTGGGGCTGGATTTGCAGTCAGGGACTACAAATCACCAGCCTGTTGCTAACTATTGCTGAGAGAGGGCCTCAGATTGATTAGTATGACACACAGCACAGCAAGTATAGCAGGGATGGATTGCACCTTAATGATGAGGGAGCTTTTGTGCTAGGGGATAGGATGGTAGAACGGCTGGGGGAGTTTTTAAACTTGTAGGTGGGGGGGTGGGACTATATAAAAGTATTGGGGTAAAAAGGGTAGAGAGGGAAAGGAATGAATTAGTTACCCATGGGGGAGGAAAAGGGGGGAGGGTTACAATAGACAGTAGGGAGGTATTATTATTGGCCTCAAATACAGTGGCAAGCACTTTAAAATGGCAGAGCCATAGCAACATTAAGTGTATGCTTGCTAATGCAAGAAGTTTGCCTGGGAAAATGGGCGAGCTAGAATTATTAGCAGTACAAGAAAAATGGGGCTTAAAAGGCATTACTGAAACATGGTGGGATGAATCTCATGAATGGACTGTTAATCTGGATGGTTATATCCTATTTAGGAAAGATAGGGGAAATGGTAAAAGAGGAGGAGGGATCTGTCTGTATTTGAAGCCTGAATTTAAGCCTATAGTCAGAGAAGATATTTATGCTGGAACTAACGGCATCATTGAATCTTTGTGGGTTGAGCTAAATAGTGGAGGAGCTAATTCTAAACGCATAATGGTGGGAATATGCTATAAACCCCCAAATATAGCTGAAAGTGAGGAAATACAATTATTGTTACAGATTGGAAAAGCAGCTAAGCACGGGTAAGTCCTAATAATGGGAGACTTTAATTACCCTGAAATAATACACTCAGGGATCATTATCTGGCCCAGGTAATACAAGAACCTACTAGAAATGGGCCATCTTGGATTTAGTCATCACAAGTAATCACATAGTTGTGAGCATACGAGTTGTTGCTAACGCTTGTGGTCTCGCACAGCGAGCCAGCAAGAACTGCGTCCCTCGCGAATGCAGTTTGCTTCGCAAATGCGGACCCTTGCGAAGCGAGGCGTCGCATTTGCGGAAGGTGTGTGACGAAGTGCCCTTCGCCACTTTGTCTTGGAGAGGACTTATTGCCAGCCTCCTGCCCTGCGACTATGGCCCTGGGACATATTGCCCTTTAAAAACAGTATTCGGCCATACCAGAGTGTATATCACTCATTCTGGCCCTTTAAATACAGTGGGGTCATTTGGTACTTGCCCTGTGTGAGCGGTGATACCACAGATAGCTATGCCATGGAGCCCATTCATATAATGAAAGACTATGGGAAAGACTCTAGCTACATGGCAATTGAACTGTGTGAATAGGATCTGAGCGCTATTCGTTAGTTTTGTGCGCTCAGATCCCAGCTATTTGAGGATATGTGAAATGTCTGTGTTTTATGTGTAAAAGGTGACTTTACAGGGAGTGCAGAATTATTAGGCAAGTTGTATTTTTGAGGATTAATTTTATTATTGAACAACAACCATGTTCTCAATGAACCCAAAAAACTCATTAATATCAAAGCTGAATATTTTTGGAAGTAGTTTTTAGTTTGTTTTTAGTTTTAGCTATTTTAGGGGGATATCTGTGTGTGCAGGTGACTATTACTGTGCATAATTATTAGGCAACTTAACAAAAAACAAATATATACCCATTTCAATTATTTATTTTTACCAGTGAAACCAATATAACATCTCAACATTCACAAATATACATTTCTGACATTCAAAAACAAAACAAAAACAAATCAGTGACCAATATAGCCACCTTTCTATGCAAGGACACTCAAAAGCCTGCCATCCATGGATTCTGTCAGTGTTTTGATCTGTTCATCATCAACATTGCGTGCAGCAGCAACCACAGCCTCCCAGACACTGTTCAGAGAGGTGTACTGTTTTCCCTCCTTGTAAATCTCACATTTGATAATGGACCACAGGTTCTCAATGGGGTTCAGATCAGGTGAACAAGGAGGCCATGTCATTAGATTTTCTTCTTTTATACCCTTTCTTGCCAGCCACGCTGTGGAGTACTTGGACGCGTGTGATGGAGCATTGTCCTGCATGAAAATCATGTTTTTCTTGAAGGATGCAGACTTCTTCCTGTACCACTGCTTGAAGAAGGTGTCTTCCAGGAACTGGCAGTAGGACTGGGAGTTGAGCTTGACTCCATCCTCAACCCGAAAAGGCCCCACAAGCTCATCTTTGATGATACCAGCCCAAACCAGTACTCCACCTCCACCTTGCTGGCGTCTGAGTCGGACTGGAACTCTCTGCCCTTTACCAATCCAGCCACAGGCCCATCCATCTGGCCTATCAAGACTCACTCTCATTTCATCAGTCCATAAAACCTTAGAAAAATCAGTCTTGAGATATTTCTTGGCCCAGTCTTGACGTTTCAGCTTGTGTGTCTTGTTCAGTGGTGGTCGTCTTTCAGCCTTTCTTACCTTGGCCATGTCTCTGAGTATTGCACACCTTGTGCTTTTGGGCACTCCAGTGATGTTGCAGCTCTGAAATATGGCCAAACTGGTGGCAAGTGGCATCGTGGCAGCTGCACGCTTGACTTTTCTCAGTTCATGGGCAGTTATTTTGCGCCTTGGTTTATCCACACGCTTCTTGCAACCCTGTTGACTATTTTGAATGAAACGCTTGATTGTTAGATGATCACGCTTCAGAAGCTTTGCAATTTTAAGAGTGCTGCATCCCTCTGCAAGATATCTCACTATTTTTGACTTTTCTGAGCCTGTCAAGTACTTCTTTTGACCCATTTTGCCAAAGGAAAGGAAGTTGCCTAATAATTATGCACACCTGATATAGGGTATTTATGTCATTAGACCACACCCCTTCTCATTACAGAGACGCACATCACCTAATATGCTTAATTGGTAGTAGGCTTTCGAGCCTATACAGCTTGGAGTAAGACAACATGCATAAAGAGGATGATGTGGTCAAAATACTCATTTGCCTAATAATTCTGCACTCCCTGTATGTATTTTAAAGTGGTTTATGTCTTTTTGCAACCATGTGCTCAATGGAGTCTGCCTCTATCCCTGGATAATTGGATTACTTTCCCCATTGTCTCCAGTACAGAGGCCTCTGTAAAACCTGTTTGAGACAGGGCCCAAAAGATACTTTTACTAACGTTTGAACCCCTGGTCTGATTCATGCCATTTTTTAATATGTTGTTCCACAATTTATGTTGTTCATAAAAATGTAAGTTTTATTTATGTACTATGTAAAATCATAAAGTTATAAAAATGTATAAAAATGTGTAAGTTTTAGCTGGGAGATAATTGAGTAAAAACAGTAAGAAACTCAATTATCTCCCAAGCAGAGGGGAGGGAAACTGTGGGTGTTACTATTATGTTATTGGTTGTTTTATACCTCCCCCCTGGGTGTGTTCTGTTTGTACCTGACTGTAATAAAAACCAGGCTGGGTGTGCCAGCAAGAGAGTTCTACTTGACCCTCCAAAACGTAGCCTCGTCTCGTTCTTGGAGGGAATTGCTATATCACACTGGGGATTGCTATGCGCTGCATACTCCCTTGAGCTTTAACTACTGAACTTTTGTTCCTGATGTACTCTCCTTGGAGGAGAGGTCTTCCCCACACGGTCCTGGATGCTGGAGATTCATACAGGGTGGAAGGAAGACGGCGCGGCTCCAGTTAAGCTACGGTGGTTGAGAGTCTGTGGTGGTTGTGATGTCCGGTGCGGTGCTTGTAGTCCTCGGCGCAAGCTAGGACGCATCCATCAACGGAGGTACCCAGTCGGGGTGCCAGGAGATCCGTTACATTGGCTGGCAGTGGTGGGATGGCGTCCTAGTGCGAGGAAAAGCAGCTCGGAGACACTGGTAACGTTTGGAGTTACAAATTGAGGGCAACACTTGTATCCGTACAGCGCCCCTGGCTACAGCAGGATGGAACCGGCTAGTTTCCGGACAGCGTTCCATGATGAGGAGGAGGAGGCCGCGAACTACAGGGATGCAGACAGAAAGGAACTCTGGTATGATGCCCTGGAAGACGCCCAATGGCGGCGAGGTGAGAGTCTCCCCAGTGATGAGCAGCGGCTACAGAAGCGTGATGTATCTATTGGGAGAGCAGCCCCTGGATGAGTGGGTGACAAGACTAGAGACCCTGGTATGGCGAGAGATCTGGCTAGACAACGCATACCAGGCCCTCTGGTGGCATACTGTTCGACTTACCCCGTGGACGGCTGAACACGAGTTACCGGAGGGGGATAATTATGATGGCCCGGGTTTATTATGGGATGCCTTGGAGGACAACATTGATCTTGGCAGCACAGAGGGGTCTAGGTTTTGGGACATCTACGACTACATGATGGGCATGTATGTCTGGGTTGACGAAGGCGAGGTGAGCAAAGACATGACCCACCTGGTAATGAGAGAGTGGGAGCTGGAGCAGGACTACCAACACCTGCTCAGCTTCGTGCAGCCCCAACCTACTCGACAAGCAGAACCAGACCTCATTGACTGGTCCTGGGATGACCTCCAGATGGCAGTTAGAGATGTGACCGAGGTCTCTCTACCGGCCCTACAGGGAGCAGAAGGTGCCGTCCTTCCTCCCCAGCGACAGTGTGTATCCCAGGTAGCAGAAGGTGTTGTCCTTCCTCCCCAGCGGCAGTGTGAACCCCAGGGGGCAGAAGGTGTCGTCCTTCCCCCCCAGCGGCAGTGTGAACCACAGGGGGCAGAAGGTGTCGTCCTTCCCCCCCAGCGGCAGTGTGTATCCCAGGGAGCAGAAGGTGCCGTCCTTCCCCCCCAGCGGCAGCGTGAACCCCAGGGGGCAGAAGGTGTTGTCCTTCCCCCCCAGCGGCAGTGTGAACCCCAGGGGGCAGAAGGTGTCATCCTTCCCCCACAGCGGCAGTGTGAACCACAGGGGGCAGAAGGTGTCGTCCTTCCTCCCCAGTGGCAGTGTGAAGCACAGGGGGCAGAAGGTGTCGTCCTTCCCCCCAGCGGCAGTGTATATCCCAGGGAGCAGAAGGTGTCGTCCTTCCTCCCCAGCGGCAGTGTGAACCCCACGGGGCAGAAGGTGTCATTCTTCCCCAACAGCGACAGTGTGAACCACAGGGGGCAGAAGGTGTCGTCCTTCCCCCCAGCGACAGTGTGAACCACAGGGGGCAGAAGGTGTCGTCCTTTCTCCCCAGCGGCTGTGTGAACCACAGGGGGCAGAAGGTGTCATCCTTCCTCCCCAGCGGCAGTGTGAACCACAGGGGGCAGAAGGTGTCGTCCTTCCCCCCCAGCGGCAGTGTGTATCCCAGGGAGCAGAAGGTGCCGTCCTTCCCCCCCAGCGGCAGGGTGAACCCCAGGGAGCTGAAGGTGTCGCCCTCTCCCCCCAGCGATAGTTTATCCTAACAAGGGGAGACACCAATCTCCCAGACGGCGCAGATGGGACCGTGGTCTCTGCGCCTGACATACCGGGATGCTGGACAGCCTGTCCAGATCCCCAACTACCCTCACTGGGACAACAGGAGGAAGGGGTATGTACAAATACCCCTCCCCAGCTAACTCCTAATGTGGCCCCAGGGTTAACAGAGGAAATGTTAACCCCCACTGACCCCCACGTTTCCCTGGCTACTGAGCCGGAATATGTCCTAAGTACTCCAGCAGAAGAGCTGACAGCGGGGCAGAGTGCAGTCGGCCTCTGCCCTCCCTTTGTCCCTTGTACAGAGCAGGATGTCCTGCAGGTTATACCAGCAGAAGAGCTGGCATCAGGGCAGAGTGCCGCTGGCCTCTGCCCCTCAAGTCCCCTCAACGTGTTGCCCCATCACCACAGCGAAATATCCAGGTGCAGTAACTGTTTGTTGTGGGTGGGCTGCTCTTGCACTTTGTTGTTGTGGGGGGGCTGCTCTAGCACTGGTTTATTGTGGGTTGGTGGATCATCTAACAGAGGCACTGACAGGCAGAAGGTCAGGTGCCTGGTTAGACTTCCCCCCAAAGGGGAGATGTGTGACGAAGTGCCCTTCGCCACTTTGTCTTGGAGAGGACTTATTGCCAGCCTCCTGCCCTGCGACTATGGCCCTGGGACATATTGCCCTTTAAAAACAGTATTCGGCCATACCAGAGTGTATATCACTCATTCTGGCCCTTTAAATACAGTGGGGTCATTTGGTACTTGCCCTGTGTGAGCGGTGATACCACAGATAGCTATGCCATGGAGCCCATTCATATAATGAAAGACTATGGGAAAGACTCTAGCTACATGGCAATTGAACTGTGTGAATAGGATCTGAGCGCTATTCGTTAGTTTTGTGCGCTCAGATCCCAGCTATTTGAGGATATGTGAAATGTCTGTGTTTTATGTGTAAAAGGTGACTTTATGTATTTTAAAGTGGTTTATGTCTTTTTGCAACCATGTGCTCAATGGAGTCTGCCTCTATCCCTGGATAATTGGATTACTTTCCCCATTGTCTCCAGTACAGAGGCCTCTGTAAAACCTGTTTGAGCCAGGGCCCAAAAGATACTTTTACTAACGTTTGAACCCCTGGTCTGATTCATGCCATTTTTTAATATGTTGTTCCACAATTTATGTTGTTCATAAAAATGTAAGTTTTATTTATGTACTATGTAAAATCATAAAGTTATAAAAATGTATAAAAATGTGTAAGTTTTAGCTGGGAGATAATTGAGTAAATACAGTAAGAAACTCAATTATCTCCCAAGCAGAGGGGAGGGAAACTGTGGGTGTTACTATTATGTTATTGGTTGTTTTATACCTCCCCCCTGGGTGTGTTCTGTTTGTACCTGACTGTAATAAAAACCAGGCTGGGTGTGCCAGCAAGAGAGTTCTACTTGACCCTCCAAAACGTAGCCTCGTCTCGTTCTTGGAGGGAATTGCTATATCACACTGGGGATTGCTATGCGCTGCATACTCCCTTGAGCTTTAACTACTGAACTCTTGTTCCTGATGTACTCTCCTTGGAGGAGAGGTCTTCCCCACACGGTCCTGGATGCTGGAGATTCATACAGGGTGGAAGGAAGACAGCGCGGCTCCAGTTAAGCTACGGCGGTTGTGGAGTCTGTGGTGGTTGTGATGTCTGGTGCGGTGCTTGTAGTCCTCGGCGCAAGCTAGGACGCGCCCATCAACGGAGGTACGCAGTCGGGGTGAAGGAGATCCGTTACAGTTGAGGCTCCAACGTCCGCTGTGTTTGTCCGCAAATGCATTTGCAGAGGTGGACGCTCAAAGGCCCCTCACACGCGGTTAACACACACACGCACGACTTAGAAAAAAAACCCGACCTCAGAACCAACCTTAATGGAGCAAACACCCACACGCACGAAAAATACGACCAAAACGGCCAAACCGCGCGCACCTAAAAAACACACCAAATACTCATAAAAAATACATAAAAAGCTTACCCATAGCAAGGGGTGGGGGGCATCCAGGACTTTTGAAAGTGAAGTTACATTTACATTTAAGTCCAAATTCCCGAGTTCAGACACACGAAAATTCCCTAAGCGAGAGAAAAAATGGCCGCCGAAAAAAACAAAAACGAGGCTCAAAACCCAGGACTGCCCAGCCACACACACACACACGACCTCGGAACCAACCTTAACGGAACAAACACCCACACGCACGAAAAATACGACCATAACTCGCACCTAAAAACAGTCGAAACACACCAAATACTCACAAAAAATACATAAAAAGCTTACCCATAGCAAGGGGGGGGGGGAAGCAGGACCTTTGAAAGTGAAGTTACAGCTCCATTTAAGTCCAAATTCACGAGTTCAAACACACGAAAATCCCCTAAGCAGAAGAAAAAATGGCCGCCGAAAAAAACGAAAACGAGGCTCAAAGCCCAGCCACGTACAACTTACCCAAGACGGGATCCGAGATAAGCTCAGAAACCCACATTAACCCCACGGGATCCGAGATAAGCTCAGAGACCTGCATTAACCCCACATTAACCCCACATTAAAATTCAAAATTCCCGCGTTATGGGTCCTTAAAGGACCGTAAAAGTCCTTAAAGGACCCGTTACAAAAGAAAACAAATATACACTATCACCCTGTCACTCATGGTGGTCAATACAAACCCCCATAAGCCCTTCATTAACCCTGTCACTCATGGGGGTAAATATAGACCCCAATAAGCCATTCATTAACCAAGTCACTCATGGGGGTCAATACAGACCCCCATAAGCCTTTCATTAACCCTGTCACTCATGGCAGTCAATACAGACCCCCATAAGCCCCTTATTAACCCTGTCACTAATGGGGGTCAATACAGACCCCCATAAACCCTTAATTAACCCTGTCACTCAAGAGGGTAAATACAGCCCCCGATAAGAACTTAACTAACCCCCTCACTCATGGGGGTCAATACAGACACCCATAAACCCCTAATTTACCCTGTCATTCATGGGGGTCAATATAGACCCCCATAAGCCCTTCATTAACCCTGTAACTCATGGGGGTCAATACAGAGGCCCATAAGCACTTCATTAACCCCCTCACTCATGGGGGTCAATATAGACCCCCATAAGCCCTTTATTAAACCTGTCACTCATGGGGGTAAATATAGACCCCCATAAGCCTTTCATTAACCCTGTCAATCATGGGGGTCAATACAGAGCCCCATAAGGACTTCATTAACCCCCTCACTCATGGGGGTCAATATAGACCCCATAAGCCTTTCATTAACCCTGTCACTCATGGGGGTCAATACAGACCCCCATAAGCACTTAATCAACCCACTCACTCATGGGGGTCAATACAGACCCCCTTAAACCCCTAATTAACCCTGTCATTCATGGGGCTCAATATAGATTCCCAAAAGCCCTTCATTAACCCTGTCACTCATGGGGGTCAATACAGACCTCCATAAGCACTTAATTAACCCCTTCACTGATGAGGGTAAATACAGACACCCATAAACCCCTAATTAACCCTGTCATTCATGGGGGTCAATGTAGACCCCCATAAAGCCCTTCATTAACCCTGTCACTAACGTGGTTCAATACAGACCCCAATAAGCCCTTCATTAACCCATTCACTCATGGGGGTCAATACAGACCCCCATAAGCACTTAATTAACCCCTTCAATGATGAGGGTAAATACAGACCCCCATAAACCCCTAAATAACCCTGTAATTCATGGGGGTCAATATAGACCCCCAAAAGCCCTTCATTAACCCTGTCACTCATGGGGGTCAATACAGACCCCCATAAGCTCTTCATTAACTGTGTCACTCATGGGGGTCAATACAGACCCCATAAGAACTTAAATAACCCCCTCACTCATGGGGGTCAATATAGACCCCCATAAGCCCTTCATTAACCCTGTCCCTCATGGGGGTCAATATATACCCCTATAAGCCCTTCATTAACCCTGTCACTCATGGGGGTCAATACAGACCCCCATAAGCCCTTCATTAACCCTGTCACTCATGGGGGTCAATACAGTCCCCCATAAGCCCTTCATTAACAGTGTCACTCATGGGGGTCAATATAGACCCCCATAAGCCCTTCATTAACCCTGTCACTAATGGGGGTCAATGTAGACCCCCATAAGCCCTTCATTAACCTTGTCACTCATGGGGGTCAATACAGAACCTCATAAGCATTTAATTAACCCCCTCACTCATGGGGGTCAATACAGACCCCCATAAACCCTTAATTAACCCTGTCACTCAAGAGGGTCACTACAGCCCCCAATAAGAACTTAACTAACCCCCTCACTCATGGGGGTCAATACAGACCCCCATAAACCCCTTATTTACCCTGTCATTCCTAGTGGTCAATATAGACCCCCATAAGCCCTTCATTAACCCTGTCACTCATGGGGGTCAATACAGATGCCCATAAGCCCTTCATTAACTGTGTCACTCATGGGGGTCAATACAGACCCCCATAAGCCCTTCATTAATCCTGTCACTCATGTGGTCAATATAGACCCCCATAAGCCTTCATTAACCCTGTCACTTATGGGGGTCAATACAGACCCCCATAAGCCCTTCATTAACCTTGTCACTCATGGGGGTCAATACAGACCCCCATAAGCCCTTCATTAACCCTGTCACTCATGGGAGTCAATATAGACCCCCATAAGCCTTTCATTAACCCTGTCACTAACGTGGGTCAATACAGACCCCCAAAAGCCCTTCATTAACCCTGTCACTCATGGGGGTCAATACAGACGCCCATAAGCCCTTCGTTAACTGTGTCACTCATGGGGGTCAATACAGACCCCCATAAGCCCTTCATTAACCCTGTCACTCATGTGGTTAATATAGACCCCCATAAGCCTTTTATTAACCCTGTCACTCATGGGGGTCAATACAGACCCCCATAAGCCCTTCATTAACCCTGTCACTAATGGGGGTTAATACAGACCCCCATAAGCACTTAATTAACCTAATCACTCATGGGGGTCAATACAGAACCCCATAAGCCCTTCATTAACCCTGTCACTAATGGGGGTCAATGTAGACCCCCATAAGCCCTTCATTAACCTTGTCCCTCATGGGGGTTAATACAGACCCCCATAAGCATTTAATTAACCCCCTCACTTATAGGGGTCAATACAGACCCCCATAAACCCTTAATTAACCCTGTCACTCAAGAGGGTCAATACAGCACCCGATAAGAACTTAACTAACCCCCTCACTCATGGGGGTCAATACAGACCCCCATAAACCCCTAATTTACCCTGTCTGTCATGGGGGTCAATATAGACCCCCAAAAGCCCTTCATTAACCCTGTCACTCATGGGGGTCAATACAGACGCCCATAAGCCCTTCGTTAACTGTGTCACTCATGGGGGTCAATACAGACCCCCATAAGCCCTTCATTAACCCTGTCACTCATGTGGTTAATATAGACCCCCATAAGCCTTTTATTAACCCTGTCACTCATGGGGGTCAATACAGACCCCCATAAGCCCTTCATTAACCCTGTCACTAATGGGGGTCAATGTAGACCCCCATAAGCCCTTCATTAACCTTGTCCCTCATGGGGGTTAATACAGACCCCCATAAGCATTTAATCAACCCCCTCACTCATAGGGGTCAATACAGACCCCCATAAACCCTTAATTAACCCTGTCACTCAAGAGGGTCAATACAGCCCCCGATAAGAACTTAACTAACCCCCTCACTCATAAGCCCTTCATTAACCCTGTCACTCATGTGGTTAATATAGACCCCCATAAGCCTTTCATTAACCCCGTCACTCATGGGGGTCAATATAGACCCCCATAAGCCCTTCATTAACCCTGTCACTCATGGGGGTCAATACAGATGCCCATAAGCCCTTCATTAACTGTGTCACTCATGGGGGTCAATACAGACCCCCATAAGCCCTTCATTAATCCTGTCACTCATGTGGTCAATATAGACCCCCATAAGCCTTCATTAACCCTGTCACTTATGGGGGTCAATACAGACCCCCATAAGCCCTTCATTAACCTTGTCACTCATGGGGGTCAATACAGACCCCCATAAGCCCTTCATTAACCCTGTCACTCATGGGAGTCAATATAGACCCCCATAAGCCTTTCATTAACCCTGTCACTAACGTGGGTCAATACAGACCCCCAAAAGCCCTTCATTAACCCTGTCACTCATGGGGGTCAATACAGACGCCCATAAGCCCTTCGTTAACTGTGTCACTCATGGGGGTCAATACAGACCCCCATAAGCCCTTCATTAACCCTGTCACTCATGTGGTTAATATAGACCCCCATAAGCCTTTCATTAACCCTGTCACTCATGGGGGTCAATACAGACCCCCATAAGCCCTTCATTAACCCTGTCACTAATGGGGGTTAATACAGACCCCCATAAGCACTTAATTAACCTAATCACTCATGGGGGTCAATACAGAACCCCATAAGCCCTTCATTAACCCTGTCACTAATGGGGGTCAATGTAGACCCCCATAAGCCCTTCATTAACCTTGTCCCTCATGGGGGTTAATACAGACCCCCATAAGCATTTAATTAACCCCCTCACTTATAGGGGTCAATACAGACCCCCATAAACCCTTAATTAACCCTGTCACTCAAGAGGGTCAATACAGCACCCGATAAGAACTTAACTAACCCCCTCACTCATGGGGGTCAATACAGACCCCCATAAACCCCTAATTTACCCTGTCTGTCATGGGGGTCAATATAGACCCCCAAAAGCCCTTCATTAACCCTGTCACTCATGGGGGTCAATACAGACGCCCATAAGCCCTTCGTTAACTGTGTCACTCATGGGGGTCAATACAGACCCCCATAAGCCCTTCATTAACCCTGTCACTCATGTGGTTAATATAGACCCCCATAAGCCTTTTATTAACCCTGTCACTCATGGGGGTCAATACAGACCCCCATAAGCCCTTCATTAACCCTGTCACTAATGGGGGTCAATGTAGACCCCCATAAGCCCTTCATTAACCTTGTCCCTCATGGGGGTTAATACAGACCCCCATAAGCATTTAATCAACCCCCTCACTCATAGGGGTCAATACAGACCCCCATAAACCCTTAATTAACCCTGTCACTCAAGAGGGTCAATACAGCCCCCGATAAGAACTTAACTAACCCCCTCACTCATAAGCCCTTCATTAACCCTGTCACTCATGTGGTTAATATAGACCCCCATAAGCCTTTCATTAACCCCGTCACTCATGGGGGTCAATACAGACCCCCATAAGCCCTTCATTAACCCTGTCACTAATGGGGGTTAATACAGACCCCCATAAGCACTTAATTAACCTAATCACTCATGGGGGTCAATACAGACCCCCATAAAGCCCCAACTAACCATGTCAATCGTGGGGTTCAATATAGACCCCCATAAGCCCTTCATTAACCCTGTCACTCATGGGGGTCAATACAGACCCCCATAAGCCCTTGATTAAATGTGTCACTCATGGGGGTCAATACAGACCCCCATAAGCCCTTCATTAACTGTGTCACTCATGGGGGTCAATACAGACCCCCATAAGCACTTCATTAACCCCCTCACTCATGGGGGTCAATATAGACCCCAATAAGCCCTTCATTAACGCTGTCACTCATGGGGGTCAATATAGACCCCCAAAAGCCCTTCATTACCCTGTTACTCATGGGGGTCAAAACAGACGCCCATAAGCCCTTTATTAACCCTGTCACTCATGGGGGTCAATATAGACCCCCATAAGTCTTTCATAAACCCTGTCACTCACGGGGGTTAATACAGACCCCCATAAGCCCTTCATTAACACTGTCACTCATGGGGTCAATATAGACCCCCATAAGCACTTAATTAACCCCTTCACTGATGGGGGTCAATACAGACCCCCATAAACCCCAAATTAGCCCTGTCACTCATGGGGGTCAATACAGACCCCCATAAGCCCTTCATTAACAGTGTCACTAATGGGGGTCAATGTAGACCCCCATAAGCCCTTCATTAACCTTGTCACTCATGGGGGTCAATACAGACCCCCATAAGCCCTTTTTTTAACACTGTCCCTCATGGGGTCAATACAGACCCCCATAAACCACAAATTAACCCTGTCACTCATGGGGGTCAATACAGACCCCCATAAGCCCTTCATTAACAGTGTCACTAATGGGGGTTAATACAGACCCCCATAAGCATTTAATTAACCCCCTCACTCATAGGGGTCAATACAGACCCCCATAAACCCTTAATTAACCCTGTCACTCAAGAGGGTCAATACAGCACCCGATAAGAACTTAACTAACCCCCTCACTCATGGGGGTCAATACAGACCCCCATAAACCCCTAATTTACCCTGTCTGTCATGGGGGTCAATATAGACCCCCAAAAGCCCTTCATTAACCCTGTCACTCATGGGGGTCAATACAGACGCCAATAAGCCCTTCGTTAACTGTGTCACTCATGGGGGTCAATACAGACCCCCATAAGCCCTTCATTAACCCTGTCACTCATGTGGTTAATATAGACCCCCATAAGCCTTTTATTAACCCTGTCACTCATGGGGGTCAATACAGACCCCCATAAGCCCTTCATTAACCATGTCACTAATGGGGGTCAATGTAGACCCCCATAAGCCCTTCATTAACCTTGTCCCTCATGGGGGTTAATACAGACCCCCATAAGCATTTAATCAACCCCCTCACTCATAGGGGTCAATACAGACCCCCATAAACCCTTAATTAACCCTGTCACTCAAGAGGGTCAATACAGCCCCCGATAAGAACTTAACTAACCCCCTCACTCATAAGCCCTTCATTAACCCTGTCACTCATGTGGTTAATATAGACCCCCATAAGCCTTTCATTAACCCTGTCACTCATGGGGGTCAATACAGACCCCCATAAGCCCTTCATTAACCCTGTCACTAATGGGGGTTAATACAGACCCCCATAAGCACTTAATTAACCTAATCACTCATAGGGGTCAATACAGACCCCCATAAAGCCCTAACTAACCATGTTAATCGTGGGGTTCAATATAGACCCCCATAAGCCCTTCATTAATCCTGTCACTCATGGGGGTCAATACAGACCCCCATAAGCCCTTCATTAAATGTGTCATTTATGGGGGTCAATACAGACCCCCATAAGCCCTTCATTAACTGTGTCACTCATGGGGGTCAATACAGACCCCCATAAGCACTTCATTAACCCCCTCACTCATGGGGGTCAATATAGACCCCAAAAAGCCCTTCATTAACCCTGTCACTCATGGGGGTCAATATAGACCCCCAAAAGCCCTTCATTACCCTGTCACTCATGGGGGTCAATACAGACGCCCATAAGCCCTTTATTAACCCTGTCACTCATGGGGGTCAATATAGACCCCCATAAGTCTTTCATAAACCCTGTCACTCACGGGGGTAATACAGACCCCCATAAGCCCTTCATTAACACTGTCACTCATGGGGTCAATATAGACCCCCATAAGCACTTAATTAACCCCTTCACTGATGGGGGTCAATACAGACCCCCATAAACCCCAAATTAGCCCTGTCACTCATGGGGGTCAATACAGACCCCCATAAGCCCTTCATTAACAGTGTCACTAATGGGGGTCAATGTAGACCCCCATAAGCCCTTCATTAACCTTGTCACTCATGGGGGTCAATACAGACCCCCATAAGCCCTTTATTAACACTGTCCCTCATGGGGTCAATACAGACCCCCATAAACCCCAAATTAGCCCTGTCACTCATGGTGGTCAATACAGACCCCCATAAGCCCTTCATTAACAGTGTCACTAATGGGGGTCAATGTAGACCCCCATAAGCCCTTCATTAACTTTGTCACTCATGGGGGTCAATACAAACCCTTCATAAGCCCTTCATTATCTGTGTCACTCATGGGGGTCAATACAGACCCCATAAGCCCTTCATTAACCCTGTCACTCATGGGGGTCAATACAGACCCCCATAAGCCCTTCATTAACCTTGTCACTCATGGGGGTCAATACAAACCCTTTATAAGCCCTTCATTATCTGTGTCACTCATGGGGGTCAATACAGACCCCATAAGCCCTTCATTAACCCTGTCACTCATGGGGGTCAATACAGACCCCCATAAGCCCTTCATTAACCTTGTCACTCATGGGGGTCAATACAGACCCCCATAAGCCCTTCATTAACACTGTCCCTCATGGGGTCAATATAGACCCCCATAAGCACTTAATTAACCCCTTCACTGATGGGGGTCAATACAGACCCCCATAAACCCCAAATTAACCCTGTCACTCATGGGGGTCAATACAGACCCCCATAAGCCCTTCATTAACAGTGTCACTAATGGGGTTCAATGTAGACCCCCATAAGCCCTTCATTAACCTTGTCACTCATGGGGGTCAATACAGACCCCCATAAGCACTTAAATAACCCCATCACTCATGGGGGGTCAATATAGACCCCAATAAGCCCTTCATTAACCCTGTCACTCATGAGGCTCAATATAGACCCCTAAACTTGTCAATAATGGGGGTAAATATAGTCCCCCATAAGCCCTTCATTAACATTGTCACTCATTGGGGTCAATACAGTCCCACATAAGCCCTTCATTAATTGTGTCACTCATGGGGGTCAATACAGACCCCCATAAGCCCTTCATTAACTGTGTCACTCATGGGGGTCAATACAGACCCCCATAAGCACTTTATTAACCCCCTCACTCATGCGGGTCAATATAAACCCCAATAAGCCCTTCATTAACCCCCTCACTCATGGGGGTCAATGCCGACCCCCATAAACCCTTAATTAACCCTGTCACTCAGGAGGGTCAATACAGCCCCAGATAAGCACTTAACTAACCCCCTCACTCATGGGGGTCAATACAGACCCCCATAAACCCCTAATTAACCCTTTCATTCATGGGGGACAATATAGACCCCCATAAGCCCTTCATTAACCCTGTCACTCATGGAGTCAATACAGACCCCCATAAGCCCTTTATTAACTGTGTCACTCATGGGGGTCAATACAGGGAGTGCAGAATTATTAGGCAAATGAGTATTTTGACCACATCATCCTCTTTATGCATGTTGTCTTACTCCAAGCTGTATAGGCTCGAAAGCCTACTACCAATTAAGCATATTAGGTGATGTGCATCTCTGTAATGAGAAGGGGTGTGGTCTAATGACATCAACACCCTATATCAGGTGTACATAATTATTAGGCAACTTCCTTTCCTTTGGCAAAATGGGTCAAAAGAAGGACTTGACAGGCTCAGAAAAGTCAAAAATAGTGAGATATCTTGCAGAGGGATGCAGCACTCTTAAAATTGCAAAGCTTCTGAAGCGTGATCATCGAACAATCAAGCGTTTCATTCAAAATAGTCAACAGGGTCGCAAGAAGCGTGTGGAAAAACCAAGGCACAAAATAACTGCCCATGAACTGAGAAAAGTCAAGCGTGCAGCTGCCACGATGCCACTTGCCACCAGTTTGGCCATATTTCAGAGCTGCAACATCACTGGAGTGCCCAAAAGCACAAGGTGTGCAATACTCAGAGACATGGCCAAGGTAAGAAAGGCTGAAAGACGACCACCACTCAACAAGACACAAAAGCTGAAACGTCAAGACTGGGCCAAGAAATATCTCAAGACTGATTTTTCTAAGGTTTTATGGACTGATGAAATGAGAGTGAGTCTTGATGGGCCAGATGGATGGGCCCGTGGCTGGATTGGTAAAGGGCAGAGAGCTCCAGTCCGACTCAGACGCCAGCAAGGTGGAGGTGGAGTAGTGGTTAGGGCTGGTATCATCAAAGATGAGCTTGTGGGGCCTTTTCGGGTTGAGGATGGAGTCAAGCTCAACTCCCAGTCCTACTGCCAGTTCCTGGAAGACACCTTCTTCAAGCAGTGGTACAGGAAGAAGTCTGCATCCTTCAAGAAAAACATGATTTTCATGCAGGACAATGCTCCATCACACGCGTCCAAGTACTCCACAGCGTGGCTGGCAAGAAAGGGTATAAAAGAAGAAAATCTAATGACATGGCCTCCTTGTTCACCTGATCTGAACCCCATTGAGAACCTGTGGTCCATCATCAAATGTGAGATTTACAAGGAGGGAAAACAGTACACCTCTCTGAACAGTGTCTGGGAGGCTGTGGTTGCTGCTGCAAGCAATGTTGATGGTGAACAGATCAAAACACTGACAGAATCCATGGATGGCAGGCTTTTGAGTGTCCTTGCAAAGAAAGGTGACTATATTGGTCACTGATTTGTTTTTGTTTTGTTTTTGAATGTCAGAAATGTATATTTGTGAATGTTGAGATGTTATATTGGTTTCACTGGTAAAAATAAATAATTGAAATGGGTATATATTTGTTTTTTGTTAAGTTGCCTAATAATTATGCACAGTAATAGTCACCTGCACACACAGATATCCCCCTAAAATAGCTAAAACTAAAAACAAACTAAAAACTACTTCCAAAAATATTCAGCTTTGATATTAATGAGTTTTTTGGGTTCATTGAGAACATGGTTGTTGTTCAATAATAAAATGAATCCTCAAAAATACAACTTGCCTAATAATTCTGCACTCCCTGTACAGACCCCCATAAGCCCTTAATTAACCCTGTCACTCATGGGGTCAATATAGACCCCCATAAGCCTTGCATTAACCCTGTCACTCATGGGGGTCAATAAAGACCCCCATTAGCCCTTCATTAACCCTGTCACTAATGGGGGTCAATACAGACCCCCATAAGCACTTAATTAACCCCCTCACTCATGGGGGTCAATACAGACCCCCTTAAACCCCTAACTAACCCTGTCAGTCATGGGGTCAATATAGACCCCCATAAACCCTTAATTAACACTGTCCCTCAAGAGGGTCAATACAGCCCCCGATAAGCACTTAACTAACCCCCTCACTCATGGGGGTCAATACAGACCCCCATAAACCCCTAATTAACCCTGTCATTCATGGGGGTCAATATAGACCCCTATAAGCCCTTCATTAACCCTGTCACTCATGGGGGTAAATAAAGACCCCCATAAGCCCTTCATTAACCCTGTCACTAATTCTAGCTAGAACTAATCCCCTCTGCTCCACTTACCTTCCAGTCCTAGTTACAGGGTTGCACATCACAGCACAATCTAAAATGGCTCAGAGACAGCGTGCACACGCTGTTTGTGACGTCATCAACAGGTGACCCGCAACAAAGCTGATCGACGCGCATGTTTCACGTACTTCCGCTTCCTCCAGGATCAGTCTGGAAGGTAAGTGGAGCAGAGGGGATTAGTTCTAGCTATTTACAGTGTAGGACTTAGATTCCTTTGAGGGATAGGGGATAAATAGTGGGTCCCCATAGATTTTGCATCAGGGCCTTCCACTATAAGTGTTAGATAGGGCCAGAGTATTAATCTATTTTTGTCCCCTCTGTCTCCACTTCAGTCCTTTATGTACATATTTACAGATATTTTTTGGCTACCTTATTGATATATTTGGCAACCCTCAATACATATCCAATGGTATATATTTGGACACATCTGTCAGCAATTCATATGATATTAGATTGAGAAATGCACTTATTGATAGATGCCATTGTATATTGGATTAATTAATTGGATCAACTTTCTATTTATACTGTATATACATTTTTTTTTGTTTGTAAATATAATAAAAGTTATATTTTAATATATTTCTATAATCAATTCCGCTTTTTTTCAATATGATTACATATATGCCAATTTGCATGGCTGGAGGGGTTTACAACTTGTGATTAGAATTCAAAGGTGTCTGTTGTTTCCTCTATATATTCATTTCTGTTATGTTATACATTGCTGATCACATTAGTTATTCCTTATGTTCAAATATGCATGGACATTGAAGCTATATATTAGCCAATCCCTATTTATATAAGGAGACCCCTTTTATTGTTGTTCACCTAACCCAATTTTTCATATTCTTTCATTAACCCTGTCACTCATGATGGTCAATACAGACCCCCATACGCCCTTCATTAACCCTATCACTCATGGGGGTCAATATAGACCCCCATAAGCCTTTCATTAACCCTGTCACTCATGGGGGTCAATACAGACCCCCATAAGCCCTTCATTAACCCTGTCACTAATGGGGGTCAATACAGACCCCATAGGCACTTAATTAACCCCCTCACTAATGGGGGTCAATATAGACCCCCATAAACCCCTAACTAACCCTGTCATTCATGGGGTCAATATAGACCCCCATAAGCCCTTCATTAACCTTGTCACTCATGGGGGTCAATACAGACCCCCATAAGCCCTTAATTAATTGTGTCACTCATGGGGGTCAATACAGACCCCCATAAGCATTTCATTAACCCCCTCACTCATGAGGGGCAATATAGACAACAATAAGCCTTCATTAACCCTGTCACTTATGGGGGTCAATACAGAGCCCCATAAGCCATTCATTAACCCTGTCACTCATTGTGGTCAATACAGACCCCCATAAGCCCTTCATTAATCCTGTCACTCATGAGGGTCAACAAAAACCCCCATAAGCCCTTCATTAACCCTGTCACTCATGGCGGTCAATACAGACCCCCATAAGCCCTTCATCAACCCTGTCACTCATGGGGGTCAATACAGACCCCCATAAGCCCTTCATTAACCCTGTCACTAATGGGGGTCAATGTAGACCCCATAAGCCCTTCATTAACCCTCTCATTAATGGGGGTCAATACAGACCCCATAAGCACTTAATTAACTCCCTCACTCATGGGGGTCAATACAGACCCCCATAAACCCTTAATTAACCCCATCACTCAGGAGGGTCAATACAGCCCCCCATAAGCCCTTAATTAATCCCCTCACTCATGGGGGTCAATACAGACCCCCATAAACTGCTAATTAACCCGGTCACTCATGGGGGTCCATACAGACCCTCATAAGCCTATTTTTAACCCCATCAGTCCCATAAGGGTATATTAAGACCATTATGGGCCTGTTACAACCCAACATTAACCACATGAGTGCCATGACGGTCCTCATGACAATAAGTATAAACACTACACTGCACTATACCCCCCAATAAAACATTAAATATCAACTAAACAGCCTCTACACTAACCTATTAACACCTACACTACCTCCCTACCCCCTAATAACCCCACCACTCTTATTACATAAAATAAAAAAAAGTCATAAAAAAGAAAAAATCTACATTACAGAAATTAAAAAAACCTAATTCACAAAAAATAAAAAAAGGAACATTACAAAAAATTAAAAAACACATTACAACCCCCCCCCCCCCCCCCCCACACTACAGAATTTTTTTTACACACCTGAAAAGGAAATACATATATTTAGAGATGTCCGGAATAGTTCGCCGGTGGACTGTTCCCGGCGAACATAGAATGTTCGAGCTCCGGGTGAACTGCGAACATATGCGATGTTCGATCCGCCCCCTATACTTTATCATTGAGCAAACTTTGACCCTGCACCTCAAAGTCAGCAGACACATTCCAGCCAATCAGCATCATACCCTGCCTTCCAGACCCTTCTACCTCATGGGCAGCAGCCATTTTGGAATCATAACTAACTTGCAGTCTTACTGAAAGGAGGGAGAGTGTATGTGATGCTGATTGCATAGGGAAATCAATAGCTAGGCAAGTTTATTCAGTGTCCAGTGCAGTGCTGAAGGACTCATCAGATCTCTGCTGTAAACACAGCACCCCAAAAAGCCCTTTTTAGGGCCATAACATCATTTTTTTTTGTTTGTTTTTTTCTGTCTAATTTAACTTCATTTGCCTGTCTCCCTGCTAGCCCCTGCTAGCAAGTGTGTGTGTCAGGCTCACAGCTTATACTGTGTGTGCACAGTGCAACCAATACAATCTTGTTTACCAGTTGTCTACTTTTAAAAAAACAAAACTTTTATTTTGTTAAATCTTAGTTAATTTGCCTGATCGCCAATCTAAGTTCATTTGCCTGACCGCCAATCTAAGTTCATTTGACGGACCGCTAGCAAGTGTGTGTTTCAGGCTTACAAGTACTGTGCCAAGTTCAACCAATCCAATCTAGTTGGGGTACCAGAAGTCTACATTTAAAAAAACAATAATTTTATTTTCTTAAATCTAAGTTCATTTGCCTGACCGCAAATCTAAGTTCATTTGCCTGACCGCTAGCCAGTGTGTGTGTCAGGCTTACAAGTATTGTGCCAAGTTCCACCAATCCAATCTAGTGGTGTACCAGAAGTCTACATTTAAAAAAACAATAATTTTATTTTCTTAAATCTAAGTTCATTTGCCTGACCGCCAATCTAAGTTAATTTGCCTGACCGCTAGCCAGTGTGTGTGTCAGGCTTACAAGTACTGTGCCAAGTTCAACCAATCCAATCTAGTTGGGGTACCAGCAGTCTACATTTAAAAAAACAATAATTTTATTTTCCTAAATCTAAGTTCATTTGCCTGACTGCCAATCTAAGTTTATTTCCCTGACCGCTAGCCAGTGTGTGTGTCAGGCTTACAAGTATTGTGCCAAGTTCAACCAATCCAGTCTAGTTGGGGTACCAGCAGTCTACATTTAAAAAATCAATAATTTTATTTTCTTAAATCTAAGTTCATTTGCCTGACCGCCAATCTAAGTTCATTTGCCTGACCGCTAGCCAGTGTGTGTGTCAGGCTTACAAGTATTGTGCCAAGTTCAACCAATCCATTCTAGTGGTGTACCAGCAGTCTACATTTAAAAAAACAATAATTTTATTTTCTTAAATCTAAGTTCATTTGCCTGAACGCCAATCTAAGTTACTTTGCCTGACCGCTAGCCAGTGTGTGTGTCAGGCTTACAAGTATTGTGCCAAGTTCAACCAATCCAATCTAGTGGTGTACCAGCAGTCTACATTTAAAAAAACAATAATTTTATTTTCTTAAATCTAAGTTCATTTGCCTGACCGCCAATCTAAGTTCATTTGCCTGACCGCTAGCCAGTGTGTGTGTTAGGCTTACAAGTACTGTGCCAAGTTCAACCAATCCAATCAAGTGGTGTACCAGCACTCTACATTTAAAAAAAACAACACTTTTTTTCTGTGTAATCTAATTTCATTTGCCTGCCTGCCAGCGTGTGTGTCTTAGGCTCACATCATATACTGTGCCCACTTGCCCAGTCAGTGCCACCACTCATATCTGGTGTAACAGTCAGTAGTGCACATTTAAACAAAGAATACAATTTTGACTGTAATACATTGAATAGCAGTTACTTGTCTGCAAGCGTCTGTATCAGGCCTACAGCGTCTACTCTGCCAACTTCTGCAAGTGCACAGTGCCACTCATATCTGTTGTCACAGTAGCTTGCACGCATAGTACCAATCTGTCAAAACCTGTAATGATGAATGAGGTCTAGAGTAGCCTGGTTCCCTTATCCTCTACAGGTTGAGACCTAATGTTTGGGTGACTCCAGACCAACACATGAGTACAAGCAGCACACAAACTCAAAGCCGCCATCCTCCTCCTGGTCCAGCATCATCAGCCACATCAACCACTGCTGTCCTCCTTGCCCCCTCTGAAACCATCCGCCACTCCGTCTCTCGCCTTGAGCAGTTCCTGCTCATCTGCCCATAGTCAGGTGCCTGTAAATGACATGTTTGAGCGTAAGAAGCTGATGTCACAAAGTGCCCCAAATTTGAAGTGATACGACCAACCAAGCATCTTTTTCCATCTCCCGGTCCCAAAAATCCAGGCCTTATACACGTGCCCTGATAGGTACTGTAACAGGTATTAAACTGATAAGAGTAGTACTTACAAACACGCCACTCCTATATGGTGGCACCTTTGATTGCACGTGCCGTGCCCCAAAATTGAAGTGATACGACCAACCAAGCATCTTTTTCCATCTCCCGGTTCTAAAAATCCAGGCCTTATACACGCCCCCCTGATAGGTGACGTAACAAGTATTAAACTGATAAGAGTAGTACTTACAAACACGCCACTCCTATCTGGTGGCACCTTTGATTGCACGTGCCGTGCCCCAAAATTGAAGTGATACGACCAACCAAGCATCTTTTTCCATCTCCCGGTTCTAAAAATCCAGGCTTTATACACGCCCCCTGATAGGTGCTGTAACAGGTATTAAACTAATAAGAGTAATACTTACAAACACACCACTCCTATATGGTGGCACCTTTGATTGCACGTGCCGTGCCCCAAAATTGAAGTGAAACGACCAACCAAGCATCTTTTTCCATCTCCCGGTTCTAAAAATCCAGGTCTTATACACGCCCCCTGATAGGTTCTGTAACAGGTATTAAACTGATAAGAGTAGTACTTACAAACACGCCACTCCTATATGGTGGCACCTTTGATTGCACGTGCCGTGCCCCAAAATTGAAGTGATACGACCAACCAAGCATCTTTTTCCATCTCCTGGTTCTAAAAATCCAGGCCTTATACACGCCCCCTGATAGGTGACGTAACAAGTATTAAACTGATAAGAGTAGTACTTACAAACACGCCACTCCTATCTGGTGGCACCTTTGATTGCACGTGCCGTGCCCCAAAATTGAAGTGATACGACCAACCAAGTATCTTTTTCCATCTCCCGGTTCCAAAAATCCAGGCCTTATACACGCCCCCTGATAGGTGCTGTAACAGGTATTAAACTGATAAGAGTAGTACTACTTAACACACCTTATAATAATGCAGAGAGAGGCAACGCAGTGAGAGGAGTCTGAAGAACAGGAGTCAGAAGAGGAAGGTGGCTTTGAGGAGGTGGAAGACCAAACACAGCAGGCGTCCCAGGGGGCTTGTTGTCACCTTTTGGGGACCCTTGGTGGCTGGGTGGAGGAAGAGACCTTCAATGACATCAGTGAGGACAAGGAACGGGACATGGCTAGCTTGTTATCAAACCTTGTGCAAATGGGGAGTTTGCGGTTGTGCAAATGGACTGTTTGCGGTTGTTTGCGGTGCGTTAAACGGGGAGTTTGGTCTGTCACTGTGAAGCGGGCCTAACCCTTACACTACCTGATCGATACAACATCATACCTGATGTTTTAAAGCACGTTATTCCAAACAATTTAGGAATGTTAGGTAATTTATGCCCTTTATGGCTTAAAACCAGACTCTGCATCAACTATGTAATTTTCAGTGGGAGTTTTGTCATGGATCCCCCTTTGGCAGTCCAGGTGTTAGTCCCGTTGAAACAACTTTCCCATCACTATTGTGGCCAGAAAGAGTCCCTGTGGGTTTTAAAATCCGCCTGCCCATTGAAGTGTATGGCGGTTTGCCTGGTTCGCCGGTTCGCGAACATTTGCGGGGGTTCGCGTTCGCGGTTCGCGAACCGAAAATTTTATGTTTGCGACATCACTACATATAACACATACAATACAATACATACAATATAATACATACAATACATACAATATAATACATACAATACAATACATACAATATTATACAATACAATACAATTAAATACAATACAATACACCCCTATCTAATATACAATACATTCTATCTATCTAATATATATCCCCCAATCTATCTAAATAAATACCATAATCCAATATACATCCTATCTATATAATATACATCCTCCAATCTATCTAAATAAATACCATAATCTAATATACATCCTATCTTTATAATATACATCACACAATCTATCTGAATAAATAACACAATCTAATATACAATATATGCTATGCTATCTATATAAAACACATACCCCTAGCTAACATACAATAAATGCTATCTATATATAAAATAATCTAATTCTAAGCTAAAATAAAATAATTAAGACCACTTACCTTTGCAGATGTCCATTCAGATCAGCCACCTAGGAAAAAAAAATAAAAAATTAGTGCAACACGTTTACAGTACATAAATAAACATTCTAAACATTCTAAATATTATACTCACCTTTCCGGCATGTCCCGTCCTTATTCTTTTGTTCTTCTCCGTTGCGGCATCTGTTAAAAAAAAAATAACATTATTACACATACATAAACATAAAAACACAATAAAATAAACATAATCTACATTGTACTTACCTCCCTGCGATCTCTCCGGCCTCCTCTTCTGCCACGCCCTATAAAAAAAAAAGAACTTACATCCGCACTCACTGACATCCCAACACTAATGTGGCTCCCGGAGACTTTACAAAAGAAAATAGCCAATGGCGCCTTCTGATTGGTTGAAAATGCTGTCTATCAAATTCACCCAATCAGGAGGCGCCAATGTGTGAGCCAATCAGAAAGGGATACACCCTAAAATCCCACTCTGATTGGATAATGCACCTGTCAATCTTTATTTAAACCAATCACAAGGCGCAGATGCCTTCAGCCTTTCACAATTGAATACATTCCCACAGGGTGATTGGCTGGAGGCATCTGCTCATTCTTATTGGTTGCACTGACAATAGCCAATCACAATGGAATACACCCCCACGTACTGATTAGTGAAGTATTTGCGCCTTCTCATTGGCTATTGTCAATGTCAATCAGTATTACAGCCAATGGGAAGGCGCACATGTTTTCACCAATCAGTACGTGGGGGTGTATTCCATTGTGATTGGCTGATGGCAATAAAGCCTTCGGATTGGTTCAAATAAAGATTTAGAGGTGCGTTATCCAATAAGTGTGGTATTTGGGGGTGTATCCCTTTCTCATTGGTTCCCAATTGGCGTCTTCTCATTGGCTGAATTTGATGGACAGCGTTTTCAGCCAATCAGAAGCTGCCATTGCCAATTTTATTCTGGAACACTTCGTAGGAAGCTCATTAGCGTCAGGGACATCCGCCAGGGCGGATGTGTGCTGTTTTTTTTTTTACCGCGCGGATGCTTCCAGGGCCCAACCGGGGCAGAACACCAGGAGGCCGGAGACATCGCAGGGAGTTAAGTACAATGTAGATTGTGTTTATTTCACTTTCTTTTATGTTTATGTATGTGTGCTAATGTAATGGTTTTTTTTTAACAGTAGCCGCGACGGAGAAGCAAAGATGGAGGACGTGAGTATAATATTTATAATATTTAGAATGTTTATTTATTTTCTGTGAACGTGTTGTAGTAATTTTTTTAATCTTTTTTACCCTAGGTTGGTGATCTGAAGAAACATCTCAAAGGAAAGTGGTCTTAATTATTTTATTGTAGTTTAGAATTAGGGTTGCTATATAGAGATAGCATGTGCTGTATATTAGATAGATATGGGTATATATAGTATATAGATAGTATTTATTGTATATTAGATACGGGGATGTATAGTACATAGATAGTATTTATTGTAAATTAGATAGATAGGGGGATGTATATTAGATAGATAGTATTGTATATTAGATAGGGGGATGTATATTAGATATTGTCTATTGTATTGTATTTAATTGTATTGTATTGTATTTAAAGTATTGTATTGTATTCAATTGTATTGTATTGTATTTAATTGTATTGTTTGTATTGTATTGTATTTAATTGTACTGTATTGTATGTATTATATGTATTTCCTTTTCAGGTGTGTCATTTTTTTTTTCTGTAGTGGGCCTTTTTTTATTTTTTGTGACTTTTTAGTTTATGTAATGTAGATTTTTGATTTTTAATGACTATAGTTTTTTTGATTTCTGGAATTACAGTGGTGGGGAGGGGGTTATTAGGGGGTAGGTAGGTAGGTAGTGTAGGTGTTAATAGGTTAGTGTAGAGGATGTTTAGTTAATATTTAATGTTTTATTTGGGGGGTATAGTGCAGTGTAGTGTTTATACTTAGTGTCATGATGGTCCTTGAGGACCGTCATGGCACTTATGTGGTTAATGTTGGGTTGTAACAGGCCCATAATGGTCATAATATACCCTTATGGGACTGATGGAGTTAAATAGAGGCTTATGAGAGTCTGGATAGACCGCCATAAGTGACCGGGTTAAAATGGTGTAGTGCTTACACTTTGGGTCATGAGGGTCCTGGATGACCCTCATGGCACTTATAGTGTTATTACATGCGTTCATTAGTGTGTTCATTAGTGTGTTATATAGTTGAGGCACACAGTACACTCACATTGTGTGGCAAACAGCATTTCAACACTTTCTTTTATTGACCGTCATTTTTTGATGGGCAAGTCGCTAGTATTGATTTAACATAAAATGTTAAAATAGGGGAACCCTCGGGGAACAGTGATAACAAAACAGTATCATTTGAGATTGAATACAAAAAACAGAGTTGTAAGGGGCCAACAAAAACTCTAAATTTTAAAAGGGCTAACTTTAATGGGCTAAGGGCAGCAATACTACATATAGACTAGGACAAAGAACTTACAGGGAAAAAAACTGAAAATAAATGGACAACATTCAAATCCTTGCATGTACCATGTGGAAATAAAATGAATAGGAGTAAATCACATCCCATGTGGCTTAACAATGACTGAGGAAAAAGCAACATGCATTTAAATTATACAAGAAGTAGGGAACAGAGGCAGCTTTATGTGACTATAAGGAAATCAACAAGGCTTGCAAAAGGGCTATTAGACTGGCTAAAATAGAAAATGCAAAGTCAGTTGCAATGGAAAGTAAGACTAACCCTAAAATATTTTTTAAATATATTAATGGGAAGAAGGCGAGGAAGGAAGCTATAGGAACATTACAATGTGACACAAACCATCTGATAATTAGTGACCAGGAAAAGGCAGATGAGCTAAATAGGTTCTTTTTGTCGGTATACACAAGGGAGGTACAAGTGGTTGGGACACCACAACATAATGGGGCTACACTACTATCACTAAATAATTGGTTACCGCAGGAAGAAATTCAAAAGAGACAGGAGAAAATAAATGTTAATAAAGCCCCAGGTCCTGATGGAATACATCCAAGGGTACTGAGGGAGCTGGGGTCTGTAATAGCCAAACCATTGTATCTAATCTTTCAAGACTCACTTACTACAGGGTCTCTACCGGATAACTGGAGAAAAGCAGAGATGATACCTATATTTAAGAAGGGCGCAAGAGCAAATCCGGGGAATTATAGACCAGTGAGCCTCACATCTGTAGATGGGAAGCTTTTAGAAGGGTTAATAAGGGACAGAATACAAGAATATGTCTATTTGAACAAGATCATAGGTAGCAGTCAATACGAATTTATGAAGGATAGGTTGTGTCAGACCAATCTAATTAGTTTCTATGAGGAGGTTAGTAGGAACTTGGATCAGGGCAACTCAGTGGATGTAGTCTTTTTGATTTTTCAAAGGCATTTGATACAGTGCCACATGGAAGACCTGTGAGCAAATTAAGGGATACAGGAATTGCAGTAAATATCTGCTCATGGATCGAGAGCTGGCGAAAAGACAGGAAGCAAAGGGTTGTTGTAAATAGAACATACTCCGATTGGACTAATGTGGTAAGTGGGGTGCCTCAAGGTTCAGGAACCCAACTTACCACATTAGTCCTCTCCTTTTTAACATATTTATTAATGACATAGAAGTAGGACTTGCAAGTAGTGTCTCCATTTTTGCTGATGACACTAAGTTGTGCAAGGTAATAAAATCAGATAATGATGTACTTTCCCTACAAAGGGATTTGCATAAATTAGAGAAATGAGCGGCTAAATGGCATATAAGATTTAATACAAATAAATTTATCATTTTAATGGAGCAAATCTAGGGGTATCAGATATTGAAAGGGATTTGGGAGTACTAGTGGACAACCACCTAGGTAACAGTGCTCAATGACAAGCAGCAGCTGCAAAGGCAAGTAAAATATTAGCATGTATTAAAAAGGGTATAGAAGCAAGGGAAGCAAATATAATTCTGCCACTATACAAATCTCTAGTACACCCTCATTTGGAATATGGAGTACAGTTTTGGGAACCACTTCATAAAAAGGACATTTCAGAGCTGGAAAAAGTACAGAGAAGGGCTACAGAACTGATAAGGGGAATGGAGGGGCTAAGTTATGAAGGAAGACTAACCAAATTAAACTTATTTTTGCTAGGAAAAAGGCGTCTACGAGGGGATATGATTACAATGATTATATGATTTAAATACATCCGGGGTCAATATAAGGCTTTGTCAAGTGAACTTTTTGTAGCAAGAGATTTTCAACTGACAAGAGGACATCCTTTGAAGTTAGAGGAAAAAAGATTTCACCTTGAACAAAGAAAAGGGTTCTTCACAGATAGGGTGGTTAAACTGTGGAATTCTCTACCAAAGGAGGTGGTGACAGCGAATTCGATAGACAACTTCAAAAAGGTATTAGATATATTTTTGAAGAAAGAGGGCATTCGATGTTATCCTAGATAACTAGCGAAGGAATATTGATCCAGGGAGAAATTTGATCGCCAGTTACTGGGGTCAGGAAAGAATTTTGCTTTTTTTTCCCTTATGAGACAATTGGCAGTGGGTTTCAATGTTTTTTCTTTTTGCCTTCCTTTGGATTAATTAACAATTAATAATAAATAGTCCACATATTAAAAAGTACAATAGAGATCTAAAAAGGTTGAACTTGATGGACTAACTCTTTATTCATCCTCAAATACTATACTATAAATAATTATTTAACAACTAATTAATTAATAACTAATCCGCATATTGCAGATCAGAGGAGATCTTAACAGGTTGAACTTGATGGACTGAAAGTCTTTTTTCAACCTTAATTACTATGTAACTATGTAAGTAGAGTGAATCTGTGTCATAATGAGCTGCAGAGGGTAGACCTCAGCAGGGCTTATTGGTTTGATGTGAGCCAGTACAAACAATGCTCATAATAAATATTAATAACATGAATGAGAAATCTTAGGCAATACATACTCCTCACAATGGCAAATAATTGAACCATCTAGGATAAAAACATCATGAGTACAGGTGTATAGTAACACACAGAGATCATATGATCATCTAATGTTATTATCTGATATACTAATGTTATCGCAATTCAGAGCCAAGGACATTTCATGTATCATCTGAGACTGAGGTGAGGGCTGAGGCTGAGGCTGAGCTGAATATGAAGATCCAAACTATGCTGCCACCCAGCAGGATCCATGGTATGAGGAGGATGAGAACGATAAATATATGTAGTCTGTGGGGCATCCTGCAGAACCATCCCCCACTCGAGTGGAGTTTGACCCCAGTGACCCCTTCCTCAAGATCAACTCACTACCTGCGCTCTCATACTGGTCCAAACCCCCAGCATGCCAACCTGCTCCTTAACAACTGCTTCATCCTCCAGCAAAGTGGATGCATCCACTCCCCTACCACAACCAGCACATTCCCACCATGCCAGCAGCATTAAAACCACTGACTCAACCCATGCACACTCCACACCCTCATCCTCACGGCCTTCCTTCAAGTCAACAATTGAGGAGTTTGTGACAAATCAGTTTGTGACAGTCCTGTAAAAAGACTATTTATGATTGGAAGGCTACAAAGCTGTGTTGTTATTAGTGATTCATCAGGAATATTAAATATTTCCCTCTTTAGATCACTTTTGAGCTGAGATATAGGAGCTACAATTGCTAGTCACCAAAGACTATATTAAATATGAAAATAGTAAATATTAGTCATATTGTTTTACTACTAATAATAAATAATAAGTCACATTTTGGTTACCATGCCATTCTTTATCATTATATATGGCAAACACTTATTGATTTGAGTAATACAATTGTCATTTAGAGTGAGCCCAAACAGTCTCAATTGGGTTGAAGGTTGGTAGCCTGACAATTTTCAAACTAGAGTTATTCAATCTAATACGTATGTCAAGTATGATTAAAAAAGAATGAAGACATTCTCCAGGAATTCACCAGCATTACAATATGTAACTACAGTATGTAACTATGAAATGTAAATTGTAGCATTACTTGTGTCTGGGAAAAAATTGTTTCATACTCTCTGTCTGTTCCACAGCTCACTATGAAAATGTACCAACCATGGAATCCCCAAGTAATATACAACTTGCAGAGACTGTGGTGGGGGTGGGGAAGTTTGGATACATTAGACCCATTGCACACCATAATACCCATTTAAAATATCATAGCAACAACTTTATTGAAATGAGCTAACTTACAGCTTAAAATATCCAAAAATAGACAGGGTTGGTAACACCTCTTCAGCTCTATAATATTAGGACACTTGGCATAGGTGTAGGAACTGGGGGGGGGATGGGGGGACCAGATTTTTCTGTGTTTGTATGTATGTATATATAAGCCATTTTATGGCCTGTGTATACAATGAGCTGTATCCCCGCCACAATTATTCTGGTTCCTACACCCTGGCACTTGGGTTCCCAATGAATTTGAATGGAAATGAAAAAAAATGACTGCATCTAAATAGTGTATAAGGCCTATGATCATCGAAGGGATGCCTCCTTTCTGGAAGGCTCCACTATTTGGCAGCCCCAGCTAACTAGTGTAGAGAGGACAGCCTAACATTCTGGAGGACTCCACTAAATGGCTGTTCCGAAGCTGGACAATAAACCCTAGTGTAGAATGGACAGCCTAATACAAAAAATGTGTTTATATACAATTGTGGCCACAGTGTAAGAAGTATACAATTAGTATTATTAATATTATCTTTATTTGTAACACTCCAGCATATTCTGGTACGCTGAACAAGAGTCAAGAGTGAGTAAAAACAAAAATTGACACATTGCAAAGAATGGAGAACCCTTTGAGTTTAGAATCAAGTATACATGGGGCTTCCCTGAGTCATCTTACAAAATCTGAAAACTTGCGCGTGTTAAGGCTGTAGGTGATAAGCTTCTTTAACCAGATGAGTTTTTAGTCAGGTTTTGATGGTTTTGAAGCAGGAGGATAGTCTAGTGGAGTGAAGCAAGGAGTTTTTAGAGAACTGGGGCAGCACGAAAAAAGTCCTGAAGGCGGGGGTGAGAGGAGGTGATAAGAGAGGAGAGAAGAATGCCTTTAGTAGAATGAAGAGAGCGGATGGGGTAGTATTTTGAGATGAGAGCGGAGATATAAGGGGGTGTATTGTTTTTGAGATCTTTCTAAGTTAGGGTCATGATTTTAAAGGTTATTCTGGAGGTTACAGGAAGCCAGTGGAGTGTTGACAGAGAGGTGAAGCAGATAAAGATTAATGAGTATGGAAGATGAGTCTAGCAGAGGCGTTCATTATGGATTGAAGTGGAGACAGTTATGATGAGATATTGAAGTAGGATTTTAGTTGTGTCTTGTGTAAGGTAGTGAAGTATTTTGGAGGTGGAAGAGACAAGATTTAGTAAATGATTGTATATGAGGAGTGAAGGAGACAGCAGGGTCTAATAGAACTCCAAGACAAAGGGCCTGTGAGGTGGGAGTAATGATGACATTTGTCGACAGTGAGAGATATATATTCCAATAATTACCTCCCAAGAAAAAGCAAGTGCACCTTGGAGCTATTTCTGGACTAATATATTTTTTTAAACCAATGATAACAATACATATATTTATGATAGATACTTGATGAGCAGCCTCTATATCAATTAGAATGTATCAGCCGCAGGCTGTAATAAACAGCAATAGACAAGAAAATCATAACTATTCACTAGTTACCCGTAAGGGAGCCTCGCATTGAGGTACCACTAAAAAGAAAAGCAATAAATGCCCATGTTACTTGAATTGATGGAAGCTGTTACCTGGATGTACCAGTTACCTTAGATGAGGGGAGAACCCTGATGAACATCTACAGAAGAGAGAGATGGCAATAGACAGGGCAGCAGCTGCAGAGCAAGAAGATCCTGGGAAGAGACCATCAGTTAGGGATCTATCCCAGGACAAGGTTAAAACTACCCCAATGGCCAACCAAGAAGAGGATCTAGTCAACATACCAGCCCAGAGCGAGCCCACCAGCCTATAAGAGAAGGATGAAAGCTGTGTGAGCCTGATGCCAGACCACAAGCCAGGTCTGCATGCAGGAAAGATGGTTGAGGTGTTTATCCTGAGGAAGAAAGCTACAAGAAATGAGGCAGCTGCAGCAGGGGTCAAGCTATCCAATTCAGAGGCTGTGCAGGAAGCCAATTTGGCAAGTATCCCAGTGGGCAAGGAGGCGGGCATCAAGATCCAAAGGAGAAGTCGACCCACAGACATTAGCAGCCACAGAAGATGGAGCCTTGCATCGCTTCAGTCAGAAAAATCAAACAAGACCAGAGGGGGACCCTGATCCCACAAAAATTCAGGAGCATTAGGCGACCAGTGAAAGGGAGCTGCCAACTCCACAAACTGACACGGAGTGGCTCCTCAGGAGAGAGGAGCATTGCTGGGTATTCAGGAGACAGATGACCAGTGGTCCAACATCTGATCAGAGGAAAACAATCAGCCATATAATCCAATTGGGCACATCCAGGCTGCCAATGAATCCCAGTGAGAAGAGGATTAGCTCAGTTATCCAAAGCTTTGTAAAGTGTTCCAGCAGCAATGTCAGCATGGGAGATTCTGCGGGTCAATGACGAGGCTGGTTTACTGTCAGAGCTACTTTGCATCACCACACTGCCAGGGTTAGATGGAGCCCTGAGATAAGATCTTACCTTGGAGATTGTGCGGGTGATAGATCAGGGACTATCATCATCGGAGCTGCTCCCTACCTAATCATGCACTACATCCAGCAGTGGGCCAGGGAGATTGTGCAAGCAACAGATCCTATTGGGCCACAGCTGGAGCTGCTACATACCACTGATCCAGCAGGGCCGGCTGATGCCCTTCATCCTCCCTGGGAAATAGTGCAGCCTCTACTGAAAGAGTTATGTCCTTTCTCTCCTCCCCACTGATCACAATTCCAGTCCTTACTAATTCCATCACAAGAGACAGGACAGTTAAATATTGGACTGTGCATCTTAATAACAACATGCCTGATGGCACAGAACATTTAAATAGCTGGTGAGTCAACTAGTTTAGAAGGGAACTTTTAATGAGTTTCTGATGTAATTACCAGTTCATGGTGTTTGGACTTTTATTTAGAGGTTACATACTATTTTTGTAATTTTTAACCTCTTTTCTGCAACCTGATGGTCATGGAATAGAAGGCAAGAAGCAAAGGCAGAAGAATTCCGGAGCTGAGTTGGATCCCCTCCCCATATGAACACTACTTTAGTCTTTTAAATTGCTCTTATTCTATACCTCTATTCATGCAATCCTATGACTTAGGGGCTTTATATATCTGTACTATTCACTAGTTATATGTCTATTATTCCACAGCTAAAAGCCAATCTTCTCTATATCCTGTTTTAGTACAGCAGTAAAAGTATAGCAGTAGTGAAACCCTTATACATAATATTATGCAATGAAAAATACAATGAAGACAATTAGAAAAGACAGATACATAAAAGATGGAGTACAGTTTGTGACAGAAACATGCACAACGTTTGTGAGATCTCTGATTATCTTTATCTTGTGAAAAATTATAAAATGTCCCAAAATGCTCAGCAGACGAAGGATTCATATCTCCCCCTTAAAGAAAGTTTTTATCTTATTCCATTTAGACCAGAGATCAATCTTAACTTCACTATTTAGAGTTTTATCAGAGGGCAGATGAGCCCTCCCCATTTCCTATAATATTCAAAGGAACATATTCACTAAGGAGTTTTGAGATCTCTGTAACTATTAGATGAGGCGCGATAGAATAGCAGGGGGTTTTGAAATTTTTATTAACAGGCACACTCACTTCACTCACAGGTCTGCCACAACTAAATACAATCCAGCCAATCAGCTGGTCTTCACAACTCCAGGAGTTGGCTTAAATTGGGGTTGCAAAGGTGCAGATCCCATAGACACCTTCTCTCTCTCTCTCTCAGTCCTGTTGAATTCCTTGTGCTTGTGTGCTGTTTATGTGACTACACTGCTGTGCTATTTGTATGCCTACCTGTAGTTGAACCTCTGCTAGTCTGCCCCTGAACAAATTCTCCTTGCCCCTGATTATGTATACATTTTGCATCTTGCTATCCTATATTGCTCCTAGACGTTGCCTCAACAATGACTACAGGTGCGAATAGACTACCGGTGCGAACAGGCGTAACATAGAATTTACTTTTGTTCTGAATATTTAAGCAACAATGTGTGCAAAAGTTAAAAAAATAAGCCTATTGTAGGTATTTCATTGTATGAATTTAATACACTGAGGCATTCAGCAGATGGCAGATATTCCCTATGTAGTCTGGTTGCAAATGTTAGAAGGGTCAGTGTAAGATTGCATGTTTATTTTTATATATTATAAAACCTTCCTACATATGCACTCTAAAAAACTTGTTCTTTATTATAAACTAGCGACTTGCCCGTCAAAAAATGACGGCAATGTTATTGTAACTGAGCTAATGTTGTTTTGTGTGTAATAGTAAACATGTAATACATTAATAAATGAATAGACTTTACCTATTTGGAAGCATTGTGTTGAAGAGCTGTGAATGTGTTTTGACGTTGGTGCAGCATTAGTGTTGTGGAGCTGCTCTATAAGCGTGGTGAATGTGTGCAGTGTAATACTGTGCGTGCGCGAGGTGAAACCGTTAGCGTAGTGGTGTACTTCTGCATTTTCGTAAAATGGCGGTTTCTCTGTGTTGTCCGTCTTAGCGGATTGTCCGTTGGTGCCTCGTAGTGGTTTTCGAGTTTCGTGTGGTGTTTTGCGAGTGTGTTGTGGTGTTTTACGTGTGGAGAGTGCTGTAGCCTCGTTTTCGTTTTGTCCATCGGCCATTTTTTTTCTCGCTTAGCGATTTTATTAGTGTGTAAAGTGTTTTATTTGTATTTAAATGAAGGTGTAACTTCTTTTTTTGAGGTGCTGGATGGTTCCTCTTGTTGTAGGTAAGCTTTTTATGTGTGTGTTGTGTGTATTTATTGTGTTTTAAATGTTTGTATGTCGGCGTGTTGCGTGCGATGTTTGCGAGGTTGTAATGTGTGGTAACGTGTCTCGTATGGTGTTTGCGTGTGTAGCCTCGTTTTCGTTTTGTTCGTCGGCCATTTATTCTGTTGCTTAGCAAATTTTTTAGTGTCTAAACTCGTTTATTTTGAGTAAAATGAAGGTGTAAGTTTCATTTTTGAGGTCCTGGATGCTACCTCTGCTGTAGGTTTATATTTGTATGTCTGTGGTGTGTGTATGTATTGTGTTTGAAATTCGCGAGTTGCGTCCGAGTGTTGCGAGGGCGTAATGTGTGTGTACGTGTGTCGTAGGTTGTTTGCGTTCCTCGTAAAATATTAAAATATTAACGAGTGTCGGAATTTGTGTGTCGTGTTTTTTGATTAGCGACGTGAACTTTGCGAGGGTCGCAGTTGCCGGCAAGGAGCGCCTTCGGCGCTCCATGCCAGCAACTGAGGCGAGCGCCTTTGGCGCTCCATGCCAGCAACTGAGGCGAGCGCCTTCGGCGCTTCATGCCAGCAACTGAGGCCCTTGCCCACTGACCTCGCTACGCGAGGGCCGCGGCTCGCTGCGCGAGCCACGGCCGCCCTCGTTACGCAAACCCGCAAGCGTGAGCAACGGCCCGTACGCTCACAACTATATATGTGATATACTAGCAACTTGCCTGTCAAAAATGATGGCAATCGAATTGTAAATGAAGGAATGTTGTTTGGACCAGACATTATTTTTTATGGTGGTCTGAGATCTCGGAGCGGATTGTGAGCCTCTTGGCTGTTGTATTTTTTTGTTATCAGAGGCGCTTTTGCTGTAATTGTAAGGTGTGGGCTGATCTGCTTTTTGCGCTTATTGCAAGGCTGTCCCCTGGTGTAGTTTGTGTGCTATGAGCAGCGTTGGCGCTCGTTGTGAGGCACGTAGTGAATTTGCTTCTGCATTCTGCAAGTTAGTGTTGTAAAATTACGGCGATTGTGTATGTGGTAGGCGGGTTTGTATGAGGAAGCGTCATTGCTAATGGTGTATGTTGTAGGTCATACGTGTTTATCTAAAAGCCGTATTTGCTTTGTGTAATTTAGCGGCTTTAGGGGTCGTGTAGCCTTGTTTCCATTTTTTCTCTCGCTTAGTAGATTTTCGAGTGGCTAAACTTTGTAAATTTGACAGAATTTGAGGTTTAAGCAGTGTTGCCGAGGTCCTGGGTGTCCCCCCTTGGTGTGGGTAAGGTTTTTATGTTATTTTTGTGTGTATTTTTGTTTGTTTTTTATGTTTGCCTCTGTGCGCGGTTTGTCTGTTAAGTTGTATTTTTGCGAGTCCGTAATGGATTTTTTCTAAGCTAACAATCTCTTTGGATTTTCCTGCATCTGAAAATGTACAGTTGGAGTGTTGATCACCTGAGGAGAAAGTGTCAGCAATGTGCCAAGTGTGCAGTGTAAATAGTCTGCGTGCGGAGGCCAAATCGTTTGTTTAGGTGGGTAAAGCACCAATATTAGAATTGTAATGTTATTATTTGCAAGTTAGTGTTGTAAAATGGCGGATTTTTTCTATGTGTTACTTGGCTCGAAAGCATTTCCCGTCCGTTACAATGGTATATTGTGTATCTCCTATGTTCCTGGCTAACTCGTACATGCCTGGAGGTGATTTGCACGCCTCGGTCTCCTTTAGCCTTGTTTTCATTTTTTTCGTTCGCTATTTTTTTTCTCGCTTAGCCTATTTTCGAGTGTCGATACGCGACAATTTTGGCTTAAATTTGCGTGTATTTATGTTTGCCTCTGTGCGCGGTTTGTCTGTTAAGTTGTATTTTTGCGAGTCCGTAATGGATTTTTTCTAAGTCCCGTGGCTCGTATATTTTTGTGTAAATCCGTAGTTAGTCATTGCGTGTTTTTAATGCGTTCTTTCAAAGTCTCGGTTGAGTGGTCGTTTGTAACTGTTTGTGAGGCGCCGTAGAGCCTCCAACTCCGCAAATGCAGCCCCTATCTTCGCGAGGGTCCGCATTTGTGGCCTGCAATGAGCCTGCGGCTGCGCGAGCCTGCAAGCATAAGCAACAACCCGCATTGCTGAAAACTATAGATGTGATACTAGCGATTTGCCTGTCAAAAATGATGGCAATCAAATTTGAAGCAATGGCAATGCTGTTTGCCACACAATGCAAGTCTTTTGCTCCTCTGGGGTACTTTCTTTGCGAGCCCCGCGCTGAACTCCTTCGGCGCTCATCACGTGGCTTGCAATGAGCGCCTTCAAGTTTCCTGCTTTGCAACGATCACCTTCGGTGCTCATCACAAAGACAGATATATAAGTACAGTGTAAAATATAAAATGTCTTTAGTACAGTGATTTAATAAATTAATATGAATTAATAAGTGAATATATTTACCTATTAATATTTAATATGCAGCAATCAATATACTGAAGAGCTAACAATCTCTTTGGATTTTCCTGCATCTGAAAATGTACAGTTGGAGTGTTGATCACCTGAGGAGAAAGTGTCAGCAATGTGCCAAGTGTGCAGTGTAAATAGGCTGCGTGCGGAGGCCAAATCGTTTGTTTAGGTGGGTAAAGCACCAATATTAGAATTGTAATGATATTATTTGCAAGTTAGTGTTGTAAAATGGCGGATTTTTTCTATGTGTTACTTGGCTCGAAAGCATTTCCCGTCCGTTACAATGGTATATTGTGTATCTCCTATGTTCCTGGCTAACTCGTACATGCCTGGAGGTGATTTGCACGCCTCGGTCTCCTTTAGCCTTGTTTTCATTTTTTTCGTTCGCTATTTTTTTTCTCGCTTAGCCTATTTTCGAGTGTCGATACGCGACAATTTTGGCTTAAATTTGCGTGCAAACTCACTCCCACGCGTCCTGGCATCCCCCACCCCTGTGCTGTGTGTGAGTGTTTTTTTATTTTATTTTTAAATGTTGTCTTGTTTTTCATGTTTTTTGATTTTCGCGGTTCGGCTGTTAAAGTCGTATTTTTGCGGGGTCGTTTTTTTGGCCTCGAGATTTCGAGGTCAGATTTTTTTTTCTAAGTCCTGTATTCCTCAACTGCTTGCAGGCTAAGTCCCGCTTGAACAGTCGCCTAAGTGCTCTGAGCTCGGAAGGCTTCTATGCGTTAATGGCTCGCCTCGCTTCACGAGGCTAGCAAACGTGACAACGAATCACAGTTTTACAACTATTATATGTGATAGATATACAGAAAGCAGATTGAATATATACTTTGCAGCCAAAGATGGAGGCACTCTGTACAATCAGCAAAAACAAGACCTGGATCTGACTGCTGCTCAGACCATGAGCTTCTTATTGCAAAGTTCAAAATTAAACTGAAGAAAAGAAGGAAACTCATCCCTTGTGAATATGCAGTGGAGATAAAGCATAGATTTAAAGGACTAGACATGCAAGATAGAATGCCTGAAGAACTATGGACAGAAGTTTGCAACATTATCCAGGAAACAGCAACAAAGAATGTCCCTAATAGAAAGAAAAGTAAGAAGGCAAATCTGATGAGGCTTTGAAAGTAGCCCAGGAAAGAAAGCAAAAAGTAGTTGAGATAGGAAACGATTTGTCCTACTGAATGCAGAATTCCAGAGGATAATAAGAAGAGACAAGGAGACATTCTAAAATGAGCAATGTAGAGAGATTAAAAGAAGATAACAGAATGGGTAAAACAAGAGATCTCGTCAAGAAAATTCGGTACCTCAAAGGCACCTTTAACTTTTAAGTGGGTGTGATAAAAGACAAAAATGGTAGGGACTTAACAGAAGAAGATCAGATAAAGAAGAGGTGTCAGGAATAAACTGAAGATCTATACAGGAAGGATCTTAACAGCAGTGATGTCTCAATAATTTGTCCAATGAGCTGGAGCCAGACATCTTGGAGAGCAAAGTGAGATGGGCCATAGTCTTGCTGATAATAAGGCTGCAGGAGGAGAAGGAAACCCAAATGAAATAATCCAAATTATACAAGATGATGCTGTGAAAGTGTTGCTTGCCTTTTGCCAATGCATTTGGAAAACACAACAATGACAAATAGACTGGAAAAGGTCAGTCTACATCCCAATCGAAAAAAAGGCACTGCCAAAGAGTGCTCCAATTATCGAACATTTGAACTAATTTATTTTGCCAGCAAGGTAATGCTTAAGTTTCTACAAGCTCGACTCCAACAATATATAGACCGGGAACTACCAGATGTGCAAGCCAGGTTCCGTAGAGGAAGAGGCACAAGAAATCAAATTGCCAACTGTCTGATGGATAATAGAGAAAGCAAGAAAGTTCCAGAAAAGCATTTACATCTGCTTCATAGAATATTCTAAAGCCTAAAAGATATTCTAAAATGTGGTATGTTCTTAAAGAGATGGAACTGCCAGATCATCTTATATTCCTCCTGTAGAATCTCTATGTGGACCAAAAAGCCACGGTCAGAACCGAACATGGGACAACGGAATGGTTCAAGATTAGAAAAGCAGTGCGACAAGGTTGTATATAGTCACCTTATTTATTCAACTTATATGCAGAGTACGTCATGCGTAAGGCCAGACTGGATGAATCCAAAGCCGGAATCAATATTGCTGGACGAAATATCAACAACCTCAGATATGTTGATGATACTACTACTGATGGCTGAAAGTGAGGAGGAACTAAAGGACTTATTGATGAAAGTAAAAGAAAAGAGTGCAAAAGTTAGCCTACTGCTCAACATTAAAAAGACAAAGATCATAGCAAACGGCAATCTCATTTCCTGTCAAGTAGACAGGGAAGAAGTGGAGGCAGTAACTGATGTTTGCTTCTGGGGAGGAAAGCTATGGCAAACTTGGACAAGCTAGTAAAATTAAAGTTATTAAACTATCAACAAAGATCTGCATAGTTAGAACTATGGTATTCCCAGGAGTAACATACAGATGTGAGAGCTGGATCATAAAGAAGTCTGAGCCTTTTAATTGTGGTGTTTGGGAAAACTACTAAGAGTTCCCTGGACTGCAAGACGATCCAATAAATTAGTATGACAGGAAATCAAGACAAACTGTTTACTAGAAGCTATGATCATGAGTCTGAAGCTCAAATATTTTGGCCATATCATGAGACAGCAGGATTCTCTAGAAAAGGCTTTGATGCTGGGAAAGAATGAAGGCACAAGAATAAGGGGATGACAGAGGCGGAGATGGATAGATGAGGTCACTAGAGGATTGAACATGAACTTGATGGAGCTCAGAGGGGCAGTGACTGAGAGATGCAGTCAATAGAGTCATGGAGAGTCGGATGTGACTGAACGACTAAACAACAACAATATCAATATTTTACCAACAAATACTTCTTGAAAGTTACCTGCCTGTAGGGGTCTCCATGTGATCCTCTGTCCCTATCATTCCAAAATGTAGTTACGTGGAATGCATGGAAATAGCAGCCATTCCTGTTTCTGATCAGCAAGAATGTCCAGCTCTTCTCCACCCATGGCCCACCCTGCTGCTTCCTAATTGGTCCAGAGTGGAACTTTATAATAATCTAGTGTAATGTTGCATTTTAATATTACGACTACTAATAGTAATCCAATTGATTAAACCCTTAGTCAATAATTGAAAAATTGTATAACTGCGATAATATAACAAAGTAGAACAGTGTCTCATGATTTCTAACTATAATAGAAAAGATGGTTTTTGAATGCTCTATATTTATATGATTTACTACAATATTGTTACATGATCTACATTTATTATATGCACTTTATATACTGTATTTAACTCTGTGGTGGATGAGTTGCAGTGTTATTAGGCTCATTACCAGAAGCAAACAGCATCCTAAATGTAATTTAATTCACTTTATTTAATCAACACATTTATATTAATTCACCTTTAGACATTTATATATGCACTTTTATTATTAGCACGCTATATATTTTTTGACTTTTTGTTTGCTGCTTTAAGGTATAGAGCCATAAATTCTGCCATGTATCCATAAAATAGAAATTGGCTCAATTTAGATTTCCTTTGTTCAAAAAATAGCCCTTTATCATCAGCACATTCTAGTCTTTTTAATTGTTTTTATAAGTCAACAAACTTCTTAAATTGATGTATTAAAAGGTATATTTTAATAATAAGCACATTTCTGCAATTATTGACTAAGGGCCTCATTCTATTATTGGCCGTAGGAGATGCGGGGCCGCAAGGACCGGCCGCAGGCTATTTGCCTATACTATTCCCTTCCGGCCGAGGGCTCAGGCAGGCTTGCGGCCGGCGCCCTGTTATCCCTTGCGGCCGCACGCGCAGCAGGAAAGCCTTTGATCTTAAACGTCCGCAAGAGTTTCGGCCGCAAGAAAGCCCCGGTTGCTATTCTATTGCTACGGGAACCCTCTCGGCAAGGCTAAAACCGAGCCGCAGCTTACTTGCACCAAAAAGGTCCCGCAAGCACACAATTAAGCACATAACATAGCCATCCTGCACTCTGATGAGACGATAAAGTGATTGGAGGTGTTAGCATTCATAGCACAACATTCCCCTACACTCAAATCTGAAAATAATTTTTATTTTAATTCATGTCAAATATCCGTGGACAAAGTCCCGAGGGCTTGGAGCACCTCAGACCCGCCCAGCTGCGGTACGGAAAATAAACCATTAATGAAATAGCGGATTTGGGCGATGTTCAAGCTTGAGAGGGTGTTGTTATTAATCCTCATGTCCCCCATTATGATGCCTAGCATTTACAGAGCTTTACAGTGCCATCTTGAATTTATATTTGCATTTAAAGTTTTCTGACCTTGCGGCCTGTTGCATGATATGCGGCCGGCCGTAAGGGGGATATCCTTGCGGCGCCGTCCATTTGAATTACAAGGTAAAGTTAGCTCTACACGGGGCCGTAAGACGGCCGCAAGAATCACAAGGGTTTAATGAATTGGATTAGGTGTTTTTTCTTCCCTTTTCCCTTTTTTTCTTTTCTTTTGATGACTTATAACAGAACACCCACCAATTGATGAAGGTGTCAGTAATAGATGTATTAACTGCATTGTAGACATCTTCCCCAGATTTAACAGATGATCTTCATTAATTTTTCCATACTACTAATAGTAGTAGTAGTAATAATAATAACAATAACATCTGAGACCTGCATTCAAGTGGCCTTGTGGCCTTTAAAAGTATATCAAAGTTTCCCTGTTTTTACCTTTTTCGAATCTAACATATACTGCTGGTAACTTACATTGCATTGAGTCATTCACATATAAACTTATTTTATTTAAAAATAAAACTTGTTTTCTACATCCCCAGAGATGCTTATATAGGCACAATGAACCTCCCAATAGAAACACTGCATTGGGTAAAGATTTGAACCCTTTGCCAGCAGTAGCTTAATGCAGAGATCTACAGATCAGTGTCTGGCTCCTCTTGCTTCCTTCTGCAGGGGGGCTACACATCCCATGATTCCTTCCTGAACAAGCAGCCATCACTAATTACAATGTATTAAAATGTATTAGCTGCCTGTGGCCAAAACAAATTATGATTTTTATGTCAATTTTAGCAGAGATATCCATGGGTGTTAACTCGCAAAACAATTGCTTGCAAACTCAAAAGATTTAGCAAACATCAAGGTGAGTTTGTTAATGTTTATTTTAGTATTTCTTAATGTAAACAAATGTTTTTATACACTACTGATTCTCCTCTGATCAGATGCACTCATAATCCAGGAAACTTAAATATGCCTTTATTGATCCATTAACTCATTACTTATAAAAGTCAGCGGCCCTCGCGAAGGCGCTCTTTGCCAGCAACTGCGGACCTCGCAAAATTTACGTAGTTACGAAAGCAAAATACGAGACACGTTATGACCCATTACGACTTTGCAAAAATTGTCCGAAACCTGCGCACATGAAAAGATGAAAAACACAATAAGTACACACAACAAATACATAAAAAGCTTACCTACAGCAAGGGGGGGCACCCAGGACCTCGAAAACTGAAGTTACACCTCAATTTAACTCCAAATAAAAGAGTTTAGACACTCAAAAATGGCTGCCGAAAAAAACGAAAACAAGGCTACAGCAGTCTAAAGACGCAAAACACCATCAAACGCCTACAGATTTCCAGAAAAAGACGTACGAGATGCGAAAACGAGGACGCAACCCGTGTGACCCCAAAAACATTACAAACACAATAAATACACACAACAAACACATAAAAAGGTTACCCACAGCAAGGGGGTGCCCCCAATGGGACCTCTGCAAGTGAAGTTACACCTTGATTTAACTCCAAATTTCTGAGTTTGGACACCCGAAAATCACCTAAGCGAGAGAAAAAATGTCGGCCGAACAAAACGAAAACGAGGCTAAAGGACCCTAAACACGCAAAACAACACCAAACAGCTACGGATATTCCGAAAAAGTCGGACGACATCCGAAACCAAGGCTGCTAAATCAGCCATAGCCACATACCACACATTAGCCTCCATTTTAGAACAATAACTTATACAATCCGGAAGTACACAGCTACCCTAATGGATTTGCCTCGCGCTCGGACACTATTACACTGCACACATTCATGACGCTTACACAGCAGCTGCACAGCACTGATCATGCAGCAACATGAAAACAGATTGCCAGCTGTTCAACACAATGCTTCCTGCATATATTACTTCACAACAGGTAAAGTATATTAATTTCCTATTTTATTAATTATTCATTGCCATACCAAAAAAAAAAAACACCAACGCTGCTCATAGGACACAAACAACCATGAGCCTCGCAATGAGCGCCGAAGAATCTTAAAACACCAACAAAATTAATTTTGCACCCAAACAACATTACCTGCCTTACAATCTTATTGCTGTCATTATTTGACGGACAATTCGCTAGTAGGTATATAATAGCTTTATATTCATGGATTACATAATTATTTTTTTAGGATCTATTTAGTTTTTATGTTGCCCTTTCCTTTGTAAGTTCTGCACACCCTGCATTCCATTCTTTTGTTATTTACTTTTACTTCTTATTGGTCAAACTCTGTCTATAACAGATCTTATAGTTCTTGACACACCTACAATTTTTAGTGGGCATAGCAGGAGTAATTAAGGGAAAACTTGAGGGATATTATCATGCATAGACTATTTAAATCTAATAAATGTGGTTGTTTTCTTCCCCCTTCAATTTTCTACCCTATGCTTTGTTGGCTTATGCATAAATGCATCAGTGTTGATTATGGTATTTTTATGTTTGTCGCATAATTCTTACAAATATTGAAATTTTCACTGTTTGGACATACAGTTAATTTGTAAGGCACTATAATCCATATATTACTTTATGAAGCTTTTCCACTAAAATAGAAGACTTTGAAAATAGATTCATTTGCATAACAGAAATTGTAGGTATCTCACCTTGCAAGTAGGAAAGGTTTCATATTAGTGAATAAATTATTGTAGGACAGCATGCTTTCAAACATTGTAACAGAATGAAATAAATATGTTCTTTTCAAAACTCTTTTGTGAAGCCTTTCAGGACCTGTTTCAAAATATGTTCTTTTCTGTCCTAATTGTATCTGAAACTTATGTCGATTGACCTATTTAAGAAAATGTCCGAAAATCTGTTCAGGTTCAGCATTTGTGACCATAACATAAAAGATAATATTTTCTTTTGGAAAAAAAGTCTTATGAAAGCCTTAGTTTTATATTCATAAAAACAAGATAACAAAATATGTAACAATTCACTGCTAAATAGTGTTCTAGTAGAAATATGCAATATCTTCTTTAATCCAGAATTTCCTTGTTGCAATCAAACTACCATTTGACCTGCAAGAAGCAGAAAAACACGCTTAAAATCAACTCTCATTATAAATCTCAGTGGTTACATGAAAAATACAGTGCGGCCCTTTTCATTTTTTGCCAGATAAGAGACAGTAACAATCTTGTAGTACCTGCTCAAAATTGTCTTTGTCTTTCTTCCATAACATGACTTATAATGTAAAATAACTTAAAACTTTGTTTGATCTAGAAACACTACTCCAGTTGTAAATCCTGTCTTCGCAATGTCATACTCCAGTTTTATTAGAACAATTTGAGAGGAATGAGCTCATCTGAAGAGAAATTGAATATGTGACAGATATTGATATTGCTCCATAAACTTTGTAATTTGTTTATTCACATTTTTTCCAATTTTGTTCATACTGTCTAAAAAGAAATCATGTGAATACTTTGAATATGATTTTTGAAGAATTCTTGGGAAATCAATGCTTTTTTACTTAGTCAAGGGAGCTTTGGTAAACCAAGACGGACAACTAAGATATATAAGACAGTATGCATTTGTATATATCATTTTATGATGAAACTATTCTTTTACATGTTTTACAGCTGCCACAACTCCATTATCCACTTTCTGAAAATGAACGTGTACATACTGAAAAAAGTTTAGACCTTAATAAAATGAGTAATCTGAAGGTTACATTACACTATTAAATAATTTAATTTGAATAGTCATTTTGAAAAGAGCTAATAGTCTTTTTCACAAACTTTTACTTCTATAAGAATTTTGTATGTTAGTTGAGCGATGTGATCTATGCTGCAGAAAAAAAAGAAAATGTATTTTAAAAGCCCCAGTTTAGCACTCACTGGAACTATTGTTTAATTGACTCTTAATCTTTTGAACCAAGTAAAACCATTCAGAATTCTTACTGTAAAATTATAACATAGTTCAGAAAGGATGTAAAAAAAAAATGCAAGAACATCAGCTTTGGAATTTTATCCTTGAACTAACTGTCATTAGTACAATATGTGATTTGTGGAAGAAGATGCTTACTTTTTATCACCTAATATAGGTTGTAAAGGCTTGCAAAGCCTAATTAATTTCTTTACAAGATTAGAAATTCTTTTAATTGATTGAAGTTTTTTGGGGCACATAACATCCCTTTAATATTAGAAAGTACCTATGACATGTTTGTATTCTTTTGATTTGATAAGATGTAGTCTCTAGGTTTACACTGTAACAAAAATAACCCAGTGAGTCATTATTTTCATTTACAGTTGTTGAGGTTTTTCTTCAAGAAGCCAGTGATCCTGTGATTTGAGGCAACTAGTAATAAACTGCAATTTAGAAAAATCAAAGAATATATTTAAATGATTAATGTTTCAAGTATAGATCTACACAACATTCTCAATGAATTATACAAAACGATTCAATAAGAATCATGGAGAGAAAAATAGTACATTACATATTCAGCAAACATTCACACAAGTTTGGATTGTATTATTTGACATGCAAATATATGTTAATTTGTGTTAAGTATTTGGAATAGACATCAATATTACAGAGGAATTACAGAGCTTTTGCATTTCAGAAAGGTATTTTCCAAGTGTTAAAAAAGAAGCATTTGAAACATATATCCAAACTTTGCCCTACTATATAATGGATGTCTTACAATGAAAACTATTTCTCAGTAAAACCAACAAGAAATATAAGATTATTTTAGATAGCAATCTGTCATGATAAGCAACAACAAAAGGAAAAAAGACAAGAAGAAAATTGACCACAGTTCATTTAGTACATTGAATGGATATTTAATAATAATCATTTCTACTTATAATAATATTTTATATTTATAATTCTCCAACATATTCCGCAGCGCCATACATAGGATGAAACCGAACATAAAAACAACATCAATACAGATAAAACTAAAAGAGAGCCCTGTTTTTGAGTTTATAATCTTGCATATAGTGTACTTTTTCAAGCATACTATACAATTAAAAACTTGCAAACTTACAATCTAAGGGATTTGGAAGGTGATAGATAAATTGGGCACACTATGTATGAAGGTGATAACTCTCATTAAATAAATGTATTTTTAGTGAGGTTTTGAAGGACTTGATAGTCTAGGGGAATGAGGTAAGGGGTTGCAAAGAATTGGGGCAAAACAATTTAAGTCCTGAAGGCAAAAATGAGAAGAGTTGATATGAGAGGAGGAAAGAAGAAGGTCATTAGCAGAACGTGGGGGTGGGTTGGGAGTATTTTGAGATAAGAACAGAGATGTAAGGAGATGTATAATTGTTGAGCGCTTTCTTTGTTTGGGTCATGATTTCAAATTTTATTCTGGAGGTTATGGGGAGCCAGCGGAGTGACTGGAAGAGTGGTGAGGCTGACATTGAGCATTGGGTATTATAGATAAGTCTAGCAGACGCATTCATTATAGTGAGTTGCAGTCGAGACAAGATGTGAGAGAATGAATTTGAATTTTAGTTGTGTCTTGTATAAGATAATGACGTATTTTGGAGATTTTTATTTTTTAAATAAAATAGACAAGGATTTGGTAAGTGAATTTATAGGAGGAAAGAAAGATCAAGAAGAACCCCAAGACAACAGTCTTGGGAAGAGGGAGTGATAATTGCATTGTACACAGTGAATGCTGTAGTAGAGAGTGTAAAAATAAGGAGTTCAGTTTTTGACATGTTAAGTTTGAGCTGGTGGGCGGACGTCCAGGAGGATATGCTAGAGAGTTAGTTGGAAATGCGTGTTGGAATAGAGGGGGATAGATCTGGTGTTGAGAGGTAAATTTGAGGTGTCGTCTGTATAGAAATGATATTGAAATACAAAATATTTTATTAAGGTTCCAAGTATGGAAGTATAGATGGAGAAGAGGAGAGGGCCTAGGACTTAACAGACAGAGGTTGAAGTGAAGAAGTGGTGCCAGAAAACGAGAGACTAAATGTTCGACCTTGTAGGTATGATGTGAGTTATGAAAGAGCAGAGCCACAATGCAAAGAAATTAGAGAATTTGGATTAGAAGAGGGTGGTCAACTGTATCAAAGGCAGCAGCAAGATCCAGGAGAATTAGAATAGAGAAATTACCCTTTGACTTGGTGGTGAACAAATCATTAGTAATTTTTTTGAGAGCTGTTTCTGTGGAATGATGGGGTTAGAAACCGGATTGGAAGGTGTCAAGAAGAGAACTGGAGGAAATAAATGAGGTAAGGTGATTATAGACGAGCAGCTCAAGAGTTTTTAAGCCAGGGAAAGTAGTGATATAGGATGATAATTAGATGCATTGGATCAGAAGAGTTTTTTTTTTTACAGTGTTTAGGGAAAGGTTGAATATATGTGTGAGAGCAGGGATTAGTGTGAGGGATTAACTGCGATGGAGGTAGATAATAGATTGGAGACTTCATCCTCAGTTACAATGTTAAATGATTCCATAATGTTTGTGGGAATGTGGAAGGTTGAAGGCTGGGTGTTATTGGTTAGTTGAGAGGAAGGAAGTGTGTGAGCTGGGTTGAAAAGAGAATTTGTAACAAATGCTTTCAATTGTATCTTTAAAGTGGTTGGCAAAGTCCTCAGCTGTGAGTCAAGAGTGGGCAGGAGGTGCAGGAGGGTGGAGAATAGTGTTAATATAATTTGTTAACACTTTAGGCTGTAAGCTAATCATTCCAGTCTTATACACTAAAAATCTGATTCATTTGCAGTGTAGCTATGATGGCATTCCAAGTATATTCTACTAGGTTTTAGGATGAATATAGAGGGCTTGTGAGTTGCAGTGACTATAAGTATAGTATAGGCCCCTAAGTAAATCCTTAATAGTTTGAGGCCAAAGTAAATCCTGCTAGCTATGTTAATCACCCATCACGGAAACATTCTGAGAAGTGCTATGACTGTCTGCAGCATTGATTTTTGCACTGCTGAAAGATTATGAGCTACTCTTTTAGACTTTTACAACAAAACCCTCTGCTAATGAGATTTTCTGGAACACTTGCACGTGTAATAACTGCAAAAAAACTGAAGCAGATTTTATGTGTATGAAAGACCACCGGCAAATGTTTTTTAAACCATTGCTGAGTTAACATTATTTGACACGTAACAGTCCAATATAAAGATCTGTGTAATCCAAAAATATATTGTATTATTATATCCATTTCTTTATACAACATCAAGGGTAACACACAACCCATTACTCAAGGAGTTAAAGTCATATATATGTTTCCTGAATTATATATGCATCTGATAGAGGAGAATCAATAGTGTATGGGAAAAAAAATTGCATGAAAAAGTAACAAAATGACCTTGAAGTTAGCAAAATGCCCTCTACTTTGTGCCAGTAGAATTTTAGAATTTAAGCACCTTCCAACACCTGGCTAAATTAGCATACAATTCAAAATTCACTTTGGCCAATCTCAGGCACTGGCAGTTGCAACATTTGTATCAAAGTATGGGGATCCTGTCTGTGCTGCAAAGCAGCATGGTATTTATAGTCTGGCACATATCCATGTTAGAAAGTTCTATGTATTTTATTATGAGACTTTCTCTGCAGCACATTTAACACTTTAACACTTCAGCTTGTAGTGCATTCTGTGTACCAACTACTGTTGTTGGTTGTTTTTCCTCTCTCTGTTTTTCAGCGCTAACTAGGCAGTAGCTGAGCATAATTGGGTGATTACTACATATGTTTATAGTCCATTCTGGGTATCTGATACTATTTTTTCCCCTCTGTTTGGCAAAGCTAATTAGAGCTCTCTCTCTCTCTCTCTCTCTCTCTCTCTCCGCCCCAGCCTGTAATTTGATGCAGCAGGCACATTGAACTGCACAGCCATTTTCTGAGTAATGAAAGGGTTAAAATCCAAACTTGCATGCTGTGCTGCTATACGCTAGTATGGTTTGGTGATGTAAGCACTCTGAGGGTGTGCAAATCAGGATTTCACTTGGTTGCACATAAATCGGTAAAGTAGATAGAACTTTTCAATCACATATAGTTGTCAGCATGCGGGTTGTTGCTAACACTTGCGAGCCTGCCGCAACGGCCTAGGGGGTGCGAAAGGTAAGTGTTTTTTTAAATAATATTTTAGCTTAGATTTAAGGGGTATTGTATAGATAGTGAGTTATGTTTAGATTGAGGTTAAGTATATATAGGTAGTGATGTTTAGATTGGGGGTTAGGTATAGATAGGGAAAAATGTCTAGATAGGTGGTTAGGTATAGATAGGGGGTGATGTCTAGAAAGGGGGAAATGTATTGTAGTTAGGTGTATATTTATAATGTATTTATAACTGTAATGGTATTGATATTTGTGTATTCCTTTTCCTTTGCAGGTGTGTAATTATTTTTTTATTTTATGTAGTGGCAGGGTGGTTTGTGATGCTTTTTTATTTTTTGTAGTTGGGGGTTTATAATGTCCTTTTTTGTATTGTGTACCTTAGTTTTTTTATTTTATGTACCTTAGGATTTTTTTATTTTATGTACCTTAGGTTTTTTTTATTTTATGTACCATAGTTTTTTTTATTTTGTGTACATTAGTTTTTTTTTATTTTATGTTCCTTAGTTTTTTTTTATTTTGTGTAATTACTAGGGTGGGGGGTTTAATAGGGTATTAGATAGATAGTGTTAGGTAGGTAGGGGCTAATAGGTTAGTGTAGAGGGGGTTAGTTTAGATTTAGTGGTTTATTGGGGGGAATAGTGTAGTGTAGTGTTTTTACTTAGGACCTTCATGGCACTTATAGGCTTCTAATTGTCCTATGAGGGTCTTCATAGACCCTTATGGGACTGATTGGGTTAACTAGAGGCTTATGGTGGTCTGTATAGGCCCCATAAGGGATGGGGTTAGATGGAGGCTTATAGGGGTCTGTATAGACCCTCATAAGTGATGGGATTAAATAGGGCTAGATGGGGTTAAATAGGCCTAGTGAGGGTTATTAGGTCCAGATAGGTTTAAATAGGCCCAGTTAGGGTTTGATAGGTTTAGTATGGGTTAATGGGGTATAGTTAGGGTTAATTGTGTAGTGTAGTGCTTAGACTTTGTCACGAGGGTCCTGGAGGACCATCATGGCACTTGTAGGGTTAACCTAAGGTTATTAGTGTCATATAAGGGTCTATATAGACCCCTATTGGACTGAGGGGGTAATTATAGTCTCATGGGGCTTTGTATAGAGCCTTATGAGTTATAGGGTTAATAAGGGCTTATGGGGGTTTGTATCGACCCCCATGAGTGACAGGGTTAATTAAGGGCTCATAAGGCACTGTATAGAGCCCCATGAGTTATGGGGTTAATTAAGGGCTTATGGGGTCCTGTATTGACTCCCATGAGTGACAGGGTTAATTAAGGGCTTATGGGGGGCTGTATTGACCCCCATAAGTGACAGGGTAAATGAAGGGCTCATGGGGCTCTATATAGAGCCCAATGAGTTATAGGGTTAATTAAGGGCTTATGGGGGTCTGTATAGACTCCCATGAGTGACAGGGTTAATTAAGGGCTCATGGGGCTCTGTATAGAGCCCCATGAATTATAGGGTTAATTTAAGTGCACATGGGGCTCTGTTTAGAGCCCCATGAGTGATGGGGTTAATTTTAGTTTTCTGGGGGGGTACTTATAGTACCCCCCGTGGCAGGGGTTAATATTTTTTAGTGCGGGTTCTTTCAGGACCTTTACGGTCCTTTAAGGACCCACAGGCGGGAAATTTGAATTTGTAAATGCCGCGGGGCTACGATCGGTGCCGATCGGGGACCCCCGCTGCAAGGGGTTAATGTGAGGACACTTTGGGGGCGGCAGCGGGGGGGGGGGAATTTTAGGTGCCACAGATACGATTGGTTTATAGTGGGCTGCAGGCCATTAAAGGATCCGCAGCAGGAAACTTACATTTTTTAAATGCAGCGAGGGCCTGATCAAATCCAATCAGGGACCCCCCCCCCGCTGCAAGGGGTTAATGTGGGGGGGCATCTGAGGTCCCTATGGACCCCTGCAGCAAGGGGATAATAAAAGGGAGACTTTTAAGGAGCTGATGGGGACCACCAGCACTGAGGGGGTTAATGTTAGGTGCAGGGGGATACTTGCAGTACCCCCGCAGCGGGGATTGGTTAATAGTGTGCCCCGGCCCCTTTAAGGACCCACGGCTGTAAATGTAAAATTTTACATGCATTAGAGGCCTGATCGATGCGGATTGGGGTCACCTGCTGCAAGGGGTTAATGTGGGGAGGCTACAGGGGTCTCTATAGGGACACCTGCAGCATGGGGATGTGTTTAGGGAGCAGGGTGGAGCATCAGCATGTAGAGGTTTTAGGATCCCTTTCTGGATCTTTTTTGTGCCCATAGGGATTCTTCAGAGGTGTGAGGTTCACCTCATAGATTTATGGCTGCTTGTTACAATGTAGCTATCTTGGAGCCTATTCTCAGCCGTTATTCAGTGTCATCTCGCAAAGCAGGCTGCGAGGGACGTATTGAGGAATCTGTCCTCGCAAACAGCAAAAAAGTGTCTTTTGCGAGGACCAAGGGAACTAATTTAATTTAATGAGGGCCTAAGTTCTTACCCATCAAGCTAAAAAAACACAGTGAACCCAATGGATTAGGAGATGAATGTTAAATTAAACATTGTTTCAATCTCTTGTCAGTATATTGACTGAGTTTATGTTCAGCATGATGAGAGCTGTTTATGTTGAATTTAACTTGTTCATAATGCTTCTATACAAAAAAAATTCAATGTAGTTTTCTATATTTCAGTCTTTGGGTCAAATTATATTTATATAGGGTTTTAAATGTAGCTTGGATTTCATAATTTCTAGAGGAATTGCTAGAGTAGAAAAACTTGACTCATCAAGTGAATGGATTCCAGCATGTGAAGGACAAAACGGATATTAACATAAAGTTAAGGTTAGTATTTAAATACTTTAAAGCAAGCATTTCCTATATTGTGCTAACAATAACTTATACATTAAGTTATATTTTAGTATGTTTAGTATATATCTACTCCTTCAAACTAATATTCAGTCAAATTAGAGAAATAGTAAAAACAATGGATTTTGTCAAATGTTTATTTAATCTAATAGATAAAAATACCATATGCGTGAGTTTTGCATTTAACTAGGCACTATGACAATTTTTCCTAATTTTCTCCTGCTCATGTGTTCTTGAACCAGACTCCTTCTTCCTCTGTGGGCTCTAGTATATACAGATTAGCAGGCTCTCATAAAGTTGAAAATATACATTTATTTTGAGACAAGTTTATTCAGTTTGTGGTGACATGTCAGGAAAACTTGAGCACTTCAGCTGACATCTTACACTACAGTTTCATTCAATAAGCATACATATACCTACATAATTACCTCTCAGTTTTGAACACCTTTAAATTTTCAATATAAAGATATTTTAGAGAGCAGGAGATAGAGGCCACCTGTGTTCTAATCATTATGGCTGTCTACTATAGTTACTTTCCTTTATCCAAATAGCTCCTCTGCCACCCATCATAAATGATTTCCCCATGCTGCCTTCACATATCCTAAAGAATCCAATACAAATGAAAAGCATCTATCCACCCTAATGTTTTCTTCCTCTCTCACACATTGTTCAGTTCAAGTTTTAAGATCTTGAAATATTTTTAAATATCCTTATTTAATTCATATTTTCCATGATACAATACCAGCACCTTTCTCAATTTGTCCTGACTTATTACTATCCCAAATGCTTTCTCTGTCTGACTCTATTACTCTAGGTTAAACATAGAAACAGTAAAACACTGATTTTTTTGCAGCAGATAAGGACCAAAATGGCTCATCTGGTCTGCTCATTCTGTATTCTTAAACGTTTGACTTAATTAGGCCTAAGGATGACTTTATGCTTATACCAGGCATGCTTAAATTCTTTCACTGTGTTTTCCTGACCACTGGAATGATCTTAAACTCATCTACTACTCACACATTACCCTTAAATCTTCCACCTCCTGATCTGGCATTTCTCTCTTTTCCCAAAGGTTCTTCCCTTATGTTATCTATATTACTAAAAGTTTTTTTGTTGTTGTTTTCTTTTCCTTGTTTTTTTTCTGGTAATCATTTCAGAATGATTGCATTTCAGAATGATTATCCATCCATTTTATATCAGGTTTTTTTTCAAGACTATTGGCCCTATTTAATTCTAAGCACATAATTATATGGAACCCGACATTTTGGCTCCAAGTTACATATCTAAATGTATTCAAATGCTTCAAGCCCACAATTACAGGCTCAAAGTCTCTTAAGACAAACCATGAACCCGTAAGTAACATTTCAGGGCATAATCATGATAAATTTAACAAGCCCGTAAGTTACATTTTAGACAGAGCCATTTGTAACTGAGACCGTCATTGTTATGTCAGTAAATCATGGAGTTTAAACTACAATCACTTAGTGTTTTGAAGTATGAATTCCAATCTAGAAAAGTAGAAATCAATAAAGATCAATTAAACAACTGTTCTAGTTCATGCAGGTTCCATGATATGTATTAACCCATTGAATCCCGGAATCAATATAACACAGAAATAAAACTTAAAATTAATGTTTTTTTATTGAGACTTGAGATTGTTGTGCAATGAATTCTAATGCCTTTTTTTGCTTTCGCAATATTTTTCAGTACAGTAGTGTGCGTTTATTTGCTTTTGCAACGTTACAGGTGTTTAACCCACTTGCGGGTCCCATCTAGTACTCATATCATTTTTTTCATACATTTATCATTTACGGGCTTGTTGAACAGTAATTGAATATGGATTTTGCGTCTTTAGCACTGGTAGCATTTATAGGCTTGAAACATCGCAAGAGATAGGACATAGTTACGTTGTTTAGAACCACAGTGCTTTTGAGCTTGTAAATCGCAAATCGAATGCGAGTAGCTAAAAGTAGCCAATTGAATATCAGTAATATTTACGGACTCCCTTACGGGCTCAAATAATTGTGATTTAGATAATTAAATTGGCGCCAGTGTACGTGCATTTTGTCATTGAGATAATTGCTCACTGCATGACTGCTGCTTCACTGTCTATCGTGTAACCGAATACAGTATTGCGGTGCAAAAAAGATAAAAAATGGTTTGTACTTATTAGCCGAAGTTTCAAGGTAATTAAAACAAGCCAGTGGTGTAAAAAACTGTCTCAACAATGTTGCTTGAAGTTATGCAGTGGGGGGAAAAAGTATTAGATCTCCTGCTGATTTTAAATGTTTGTCCACTGACAAATAAATGATCAGTCTATAATTTTAATGGAAGGTGTATTTTAACAGTGAGAGACAGAATAACAAAAAAAAGAAAAGAAAAGAAAAATGCATGTCAAAAAAGTTATAAATTAATTTGTAGGTCAGTGAGGGAAATAAGTATTTGATCCTGTATCAATCAGCAAGATCTCTGGCTCCTGGGTGTCTTTTATACAAGTAACGAGCAGAGATTAGGAGCACTCTCTTAAAGGGAGTGCTCCTAATCTCAGCTTGTTATCTGTATAAAAGACACCTGTCCACAAAAGCAACAATCAGATTCCAAACTCTCCACCATGACCAAGACCAAAGAGCTGTCTAAGGATGTCGGGGACAAGATTATAGACCTATACAAGGCTGGAATGGGGTATAAGACCATCGCCAAGCAGTTTGGTGAGAAGGTGACAACAGTTGGTGCGATTAAACACAAAATAACTTTCAGTCTCCCTCAGTCTGATGCTCGATGTAAGATCTCACCTCGTGGTGTTTTAATGATCATGAGAATGGTGAGGAATCAGCCCAGAACTACATGGGAGGATTGTGTAAATGATCTCAAGGCAACTGGGACCATAGTCACCAAGAAAAAAATTGATAACACACTACGCTGTGAAGGACTGAAATCCTGCAATTCAGGGTTATCATGGATAATTAGAGAGGCAGTATTGATCCAGGGAGAAGTCCGGTTGCCGGTGTCTGGGATCAGGAGGGAATTGATTTTTTTTTTCTTTTTTTCTTATATACAACTAATTAATTAATAGTTAATCCGCATATTGCAGTTCAGAGGAGATCTTAAAAGGTTGAACTTGATGGACTGAAAGTCTTTTTTCAACCTTAAATACTATGGGCCCTCATTCTATTATCGGCCGTAAAACGGCCGCAAGGCTGCAAGGATCTCCCCTTACGGCCGGCCGTATATCTTGCAACCGGCCGTAAGCTCCGAAAACTTTAAACGCAAAAATAAATTCAAGACGGCACTGTACAGCTCTGTAAATGCTAGGGATCATATTGGGGGACATGAGGATTAATAGATACCCCCTCTCAAGCTTGCACATCAGCCCAAATCCGAGTTTACATTAACTGTTTATTTTCCGGCCGCAGCGTGGGCGGGTCTGAGGTGCTCCAAGCCCTCGGGACTTTTTCCATGGATTTTTGACATAAATTAAAAAATAATTTATTTACGGATTTAAGTTTCGGGGATTGTTGTGCTATTTTTGCTAACACCTACAATCACTTTATAGTCTCCTCAGAGTGCAGGATGGCTTTATTTCGGCTTTATAATGTGCTTAATTGGTGCTAGAGGGACAATTTTTCCTGCAAGTAAGCTGCGGCTCGTTTTTAGCCTTGCAGAGAGGGTTCCCGGAGCAATTGAATAGCAACCGGGCTTTTCTTGCGGCCGAAACTCTTGCAGACGTTTTAGATCAAAGGCTTTCCTCCGGCGCGAGCGGCCGCAAGGGATAGCAAGGCGCCGGCCGCAAGCCTGCCGGAATCCCCGGCCGGAGGGGAATGGAATAGCCGAATAGCTTGCGGCCGGTCCTTGCGGCCCCGCATCTCCTACGGCCGATAATAGAATGAGGCCCTATGTAACTATGTAACTATGTAATATCTGTGATTGTCAACAGGGTTTTTGCCACCAATTTCTAAGTCGAAGGGGTTAAATACTTATTTCCCTTATTGACGTGCAAATCAATTTATAACTTTTTGGACAAGCGTTTTTCGTGTTTTTTTTTGTTATTCTGCCTCTCACTGTTAAAATACACCATTAAAATGACAGATTGATAATTTCTTTGCCAGTGGACAAACCTTCAAAAAAAGCAGGGGATCAAATACTCCCCCCCCGTATATATTCAAATTCCTTCTACTGTGTGTTATAGTACCAACGTTTTTATTATACTTGAAAAACTATAAGAAACCATATAAAGTGTAAATTTATTAGACACAATAAAATGTTATTCCTATAAGATAAAAGTGGTATATCAATTTGAGATTGCAGATAATGGGATAATTTACTAAGCATCTATAGGATGTGATCTCAGTTCTTCCCCATAAGAAATGGTGCATAGTATATCAAGGGATTCACTAAAAAAAAAAAAATTCTTCTCTTAATTGCAATTGGTATGAAGGAGTTTAATGCAAATGTTAAGGAGGGAGACCCACAGAGTATTTTATGCAGTCCTGCTTGATTCTATTTCATATTTTATATTCTGAGTATTTCACAGATGTAGCAGGCCTCAAAGCAGAGTGAATTTGCACTGAAAGAAATAGAGAAAGGATTGGGGTCAGACAGTAAAGGAAGATAGGGGAGTTAGAAAGGAATGGGAGAGAGACCTTTTATCTCTAGACAAATCCTGAACAATTTATTCATATTCAACTGCAAACATTTTTTTTAATATACATGAATATCATAACAATGTACAACAAACTTTTTTACATGTCATGTTTCATTTTTTTATACAATAAGAATAAGCATTTTTATCTGCCAAACCCATGAATTCTTATTTAGTAATTATATGCATTTGGTCTGATTATTGGGTATTTATGTGAGGAATAATATGTATTTAGTCTGATTATTAGTTATTTGTGTGAGGAATAATATGTATTTATTCTTAATATTGGTATTTATGTAAGTAATTACATGTATTTAGTCTGATTATCAGTATTTAGTCTGATTATTGGGTATTTATGTGAGGAATAATATGTACAGTGCCTTGCAAAAGTATTAACCCCCCTTGACTTTTTACCTATTTTGTTACATTACAGCCTTAAGTTCAACGTTTTGGTAATCTGAATTGTATGTGATGGATCAGAACACAATAGTCTAAGTTGGTGAAGTGAAATGAGAAAAATATATACATTAAACTATTTTTTAGAAATAGAAAACAGAAAATTGGCATGTGAGTATGTATTCGCCCCATTTGTTATGAAGCCCATAAAAGCTCTGGTGCAACCAATGCTCCCCTTTGGTGCTCACTGAGCACAGTTTAGCTGGGCCTAGCATGGAGGGTGCAGCTGGGGCCGGGAGAACAGTTGTACTGGAGGAGTGGGAGGGCAGAATAGACAGAGCAACAGACAGGTTTTGGTTGTAGGGGACTCTATTATTAGGAAGGTAGACAGGGTGATTTGTCACCCAGATCCCAGCAATCGAAAAGTTTGCTGTCTCTCGGGTTGCTCGGGTTCATCATGTTGTGGATCAAGTAGACAAATTATTGGTAGGGGCTGGAAATGAACCGTCAGTCTCAATGACAAAGTTAGTGGAAGATGGAGTGTCCTAAAGAATGATTTTAGAGAACTAGGTAATAAGCTGAAGGCAAGGACCTCCAAGGTAGTATTTTCTGAGATACTACCAGTGCCAAGTGCTAGCCCAGGGAGGCAGAAGGAGCTTAGACAGGTTAATGCATGGCTAAAGATGTGGTGCACTAACGACTGGTTTGGGTTTTTAGAGCACTTGTCTGACTTCTCACTTCGGTACAATCTCTACAGTAGGGATGGATTGCACCTTAATGATGAGGGAGCTTTTGTGCTAGGTGGATAGGATGGTAGAAAGGCTGGAGGAGTTTTCAAACTAGTAGGTGTGTGGGGGGGGGGGGACTAGATATAAGTAATGGGGTAGAAAGTGTAGAAGGTATAAGGGATAAATTAACAACTCATAGGGGAGGAGATGGGGGAGGGGTAATATAGTCAATAGGGAAGTAGTATTAAGTAACTTAAGTACAGTGGCAGGCACTTCAGAACTACAGACTCTTAACATAAGGTGTATGCTTGCTAATGCCAGAAGCTTGCCAGGGAAAATGGGATAGTTAAAATTATTATCAATTAATGAAAAATGGGATTTAATAGGCATTACCGAAAAGTGGTGGGATTAATCTCATGACTAGACAGTTAATCTGGATGGTTTTAATGAGGAGGAGTGATTTGTCTTGAATTTAAGACTATAGCCAGAGAAGATATTTATGGTGGGCCTAGTGATAAGTTGAATGTTTGTGGGTAGAGTTAAAAAGCGGAACGGCAAATTCCAAAAGAATATTAGTAGGAGTATGCTATAAACCCCCAAATATGGCTGAAAGTGAGGAAATATAATTTTTGTTAAAGATTGGAAATGCAGCTAAGCATGGTCAAGTTCTAATAATGGGAGATTTTAATTACCCTGAAATAAACTGTATAAATGAGACCAGCAGGGATCAGGTTCTTGAGTACACTCAGGGATCATTATCTGGCCCAGGTGGGATCATTATCTGGCCCAGGTTATATAAGAGCCTACTAGAAATAAAGATATCTTAGATTTAGTAATCACAAATAATATTGATATAGGATCAAATGTTGGAATAGGGCAACCTTTGGAAAACAGTGATCACAACACAGTCTCATTTGAGATTGAATTAAAAAAACTAAATTTTTTAGGGGCCAACAAAAACTCTTAATTTTAAATGGACAACATTTAAATCCTTACTAAATATGCACACATATCGGGAGTACAAGGAAATCAACAAGGCTTGCAAAAGCGCTATTAGACTGGCTAAAATAGAAAATGAAAAATGAATTGCAAAAGAGAGTAGGACTAACCCTAAAATATTTTTTAAGTATATTAATGGGAAGAAGGCGAGGAAGGAAGCTATACATTAGAATGTGATACAGGCCCTCTGAAAATTAGTGACCAGGAAAAGGCAGATGAGCTAAATAGTTTATTTTCTTCGGTATACACAAGGGAGGTACCAGTGGTTGGGACACTGCAACATAATGGGGCTAATAAAGCCCCGGGTCCTGATGGAATACATCCACGGGTACTGAGGGAACTGAGTTCTGTAATAGCCAAACCATTATATTTAATTTTTCAAGATTCACTCAACACAGGGTCTCTACCAGATGACTGGAGAAAAGCAGATGTGATACCTATATTTAAAAAGGGAGCGAGAGCAAATCTGGGGAATTATAGACCAGTGAGCATCACTTCTGTAGTGGGGAAGCTTTTAGAAGGGTTAATAAGGGATACAAGAATATATCTATTTGACCAGGATTATAAGTAGGAGTCAACATAGATTTATGAGGGATAGGTCATGTCAAACAAATCTAATTAGTTTCTATGAGGAGGTTAGTAGGAACCTGGATCAAGGCAACTCAGTGGATGTAGTATTTTTGGATTTTGCAAAGGCTTTTGATACAGTGCCATATGGGAGACTATTGTACAAACTAAGAGATACAGGAATTGCAATAAATATCTGTTCATGGATTGAGAGCTGGCTAAAAGACAGGAAGCAAAGGGTTGTTGTAAATGGAACATACTCTGATTGGACTAATGTGGATAAGTGGGGTTCCTCAGGGTTCAGTATTAGGTCCTCTCCTTTTTAACATATTTATTAATGACTTAGAGATAGGAGTGAAGTGTGGTGTCTCCATTTTTGCTGATGATACGAAGTTGTGCAAGGTAATTAAATCAGATAATGATGTGCTTTCCCTCCAAAGGGATTTACATAAAATTGCGGAATTGGCATCTAAATGGCAGATGAGATTTAATACGAATAAATGTAAAGTTATGCATCTGGGAAGGAAAATGCAATTTATAATCTTAATAGAGCAAATCTAGGTGTATCAGATATTGAAAGGGATTTGGGAGTGCTTGTGGACAACCACCTAAGTAACAGTGCTCAATGCCAAGCGGCAGCTGCAAAGGCAAATAAAATATTAGCATGTATTAAGAAGGGTATAGAAGCAAGGGAAGCAAATATAATTCTGTCACTATACAAATCTCTAGTACGCCCTCATTTGGAATATGGAGTACAATTTTGGGCACCACTAGAAAAGACACAGAGGAGGGCAACAAAACTAATAAGGGGAATGGGGCTAAGTAATGAAGAAAGACTAACCAAATTAAACGCATTTTCTCAAAAAAAAAGTTGTCTAAGAGGAGATATGATTACCTTATATAAATACATCCAGGGTCAGTATAAAGATTTGTCAAGGGAGCTTTTTGTGCCAAGAGGTTTTCAACTGACAAGAGGAATCCCTTGAGGTTAGGAGTAAAAATATTCCACTTTAAAGAAAGAAAAGGGTTCTTCACAGTGGTTAATCTGTGGAATTCTCTACCAGAGGAGGCTGTGACAGCGGATTCGATAGATAACTTTAAAAGGGGACTGGATTTATTTCTAATTAAAAAGGGAATGCAGGGTTTTCATGGATAATTAGAAAACCCGTATTGATCCAGGGAGAAATCCAATTGCCAGTATCTGGGGTCAGGAAGGAATTATTTTTATTTCTCACTTGTTTTTTTTTTCTGTTTGTCTTCCTCTGGATTCATTAATAATGAATAGAAAAATAGAAAAATATTTAAATAATAGATTAATAATTAAATAACAACTAATTAATTAATATTTAATCCACATATTGCAGATCAGAGGAGATCTTAAAAGGTTGAACTTAATGGACTGAAAGTCTTTTTTCAACCTCAATTACTATGTAACTATGTATGTAACCTTCAGAAGTAGCATAATTAGTAAAATGATGTCCACCTGTGTGCAATCTAAGTGTCACATGATCTGTCATTACATATACACACTTTTTTTAAAAAGCCCCAGAGGCCGCAACATCTTAGCAAGAGGCACCACTAACCAAACACTGCCATGAAGACTAAGGAACTCTCCAAAAAAGTAAGGGACAATGTTGTTGAGAAGTAGGTTATAAAAAAATATCGAAATTTTTGATGATCCCCAGGAGCACCATCAAATCTATCATAACCAAATGTAAAGAACATGGCACAACAGCAAACCTGACAAGACGGCCACCCACCAAAACTCATGGACCGGGCAAGGAGGGCATTAGTCAGAGAGGCAGCACAGAGGCTTAAGGCAAACCTTGAGGAGCTGCAGAGTTCCATAGCAGAGACTATAAGGACGACAATAAGTTGTACGCTCCATAGAGTTTGGCTTTATGGCAGAGTGGCCAGAAGAAAGCCATTACTAAAATTCAACTTTTTGACCATCAAAGAAAACGCTATGTGTGGTGCAAACCCAACACATCACATCACCCAAAGAACACCATCCCCACAGTGAAACATGGTGATGGCAGCATTATGCTGTGGGGATGTTTTTCAGCAGCTGGAACTGGGAAACTAGTCAGAGTTAAGGGAAAGATGGATGGTGCTAAATACAGGGATATTCTTGAGGAAAACCTGTACCATTCTGTGCGTGATTTGAGGCTAGGATGGAGGTTCACCTTCCAGCAGGACAATATCCCCAAACACACTGCTAAAGCAACACTTGAATGGTTTAAGGGGAAACAGTAAATGTGTTGGAATGGCCTAGTCAAAGCCCACACCTCAATCTAATAGAAAATCTATGGTCAGACTTAAAGATTGCTGTTCACAAGAGCAAACCATCCAACTTGGAGGAGCTGCAGCAGTTTCACAAGGAGAAATGGGCAAAAATCCCAGTGGTAAGATGGGGCAATCTCATAGATCCAAAGCGACTTGGAGCTGTGATTGCTGCAAAAGGGGGCCCTACAAAGTAATAACTAAATAGTTATGCACATTGACTTTTTCTGTTAATTTGTCCTGTTTGTTGTTTGCTTCACAATAATAAAAAAAAATCTTCAAATGTGTGGGCATGTTCTGTAATTTAAATAATGCAAATCCTCAAACAATCCATGTTAATTCCAGGTTGTGAGGCAACAAAAGATGAAATATGCCAAGTGGGGTGAATACTTTTGCAAGGCACTGTATTTACTCTGATTATTGGGTATTTATGTGAGCAACAATATGTATTTGGTCTGATTGGTATTTATATCAGGATTAATATGTATTTAGTCTGATTATTGTTATTTATGTGAAGAATAATATGTATTTGTTCTGATTATTGGTATTTATTTGAGGAATAATATGTATTTGGTCTGAATATTGGTATTTATATGAGGATTAATATGTATTTAGTCTGATTATTGGGTATTTATGTGAGTAATAATATGTATTTAGTGAGATTATTGGGTATTTATGTGAGTAAAAGTATGTATTTGGTCTGATTGGTATTTATATGAGGATTAACATGTATTTAGTCTGATCAGTGGTATTTATGTGAGTATTAATATGTATTTGGTCTGATTGGTATTTATGGGCCATATTAAATTCTAGCCTCGTAAGTCCAACGTGTAGTACGTAAGGGCTGCATGCTTCAAATCTGTCCGTTTTACGTCGCTGAGAGCTACTGAGCGAGAGACACAATTTCATATACCAGTTCTCGTCCATTGTTCTTGCGTGGTCGAACGCAAACAATTAAGCAAGTATGTAGTTAGGGGTTCAGATGGAGCCAATGGAGAAAGAGATTGTTAGTGTTACATCACTGAAAAAGGGGAGGGTAGATTCCGAAGTCCTAAATGCTTCAATTACAGTATGAGATCAGACACACATTCCAGATATAATGCAATATGAATAAAGCTGTAAATATGATATTCTTTTGCAGTATATGTCGTAACACATTGATTGCAGTGATCGATATAACACAAAATATAAATATGAAATAAAGTATTTTTCAAGGGCGATTTGTGGGCTTGAGAATGTTGTGCTATTAATTCTAAGACTTAACATCACTTTCCCTTATAATAAATGTACAGTTGAGTGTTGTTATTTGCATTACAAGTGCTACGTATTGTACTTTAAACCCCTTGAGGGTGCTTTCAAGCACATGTTGGCTTTTGGCCTCCATATTGGGTATTTATGTGAGGAATAATATGTATTTAGTCTTATTATTGTGTATTTATGGGAGGAATAATATGTGTTTAGTTCGATTATTGGTATTTATGTTAGTAATATAATGAATTTAGTATGATTATTGATATTTATGTGATTAATAATTTATATTTGGTTTTATTGGGTTAGTATGTGAGTAATAATATGTATTTTGTCTGATTATTTGTATTTATGTGAGTAATAATTTATATTTAGTCTGATTATTGATATTTATGTGAGTAATAATATTTATTTGGTCTTATTGGTTTTTATGAGAGGAATAATATGTATTTATTCTGATTATTATTTATGTGAGGAATAATATGTGTGTAATCCGATTATTGGGTATTTATGTGAGGAATAATATGTATTTTTTCTGATTATTAGTATTTATATGAGGAATAATATTTATTTATTCTGATTAATGGAAGTTGTGTGATCACTAATATGTATTTTTTATGATTATTAGTATTGATGTGAAGAATAATATGTATTTATTCTGATTATAAGTATTTATGTGAGGAATACTATGCATTTATTCTGATTATTGGTAATTATGTGGGGACTAATATGTATTTATTCTGATTATTAGTATTTATGTGAGGAATAATATATAGTTAGTCAAATTATTAGGTATTTATGTAAGGAATAATATGTTTTTAATCTGATTATTGATTTTTATGTAAGTAATACTATGTATTTATTTAAATTATTGGGTATTTATGTTAGGAATAATATGTATTTAGTATTATTATTGGTATTTATCTGATAAATAATACATATTTATCCTGATTTTTGGAATTTATGTGAATAATAATATGCATTGAATCTTATTATTGTGTGTGAGGAATAATGTGTATAGTCTGATTATTAGTATTTATGTGACAAATAATATGGGCCTCATTCTATTTTCTTGTTTTTCGGCCGCAAAGTCCAAAAACTGAAAATGCAAATATAAAATCGAGAATGCACTGTAAAGCTCCGTAAATGCTAGGCATCATAATGGGGGACACGAGGATTAATAGCAACACCCTCTCAAGCTTGCACATCAGCCCAAATCCAATATATTATTTACGGATTACTTTACGTCCCGTAGTTCCGCGGGCTGGTCCTTGTTCAAACCCGTACGGTTTTGGAGACGAAGGGCCGCAAACCAAGCATTGTAATAGCCAATATATATTCAATCCAGCACTGCAAAGCACTGTAAATGATGGGGAACATAATGGAGGGGCATGAGGATTACTAGCCAAACATTATCAAGCTTGCACATCGCCAAATTGTACTTTGATTTCAAAATCCGTACAAGTCCCACGGACTTCAATGACCAAGCCCGTAGCTCCATATTCAAGCCCGTGCGGGCTGTCCTCCAAGCCCGCAGCTCGTTTTTAAAGGCCGTACATGCTTGGAGGTTAAAGGTATCCATTTTGTTACAGTATTTGCAGTCTGTATGGTTTAAGCCTGTAACCCTAAAATGGAGGCCCAAGCATTACAGCCTCCAAATTAACACTAGTTCAAATTAGTTTAATATTCCTCATATGTTTGATTGGTCAGCACACATACAGGTTCCATTGTAGCCTCTAAAACAGCCCTATAATAGAATATGTCACCCCAACATTGGCGCGCACAGCAAATGTGTTTTGACAACATGTAGCTGACATGAGCGGTCCCACATCATTGCGCAGTTGTAATATTTTTGACTAGTGCGTGTCGATGAAAGGGCGCAAGTGATATGACCTAATGCCATAAACCCTTCTAACCCTTGTAGCCGCAGCCTAATCCTAACCCTTACACCCCACAGCCTAATCCTAATCATTAGATCCGCTAGCCTCCTGTCGGGCCTGCTGTTGTTGATGCGCGCATGTGTCGGTGCGCAGATGACAGCGCACATTCGATGCACGCTATATGGTTGATCAACGATAGAATACACATCTCGCTCATCACATCTACATTAGAGAATACAAATAGTGGCCAAATCAGACCGCCACTTGGTATATATCAAGTACCAGGGGAATATTTCATTATATGTGGTTAAGTTCTTCAGTTGTGTCCGACTCTCTGTGACCCTATGGACTGCAGCACATTTAGCTAGGTCTCTGCCTGTGCTGTTCTCCAAAGTTTGAAGGCCAAAGAGATTGGAGTGGGTTGTCAGTTCCTCCTCTAGTGGATTGGGATTTGTCTGATCTTTCTGCTATGACCTGCCCACCTACAGTAGCTCACAGCTTCATTCAGGTACACAAGCTGCTTCACCACCACCACCACTTAGCAAGCCTCACCCATGTAAATTGATAAATAGAAGAACAGTTTGGAAGTTCACCAAATGGGAATAACTAGACACTTGGCACATGGCTCCCACCAGGATGGGCGTAGCAGAGATTATGCCTGATGGCGGTGAGTTTGCTGTCGATCCCGGAGCTTGCGGCCCTTCCTGATGGGTCAGAGTAGATATGTGTGGTGCATGTTCCCCTGGTCCCCTTCAGCATTGCTAAGTGGTGTGAAGGGGCTTGTGTACCTGAATGAAGCTGGGAGCTATAACATGTAGGGCCACTGTAGGTGGGCACATCATAGCAGAGAGATCAGACAAGGTCCAATCCACTTGAGAAGGAACTGACAAACCACACCAGTCTATTTAGCTTGGAAACCGTGGATAACAGCACAGGCAGAGACCTAGCTGAATGTGCTGCAGTCCATAGGGTCACGGAGAGTCGGACACAACTGAATAACTTAACCACATATAATTAAATATTCCCCTGGTACTTGATATATGCCAAGTGGCGGTCTGATTTGGCCACTATTTGTATTCTCTAATGTAGATGTGATGAGCTAGATGTGTATGCAATTAGATAGAGATTTAAGGGATCACAATAGAGCTCATGTGCGTGGCAAAGGGTTCATATGACCTGACTCATGTTTTACTCTTGCTAATGAATTGGGTAGTGTGGCTTCAATCATATTATGCATGTTGCAGCATGGTTTGTCAGATTGGCATGTGAATGGCCATTACGACATATGATAACCAAAGGATATTTAGTCAATGCATGTTCATTATTGGGCAACGAACTGTATTCACACATATGCTAAGTGATGTGGGTGAAGGAGTTTGTGTACTTCAATGAAGCTGTGAGCTATCCTACATAGGGCCAGTGTAGGGGGGTATGTCTTATTAGAGAGGTCAGACTAATCCCAATCAACTAGAGAAGGAACTGGAAAAGCACTCCAGTGTCACCTGTCCTATTCATTGTAGGCCCTCAGGGGAATGTTCCTACTCCACAGTATCGCTAATCAGACTTGTCATGTGTATTAACCCTATATTAGTAGTAGATATGATATTTGAAATCCTATGATATCTAAAGCTATTCTGACTCCTCAACAGTTTTACATGTATTGATCTATTGCATGTTAACTATGGCTCATCAGTTTACATTTATAGGAATGTGACACTAATGTAATGCATGTGGATTTCACAGAACCAAACATATTCATAAAACATGGACGCAGTCAGAAAGGTCTAACAAAGCTTTATTTTTTACACAGACCACAATCAGCAGTGGTCAAGATTGTGCATTCACATAACAGTATAACAAAGCTTTATTTGATAGACAGACCACAATCAGCAGTGGTCAAGATTGTGCAGTCACATAACAGTATAACAAAGCTTTATTTGATAGACAGACCACAATCAGCAGTGGTCAAGATTGTGCATTCACATAACAGTATAACAAAGCTTTATTTGATAGACAGACCACAATCAGCAGTGGTCAAGATTGTGCATTCACATAACAGTATAACAAAGCTTTATTTGATAGACAGACCACAATCAGCAGTGGTCAAGATTGTGCATTCACATAACAGTATAACAAAGCTTTATTTGATAGACAGACCACAATCAGCAGTGGTCAAAACTGCATTAATATCATGGGTGTGGTGTGGGCGGGTCCTTGAAGAGCAAGAGGCTGGAAAAAAGGGGAAACCTACAGGGGTCAATCTAATAGTCTAGAATAAGCATGATGCATAGCACCTACCAGGGTCACATGCTGCAACCGGAACCAGAAATCTCTCCATTTAACTGAAGAAACCATTTATGTGCATAGCACTTAAAACTTGTAACTAGATCTGCTCAATGAAACAGATGATTCAACCTTTGGACTGTGTAATCTAATCCAGTTTCACACATACAGTTTGTTGACCAAACAAAAATCTGAAATAAGTGTTCAAATCAAAAAATGCGGAGGAGGATCCAAAACAATTTAGAATCACGATGTATGTACAGTACAGTTCTAAATACTGTACCAATATACCAACTCACCTGATTCCCATCTGCAAGCATTACTAACTATTAGCTAGGTCTGTGGATAATCAGAAATATGGGCAAATAGCCATTATTATGGAGAGGACACAAAGGTCAGCAGCCAGATTCAATGTTTCTTACATCAGACCCAAAGATCTGTTCTCAGACTGCTATTGAGGTCAGGATCACATGCTTCACTAGTGCAGATATTAATGCTGGCTGTTATTAACATGCCATTGTGAGACTTTGCAAGTCCACCGCCATAGCGGTATTAGTCTACATTTAAGCTACCAACAATCATGTCGGAGATATCTGGCTATATGATAGCTGTAAGATTGGGGGAGCTACATGTTAAGGGGGCTGCCATTGAAGGCATGTCTACCTAAGAGGCACTGGGAAAACCCTCCACCTCATATTTCCTCCACAATGCTTGCAGATGCAGGAGATGCCTTCATGGACCTAAAAAAAAAAAAGCAAAAAAAGACAAAACCTAAGAAATAAGGGTTGAAAACATCATAGGGCCTGCAGCATATCTTCTCAACAGCACTCCTTAGTGACAATGTATTGGTCACACTACCAATTAACAGCCTCATTAAATTGCTATGTAACAAATTGAATAGGGCTCTATATAAGCACACAGCATCTTTTTGAAAGCAAGTTTTTAGTTAGGGAACTTCTATGCAAAAGCCAGGTCTTCACTAACTAAAAACTTCTGTAAACAAAATATCCTATGTGCTTATATAGAGCCCTATTCAAATGCCCAAATCACATTTTAATGAGGCCCTTTGTGTTCTGTTTAACCTGTCACCAATTGATGGTCACTGAGGAGTGCTGTTGAGAAGGCTAAAACATGTCTGCAGACCCTATGGGCGTCATACAATTGCGATTTGGCCGATTGAAAAGGGCGCTATATAGGTACAGAGCATATATTTAGTTACAGACGTTTGTAGTTAGAAGACCTTGCTTTTGGAGAGAAGTTCACTAACTACAAACATCTGTAGAAAATATGCTCTGTGCTCAAATTGATCCATTAGCAATCGGCCACATTGCAATTGAATGAGGCCCTATGTCCTCCTCCGCTTGGGCCCAGGACCCACATCACCTGTGCCCATCCTCTGTCTCCCCTCTGGTGGTGATGGTGGGGGGGGGCGGGCGGTGCCAGGCAGCGGTGGTCTGGGCGGTGGCGGACACATGGGAGGATAGGAGGGGCCAGGCTGCTCTTGGCTGGGGGATTGGGAGATCCCTGTTGATGTTTGTGAGTGGACCATCGCGTGTCTGAGCAGCCTGACCTGAAGGTGCTCCGATGTCATGTGGTGCCTCCTCACCTCCCTGGACAGCCTGGCCAGGCTGTGGGTCATATGTGACCGGAGGGCAGAGATGCTGGCCTCGATCCTCTGTGAGCTTGCCAGCAGCTCCTTCATGACGGCCAGCATCTCCACCTGCACAGCCTGGCTCTGCGGCGACGACACCGCTGGGTGGGCGTGGTGAGGTGTAGCGGGGAGGTCCACAGCTGGAGCCTGTCGTGACAATGTGCCCGGTGGTGACCAGGCCAGCACACTGTGTGGGGAAGGAGGTGCTGTCCCTTGGGCGGGGGAGGGCCCCAGAGCAAGTCTTTCGAGGATGGGCATAGGCCCAGGGCTTGTGGCAGGTGACCCTGCAAGGTCAATGACCAGCCCATCCTCTGACCCAGAGCCCTCCGATCTTCCTTCCTCCTCCCCCTGTGCTGGAAGATCCTGGTACGGGGCTGATGGCCCCGCCTCCTCTCCCTGGTCACAGGACCCAGAGCTCCTCCTGGATGCTGAGAGATAGAGAAGAAAGGTACATGTCATTAGTATGTTGATTAGCGCATTGATATGTGTTCATTTCTAATTATCTGACATCTAGCCTTGAATATGGATGATTCTCTGATTAGCTATCTTATACTAGCTGTTATCTATTCTTAGGTTTCTGTTCTTGATGGTTCTCGGCTCACAACTCTATCTGTATTACGGCTGCTGTCTGTAACTGCATAGGCTGAACGGGCACACCAATACATGGACTCTCTATTACAGGGGTGTCCAAACTCTTTCCTGGATTGGAAGATATCCTTTCTGTGCACAGGTGAGTCAATCAGGATGACTGAAGAAGCGATTGACTCACCTGTGCGCAGCAGGGTTATCAAATCCAGGCATGTGTGTGGCCCACCAGGACCGAGTTTGGACACACCTGCTCTATTGCTTGATTACTGTTGTGTTGACGAGGAATGGCAGTGATTTGTCAGCTTAATGAATTTAATGATGCATCCATCTATCCCTTGTTATTTTATTCCCTTGTGTGTGATGCACATGTGGTGGCATGTTGCTGTATGTCATATTCACTTGCCATGGATTCTGGGTCCTGCTGCTCCACCGGGCCTGATGCTCCAGCTGCGTCGGAAGGTGCAAGCATGGCCCTTGCATTCCCTTCATGTGCACGGTACTTGACTCTCCGCCCCTCGGCCTCCTGCGCCATCTTCTTTCTCACCACGGCCCGATGTCGTTGAAACAGTGCTTGATGGACCGCAGACTCCGTCCACGGCCCGCCACACCATTCACCAGATCCACCACCTGCTGCCAAGCATTAGCCCTGGGCCCAGCCTTGACTTCCCTACCCCCCGAGGTGATGACAGGGCGGGCACGGATGGCCTCCAGGAGGACCCTGTTCTCCTCCCGGCTATAATTGTGGGCCTTGGACCTGCCGCCAGCCTCTTGCTCTCCAGACTGGGGATGAGGACCCTCTCCACTCTCCTCCTCCCTCCTCCTCCTTCTTCCTCCTCCTACTCTCCTCTCCTCCCTGCTCCACGCTCGTCCCCCATTCTGATCGCCTCTAACACTATTTCTGCTTGGATATCAATGTTGTAACTAACTGCAGTAATCAACCTTAAGTGGACAGAGCCTGTGACAGCAGTGGGAGGGGTGTACAGCACCTCTCACTCTGGACCTGAGAGGCGCTGATGAAACACGCTAGATCAATACTTTCCTAAACAATGTGGAAGGGTCAGTTACAGTTTGCATATATACAAGGTATGCGGCTATTTACTGTGTGCTTCTATCATGTGTGGGGAGTGGCCCATGTCTGAGGCCACTAATATCCTATCTGCATTATACTCTGGGCGTGGTACCTATCCTGAAGCCATCTTCTGTACCAGAGGTAGTAGGAACTACATGGTCCTGCTGTTCTAGGCTGAAAATAAGTTCTTGTCAAGCCCCATTGAAGAAGCAGTTTGGAACACCTATGTGTATTGCAAATATGTGTAGAAATCTCACTCAAACTCAAAATCAAACTCAATCAAACTCAAACTCAAACTCAAAATCAAAATCAAACTCAAACTCAATCAAACTCAATCAAAATCAAACTCAATCAAAATCAAACTCAAACTCAATCAAAATCAAACTCAATCAAACTCAATCAAACTCAAAATCAAACTCAATCAAAATCAAACTCAATCAAACTCAATCAAACTCAAAACCAAACTCAAACTCAAACTCAAAATCAAACTCAAAATCAAACTCAAAATAAAACTCAATCAAACTCAATCAAACTCAAAATCAAACTCAAACTCAAAATCAAACTCAATCAAACTCAATCAAAATCAAACTCAATCAAACTCAATCAAACTCAAAATCAAACTCAATCAAAATCAAACTCAATCCAACTCAATCAAACTCAAAATCAAACTTAAACTCAAACTCAAACTCAAACTCAATCAAACTCAAACTCAAACTCAATCAAACTCAAAATCAAACTCAATCAAAATCAAACTCAATCAAAATCAAACTCAAACTCAAAATCAAACTCAATCAAACTCAATCAAACTCAAAATCAAACTCAATCAAACTCAAACTCAATCAAACTCAAACTCAATCAAACTCAATCAAAATCAAACTCAATCAAACTCAATCAAACTCAAACTCAAACTCAAAATCAAACTCAATCAAACTCAATCAAACTCAATCAAACTCAATCAAACTCAAAATCAAACTCAATCAAAATCAAACTCAATCAAACTCAATCAAACTCAAAATCAAACTCAAACTCAAACTCAAACTCAATCAAACTCAAACTCAAACTCAATCAAACTCAAACTCAAACTCAATCAAACTCAATCAAAATGAAAATCAAACTCAATCTCTCTCTCTCTCTCTCTCTCTATATATATATATATATATATATAGAGAGAGAGAGAGAGAGAGAGAGAGAGAGATTGAGAGAGAGAGAGAGAGAGATCCAGATATAATACGAAACAGAAAAATATAAATAACTTACCTCCCTCCACAAAACTCCTCTCCCCACAACAAAAAACTCTCCAAACCTATAGGCCAACAGCAAAAAAAAAACACAATTGTACTTCTCGCCAGTGTATTCAGTAAATATAGAAATTGGCAAAACATACAAATAAAAGACAGCTTGATAGGATGAAAAGCATGTACAATGCAACTTACCTCCCTCCAAACCCCTAAGGGCCGGATCAAAGATCCAAAATACTCCAAACACCTATAAACAAGCAAAAAACACAATTGTACTTCTCACCAGTGTATTCAGTAAATATAGAAATTGGCAAAACATACAAATAACAGACAGCTTGATAGGATGAAAAGCATGTACAATGCAACTTACCTCCCTCCAAACTCCTATGGGCCGGATCAAAACTCCCACACTGGCAAAAATACTCCAAACACCTATAAACAAGCAAAAAACACAATTGTACCACTCACCAGTGTATTCAGTAAATATAGAAATTGGCATAAGATACAAATAAAAGACAGCTTGATAGGATGAAAAGCATGTACAATGCAACTTACCTCCCTCCAAACTCCCACGGGCTGGATCTAAACTCACACACTCGCAAAAATACTCCAAACACCTATAAACAAGCAAAAAACACAATTATACTTCTTTACATCGGCATCCGTAAATGTAGTAACGGATTCCCGTAAAAAGAACTTAAACCGCGACTTGATAATAAAGCAACTTACCTCCTCTCAACCACCAAGCTCCTGGAACCGCGTGCTACCTCGTCAGAAATCGCAACACAGTCGAGGCGTGGGCGCGTGTCATTCCTATTTATTCACTCCCACTGTCAATCAAATGGTCTATCCCGTAAGTGATTGGCTGTGTGACCTGTGGAGGGATGCGTGATTCCGCTATTGGATGGTTCGTGCCGGGCGCGGCTAGTCCGTCCCCCTTCCAGCTTGCGTGCGGGCCTAAACGTCACGGCCTTCCTACATTCTGAAGGCCGCGATTCGCACCTGGCTAGATTTAATTTACGGCCGCATCCGTTGAAGTCCACACGATGCACTTACGGCATTGTAATGAAACCGGGCTGAAAGGGCCCTAAAAGTATAAAGGAAGCAATAAAAGGTATTCGAATTACCCCTGTTTACCCTTAATTTATTGAGTCACACAAGTCTTCTGCTAACTATCCCAATTAACCCTTTCCACTATGTTTTCTCTTGTCTTCTTCCTCACATCCCCTGCCTTTTCCTCGGACTCTTCTTTAAGTCTCCCCTTTTTGTCTGCATCATTTTCATTTCAACTCTCATGCCCACCTCTCTCCTTTTATTCGCCCATCAGCTAATCTTACTCAAGCTGTGGTTAAACTATGTGTCTCCTGACTGTCCCATCTGCAGATTACATTATCTGTCCACATGGGGCAGATACCTTATTACATAATAGTGCATTGCACTTTAAATCTGATCCCTTTCCTCTCCGACTAATGCATATCTTTCTACTTGACACAACCTCCTTCCTATGTATCTCTGACTTACTTATTAACCTTGCTATTCCTTATCTACTCTTCCCCATGTCCATTACCTTTAACTTGGAAGTGGTGATTTTCGAATCTTGTGTGGGCCTTTGGGAACAAATCATTTATCAACAGACTTTACGCTCCAAACAGGGCCCTCCATTTTCTTGCGTTGGCAATATTACATACTGTATATTTTCTGGTTCTTCTCCCCTGTACATCGTTATGGAATATGTTAGCACAATACAAATAAATGAGAATTAGACTAATCCTAATATTCCCACATCAGGACAAATTAGTCTGGGACATCATTATCATCGGACAGATGGTTAGCTTGTACGAGATCCCAATGCATAACATGTGTGCCGACATACCTACATCTGTTGGTGGCTGCTCATATGGCATATGTAAGGTTTCCACTAATATATTATTTGTGTGTTTGTATTCCAGATCCCGGTCAGAACAAGGCATGACGATAAACATCCTGACAATCCATGGCCATGTCAATGTCCTCATGTATGTGCATGTGTCCGTTTCATTGCTTTGTTGGATCCAGTTTGATATCTGATGACCTTGACTGAATAGCCGATATGTGTCACGAGACAATTTCAATATACAATGCAGATGTGATGTGACATCTGTCAGCTGATGTTCCTGGTATATCCACAGCATGTGTATGCTCATATAGTCTATCTCGATTCATAGGTACCTATTGGTTTAGACATTCTATCCTCTATTCTACTTGGACTGTTGTGAAGCCTGCAGCACCAACCCTTCAAGATCTTTTCTTCAGTGCTGATGTGACCCTCCCTGTGCATATGGGGAAGAGTAAATCCAGGCTTGGGACTTAACAGTTAAGGAGGTTACGTTAATCTTCAGTTATGCATATGCAACAACAGTGAGTATAGATGCTCTATCAGAGAACAAACTATCCTTGATATTGCCTGAGTTCTCTGCAATAAGTAACATCTGACTGATATGGTCCTGGTCAGGTCACCATCTTTTTGACCAAGGTTATCTATGTGCTGCTTGTTGTTGCGTGAGAACTGACGTTATGGGCTCATAGCATTCACTGATTGAGCACTTATACTTCTGATGTGGCATCAGAGTGTCCGTTTAACACACAAGCATACATTTTGCTCTCCCCATATGTATATCACCTTATTCTGGATTATTATGGTCTTTCCTTATTGACTGTTATATATATGTCGTAACAATAATGAGATATATTATATTGCCTAATGTTGGTTGATACACTGTATACATCATCTATATCAATGTAATTTTCCCTGCCTGCATTCTGCTCTCATATCCCTATTTCCCTGTGTTACTTGGATTTTGTATCCTACCCCCCTCCACCATGATCCTTTGCATACCTGTGTTGATTAGTCAACCTGTTGCTTTGTGGCAAGCTTGCCTTGTTAATTTCTGTAAATAGTAAATATGATTTATCCGAGATGTTGTTTGTGTCTGCCTCGTCAATGTTGATACCATAGCATTTCCGTAACATCAATGTAAGGACCTTCAGACTCCACATCTGTGCTCTGCACCATCAGTTAGGGGTGTCAATAGAATTCTCACAGTGTGTTTGCATTACTGATTTCAACCATGAGGGAAGGTTGGTATTAACAATCTATATGACACAGAAACAGACAAATGAGACAGGTGTCCGTAAGTGGCTCACATCCTAATAGTGAACATACAGGGCCTCATTCAATTGCGATTTTGCCAATTGAATGGGGCTCAAATAAGCACAGAACATATATTGTTTCCAAAAGATTTTAGTTAGTGAAAACCTTGCTTTTGGATAGATGTTTACTTACTAAAACATTTTTCATAGAATATATGTTATGTGCTTATTTCGAGCCCTATTCAATTGGCCAAATTGCAATTGAATGAGGGCCACAGTATCTAACATAAATGAGAACACCCGTCACATTGCTGTTAATATTTTAGTATATCTTTTCATGTGACAACACTGAAGAAATGACACTCTGCTACAATGTAAAGTAAGTTTGCTGACCCATCAATAACTCAATACAAAGCCATTAATGTCTAAACCATTGGCAACAAAAGTGAGTACACCCCTAATGTGAAATGTCCAAATTGACACGAAATGTCAATTATGTGTGGCCACCATTGTTTGCCAGAACTGCCTTAACCCTCATGGCCAGGGAGTTCACCCGAGCTTCCCAGGTTGCCACTGGAGTCCTCTTCCACTCCTTAATGATACATCAGACCTTGCACTCCCCCACCGTCAGTTTGAGGATGCCCCACAGATGCTCAATATGGTTTCGGTCCTTTCGTTGTGGCGTCTCCTCTCCTGAAACTTCCTGGCATCGTGGCGTCTCATCTCCAGCATGAACTGTTGATTTTGATCACACTGTTGCTGGAGATGAGCCAGGAAATCCTGGCACTGGGCTGCTGACAGCGCCGGACTAACTGGCGGCGACCCAGACCACTGTGTCTTCTGGGTGGAGGCACTGCTGAGTGGTGTGTCCTGCCTGACCGGAGTCGCCTGCTGGGCCTGCAGGGCCGGAGTGGCTGGCTGGGCCTGCTGGGCCTGCGGGGCCAGAGTGGCTGGCTGGGCCTGCTGGGCCTGCGGGGCCTGTGGGACCAGAGTGGCTGGCTGGGCCTGCTGGGCCTGCGGGGCCTGTGGGGCCAGAGTGTGTGGCTGGGCCTGCGGGGCCTGTGGGGCCAGAGTGGCTGGCTGGGCCTGCTGGGCCTGCAGGGCCTGTGGGGCCAGAGTGGCTGGCTGGTCCTGCTGGGCCTGCGGGGCCTGTGGGGCTAGAGTGGCCAGAGTGGCTGGCTGTGCCTGCTGGGCCTGCGGGGCCTGTGGGGCCGGAGTGGCTGGCTGTGCCTGCTGGGTCTGCGGGGCCTGTGGGGCCAGAGTGGCTGGCTGGGCCTGCTGGGCCTGCGGGGCCTGTGGGGCCAGAGTGGCCAGAGTGGCTGGCTGTGCCTGCTGGGCCTGCGGGGCCTGTGGGGCCAGAGTGGCTGGCTGGGCCTGCTGGGCCTGCGGGGCCTGTGGGGCCAGAGTTGTCAGAGTGGCTGGCTGTGCCTGCTGGGCCTGCGGGGCCTGTGGGGCCAGAGTGGCCAGAGTGGCTGGCTGTGCCTGCTGGGCCTGCGGGGCCTGTGGGGCCAGAGTGGCTGGCTGGGCCTGCTGGGCCTGCGGGGCCTGTGGGGCCAGAGTGGCCAGAGTGGCTGGCTGTGCCTGCTGGGCCTGCGGGGCCTGTGGGGCCAGAGTGGCTGGCTGGGCCTGCTGGGCCTGCGAGGCCTGTTGGGCTGGAGTGGCCAGAGTGGCCTGCTGGGCCTGCGGGGGCCACATGCCCTGCCGGGGGCCCATGCTCCAGGGCACCATTGCTTGGGGATCCATACTGTGGGCCCAACTGGGATGGGACCACATTGGGTGGCCCCACATTTGTCCAGCCCAAATTGGCTGGGAGCCAGGCGGTGCCATTATCCTGGCTGGAGGGGCCATTGCTGGAGGCAATTGGTGGCATCTCGTGGATGGCCCAGGTGGACTTTGGTATGACGGCCCTGCTGCACGTGATGTTGCTGCAGGTGGTCCTGCATCTTCACAAGGTGCAGGAACCTGCGGAGGCAGGGGACGCCTGGCTGGTACTGAATTGAGACAAGATTTTGATTTGAGTATTGTTGTTTCCATATCTCTGAGATCAGAGTGACTTGTAATTGGCTGTGAATGTTTGACGCTAATCAAAATTGATCTGCATCATTAGTATTGTGGATCCTGGCTGGGATCTTTCCTGTTATGTGACAGCGACTGCTGGCAGCAGCAGTTGGACCAAGGGGCTGATAGATGGCGCTGCCACTGTTATATACATCATTTTCACCTTACACAGAAGCCCAAAAGCACTAGCCCTCACACTAATCCGAACCCCTTACCTTAACAACACCATAACCCACTAAATATGCATGATTATATATTCTACAGGAAAATGCTGTGACATGTAGTGGCTGCTCACTGCTGCTACCAGCAGTCACGGTCAGATAACAGGAAAGGGCCCATGGCTCATATGACTATATGTAATGCTGGTGCGGTGTGCCCTCTGCAGTTAATTAGGACACGTGCTCATCTGAATCTGTTGGCCAGTGTGTGAGACAGACCAATCTGTGACCAATCCTCAGCAATGCGAGTTAACATGTTAATGTAACATGGTCCAGATTATGCTGTTACACGACACAAACTTGCAGTCCATCTCTGGACTGCAGTGTGCACATCCATACATGTAGTCTCATGGGGATGTACCAGCTAGACCGGACCTATCCTGTTGTATGTGCGCATCTGTGGAAGTGCACCACCAACGACTCTAGCTACGCCAGCCCAGCAGGCCAGGTAAGTGGTTATGGGTTCCGGGTTCTGGCTACAGTTAGGGGGTATGGGTTAGAGTTAGAAAGTGGGGTTTAGGGGGTTAGGGTTAGAGGGTTAGGGGCTTTGGGTGTACCAACTATTTTTGACGGCTACATGGAGACGCAAGCGCAGCCACATCCCTAGAGTCGGTGGCGGCACTCTTCCAGCACATACTGAAATGCCCACATAAAACAGGATATATCCGCTATACCTAGTTTCAAAATGTACATGAATTCTAAGTAGTAGGAGTGTTAAGCCAAACAGCTATGGATGGGCCAGTTTAACATGGAGTAGAGTGTGACAGGGGAACTCATGACAATAAACAAACAATTGCAATGGAGTTGCATGTATGCTTTATATGCACTGGGAACCAACAGCAAACATAACAGTAACATCAATAGATTTGCAAAACGGTATCATAATCAGTTGTGGGAGGAGGTATTGGACATATATTTCATTGCTAACAATTCTGACGAGTATATTTCTTTACACTGGATTTTACATGATTTTTGCGGCCTCATATATCTGTAGTCACAACCAGATATCTTACAGTGCAATTCAACGTCAGTTATCTATCTGTATGGGGTACATGTGCGTACATATGAGGGTGTTAAGGTGTACATGGTACTCACATTGCAGGCTTTGGGACTGACCCGAGTCCACCAGGCCAGGGAGGCCCACGACTGCCGCTGGCTGGATCATGTCGCGGACTGTGGCCTCCCAACCGGGGTATGTGAATGTTTCTGGCGGCCCACCACCGGTTCCACGTGCCGCATTGGCCTCATTGGCAATCTTCTTTTTGATGTCAATGCGGCAGTCTTGGTACCGGTGCTGGACAGACTGCCAGGTACGATTCGCATAACCCAGCGAGGAGACCTCAGCCGCGATCTCCTTCCAGGCATCTGTCCTCACTTCGCTCCCACCAGTTAGGATGGAGTGTCGGGCTTGTACTCCTCTAACCAGTGTTTCTATTTCCTGGCTCGTGAAATTTGCTGCCCTTTTTCGTGCAGCAGCTGGCTGGCCAGCCTGTGGCTGGGGGTCCTGCTCTCCATGCCCTTCGCTGCCTTCTCCTTCCATCTCTCCTCCTCTGACAGCATACAACACAGTCACAGATTTACGAATTTCACTCCCTTTTAAACTATGTGTGCCCTTGATTGTCATCTTCCTATTGGTTAATTGATTTCAGGTTTGATTTCAGGATTACGGGCTTGAGACTTGGCCGTAGCTTCTTAGTGAAGCACGTACGGGTTTGGCGGATGATTGCCCTCCAAGCCCGTAGCGCGTTATTCAAACCCGTGCGGGCTTGCATGATAGATGAAGTTAAATATCTTTATTTGCGCATTTGAGAGTAGTGGGATGTTGAGCTATTAATTCTAATACCAAACATCACTTTCACTTTTAATAAAAGTACAGGATGGCTTTTCTATGCTACGACTTGTAAGTTAGCCCTTTACGACCCGTAGGTCTCTTTTACCCATTTACGGACTTGACGGAGGCTAATCCCGCAGCCTTTGCGGGTCTGAGGTGCTCCAAGCCCTCGGGACTTTGTCCACGGATATTTGACAAGAATTTGAAAATACAAAAATTACGGATTTGAGTATAGGGGAATGTTGTGCTATTTTTGTTAACACCTACAATCACTTTATAGTCTCCTCAGAGTTCAGGATGGCTTTATTTCGGCTTTATAATGTGCTTAATTGGTGCTAGCGGGACCTTTTTGGTGCAAGTAAGCTGCGGCTCAGTTTTAGCCTTGCAGAGAGGTTTCCCGTAGCAATTGAATAGCAACCGGGGCTTTCTTGCGGCCGAAACTCTTGCGGCCGTTTTAGATCAAAGGCTTTTCTCCGGCGCGAGCGGCCGCAAGGGATAGTAAGGCGCCAGCCGCAAGCCTGCCGGAGCCCCCGGCCGGAAAGGAATAGAATAGCCGAATAGCTTGCGGCCGGTCCTTGCGGCCCCGCATCTCCTACGGCCGTTAATAGAATGAGGCCCTATGTATTTAGTCTGAGTATTTGTATTTATGTGAGGAATAATATGGACCATATTCAATGATGGTTGAACAACTTACAAAACCTCATCATATACAATATATTTAGTAAATACTCTATCATCACCTAATAGCTCACCTTGACTTTTTTGAGGAAAACTTTAATTTAATTTTATGGGCAAATACTGGTTCTACTAAAAACAGGCCAACAGACTTAAAAGTTTGCCCTTGCAATTTATTGATGGTCATGGCACATGCCATTATGATTGAGAATTGTCTCCTTTGAAGTACAAAAGGCAAGCTACTCTCACTTGGAGCCAAATCTATTCTTTATGGGTACCATTCAGAATTTCAGCATGTATGAAATGCTCTCTTAAATCTTGAACAATTAATCTGGTCCCATTACAAATACCTTTTTTGGGCTCATATTTCTCAGTAACATGACAATTGCCCCTTATTTCAGCTGCAAATCATGTGGTGGCATTCCAGATGGTGTTAAGGAATTCATAAATTCAGTTGCAAAGTTTGTCTCACTCTGATTGTCATCAGCAAGTACACAATCAGCACTGTAATATTTTGTTTGGGTTCCATCTATTAATTTCAAAATGTTATTATTCAGAAGCAATGCATCTTTGTTTTGTTATGTTAATATAACTTTGTGTGCATGCTCAGAGCAATCACTGTTAATATTTCCATTTTGGAATATAGCTGATATTAGTGAAATTTTACAAATCATTGCCGATTGAATTTTCACAGTATCCTCAGGTAAATAACTTATTACTTCATTTTTGCCTACATCAATTTGAATTAACCAATTATTGAATGCATTTTGGCCTTCTGATCTCATATTTTTTTCTAATTTAAGATGTGTAAATATTTTCCATAGTGGACTTGACTTTATACATGTTTCCACAATGTCTGTCCGATTTCCATGGACAACCACAGGTAATGTTTGCCTAAAATCTCCACCTAACAACATCACCTTTCCACTAACAGGCAAATCCTTAGCCATGACTTTACGTAACAAATGATCAATACATTGTACTAAACTTTTTTAGATTTTTAGCTTGTAATGATGTCATTCTAATATCCGTCACTGATGTTTCCAAGATGGGAACTGGAAGTTTAAATCCACTATATACAGTTCTACCACCTTCTAACAGAGGGAAGCAATTCCAGTTGTTGCAAACGGAAATACCATTTAACCTTGACCTCTAATTTAACTCATGACTAAATTATATAGACAAGTTTTGCCCAATCCACCAGGTCCATCTAGATAGAAATAACGCTCCTTAAGCATTTCATCATCTAGTGCTTGTTGCATGGCGTTAAATGCTTCCAATTCAATGTATTTAAAGTGGCAATTTTTTCATCTGCTTTTTGTTTTTCCACATCAGAGTCATACTCTTCAAAGTTTATTTCATGTATAATTCCTGGATTTGGCAGATTAAAAGTTGCACAACTTAATCTATGACAAAAAAAGACCTTTTGCATTTCTACATTACAAAATATGCAAATGAATGCAAACTGTTCTCTCATCTGCCTTGGCACTTGACATAGTGCTCCTTCTTCTAGACATCTCTCCCATTCTGTATCATCAGCCAGGACGTTTCTTAGTTGTGCAGCTAATTGAAATGTATCAAAAACTATGTAATTAACAGTTCTCAAGTGTTCAAAACTTTTGTGCACCAGGAACATTTAAAAGGAGTAAACGGAAGCAGAAATGTTTGATGTCTCTTGGACTTACAGTATAAATTCTTGGAATCATTTTATTACCACTCCTTTTTCATTTTGGCCATAGCCCATTAACGAAAACATATTGATATGGAATCTCAATGTATAAGAATTCCCTTGCCTCACTGTTGTTGCAAATTAATGTAAACAAAGCAGTAAGTGTGGTTTCTCGGTGTTCATTTTGTTCCAAAGCATTTCTTTCATTGCCAGCATTAATATAACAAAGTGTCTTTGTGGCAAATGTACAGCTATTCTATATACTGCATGTGACCGGACATGCATTTCAAATTTCAGAAGGCGCCACATTGCTTCTGGAGCACTTACATAGCGAGCATCTACATGACATGCAAGTTCATCACGTGCAATCTCATTGTCTTGTTCGTTTTGTCCCCTTTAAACCACCACAGTTGCAGCATATTATCCTTTGTAAATATATTTGTACACATATTTAATTGATTTTATAGACGTGTAAGCTTCCACATTTATGTGTGCATTGTACTTCATCAGCAAATGTGGGTTATATGGGACAACATATTTGTTATCTACATTTTTTGCTTCATATGATTGCATTTTGACCTTCTCTTCTTTGATAAAATGGATAGCCATCACAATTTGCTAAAGTTTTCACTCTAAAATCTTTGGGGAAATCTTTTGTGCATTTATTATTTTCCATACATGATGACCATGGATTTACAGTATATCTCTGCATGGTCCATGAATCATGCAATGTGTTACAATTTCATATAGCCTTGCATGTTTTGTGAATCTGGTAGTTCAGCAATAACTGAATCCACTCGATCTGCAGTATTAGAATATGTGCACGTGGAAGGCCTCTTTTTTTAATTTCTATAATATTAACATAAGACACACACTTCCCAAAAATTACTGATGGATATGTCATGTATTAATGCTGTTAGTTTAATTTTGAAGACTCTACCCACTAAATCTGGTCTCTCAGAAGCAGTTTGTCCAGTTTTCAAATTATCAACAATCTCTGGCCATTGTGGATTACATGTAAATGTAATAAATAAATCTGGTTTACAAAATTTAGTTACAATAGTCATAGCATCATTGTATCTTTCTGTCATATTGCGAAGAGATCCTTATAGTCACTTTAGCTACATAATCCATAAGGCCACAATACTGTTCATATAGTTTATTTTGTTGATATTTTATGAAATTTTGATTATTTGCTTTTACTTGCAGATATGAATCAATAATCCATTGTTGTGTTTTTCAACACATACAATTTGTTTAAATGTATCTCAAATTGCAGTTTTATCAACTTTAAATTCAAGCATGGAAATATTATTTCTGACACGTACTTTACTATTTGGATACCTACCAAGTATTCATTTTGGTTGACATCCTGCTTCACGATTGGGATAAAAAATTGTCATTGAATCCAAATGAGTACTTAAGATACTTATGTTAATGAAAGGTTGCTCTTCATTTCTGGGATATATTCTAATATCCCTCTTAAATGGTGGTTCCCCCTCGACATTTTAAAACACCATTGCAATCTCAATAGATGACGGTAAGTAATAAAAGCGTCTATCACAATGACGATCTCTTCCAAGAAATGTATTGACTCTTCAACCGCTTCCATTGTATCTAGCACATATAATTGAGCAAATTTTCTTTGCACTCCTTCTTCTGGATGTAAATGTGAAGTACGGGGGTAAATTTGGCCTTGGACTTTAAAGTAGTAAGTGCCTTGTCCTGCAACATTAGCAGCTAATTTTGCCCACAAAGATGCAAAACAAATGGCACTATTATAAGATTGTATGATTGTTTGTTTTTTAATTAGTGTAATTTGGAAAAGTAGGGCCACTCATGATACTTTGTAAATATATGGGGAAATCTTCTCTTTCTGAAAGTCTTACTCTTCCTTTTTGGCAGCAACTAATGAACTCACCATCTCTCAGTCTTTCCTGTTGAAAATGATAAGCTTCAAAAAACTGACAAACATCATTCAACATACCACTATTGTGAGGCTCTTCTGTTATATATGTAAATAATGGACTATCCTGACACCAAATCTCAATATTACTATCTATATCCACATTACTGTCATTACCATATTGTTCACATGCATCTTTATCAGTTTTTTTTATTCGTAGCTCTCTGACCCTGCAATGTAACTATACTCAACATCTTTTTCTTTTCTTTGAAATTCTCTCACGTTCTTCTTCACTTTACCTTTTCAAAGTCTACGGCGACTGTCGATCTTTCCATCTTTGTATGCATTCCCTTGTTAGACATTTTTTCCGTTCTTCATTGTTTTCTTTATTATCAGACATTGTAATTTGAAAATTAAAATTGAAATTTTTAATTTTCAACATATATAGTATATTTTTAAGTTATTAATTCAATTATATAATTATTGAAGACATAAATATACTATACCTATGATAAGTAAGTAAGTGCCTGGAAAATCATGCCGAGCTGATTGTCTTCATAACCGCACATTGCTGCAAATATTTCTGTGACACTGTCTTTAGCAAGTGTCTGTGGAGAGTGACAGAGAGATGCAAATTGTAAAATCCAATGAAAATAATTAATACTCATTTGTTTAATAATACACTACTATTTTTTTTCATTTCTTTAATTAATATTTTTGTAGCTTGCACTCTATCCATTATAAGTTTATTGTTATAAGTCTAAATATTGCTATACCTGAATAATGTTTACACAAATATTTAATCAAGTTTGAAATATATTTTATTAATTAACCTTTTTTTTTAATTAATCAACTAATTAATTTATTAATAAGTAATTATACTTTGCCACCTTCAGCACGCATCGCAAGCCTTTTTCAAAGTCTTGCGGGCCTCGTGAGTTGCGGGCCTAAAACCTTCAGCGTTCATTGATGAGTGCCTTCAGAGCTTTTTGCGAGCCTCTCTCCCACCCTCTGCTTTAAGGGCCTTCAGCAACCATTGAGCCTTTTTCAAAGTCTTGCTGGCCTCACGAGTTGCAGGCCTACTGCTTTCAGCGCTCATTGCGGGCCTTGCAATAAGCACCAAAGGCCTATGGCCTTCACCGCTCATCGCAGGCCTTGCGATCAGTGCCTTTGGTGCTCATTGCAAGCCTCTCTCTCCACCCTCTACTTTATGGGCCTTGCTATGAGCGCCTTTGTGAGACCCGCGATGAGTGCCTTCGGCGCACATTGCGGATTGCATCAATCCCGTAACTTTCAGATTCTCAGATCTCTCTTCAGATGATCTATGGGAACACCTCAAAACCATCATCCTGCAGACGGCTGAAGAGGTCCTAGTATTATCCACACAAAAAACAAAGACTGGCTTGACAAAAACAATCAAGAGATCCATGAATTACTGTTGAAAACAAGATCAGCTTATTAAGGGCATCTCGCCCTTCCGTCTTGTGTGAAACCCTTGAGAGATTCAGAATCAGTGTAGAGCAGATGTCAGCAACCACAGGGGCTTTTATGAAGCCCTGAAGTTGGTTCACAGCCCTTTGCACTTGGTCCAAAGCCCATTGTGCAGTGCAGATGGTCAAACACTTCTTACAAACAAGTCGTTGATCCTGAACTCGTGGTCTGCCCACTTTCAGACTCTGTTCTGCTCCATCCATGCAGTTTCAATCTCAGCGCTCATCACATTCCACAACAAACAATGAAAACAGAACCAGGTAAAACCCCTACTCTCAAGACTGTAAAAGCTAAAGAATGGTAAGTCAGCAGGAGTTGATAGGATCCCAGCATAGATCTGGAAACATGGGGGCCCAGCACTTCACTCTAAGCTCCATGAGCTCATTGTTTTCTGCTGGTGGCAATGGCAAACTTCCCCAGGACTTTCTTGATGCAATCATCGCCACACTATGCAAGAAGAGAGGAGAAAAGTCAGACCGCTACAATTATCGGGGGATAACTGCTCTATGTCACAGGGAAAATCCTTGCAAGAGTACTCCTCAACAGACTGGTGCCCACTATCTATCAGTGTGGCTTTATAGCCAACAGGAGCAACATGGACATGGTTTTTGTTGTCAGACAGCTCCATGCGAAATGCAGAGAACAGAACAAGGGATTTTACGTTTCATTTGTCGACCTTACCAAAGGGTTCAACACAGTGAGCAGAAAGGGTCTTTGACAAATCCTGGAAGGTATAGGATGTCCTCCTAAGTTCTTCAACATGATCACCCAGCTACATAAAGACCAGCACAGTGAAGTCAGGTACCGCAATGGCCTGTCTGAGACCTTCCCAATAAGTAACAGCGTGAACCAAGGCTGTGTCCTTGCACAACCTTATTCAAGCTATTATTCAGTACTAGCGAATTGCCCGTCAAAAAATGACGGCAATGAAATTGTAAGGTAGCTAATGGTGTTTTGTGTGTACTACTGAAATATATAATACAATTAATAAATTAATATACTTTACCTATTTTGAAGCATTGTGTTGAGCTGGCAATCTGTTTTGATGTTGCTGCAGCATTAGTGGTGTTGAGCTGCTGTTTAAGCGTAATGAATGTGTGCAGTGTAATAGTGTGCGTGCGTGAGACAAAACCGTTAGCGTAGTTGTGTACTTCCGCATTGGCGTAAAATGTCGGGTAATGTGTGGTATGCGTCTTAGCAGAATATCCTTGGGTCATTTGTGGTATTTTGCGAGTTTGTTGTGGTGTTTTGCGTGTTTAGAGTGCTGTAGCCTCGTTTTCGTTATGTTCGGCGGCCATTTTTTATCTCGCTTAGCGAATTTTTTAGTGTCTAAACTCTTTTATTTTTAGTTAAATGAAGGTGTAAGTTGTTTTTTTGAGGTCCTGGATGCTTATTCTTGCTGTAGGTGAGCTTTTTATGTATGTGCTGTGTGTATTTATTGTGTTTTGAATTTTGTCATGTTCGCGAGTTGTGTCCGTTTTTTGCGAGGTCGTAATGTGTGGTAACGTATCTCGTATGTTTTTGCGTTGCGACGTAAAGTTTGCCAGGGTCGCAGTTGCTGGCAAGGAGTGCCTTCGGCGCTCCATGGCAGCAACTGAGGCACCTTCCCACGAGCCCGCAAGCGTTAGCAACAACTCGTACGCTCAGAACTATATATGTGATGCTGCTGCAAAGGGCCAGTAGACCTTAATGATTACGATGGTCTCTACATCTGATACGAAACTGATGTCTGTCTCTTTAACCTGAGGCAACTAAAGGCCCACACCAAAACAGTGGAATGATTCATTCAGTAGCTACTCTTTACCAAAGATGCTGCCCTTGCTTCCCATATGGTGACTTCTCTGCAGCGAATGCAGAGCTCTTCAGTGTAGAAGTTAGTTTAAGATGGAAGTTTTCCACCAGCCAGCACCTCAGGAAAATTAATTTCCTCCTCGAGTACAAGCTGAAACCAGTCCACCAGTTCACCTACTTGGGTAGCATCTTCTCCTCGAACGCTAAGCTTTACAAAGAAATTGACAACATGGTGCATTTGTCAGGTTATATAAAAGGGTTTGTAATGATAATCATTTGAGTAAATGCACCAGAGCTGTTGTGAGGGTGTTCTATATATTGTTTTTCTCCCCCCTTTCCCTCCCCTGTGTCTCTTTTCCCAATTTTCCTGCCCTTTGTCTCTTTTCCACCTCTCCCTCTCCGTGTTTTTTCCCCCCTCTCTCTACCCTGTGTCTCTTTTCCCCCTCTCCCATGTGTCTCTTCCCCACCTCCCTCCCTTGTGTCTCTTCCCCCTCCCTGCCCTGTGTCTCTTTCCCCCTCTCCCTCCCCTGTGTCTCTTTCCCCCTTTCACTCCCCCTGTGTCTCTTCCCCATCTCACTTCCCTGTGTCTGTTTCCTCTCTCTCTCTCCCCTGTGTCTCTCCCTCAGAGCATAATTAAGCAGGAAGAAAGTCATACATCTAGTTTTAAATTAGACATTCATGATACATTTGTGGAAGTTGTATGTGTGAAAGGAATGTTTACAATACTGGAGAGCAACTGTGGCAGTGAATGATGCAAGGGATCTGCTTCTTAGTAAGTGAGAGAGAATGAGTGGTGCTGTGTCTTATCCAATTATGTTTATAATGGCTGTCTGTTCTCTCCTTCCCCACCTCTTTTCACTGATCCCCACAAGCACCCTGATGAATCAAGGAGTGATATATTGAGATGTATGTTAATGTTTTGCTTGCCTGAAATTGTAATAATGCAGTTGGAGTGGAATATGAACAGCTTCAGGGGAAACATCCTTGCACATATGTATATTTATTTTTGTAATGTAACTTGCTATAAACAGTTATCCAATGCAATACTCAAAATAAACTATTGGAATGAATGAAAAAATTGAAAAATGGTAAAGTGTATTTAACACATAAAAATATAAGAAAACAGCACACTTGTGTCAACTGGTATCACTTTACACACTTAGGGCCTTATTCAATTAAGCAATTGGTGTTTGCTGGAGCCTGTAATGTAGCCCGTAAACTAAATTTCTATTCAATTGGCGTCTTTTAGCTACCCACAAACGATCTGTGGTTTACAGGCTTTTAAATCACTGCGTTTGTCAAAATCATACCTCTAACCAAGCTAAGCCTTTGATGTTTCAAGCCCGTAAATATTACAATCGCAAATTGCTATTCAAATGCAACAATTCTTCAAGCCCGCAAATATTTTCACACCCCTAAATGGCAAATATAGAAGAAAATCCTACGAGTACCAGATAGGACTCAAAAGGGGTTAGCACCGTAGCACTGTAAATGCAAATAAAACATCAATACTGCACTTTAAAAGATGGGAAAGGTGATAAAAGACATTAGAATTAATTGCACAACAGTATCAAGCTCGCAAATCGGCAATAAAAATGATTTTTTCCACGTTCAATTTCTGTGTTATATCAATCTTGGGAATCAAGGAGTTAATACATATCAGGCCACCCACATGCACTAGAGCATTTTCTTTATTAAATTCTATTATTTTGTTAATTGCCGGATTGCAAGTCTGATCGCATATCAGACTTCTAAGCACTAATTGATTGATGTTTAACCTCCATGTTTCAATTACATCATGATGACTGTCTCATTTACTTTTGGCTGTTTCTAAATCAGTAGTTAGGGCCTTGCTTAATTAATCATGATCATGCCCTGAAATGCTACTTCCAATTGCATGATTTATGGTTCAGGCTTTTGGCCAGGTAGTTGCGGGCTTGTTCAATTGAAACACTCTGTAACTGTTGCAAATTTGCAATTGAATAGGGCCCTTAATATCCTGCATGGGTGTTGAGGTATAATAAAAATGTTAATCCCTATTAATATTTTATTTGGCCTCGTGATCCTACTAATATTTGATTTGACCTTTTGTACCTTCTACAATTCTGATTACAATGATGCTTAGAGCCATTCCCCTTGTTTTATCAACAAGACTCTTTGATACTCCATAAATAGTTTCTGGAGGACTTGTATTTCTAGTTATAACTCATTTAATCTAAAACAGGTATCTATGTACACATACCTAAACCTGTCATGACCTGTATTTCTTGAACCTGCATAAACACTCAGCATTTACCTCTGTTAATGCAAGGTATGGGCATAGGTACCTATTTAAGCTAGCCTGAATATTCAATAAATTGAGATCATTTGATACCAATCCCTTGTGTGTAGTGTATCATGTGTCTCCCAGATGTCTGAGCCAAGAGGAGAGTGCATGAGGAAGGTGATAAAAGGTTTTACCCCGGGGTGCACTTGTCCCAGCAATGAAAGTAATTTTGCTTTAACAGATGGGGGCTTTGTCCGGATGTCCCTCCAGAATTGGTGAGTAAAAAGAAAAAGAAAACATTATTTTTTGTTTGTTCTTTTATGCTCACCTTTTCTGCAGGGGTATCATAAATTGGGACAGTTCTTTTTTCTGTGAAGGGTTAGAGGCCCTTCCTTTAAATTGGGACAGCATTTTTGGGGTTTTTTTTTCCTGTAAAAGGTTAAAGTCCTTTCCTTTTTCTGTGAAAGGTTAACGTCCTTTCCTATTTTGCTGTGAAAGGTTAGAGTCCTTTCCTTTTTTTGCTGTGAAAGGTTTGAGTCCTTTCCTTTGGTGGTTTATCACCTTCCAAAATTCTCTCCTCTTGGTTAAAAAAAAAAAAAAATGTAAATATTGTGTTATTGTTGTGGCAATTAAGCTGGGTTAGAATCAATATATAATATATGATTTTTTTATGTATTTAGTATTATGAAATCATGGAAAAAAAAAAAAAAGATGTCTGATGATTTGAGAAACTAATTATTTTTTTTTCTCCTTCAGTTCAATTATATTTTAAGGTTCAAATTACTAAATAGGGTAGGCCTGTCTTTAATAAATAGTTTGTGAAGAACTATGCAAATATATATATATATATATATATATATATATATATATATATATATATATATATATATTATTTTGGTGAGCTCACAATTTTCTGGTTATATGTTTTATGTTATGTGTTTTGTCACAATATGTCTTATAAGATCTTATGAGTATATTTTTATACTGATATAAAAATCCTATGAATAGGATATTCATTTTTGACTGACAGTTGATAAATTGTTTTATGTATAATATTGCTCCAGAACTTGATCACCTCTGGATGAATATTATGTTCATATGCTGTTGGCCATTTTTGGATATTTTATCTAGATTTAATTCTTGTTTAATTCTTGTTTTGTCTTAAATATTGTGTTGTATTAGCAGAAAAGGAGGGTTTTTATGCTAACCAAACTTTTTTTAACCCAAACTGAAATAATTCATATATGACATCAAATTATTAATTTTTTTTTTATTATTAGTTTTTTCTCTTACTTTTCTGCACAATATAAATTGTTGTTAAGTGTTTTATCTGCATTTAAACTGCTTACTGTGTAAAATATGGGGAATTCTAAATCCAAAGGAGAGAGCCCAAAGGTATCCAAGGGGACAGTTACTAAGACCATTATTCCCTTTAAAACTAAGCTAAAGGTAAATGGGGCAAAAGGTGAAATATTAACTAAACTCCCAGGTCATAAACCGAGAGAAACTCCCAAAGAATATGTTGCCAGAGTGGCAGGAGATTATTATTGTGACCCTTTTGTAGATAATGTGGCCAGCTGGACTGAAAGTTTACGAACACAGGCAGCCCCTTTTCCAAGGGAAGGGTCCTTTAGTTCATTTAGCATTTGGCTATTAAAGGGAATGCTGCTAGATTATCCAACATGGTTTTGGTGTGGTCATGATCCAAAGTGGGATTTTTCTTACATGAAAGAATGTGCCAATGTTTGGATAAAGATTGCAGAGGAAACTCCTCCTAACCCTAATATGCCCACATTTAAGTATTCCCACTTATCTGCTCCTTTAATTCCATCCACCCCACTTGAAGATACAAAAACTCCACATTTATACCCAAAATTGATGAAACATAATCCATATAAAACTAATGCCTTGAATATTATTAAAAGTGACACTGATGATGAATTGATACAGCTTGCCACCACTGTAAAACCATGGCCATATGCCAACACCCCTACACCTGAGTCTCAGGACTCATTATCTCATATGGTAACGGAGGACTTCCATTCTGCCGTTCAAACTAGTAACCAGAGGGCTGCAGCAGCCTCTATATCAGGTACAGCATCTAATGCATCATCTGAAAATGCAAATATAGGTACAACAGCAAGCCTTGCAATGCCCTTTATGACCGTAGGCACCCAGGTAATTCATAAACCTCCTGATGTACTGTTGTATAATGCCTTGGCTGAAGGATGCCCAAATCTTATAAAAAATCCTGCAGCTGCTGTAGCTTATCTGAAACGATGTACCATAGGGCTTTGTCTGAATGGAAGACTATACTTTTTTATTGGATAGATGTGCTAAAGGCTTTGCCAAAAATTGGAAGAATATTAAGTATTCACGTGGAAGTTATGATACTGCCCCTGAGACTAATGATAACCCATAGAATGATCATACAAAGGTTGATGAAATGTGGAAAGAAATACAGAATATGTTGAATGCTATGCATGGGCAAATGCAAGATGTGTCTCCTGCACTGGTGTGTAAGCATAAGGAGGGAGAAGAAGTGTCGGATTTTTTAGTCAGGTTTAAGAGATGTTGGTTGGAGGAATGTGGACTGACCATGGACATGGGAGCACTTTTTGTGCAACATGCCATGGCCAATCTATGACCGGATGTGTCACAGACTGTAAGGCAATGTATTGATGATGGCATAAAAAAAGTGCACAAGAATGTATAGAGGCAGTCAGAGTTAAAGATTCTGGTTGAGTCTTTTTAGCACCTCAGAAAATTAAGACCCCCTCTACTGTTATGTACTCTAATATTAGGGGCCGGCAGAGGGATCATTTTAATAATAACCTCTTCTTCACCTCTTCCTCTGTCTGTTGGCGTTCCCCAAGGTTTTGTCCTAGGCCCCCTCCTCTTCTCCATCTACACCTCCTCCCTTGGCACCCTCATAAAATCCTTTGGATTTCAGTATCATCTCTATGCAGATGATACTCAAATCCACCTCTCAGCACCCAATCTATCCCCCTCTCTTTTAGCTCAAGTTTCCAACTGCCTCTCTAGCATATCCTCCTGGATGTCTACCCGTCAACTCAAACTCAACATGTCTAGACTGAACTCCTAATCTTTCGACCCTCTACTACAGCTTCCACTCCTCAAATATCTCTCACTCCGCCCTCTCTTTTATTCCTCACATCCAATCGATAACTAAATCTTGTTAGTTTCACCTAAAAAACATCTCCAAAATTCGTCATTATCTTACACAAGACACAGCTAAAATTCTAATACACTCTCTCATCATATCTCGACTCGACTACTGCAATTCCCTTCTTGCTGGCCTCCCCATCTCTCGTCTGTCTCCCCTCCAATACATAATGAACGCCTCCGCTAGACTCAACTTCAATACCAAACGCTCAGTGTCTGCAGCTCCTCTCTGTCAGTCACTCCACTGGCTTCCCATAGCTTCCCGAATCACATTTAAAATCATGACCCTAACACATAAAGCCCTCAAAAAACAGTGCACCCACTTATATCTCTGCTCTTGTTTCAAAACACTCTCCCAACCGCCCCCTTCGTTCTGCTAACGACCTTCTTCTTTCCTCCTTTCTCATCACCTCGTCTCACTCCCGTCTTCAGGACTTTTCTCGTGCAGCCCCTACTATTTGGGACTCCTTGCCTCGCTCCATTAGATTAACTTCCTGCCTCAAAACCTTTAAAAAATTACTAAAAACACACCTATTTAAAAAATCATATCACCTTCAGCCTTTATAATTCCAACTGCAGACTCCACAGCTTAATAACACTCCCACCCACAATCTACAGTACAGCTCACAGACCCCTCCAATTGACTAAACAAATTGCATTCACATTGCCATTTTGTATTTGTCACCCTCTTGTATCACACCTAAACCCTTAGATTGTAAGTTTGCGAGTTTTCCATTGTGTGTCCGTGTCTTGGAAACAAACACTATGTACATTTGATTATATGCTCAAAAACAGGGCCCTCCATTCTTTAAAGTGTAAGTTTGTTTTTTGCCATGTATTAAACCCCTGTACAGCGCTACGGAATATGTTGGCGCAATATAAATAAAGATAATAATAAACCAGAAACCACTATAATAATTCACAGAATGGTCAGAGCAGGGAGCACAGACACCCCCAGGGCAATAGACATAGTTCAGGAGGTAGAGCTAATCAGCAGGGTACATGTTTTAATTGTGGTAACACAGGACACTGGCATAGGGAATGCAGGTCTCCACGGCGTGTCCAAGGGGCACAGAATAGCCAAAATCAGTCAATTCAGTTCCCAATTGCATGGTGTGTTGACCGCCCTAACAATTAATCTTCCTTGGGCTTCCAGCGCCCATAGGGATGCCAGAGGATAGACCCTATCGCTTGTTATCTTTCCCAGTTATCTAGGTGATGGGATGAGTTGCCACTATTATCACTTTCAATTAATGGGCAGGTATACGATGTTCTTGTCAATACTGGAGCAACTCACTCATCCATGTCTGCTAACTTTTATAAAGGGGAAACTTTTGACGCAGGTGAATCCTCAATTGGTGTTGGAGGGGTCTCCATTCCATGTCTCATTACACCTCCCTTACCTATCAAGATACTACCTAAAGAGGATAACTGCATGGAATGATTCATTCATAAATTTTTGATCCTCCCTAAGTGTCCCGTAAATCTCTTGGGTAGGGACTTAATTTCTAAATTACAGATTAACCTCTTAGTGGACAATAAAGGAGGTATCCTAGGTGACTCACCTTATCACTTACGCCCTCCTAACGAACCTCGCTTCAATTTTTTGTCAGACTATGAGGAGGCACCTACCGCACCTTCTATTTACCTCACTGCTTCCTCTACTGACTCCTTATGCAGGGCTATTTCTCCCTCTCTCACTGGAACTGTCTCTGTCACTTTTCTGCGTAACCCTTTACCATGTTTTCCGCTAGATTTTGAACAACTATCAGATGGTACCCCTGACATCATACAAGGTGTGTGGCTTACTCCTACTGCTGCTTATTTACCTAACCACAGACAAAAGATGTTTACTTGGCTGGTAGGTGATGGACTGTGTACCCAGACAAAATACATTCCCCTGGACGATCTTTCTTGTTTTATTGCCAAATCTACTCTTTTTGACCAATTGCCACCCTCTTTGCATCATTTACCCTCCACTCTGTGGTCTACTTCTCCAACTGACCCAGGATTTGTTTCCTGTACACCTTACATAGCCAAACTCCGCCCAGGTGTTTATCCAGTCTATATTAAAAAGTACCCATTATCTAGGGACAAGGAGGAAGGTATTTTGCCCATTATTCAGGAGTTATTGGAAAAGGGAGTCATTGTTCCTACAACCTCCCCTTACAATACTCCCATCAATCCTGTCCCCAAACCAGGTCGGCAGACCTGGCGCCTCACACAGGACCTTAGGGCCATTAATATTTTGGTTGAGCCTTTGGCTTCCATTGTTCCAGATGTTAACTCTATTATCACTGCCATACCAGCAAATGCCACGCATTTCACTTGTTTAGACCTGAATTCCGCATTTTTTAGTATTCCAGTTGACCCTATTACTCAACCTTTGTTTGCCTTCAATTTCCGGGGCCATCAGTTTACGTGGACATGCCTCCCACAAGGCTTTTGTGATTCCCCCACAGCCTATTCTGCTGCAGTCCGTGCCACCTTGCAGTCTTGGATCCCCCCATCAGGCTCTGTGCTCCTCCAGTATGTAGATGACCTGCTCCTGTGCAGTACAAATCTAGAAGCCTGCCAAGAAGATACGCTCTCTCTTCTCTCACAGCTTGCTCTTACTGGACATAAGGTATCCCCTGGCAAGATGCAGTACTGTCAGCAAACTGTCCACTATTTGGGATTCCTCCTCTCCCATGCACAAAGACTATTGTCCCCAGAACGTGTTTCTGCCCTTACACGTCTGCCAAAACCCAAAAATAGGAATGCTCTGCTCTCCTTCCTGGGTGTTGTTGCATATTGCCACCAGTGGATTCCAGACTGTTCCTATTATGATCACATCCTGCGTACAGCAACTTTGCAACAAGCTTCTAATTTACTGTCATGGACTGCTCAAATGGACAAAGCATACAAGTACCTCAAGTCATCTCTTTGTCAAGCACCTGCATTAGGTCTTCCAAACTATCAGTTACCATTTCATATTTATGTTAAGGAGGATGGGGACACGGTGGCGGGAGTCTTAGCGCAGGAACATGGCGCTGGCTATAGGCCAGTGGCCTTTTTATCTAAAGTTTTGCCCCTTGTGGTTCGAGGCATGCCTGCTTGCTTGCAGGCAGTAGCTGCTGCGGCAATGACGATAGAATCATCCCAACCTCTAGTACTCTCACACGCACTCATTCTTCACACCACTCACCAGGTACTCACTCTCCTACAAAATTCCACCATACAGCACATGACTGCTCAGCGGAGATCTGGATATGAAGCTATCCTCACTGCCACTTCCAACCTTGTTATCAAATATGCCCCAGACCACCATGGCCCAGCCTACCTTCTATGGAAACTACTAGCTACAGGATCAGATCCTGTACTCCCACCTGAAGCACATGATTGTATAGACAACATACATACTGAGACATCTCCCCGACCTGATCTGTAGCCTACCCCACTACCTGACGGTGACATTGTTTTTGTTAATGGTTCTTGCTCCCGCCCCTCAGATGCCCAATTTCACACAACTTCCTGATACAGTACTTACAGCTCATTCTTTGCCTTTTGTTTCGTCCCAAGCTGCAGAACTCGTTGCTCTCATTGAAGCTTGTCGCATTTTTAAGGACCGTCCTGTTACTATTTACACAGACTCTAGATATGCTTTTGTGGTTGTCCATGATTTTGGTTGCATTTGGCAATTACGAGGTTTTGTTTCTGCTGATGGTAATGGGATTTCTCACTCTGACCTTGTTTTCCAGCTGCTAGACGTTATTCAGCTACCATCCACTATTGCTGTGGTTTAATGTAAAGGACATTCTTCTGACTCTTCCTTAGTATCTCAGGGAAATACTCTTGCTGACTCAGCTGCTAAGAATGTTGCTTTAAATGCTCCTCTTCATCCTCTTTACCCATCCACTTTTTACTCTCAACTTGCTCTTCTCCATGTTCCTTCTATCCCTGATTTTCCACTCATCTCCCTCCAACGGTACGCAACAGAGGCCGATCTCTCCTTTTGGAAGCAGCAACATCTGACCCTTGATCCTAATGGTCTCTGGTCAGATAAGGAGGCACAAGTTGGTATTCCACAATCCAGTGCCCCTAATTTTATTGCCCATTTTCATGGTATTGGCCACTTGAGTAAAAGAAACACACTCAATAACATGAGCAAGAGATTTGTGATAAAAGATGCTTCTACATTAGTACAAAAGCAATTATCACGTTGCTTAGTATGTGCTCAAAACAATCCAAATACAGGGTTACAAGTTCAGCATGAGCACCTACCACCCCCTGAAGATCCTATGCAAAAGCTACAAATTGATTTTACTCATATGCCAATTAGTGGCCCTTTTAGGTATCTCCTTGTAATCTGTGATCAATTTTCTAAATGGGTAGAAGCTTTTCCAACAGCAAGTGAAAATGCAAAGGTTGTCGCAAAGATCCTATGTACAGAGATTATACCACGATTTGGTTGTCCACTACAAATTAATAGTGATAACGGAACACCTTTTACCTCCAAAGTAACTCAGGAAATTGCCACATTACTATGTGTTGACTGGAAATTCCATATTCCCTACCATCCTCAGTCCTCTGGACAGGTAGAAAGGACAAATAGAACCATTAAGGATAAGCTAAGGAAGGGAACTAATGGCACTTTCAAAAATTGGCCACAATATTTACCAGCAATTTTAGCAGAAATGTGTATGACCCCCAATGCTACTACTGGTCTCTCTCCCTTTGAGGTTTTAATGGCAAGACCTTTCCCTGTACCCAGCTGTGGTGGTAAGTCCAGCCCCCAGGGGAAGGTCTCAATAGATATAACATCTACGGTAATGTAGCTCTCTCTCTTCCACTTCCATCAGGTGAACCAACACACCCTTTCAGGCCAGGAGATCAAGTATTGGTGAAAAGGATCATACAGAACAAACCACTGGATACACCTTAGGGACCTCCAACAACTGTCATCGCTGTGACCAGAACCGCCGTCCTCACTGAAGAGATCCCCACCTGGATCCACGCCAGTCATCTAAAATGGGCCCATACAGCAGAGACTCCATCCTAACAGCTCTCCTATATTTTCATGTTTTTACCATTTGTTATTCAGAACTTTTGCATGCTCCACCTTATGACAACTCATTCCTCAGTTAATTAACACAACTGATCAATTCATCCAAACAGAATTGTTGGATATGTGTAAACACACCTCATAGCGTGAATACAGGGTTCCCTATGACACCGGTCCTCTTTAACTTGTCTGTTATTGCTGACTTAGTGAAACATTCTGCTATTCTTAACTGGACCCAGGAACCCTTTCTTAAAGCCCCCCAAACTAGGTTTATCAGCCTAACTCAAAAGGTTACCCATGGTTTCATAACTTTTATCAATGCTCAAGGTAACTCTATCCCAAAGAAATGGACTAAGGACCGTATTTCTATGATATTTAACGAGTTGGGTACCACTATTCTATGGGATGGCTTGCTATTTCCTCCTGCTGTAGACAATTTTACACAGACCCAGTATTGTAAGCCTGATTTTTCCTCTGATCTATCTATTGCATATCGATGGTTCAATGCCACACTGGATGCTTTACGAAAAGCCACTGGCATTGGCGTTAATACTCAAGGGATGGGTCGTTGTCCAAATAAAACTTATATTTTGTGTACTACATATGTCTATTTTTCTGGTCCTCCCAGATGCCCCCCTATTCTACATCTACCAATAGGCATGTATTGGCTTTGTGGACAATGGGCCATGAAAATTATTCCATGTGACCATATAGGCCCATGTTTTCTAGGCATGTTACTTCCATATATGGCCCGCTATGATTCATTGCCCTTTGGCCACATACGTATGAAACGTGATGGGTTCTCTACAGAGGGTTTGCTGGACCCTCCAGCTGCCAAAATCATCCTCAGTATTGTTGCCCCGTTAGGTGTGGCCAGATTGTTTAAACAACTTAAAAGAACCATTGAAGCGGTGCATGCTGCCTTCAACTATACCCAACAGGCTATTAGTGCTCTCAATATGGAGATGGAACAAGTCAGAACGGTAGTATTACAGAACCGTATGGCCCTAGATTATTTGTTAGCTTCTAAAGGGGGTACATGTGCTGTTGTTGGGTCTAAGTGTTGTGTTGCCATCATTGATAATAGCCCTGTTGTGGATGCTGCATTACACAAGTTAGATGAAGTTCAGCAACGTATGCGAAACAATCATCTAGTTTATTCAAAGATTTTGATTAGTCCTTTGGTCTAGGATCCTGGATAGGTTCTCTGGGTCATAAGATAGTCTTTGGTTTAATCCTTGCTTTTAGTGTTCTATTTGCCTTCTTTGTTATTATTTCCCTTTTGCAATGTACTGTCTCATGTATTATAAAACGATGTTTAAAACCCCCCACAGCTGAGCCTCAGGGCCTGTATATTGCTATGCTTCCAAATAATGCTGAACCAATTTTATGTCTGTGACCCATCTAGAACAGAATCACCTGCATCTCCATAAGTTTCAACATTTCTGCTAAACACCATTTTTTGTATTATTGTTCTTTCAGAACAAAAGAAGGGATTGTTGAGGTATAATAAAAATGTTAATCCCTATTAATATTTTATTTGGCCTCGTGATCCTACTAATATTTGATTTGACCTTTTGTACCTTCTACAATTCTGATTACAATGATTCCTAGAGCCATTCCCCTTGTTTTATCAACAAGACCCTTTGATACTCCATGAATAGTTTCTGGAGGACTTGTATTTCTAGTTATAACTAATGTAATCTAAAACAGGAATCTAAGTACACATACCTAAACCTGTCATGACCTGTATTTCTTGAACATGCATAAAGATGACTCAGCATTTACCTCTGTTAATGCAAGGTATGGGCATAGGTACCTTTATAAGCTACCCTGAATATTTAATAAATTGAGATCATTTGATACCAATCCCTTGTGTGTAGTGTATCATTTGTGTCTCCCAGATATCTGAGCCAAGAGGAGAGTGCATAAGGAAGGTGATAAAAGGTTTTACCCCGGGGTGCGCTTGTCCCAGCAATGAAAGTAATTTTGCTTTAACAATGGGGAAGATGGATAATTACCATTTATTTAAAATAATGGCATAACTGTTATACCAGATCCAATAGATAATACAAGTTGTTAATGGAATATGTTTTAATTTGCAGAATAATGTATTCTAAATTCCACCTGTACTCCTAGTGGAAAATAATGTTTCTAGGGAATAATGGAAACTTGTCAGTATGATATTCTCTTATTCACATTTCTTAATAATAAGATTCAATGTCTTTCCTGATTACATTCAACTTCAGTAGTTAATAATAATTTTCAGAATAATGTTCTCCTATTCTAATAGTATGGTGCAGACTCAATCGAACACAATTTATCAAATGCAACAAATTGTGGTAGTATATGCATTTCTAACAGAAGGGAACATTTTAGGGGACTAATAGGAATTTGAATTCTCAATTTCACATGTGCTGATAGTGAAATACAAATTTCCAAGAATACGCAGACTAAAAAATTTGGTGTCCGCATTTGTGGACCAAAATCGTCCCTCGCTCTGCGAGGGACCCAGTTCTTGCGAGCTCGCTTTGCGAGCTTGCAAAGCCTGACGATGATTTGTAGTTTGACAACTATTATATATCATGGGCCTCATTCAATTGCTACTTACTTGAGATCGGGACTGCAAGTAGAGATAGCAAGTTAATGTGCTATTCAAATGCCTCCTACTTTCGTGCCCCGTTCGTGTTACTTACTGCGCGCTACTATCCCTTACTTTTCTCATAATCGCAAGTTACTTACATCAAAGCCATTGCGGCCGCAAAAAACACAAATCGATATTCAAATGCCCCGATTGACCCTTCCGTCAAGCCCATAAATGGCTAAACGCAAACTACAGGTTACTTGTACCAAGGAGGTCTCGCAAAGGTCTTACTTAAAAATCGTAGCACTAGTTAAGCAAAAAAAAAAGCAATCCTGTACTTTTATTAGAAGTGAAAATTATGTTTGGTCTTAGAATTAATAGTACAACTTTCTCAAGCTCGCAAATCATCAAAAATAAATACTTTATTTCATCTTTAATTTTTGTCATAAAGTCCTACGGGCTACAACCTCCAAGCCTGTATGACTTTGGAATCAATCTCCATATTTCATTGAAGTCCTACGGGCTTGAATAACGAGTTACGGGCTTGGAGGTCATTCAAGCCCATAGGACTCTGGAAGGAAATTAAACATGAAATAAATAATTAGATTTTTGTGATGTGCAAGCTTAAGAATGTTGTGCTTCTATTTCTAATGTAACCCATTGTGTTCCCTATCATTTACAGTGCTTTACAGTGCTGTATTGAATTTATATTTGCATTTACAGTGCTCCGAGTTTGCAGACTCAAAAGACGAGTTATGGGTTTGCGGCCGCGATCATGTTCAAGCATGGAAATGCTTACTGCCCTATATATACATAAGCATGGCTTCCTTTAAGCTTGTAAACACATCCTGTAAAGCCTGTAACCTGCAACAAAAAGCTACAGTGCTAATTAGAAAGCCTGTTTCGTGCAATGGCTGATCACTTTGAGAGTCTTTTTCTATCTAATTTAACGGCTGCGGCATATATTTGAGTACTATCTTTTTTCAATATTTTCCCCTTGAACTTTACGGGTGCGGCTTATATTCGGATCAATACGGTATATATATATATATATATATTGTGACAGGGCCGGCCTTTGGCTACCGGTTGCTCCTGTGATTTTCCCATAAACCACTAAACCCAATAAAATGTTATCTATGCTTTGATAAAGTGTTTAAAAACAAACAATAGCATAACTTCAGCATAAAAGAAACATCTACACAAACGGGTTTGCTTATTTTCAGGAACACTGACTAGGGCTTAGACCGCTTCTTGGTCTGCAAGTAAAACAATACCTTTTCACACAGATGGGTGGTACCTTTAAGTCCAGTCTCTTTCTTTCAGTTGCAATGGATCCTCTGCAGGTCCTCTCCTCTTAGAGCAAACAGTCTCTCTAGTAAATCTTGTTGCAGTCACACAGACTGTTCCTCTTAAGGGCAGCTGTTCTGGCACCCACTCTGTAAGTCCCACCAGGTCCTGTTCAGGAGCCCTGTCTCCTTTTTCTCCCAGATCACGCTGAAATCCTCAGTGTCTCTTGTTCTTATGCTGGCTAAACACTCCAGGCAATCCTTACTCAAGTGTAAGTGTCTCTCTGTATTTCAATCAGTGTTATAAGCAGTCTCCCTTACTTCAGAGCTTATCTCAGCTCTCAGGATCCAGCAGGAGCTGAGTGGTCTATGGTTCTCTTCTCCAGCTTCTCCAAACAGACAGCAGGGTCTTACATGGCAATCACATAACCCAGAAGGCACTGCAGTTCAAGAACGCAAAATCTCCACCAGTCATTCAGGTCCCTTTGTACTCCATGTAACTGTTCATCCCTCCAGACCTCTCCTTCATGCACATTCATCCTCTCCAATGCCAACTGCATCATGCAGCGGCTGGAGGGCCACTCGTGGATTCGTCTTTTCTTTACTGCCAGCGTTCAGCTGCAGCAGATAGCCATGGGAAGAACCCTTTACGCTCGCACTATTTTTGTCACTTTGGCACCAAGTGGACTTTCTTATAGCCCCCAAAGCTACCGCTCTTGTAGTTGTCTCATCCTTTAATGTTCCCTTCTTCGGGTTGCTTGGAACATAGCCAACACGTCTCATCACTTCTTCGTACTGCACTTTGCCACTGCAGCCTACTTCTCTGTGCCATTTATTTTCTTTGCCAAAGCATTGTGGCTAGGGCACCGGCCCGCCCGTCTCTATGAGTGGCCTCCCCTAGGGACCCTTGATAAGTACTCCTCGTACTTCCCTAGGAGAATGTGTTTCTTCACACAGACCCTTCCCTGGGGGTAAATCATAGACAATATAGATGTCCATTACCTCTTCTTTCACCGGATTTCTCTTTTCATGCAAGTTCACGGCTCTTTGTGTGTGCCAAGTCACTCCGGGAGTATTTGTGCCTCCTCTTTAGTCCGGGAACCTGGCACTGGAGTTGCCTCACTTTGGTCTCTTCATTTCTTGACCTCCACTTTACCCTCTTCTGTTTAACCCAGCTGATGGCCTTCTCCATCTTATGAGAGTGGACTTCTGCCTCTTTCCCAAATTCTTTCACATCATTCAGTAAATCCTTTGATACAACCCAATGGGGGTTAGTGTGAACTCCGATAGCAGCTGACATCCTGCTATTGCTCCGGGTAACTCTCGGAAAAACACTGGGACACCTTGAGCTTGTTGGGCCCCCTTTCGCAACACTTTCTGTTGGGTCTCCGATTCTCCCTTTTTAGATGCTTTGACCTAACTGTCATCACCTGGGTCATCCTGACCTTCACTATAGAATCGTAACTTAGGTGGCCTCTCTTCCCACTCCCCTTCACAGCCGACTCCATTACTCTGCAATCAGTGGTGGGTCAGCGGTTCACAAGGATAGACAACGCGGCTCTCTCTCTTCCAGGTGCTCCAATTGTCTGGCTGATTATTCTCACCAAGAGGTGTCAGATTCATATGGCCATCTTGCTTCTGTTCTGGTACATGGTCCTTTGTAAACTCCAGAAGCATGTCTTCACTTAGGGTAGCTCCTAGCCTTTGGACATTTTTCTCACTGTTCACAGCAGGTATCCTCTGCTCCACTGTGTTTTCAATCCTGCAAGGTCCGCAACTCTCTATCTCTGTGAGGATGAATCTCTCAAACTTCTGATCTTGCTGTAACGTCTCTAGCGGTACAGCAGCTTCAGGCTTACGCTCAACCCATAGACCAGTACACATCTTAGAAGCCTTTAGAATTTTCAGTTTCTTAAGAAAGCTTGTGTTTTTTGCATCCTCAGCTTTCACCCATAAATCATCTTTTTTTAACTGCTTCTCTTCATCTTTGCTCTGTTTTCCTGCTTGCTTTGCATCTTTCTTTACTACTTTCATCTGTATTTTCTCGCCTTTAACTTGTAAATTCAGTTCACTCTGCTGACACTGAATTTCTGGCTGTATATCCAGAGGAAGAACTTCCTCACTCTTTTTCTTCAGGTCCTCCCTGGATCTCTCTGGCAGCTCCGCCACCCTTTCTTCAGTTTCTCGTGTACAAGCTCCTTCACTATGCCATGCAAATGAACTACCTTTGGACATAGCTATGTGTTCAACACAGCGTCTGGTATATATCGGTCCTGAAGATCATGGATGGTCTCTTCTGGACATTCATCACCCTGTTCCAACCATATCTCCATATCAGACAGATCGTCCATCCTCTGCTCTTGTGGACTCTGCATCAGCATCTTCTTCGCTATGAGAGCACTTTTACTCTCTGTCTCTTGTAGCTGAAGTGTAGATCATCTACTTTGCTGTGCCATATTAGTTTTTCCTGCTCTCAGTAAAGACGCTCCTCCTTTAACATGCATTCTATCCTCTTTTAGGCATCTTGTGATTTCTTTCCTTGCTTCTCAGACTTCTCTGGTGCCTCTCTCATAAAGAAGTTGCTCATCATCGGAGGTAAACGATTAGAAAGTAAGTTATGCTTTATCCGTTTGCCACTGGGCAGCAGCTTCTGCATATCTTTCTCAATTGTGTCATCATTGGACAGACTCTTCATCTGCTCCCAAATAGACATCTGTGTCTTCTTCCTAGAGGACACTCTGTTGTCCTCACGCGCAGGTTTCCTTTCCATTCAGGAATGGGATCTGGCATCGTCCTGATACCCTTCATTCTAACTGCCATTCACCTGTCTTCCGTTGTAGGCTCTCTCAGTCCCACTGGGATGGAGTTCATCTGTACTTCCTGCTTTACTTGTTTCCCATCTTGCCTTTCCTTGTCCATAGCACTTTGTTTTATTGTCATCTGAGACAGAGCCCTCTCGGGATACATTATTTTTAGGAAACATCTCCGTATTCTGCTTCTTATTCTCTCAGGGATTGTGGTTCATCTTTCACCATTTCAATCTCCAAACTCTTTTATTCCTTATTTTTCACTTTAGTAAGGTTTCCAGTGTCTTTATAATTTTTAGGACATTCTTCCTTTGTAAGAACACCGGCTATATTCATCCACTTGATTTGTCCTTTCTCTGGGTCAGAGATCTTTGTCCGGCACTTCCTTTCTCTAGTAGTCTCCACCTCAGGAGTATTCACCAAGGAAGGCTGGTGGTGTCTGTCCAGGTTTGGTATCTAGGTTTTGTATGGAGGCATCTTCATTGTGCTTACACATAAGGTAGATACATTGGGTTTGATTAAAATATTCACCAATGACTTGCTCAGCATGCTTCTTACTGCGGCTGGTTTTGCACTCAGTCTGTGACAACACATTGTCCCTTTTCCCTTGACCTTTTCTCACATCTTTAGCTGCTTTTAACTCATTAGCAGCTTGCTCCAGGGTAACGGTTCTTTAGCTACACCAGCATTCTCTTTTCTTATCTCATCAGTCTCGTGCTCCATCTCATTGGCTTTCTCTGCCATCTCATTCACGGCTCCTGCTGTATTATTTGTTTTCTCTGCAGTCTCACTTGCTCTCTCTACAGTTACTTTTGGCTCAACAGCATTCTCATTAGCCTTCTCTTCGTTTGCAGCTACTGCCATCCCTGTAGTGGCTCCTGCCATCCCTGTAGTGGCTCCTACCATCCTTTTAGTGGCTCATGCCATCTCTGTAGCAGCTCCTGCCGTCCCTGTAGCGGCTCCTGCCATCCCTGTAGTGGCTCCTCTGTCAGCATGCTAGTTCCTTGCTTGTCTATGTTTAACAACATCTTCATATGACTTCTCAAAGCAGAGCTCCAACGGTGTTTCCAAAATATTTGGATAAAAATCTCTACTTGCAGTTTGGTTGCCTCTCTCCTTGGTTATGTCAGTTACACTATACTCACGTGGTTGGAATTTGGGAACGCTTCTTTAATCGATATGTTGCAACCCCGGATTCTTTACGCTAGCTGTAAAATAAGCCTTCTGGTCTCTTTGGGAGTCCTTCCTCAATCTCTCGACAGGGTACCCGTATCCTGATCTGGGGTAGAGATGAGCATGCTGTTCCTCAGGATTCCATGTGGCATCATGGTCATATTTTGTGAGACTTCCCCTCTGTACAGTAGCTTTGATTTAATAAAATGCAGGTGCTCTTTATTCATAAGTTTTGGTGCACAGTATCTCTGTGCTCTGACACCCCGGTTAACTCCAACTCAGCCCAGGATTTCTGGTTTCAGGTCATCATAGTTCATCGGCTTTCCTTTATCCATGCGTGTGTAAGCTTTCTGAGTTTCACCAGTCACATATGGGGCGATGAGGCTGACCCAGTACCTTTTGTGCCATGCTTCCCTAATGGCCGTTCTTTCAAATATGGTGAGGTATATTTCCACATCATCCTCCTCAGTCAGTTTTAGGAGAAGTTCATCGGCTCTAACTCTTGCTGCATCTTCCATTTGTTTCTCCAGGGTAGCTTGTTTTTGAGCTAACCGGATGGCCCCTTTTCTGTTTCTCTCTTGTTGAGCAACTACAGCCTCTTTCAAAGATACAGCAGCCTCTTTCAGAGCAACTTCAACAACCCAAGCAATCTGAATTAATGCTCCACCTTGAGATTGAAGCCACAGTGTTACTTTCAGCAATCAGTGGCTGTACTTTCTGTATTTCTCTCAGATGGACTCTGTCCACTTCCATTTGTCTCTGCCATTTCTCTGTGGCCTCTCTTAATCTTCCAAAACCTTTATCTTCCTCTTCTGCGGCTTGGACGCTGTCCTCAGCAATCATTGCTCTCTTCTTTGACTGGCTCTGACCAAGCTTAGCAGCCAGTATTCTGTTCATTTCTGCCTACTGCAAGTTCCATACTCTCACGGTGCTGCAGTGGCATCTAATAAGGCTTTAACTGCCTCCTCCATCTTTAGGGGCGCAGGCTGTCCTCTTAAACTCAGACACTTTAAACCACACTTCTGACACCAGTGTGACATGGCCAGTCTTTGGCTACCGGTTGCTCCTGTGATTTTCCCATAAACCACTGAGTCCCGATATTCTTTTATCTTTGCTTTAATAACATGTTTAAAAACAAACAATAGCTTAACTTCAACATAAAAGAAACATCTACACAACTTCAGAGCTTATCCTAGCTCTCAGAATCCAGCAGCAGCTGAGCTGTCCATGGTTCTCTTCTCCAGCTTCTCCAAACAGACTGCAGCTTCACACAAAGCTCACAGCTCACAGCCCTTAGGCCAGAGACTAATCAGCAGCCCGTCCCATGTCTGCTTTCCAGGTTTTAAAGTGAAGCTTCAGCTGGGGCCAATTAGGAGTTCTCCAGGAGTTTAACTCCATCACTCCTGTCAAGAACTCTTCATCCTTCTGTACCTGGCACCATCCTCTCGGGGGCAAACGGTCACAATATATATATATATATATATATATATATATATATATATATACCAAAATTCAGTCCTGTGTTGTGTAAAAATAAAGAATTTATGAATATAAGATAGTATCAATAGATCAAGTCCCAGTTACATAGTTACATAATTAGATCTCCTCTGATCTGCAGTATGCGGATTAAATATTACTTATTTAGTTGTTAATTATTAATTAATTATTTATTTATTTATTTTAGTTATTAATTAATCCAGAGGAAGTCAAACAAAAAAAAAAAAGTGAGACTTAGCCAATCGTCCCAAAGGGAAAAAGAAGATTCTTCCTGAATCAATACTGTCTCTCTAATTATCCATGATAACCCTTTTTTAATTAGAAATAAATCCAGTCCACTTTTAAAGTTATCTATTGAATCCGCTGTCATTACCTCCTCTGGTAGAGAATTCCACAGATTATCCACCCTTACTGTGAAGAACACTTTTCTTTAAAATACCTGTGATTGACATATCTGACTAGAAAATAAAGCCAGCTGCTCCTTAGGGGAAACATCCTTGTACCATACGTATATCCATTGTTGTAATGTTCTACATTGCACCAGACTTCAATAACAGATTTAACCACATCTAAATAGAGAAGAAATAAGGGAACATTATATTGTACATATTCACTTTCTGAATTAAAATAACTTTACTGGTCTTATCTGATACCTGTCCAGTACATAGATCAAGAGGGCCAATAAATCATCATCAGGGGTTAAAAAGTTTCAACTTTGGTTGCCTATGAAGCTAACAAGATCTTGCAAAACCCTTCTAAATACTTTGATGTGAATATCTAAATGAGCATTGAAAATATATATGTTTTATGAAGCAACTGCACTACAAGAATAAATGTTCAGTTGAACATGTTATTGCAGTATGTACTGTATAATATAGCACACTTTTAATAAGGTTAGGTTTAGTTTGGATAATTATAAAGACAAGTCTAAGGTTAGGAATAGAGAATAAGTGACCTAGTGATATGTCTACATTCTAAATAAACATAGTTACATAGTAATTGAGGTTGAAAAAAAAATTTTAGTCAACCAAGTTCAACCTTTTTAGATCTACTCTGATCTGCAATAAGCAAATTAAATGTTACATTATCCAGAGGAAGGCAAACATAAAAAAAAACTGTGAAACTTTGCCTATTGTCTTAAAAGGGAAAAAATACAATTCTTTCCTGACCCCAGATTCCTCTATGGATCAATACTCCCTCTCTAATTATTCAGGATAACCCTGATTGCCCTTTTTATTTAAAAATATATCCAATCTCTTTTTAAACTTAAATATTAATGCCGCTGTCAGTTTAACCATCCTTACTGTGAAGAACTCTTTCCTTTCTTTAAGATGACATATTTTTACTTCTAAACTCAAAGGATGTCCTCTTGTCAGTTGAAAACCTCTGCAAAAAAATGTACTTGACAAAGCTTTGTATTGACCCTGGATACATTTTTATAAGGTAATCATATCCCCTCTTAGATGCCTTTCTTTCTAGAGAAAATAAGTTTAATTTGGTTAGTCTATCTTCATAACTTAGCACCTCTATTTCCCTTATTAGTTTTGCTGCCCTTTTTTGTACTTTTTCCTGTTCTAAAATTTCCTTTTTATTAAGTGGTGCGTAAAAATTGTACCCCATATTCCAAATGAGGACATACTAGGGATTATATTTGCTTCCCTTTCTTCTATACCTTCTTAATACATGCAGCTGCTGCTTGGCATTGATCACTGTTATCTAGGTGGTTGTTCACAAGCACTCTCAAATCACTTTCAATATCTGATACTTCTTGATTTGCTCCATTCAGAATATAAATTGCATGGCTATTTTTCCTTCCCAAATGCATAACTTTATATTTATTTGCATTAAATCTCATTTGCCATTTAGTTACCCATTTCTTTAATTTATTCAAATCCCTTTAGAGGGAAAGTACATAATTTTCTACATTTTAATTACCTTGCACAACTTAGTGTCATCAGAAAAAGTCGAGACAATACTTTTCAGTCCTACTGCTATGTCATTAATAAATATGTTAAAAAGGAGAGGGCCTCATACTTAACCCTGAGGGACCCCACTTGCCATATTAGTCAAATCTGAGTATGTTCTATTTACAACAACCCTTTGCTTCCTGTCTATTAGTCAGCTCCCAATCCATGAACATATATTTACGTTCGATGTATTCCATCGGGACCTGGGGCTTTATTAACATTTATTTTTTTCAACTTTGTTTGGGTTTCTTCCTGTGTTAACCAATTATTTGGTGAAGGTAGTGTAGTCCAACTGGTACCACAAATATCCTGTGATTAAAATTAGACATATAGCATTAAAAAGTAGTTTTAGACAAGCAAGTGAAGCTACCAGATGCGTGGAGCTGTTGCTCCGCAGGGCATAACGTATAATAGGGTATTTTTGAGCCAAATCAAGGGGTAAATCCCCTCCACACATAATTATCTAGACTAAGAAGACAAAGAGGAACAAAAAGACACCTGTTATCATCAGATCGAGATGTTATTCAGATGGTTTGAGATGGTGGGTGGACATCCAAGAGGATATACTAGAGAGGCAGTTGGAGACATGTGTTAGAAGAGAGGGAGATAGATCTGGTGCTGAGAGGTAGATTTGGGTGTCATCTGCGTAGAGATGATATTGCAGCCCAAAAGAGTTTATAAGGGTACCAAGTGAGGAAGTGTAGATGGAGAAGAGGAGCGGGCCTAGGACAGATCCTTGGGGTACACCAACAGACAGGGGGTAGGTAGAAGAAGAGGTGTCAGAGAAGGAGATACTGAATGATCGATTTTGTAGGTATGATGAGAACCACGAGAGAGCAGTGTCTCGAATACCGAGGGAGGAGAGGATATGGAGTAGAAGTGGATGGTCAACAGTGTCAAAGGCAGCAGAGAGATCTAGAAGAAGGAGAATAGAAAAGTGACCTTTTGACTTGGCAGTAAGCAGGTCATTGGTGACTTTAGTGAGAGCTGTCTCAGTGGAATGTTGGGGCCGAAAGCCGGATTGGAAGGTGTCAAGAAAGGAGTTAGAGGAGATAAAGCTGGTAAGGCGGGTATAGACGAGCTGCTCGAGCAGTTTGGAAGCCAGAGGAAGTAGAGAAATAGGGCGGTAGTTAGAAGCAATGTCAGAGTCAGATGAGTACTTTTTGAGGATGGGTGTAATTGTGGCGTGTTTTAGACAAGATGTAAACTTGCATGTAGTTAGGGAAAGGTTGAAAATGTGTGTGAGAGCTGGGATTAGTGTGGTAGAGAGGGGAGGGATGAGCTGAGATGGAATAGGGTCCTGGGGACATGTAGTGAGGCGAGTGGATGAGAGCAGGCTTGCGACCTCATCCTCTGTAGCTGGGGCAAAGCAGTTCAAAGTGGCTGTTGGATTGGGAGAGGGAGAAGAGTGGGTGTGGTTGGATAGTTGAGACGGTAGAGTGAGTGAGCCACTGTGAGATGAGAGTTAATTGCGGATATTTTCGATTTTATGAATAAAGTGGTTGGCAAAGTCTTCAGCTGTGAGAGAGGAAGGGATGGGAGGAGGTGGTGGGTGGAGGAGAGTTTTGAATGTTGCGAACAGACGCTTTGGGTTAGAGGATAGGGTTGATATTAGTGAAGTGAAGTAGTGTTGTTTGGAGAGGTTGAGGGTAGAGGAGTAGAAGCTTAACATAAATTTGTAGTGGAGGAAATCTGCAGAAGTGCGTGATTTCCTCCAGAGCCGTTCAGCGGTGTGGGAGCACTTCTGGATGTATCGTGTTTGAGTTGTGTGCCAAGGTTGTGGAAGAGAGCGAGGGCGTCTTCGTGTGGTTATGGGGGTGAGGGTGTCAAGGATGGAAGAGAGAGTAGAGTTGTAAAGTGAGATGGCAGTGTCAGGGCAGTTGAGGTATGTGATGGGGCTGAGAAGGGGTTGGATATATTGGAGAGCTGAGTAGGGTCAAGTGCTAGCAGGTTTCTGTTCGTGATGGTGGCAGGGGTAGGAGAGGGGTGGTGGGAGGAAGAAGAGGTGAGGTTAAAGGTAAGTAAGTGATGGTCAGATAGAGGGAGTGGATGGGTGACTGGGTTGGAGGCTGTGCTGAGGTTGGTGAAGATAAGGTCTAGAGAATGTCCAGCATGATGAGTAGAAGAATCTGTTAGTTGTGAGAGGCCGAGGGAATAGGTGAGTGCAAGCAGTTTGGCTGCTGCTGGGGAGGTGGGAGTGTCAATGGGAATGTTAAAATCTCCAAGTACCAGTGAAGGAACATTGGAGGAGAGAAAGTGAGGGAGCCAGGCAGAAAAGTGATCAAGAAATTGAGAGGGAGTGCCTGGGGGGCGATAGATCACGGCAACACGTAGAGAGAAAGGTGAGAAGAGGCGGATAGTATGCACTTCAAAGGATGAGAATTGGAGGGATGGGACAGGGGGTAAGAGGTGAAATGTACAGCGACTGGAAAGCAATACGCCCACACCACCACCTTGTTTGTTCCCAGGTCTAGGTGTGTGGCGGTGAAAACCACCATAAGAGAGTGCTGCAGGGGAGGCAGTGTCTGAGGATGAGAGCCAGTTTTCCGTGAGAGCCAATAGATTGAGGGAGTTGGAGATGAATAAGTCTTGAGTGAAAGTGAGTTTATTGCAGATAGACCGTGCGTTCCAGAGGGCGCAGGAGAAAGGTAGAGTAGAGGGTTTGTGACATGTAATGGGTATCAGATTCTGGGTGTTACGGGTGTTTGCTGGCCATGAACCAGAGCGTGGCTGACAGCGAGTGGAGATGAGTGAGGGACCTGGGTTAGGGGATATATCTCCCGCAGCTAGGAGAAGGAGTAGTGAGAGGGAGAGAAGATGGGACTGGGACTTACCGTGTTGTTTCTGCTTGTGAGTGTTAGGGAGGGGATAATGTTGTGAATAGAGGAGGGAGAGGAGCTCATGGGAGCAGAGAAGAGGAGAGGAGAGTAAAGAAGGTGAGATGGTAATATTGTTGGGGACATGATATGGAGAGACTGCAAAAGAAAGTCTGAGAGAAAGGCAGTAGGTTATAAGAAAGAGGAAAGAGTGAGAAAGCATTGTGGCAGTGTGTAAGCTTAGGAGAAAGATAGGATGATTGTGTGATAGTGGGGTAAGAATTATTGTCCTAAGATAGGAAGTAGTGTTGCTAAAGATTCAGGAGCAAGGAAGAGAGTGTGATAAGGTTAATCAGAATGACAGTGGTGGGTGAGTATCTAAGAGACTTTATTAATTGGGTTTTTAGTAGGTGTTGTTAAATGAGCAGGTGCAAGTCATGTGAGTATCTATAAATTAAGGTGATGCAAGGGTGGGTGGGAGTGGGGCAGGGAGGGAGGGGAGAAATCTGTGGGATGTTTGTGTCCAGAGTGATGTTAATGTGGCTCTGAGTACAGCTGTGAGGAAACAGGGAGATAAAGTTTGAAACTAGGATATGCAGATAAGAAGACCATTTGCTACAGATGTAAGATAGTAAGTAGACGGGGGAGGTGAAATACAACACACAGTATATAGTACACCAATAGACTAGACAATTAACTAAGATACAAAAAGTTTTACACAAATGTTACTATGTGGCCAGATATCATATACAATAGGAAAATTAATAAGTATATATACTGCACACTTGGCACATTGCTGACACTTTCTCCTCAGGTGATGAAGAGACTGAATGGACATTTTGTGCTGTCAGAAAATCCAAAGAGATTATTAGCTCTTCAGGATATTGATTGCTGCCTATTAATTACAAATAGGTAAAGTATATTAATTTATTAATAAATTAATTATTAATAAAAAAAATATATTAATTATTTTTAAAAATAAAATATACACAATCTTATATTTTACACTGCCTTTACTGTATGAATACAATAATGCTTAGTCCTCTCTAATTGTTTTATTCATTGATTAATTAATTAATTAATAATGTACATTCTTTTTTTAATTATTAATTAGTAATCATTATCCAAAAAAAAAATTGTATATTGTACACCGCCTTTACTGTATGAATACATTAATACTTAGCTCTTTCTAATAGTTTTACAGTGGATATAAAAATTCTACACACCCCTGTTAAAATGTTAGGTTTCTGTGCTGTAACAAAATGAGACAAAGATAAATAATTTCAGAACTTTTTCCACCTTTAATGTGATCTTTAAACTGTACAACTCAATTGAAAAACAAAATGAAATCTTTTAGGTAGAAAAAATCTAAAAATAAAATAATATGGTTGTATAAGTATGCACACCCATAAACTAATACTTTGTTGAAGCACCTTTTGATTTTATTACAGCATTCTTTTTGGGTATGAGTCTATCAGCATGGCACATTTTGACTTGGCAAGATTTGCCGACTCTTCTTTGCAAAAACACTCCAAATCTGTCAGATTGCGAGGGCATCTCAATCGGATTCAGGTCTGGGCTCTGGCTGGGCCATTCCAAAACTTTAATCTTCTTCTGGTGAAGCCATTCCTTTGTTGATTTGGATGTATGCTTTGGGTCGTTGTCACACTTATGCAACCATATTATTTTATTTTTATATTTTTTCTTCCCTCTACCTAAAAGATTTTAGTTTGTTTTTCAATTGAGTTGTACAGTTTATAGGTCACATTAAAGGTGGAAAAAGTTCTGAAATTATTTATCTTTGTCTATTTTTTTACAGCACATAAACCTGACATTTTAACATGGGTGTGTAGACTTTTTATATCCACTGTATATATTGATTAATTAATTAATTATTATTGTACATTCATTTATTACTTATTAATTAGTAATCATTATCAAATAAATATTGCATATTTTACACTGCACTAAAAAATATATAGATTTAATACTGCTCTGCTCATTGCCTGACAAGGATAGGACCCCCAAAGCAGTTAAATATTTAAATCACTTTATTATATTCTGACAGCTGCTACTAATATTTAATATTTTATACTGCATTTATTTATGAATATATCCATGCTTAGGCCTTTACATTTTGCATGTATGCCAATTAAACATTATACGTTAAATGATTCATGAATTAATTTATGATTCATGAATTAATTGAATCCAAACATTAAAAAGGATTTTCATGTCATTTTATAGTTTCCTCGTCTCTGCAGCTGCCTGAAGACAGAGAGTGAGTTCTGCAGCATTTCATCTGCAAAAAGATCAACTTTACAGGCATATGATTTATTGATGCTCTTCTTTAGGAAAAAAGGAATAAGTCTTTTTGTTTTGGATTGATGACAGTTATTGATTAATTAACGTGTATTAATTTTTTTCATTAATTATTATTTAGTAATCATTATTAAAAATTGTACATTTTACACTGCTCTACAAAAAAATGAAGATTTTACACTGCACTTATTTATCTGGATTACTGCTCATTAACATATATTAATTTATTAAATATCTCAAAGAAGGTAAATATTTAAATCAGTTTATTAGCATTTGACACATCCATTGGGGGAGGACTGTGCCTCTTTCATTAAGTAATAATATCAGTATCTGTATTACTGCTCATTGGCTGACATGTATAGGACTCTTAAAGCAGTTAAATATTTACATCAGTTTATTAGGCTCTGACACCAGCTACATTTAATATTTTATACAGAATGTATTTATGAATTTATTGATGATTAGGCCTTTACGTTTTGCATTTATGCCAATTAAACATAATACTTTAAATGATTAATGAATTAATTGAATCGAAACATAAAAAACGTGTTTCATGTCATTTTACAATTTCCTTGTCTTTGCAGCTGCCTGAAGTCAGAGAGTGAGCTCCGCAGGATTTGCTCTGCAATAAGATCAACTTTACAGGTATATAATTTAATGATGCACTTCTTTAGGAAAATAGGATTAAGTATTTTTTTTTGCATTGATGACAGTTATTGATTAATTAATTAACATATATTAATTTATTATTAATTATTCATTAATAATTTAATAATATATATATATAATTAGGAAGACATATATGCTTAGTCATTCACATTTTAATGAATGCCAATTAAATCTCAGAACCTGATTGATTTATTAATTAATTTAATCAAAACGTTACAAATCCTTTTCAGACCAATCTATAGTTTGCTCATAGCTCTTTGTGTTTGACCTTCTATAGTAAAACATGAGTACCTCTATTTGTTTTGCATTGATGACAGTTATTGATTAATTAATTAACATATATTAATTTATTAATAACAATAATTAATTATAATAAATACATTTTAAAAATCCCTTAACTTATTTATCACTTTATAGATGCTTAGCTCTTTAAGGTTTTCATGTATACCAAATAACACATTCATTGTTAATTTAATTAAGTTAATGAAATAATTACTAATGCATTTCAAGTAATTTTACTTCTCTTTAGGTTTTGCCTCGATGACAGCTAAAACAATATGTACATAGTGATGTCGCAAACATAAAATTTTCGGTTCGCGAACCGTGGACGCAAATTTCATCAAATGTTCGCGAACGGGCGAACCAGGCGAAACGCCGTAGACTTCAATGGGCAGGCAAATTTCAAAACCCACAGGGACTCTTTCTGGCCACAATAGTGATGGGAAAGTTGTTTCAAGGGGACTAACACCTGGACTGTGGCATGCCGGAGGGGGATCCATGGCAAAACTGCCACGGAAAATTACATAGTTGATGCAGAGTCTGGTTTTAAGCCATAAAGAGAATAAATCACCTAACATTCCTAAATTGTTTGGAATATCATGCTTTAAAACATCAGGTATGATGTTGTATCGATCAGGTAGTTTAAGGGTTACACCCGCTTCACAGTAACAGACCAATCTCCCCGTTTAATGCACCGCAAACAACCGCAAACAGTCCCTTTGCACAACCGCAAACTCCCCATTTGCACAAGGTTGGATACCAAGCTAGCCATGTCCTGTTCCTTGTCCTCACTGATGTCATTGAAGGTCTCTTCCTCCACCCAGCCACCAAGGGTCCCTGAAAGGTGACAACAAGCCCCCTGGGACGCCAGCTGTGTTTGGTCTTCCACCTCCTCAAAGCCACCTTCCTCCTCTGACTTATCTTCTTCAGACTCCTCTCTCTGCGTTGCCTCTGTCTGCATAATTATAAGGTGTGTACTGTTAAGTAGTACTATTCCTATCGGTTTAATCCCTGTTACGTCCACTATTAGGGGACGTGAATATGGCATTAATTTTTGGAACAGGGAGATGAAAAAAGATGCTCGGTCGGACCTCCTACTTCGAATTTGGGGCACTTCACGTGCAATGTAATGTGCCACCAGATAGGAGTGGTGTATTAAGTTGTACTTTTTATTCCTATCAGTTTGATACCTGTTACGTCACCTATCAGGGGACGTGTATATGGCATAGATTTTTGGAAAAGGGAGATGGAAAAGATGCTTGGTCGGTCCTCCCACTTCAAATTTGGGGCACTGCGCGTGCAATCTAGATAGGAGTGGTGTGTTCAGTTGTACTATTTATTCCTATCGGATTCAATGAAGCCAATAAACCTGGCCCGTTACTAGCCAGGAAACTACAAACCAAAACAACACAAAATAGGATACTTCAAATTAAGACCTCGAAGGGAGAAAAAACAACGAACCCAAATAAGATCCAGAAGATTTTTACAAAAATTTACAAAAATACCCTTTATACGGCAACAACACACACAGATCTACACAAAATGAGGGGATTTCATAATTCCTGTGATCTCCCCTTTATAGAAGAAAATGACTTAGAGACTTTAAATGCCAAAGTGACCCTAGAGGAAGTGAGAAAAGCAGTCCAGAACCTCAAACCTGTTAAGTCAAAAGGCACAGACGGGTACACCAATTTATATTATAAAAAAATTATAGACATATTAGGCCCGCACTTGGTCACTCTAACAGAGTTCTAGCAGGCAAGCAAACACCAGCAGAGCTGAACAGGGCAGATATCGCTCTATTCCCTAAGAAAGGTCGAGATGCCCTAGAACCAAAAAACTACAGGCCAATATCATTACTAAACTGTGATACAAAGATCCTGTCAAAAATATTAGCGGATAGAATGTCATCCTTCTTGCCTAATACATAATGACCAAGTAGGCTTTGTCTCCCACAGGCAAGCGGGAGACAACATTAAAAAAATCATGAACCTACTGTACCACACCAAAGCCTCTAAAATTCAAGCCTGTCTTATGGCCTTTGACATTGAAAAGGCATTTGATTCCCTGGAGTGGACTTACCTATACGCCACGGCTTGAAAAATTTGGTATTAAAGGCCATTTTATAAATCTCATACACTCATTATACCAATCATCCAGTGCAAGGTTACAGATTCCGGGAGATGAGAGATCCTTAATTAAAATAGAAAGAGGAACAAGACAGGGGTGCCCCTTTTCTCCCCTTCTATTCGCAATAGCAATAGAACCCCTGGCTCAGACAATTAGGGCCAACGCTGGGATCACAGGCATAAAAAAAGGGCCATCACCATTTCAAAACTTCTCTATTTGCAGACGACCTGCTGTGTATGCTCTCAAACCTACCCAACCGTTCCCAGAGTTGATTCGAACTATGGAGGAGTTTGGTCAGTTTTCTGGCCTTAAACTAAACATAGAGAAGACAGAAGCACTAGCGATTGACTTAACAGCAGTAGAGAAGCAGGGTCTCCAAGAGAAGTTTAATATTAAGTGGGATAAGAACCACATAAACTAACTGGGAATCCGACTAACCCCTAAGCTAGAGGACTTGTACAAAGCCAACCACTCCAAACTTTATAAAACAATAGTTAATGACCTGAGTAAATGGACAAAGTATAGGTTATCATGGGTAGGGAGAATAAATACGATAAAAATGAATGTCCTTCCTAGGTGGCTCTACATATTTCGAACACTCCCGATCCCGATTAAATAAAAAGAATTAGAAAATATTAAAAGGAAAATATTTAGATTTGTCTAGAACCACTCTCCCTCACGCATCACAAAGAAAATTATGTACCTTCATAAGTCAGAGGGGAGACTATCGTGTCCAAACTTAAAATATTACCACAAGGCAGCTCAGTTATCTTTCCTCCCAATAGCACATTCTATAGGGCATCAACCGGCCTGGGTGTATTTAGAGAACCACACTTTAAGGCCCTTAACCTGGGACAAGGTGGCTTGGCTATCAAAATTGCCTCAAAGCCTTAAAAACTCGCCAAACCCCCTAATTAGACACTCACTATCATACTGGAAATGGGCCAAGAAACACACGGGTTTGTTCCCTGGATCCACCCAAATGACCCCAATTCTTGACCACCCTCAGGCCCCGAAACACATGAGCACAACATCACAACACTGGTGGAGGTCAAGAAAACTAGATAGACTGGGAGACTGGTTAGTAAAGGGCCAGATGCTCACCTATGAGGAACTGAGGGACAAGCATGAGCTACCGCTGTCAGAACATTACAATTACTGTAGGCTGAGGCATTTCACACACTCCCTGACCCAGAAACAGGAGACACCGGTCTTAAATTGGTTCTCCAAAATTTGTAAAGATAAACCTCTATCAAGGGGGTTAATTGGGTCGCTTTACAAATATAAAACATTTGTTACTGGTTGAAGCGACACTGGGGGAAGGACTGGAGTGGGGGAGCCCTGGAGACCCTTCAGAAGCAACCGGCGGCAAAATTATCCCAGGAAAGGAGAGGTCGCTTACTGAAGCCTGCCCTAGGGTAACCCAAGGTTGATTGCCCAGGTTAAATATTGTAAATAATAAGCTAATACTGCTGGAGGGATGATAGCTAATAGGACTTTGGTGTTTCCTGCAGATATACTCTTTACTATTGTCTGTTTTACCATGTTTTAGGTATCTCTTAAATTGCACTCACATTAAAAAATAAGAAAAAATATTAACCTAAAAAGTAAAAATAAGAAGGACTAGCCAGGTAACTTTCACAAAATGTCTTTATTGTAAATATGTATTTTTGCACAACTGTTATGCAAGACTGTTCAAAAATGCTTTATTTTTCATTACATGCTGTACGCCTTCTGACAATAAAAGAATTTAAATGCAAAAATGAGGTATTGTTGCAGCGACCAGAAAAATTGATGTTAGTTTGCCAGGCAGAAAGTGCTCTAAAACATTGCGTCTTGAACCCTAGTTTGTGGCGGATAAGTCACGCAAGTCATCCGGCATTCAGGGATAAAAAACAGCAGTGTGTGGACCATTATTAGCTCAAGGCAGCTCATCTATCAGGCCTTTTTTAATCAAATGTATCGCCCACTGTCAGTCCCTTCGGGATCCATCCCTCATTCATCTTAATAAAGGTGAGGTAATCTAGACTTTTTTGACCTAGGCCACTTCTCTTCTCAGTGACAAAACCTCCTGCTGCACTGAAGGTCCTTTCTGAAAGGACACTTGAAGCGGGGCAGGACAGAAGTTCTATGGCAAATTGGGATAGCTCAGGCCAAAGGTCAAGCTTGCACACCCAGTAGTCAAGGGGTTCATCGCTCCTCATAGTGTCAATATCTGCAGTTAAGGCGAGGTAGTCTGTTACCTGACGGTCGAGTCGTTCTCTGAGGGTCGACCCCGAAGGGCTGTGGCGATGCATAGGACTTAAAAAGCTCTGCATGTCCTCCATCAACAACATGTCTGTAAAGCGTCCTCTCCTTGCCGGCGTGGTCGTGGGAGGAGGAGGATTATGTTCACCTCTTCCGCTGTTAGATTGCTGTTGTGCTGTGACATCACCCTTAAACGCTGTGTAAAGCATACTTTTTAATTTATTTTGGAAGTGCTGCATCCTTTCCGACTTGTGGTAATTCGGTAATATTTCAGGCACTTTCTGCTTATACCGGGGGTCTAGTAGCGTGGTCACCCAGTACAGGTCGTTCTCCTTCATCCTTTTTATATGAGGGTCCCTCAACAGGCACAACAGGACAGCATGAAAGACCCCATTTGCACAAGGTTGGATGCCGAGCTTCCCATGTCCCGTTCCTCATCCTCAGTGATCTCGCTGAAGATATGTTCTTCCCCCAACCACGTCCAACACCACGGGTTCCAGATAGGTGACAACGAGCACCCTGCGATGCCTGTTGTGGTTGGTCTTCCTCCTCCTCCTCAAAGCTACATTCCTCCTCTGACTCCTCTTCCTCACAATCCTCTTCCAGCGTTGCCGCAGGTCCAGCAAGCGATGCTGATAAGGCTGTTTCTGGTGGTGATGGTGACCACAACTCTTCCTCTTCACGCTCATCTACGGCCTGATCCAGGACTCTTCGCAGGGCACGCTCCAGGAAGAAAACAAATGGTATGATGTCGCTGATGGTGCCCTCGGTGCGACTGACCAGGTTTGTCACCTCCTCAAAAGGACGCATAAGCTTACAGGCATTGCGCTTGAGCGTCTAGTAACGTGGCAAAAAAATCCCCAGCTCCGCAGAGTCTATCCGCGCACACCGGTCATACAAATACTCGTTAACGGCCTTTTCTTGTTGGAGCAGGCGGTCGAACATTAGGAGTGTTGAATTCCTGTCTAAAATCAAGCGCCTTATTGGCATAGGGTTTCGCCGCTGGATATCTGTAAAGTGCGCCATGGCCGTGTAGGAACGCCTGAAATGGCCACACACCTTAGTGGCCTGCTTCAGGATGTCCTGTAAGCCTGGGTGCTTATGCACAACGCATTGTACAATCAGATGACACACATGTGCCATGCATGGCACATGTGTCAACTTGCCCAAATTCAATGCCGCCAACAAATTTCTTCCGTTGTCACAAACTACTTTGCCGATCTCCAGTTGGTGCGGAGTCAGCCACTGATCCACCTGTGCGTTCAGGGCGGACAGGAGTGCTGGTCCGGTGTGACTCTCTGCTTTCAGGGAAGTCAACCCCAGGACGGCGTGACACTGCCGTATCCGGGATGTGGAATAGTACCTGTGGAGCTGGGGGGGTGCCGTTGATGTGGAGCAAGACATAGCAGCAGCTGAAGAGGACTCAGCCGAGGAGGTTATGGAAGTGGATGGAGTAGGAGGAGTAGAGGAGGTGGCAGCAGGCCTGCCTGCAAGTCGTGGCGGTGTCACCAACTCCTCAGCAGAGCCACGTATTCCCTGCTTGGCAGCCGTCACCAGGTTTACCTAATGCGCAGTGTAGGTGATATACCTGCCCCGAACCATGCTTTGCAGACCAGGTAACAGTGGTAAGATGGACCCTTGCCCCAACATTGTGTGCCAGAGATGCCATTACTTCCTTTTGCACAATCGAGTACAGGTTGGGGATTGCCTTTTGTGCAAAGAAATTTCGGCCGGGTACCTTCCACTGCGGAGTTCCAATAGCTACAAATTTTTGGAACGCCTCAGACTCCACCAGCTTGTATAGTAAAAGCTGGCGGGCTAAGAGTTCAGACAAGCCAGCTGTCAGTTGCAGGGCAAGGGGGTGACTTTGTGACATTGGCTTCTTACGCTCAAACATGTCCTTGACAGACACCTGACTGTGGGCAGATGAGCAGGGACTGCTCAGGGCGAGACACGGAGTGGCGGATGGTTGAGAGGGGGCAAGCAGAGCAGCAGTGGTTGACGTGGCGGAAGATGCTGGACCAGGAGGAGGATGGCGGCTTTGACTTTGTGTGCTGCTTGTACTCATGTGTTGATCCCATAGGCGTTTGTGATGTGACATCATGTGCCTTTCGCAAAGAAGTTGTACCTAGGTGGGTGTTGGACTTTCCCATGACTCAGTTTCTTTTTGCACAGGTTGCAAATGGCATCGCTGTTGTCACAGGCAGACACACCAAAAAATTGCCACACTACTTAGCTCTGCAATGACGGCATTCTGGTGGTGGCAACAGCATGCGTTGAATGGCATGCTGTCTGGCTGACCCCGGGTGCCGATGCATGCTGTCTGACTGTTCCACTAGCTACTTGCGACGACCTCGCCCTGCTTCCAACTCGTCTCCTCCTCCTCTCTGTCTCCCATTCTGAACTTTCCTCCTGTTCTTCTTCTCTTATAGCGGGCACCCACGTGACATCCACGGACGCATCGTCATCATCAACCGCTTCACTTGTATCTGACAACTCAACAAAGGAAGCAGCACCGGGTACAACATCATCATCATCAGACCGTACGTCCATGTGTGTAATGCTGCCTGACTGGGACATATCCCTGTTATCTACATCCACTGGCACTAATGTTTGCGCATCACTCATTTCTTCCAACGGATGTATAAATAACTCTGCATACGGATCAAGTGAAGCGGCTGTGGTGCTAGTGTTGGTGGTGGTGGCAGGTGGGCGAGTGGTAACTGGAGAGGTGCCCGAAGCTAAGCTGCAGGAGGATGGTGCATCTAGGTTCCGAGCGGAAGCTGTAGAAGATTGGGTGTCCTGTGTTAGCCAGTCAACCATGTCCTCAGAACTTTTCAAGTTCAGGGTACGTGGCCTCTGAAAACTGGGCATTATTCTAGTGCCAAAGGGAATCACAGCACCACGACCACGACGGCCCCTGCGGGGTGGCCTACCTCTGCCTGTCATTTTTTTTTCCGATTAGTGGTACTATGCATGCAAGCTACTGTGACACCAGGTATGATATGTCACTGTGCACTGGCAAAAGTTGGCAGAGTAGGCGCTGTAGGCCTCATTCACACCCCTGTAGGCAGGCAACTGATATTCAATCAATTACAGTCAAAAAAGGGTTCTTTCATGTCACTGTACACTAGGTTGCACCAGATATGAGTGTCACTGTGCACTGGCAAAAGTTGGCAGAGTAGACGCTGTAGGCCTTACACACACGCCTGTAGGTTAGATTACACAGAAAAAAATAATAAAATAAAATAAATGATGTTCTAGCCCTAAAAGGGGCTTTCTGTGTTGCTGTCCTTGCAGCAGATATCAGATGGGTCCTTCAGGTCTGTAGTGGAAGCTAAATACACAGCCTGGCTATCTATTTCCCTATTAAATCAGCAGCAGCTACAATATCTGTCCTCTCTCAACGAATGTAGCTTCAGAATGATTCTAAAATGGATGCTGTCCTTCAGATGGAAGGCTCTGGAAGGGAGTGTATGCTGCTGATTAGCTGGAATGTGTCTGCTGACCGTGAGGTGCAGGGTCAAAGTTTCATAAATTATAAAGAATAGGGGGTGGACCGAAAAGCGAATGTGTTCGACGTCCGCTGCGAGCGCGAACATGCCAAAATCGCTGTGAATTGTCCGTGGGTTAACTGTTCGGAACATCACTAATGGCGTCAACAAAGAAAAATAAATATTACTAATAAAATTATCCTAAGAATTTATACTGTTATTCCAAGAGACATTGAACGTTTCAGTTTAAGATTACTTCTTTTACATGTTCCTGGTGCACAAAGTTATGAATATTTATGCACAGTGAATGACATAGTTTATGATACTTTCCCATTAGCTGCAAGACATCAAAACTTCATAGCAGATGATACGGAATGGGAGAGGTGTCTGGAAGAAGCAGCACTATGTCAAATGCCAAAGCAAATGAGAGAATAATTTGCATTCATTTGTATCTTTTGCAATGTACCTGATGCATTAGCTTTGTGGGAAACATTTAAATTAAATATTTGTGAAGACTTTTTAAAAATGTTATAATTAGACGATTTAGCTATTAAGAGCATTAATGGAAATTCAAGAAATATTTCTTGCTCATGGATTAAATTGTGCAAGTTTTAATTTGCCTCATCCAGGACTTATATTTCTATCTAGATGGCCCTGGTGGATCTTGAAAAATGTATCTATATAACTGCTTGACTAGTTACATTCGAGTAAATGGTCAAATCGCAATGCCATTTGCAACAACTGGAATTGCTGCACTTTTGTTAGACAGTGGCAGAACTGTGCATAGTGGATTTAAACTGCCAGTGCCCATTTTAGAAACATCAGTGTCGGATATTCTAATTAATTCATTACAAGCCAAAAATGTCAAAAAAAGTAAATTAATTATAATAGATGAGGCAACAATCATGTCATGTCATGCCCTGCAATGTATTGATCGATTACTAAAAGAAGTTATGGATAATGATTTGCCATTTGGTGGAAAGGTGATGTTGTTAGGAGGAGATTTTAGGCAAAAAACAAGAACAATAGACAGTGGTTATATCCCATAGACAGATTTACAAGACTGATGGGCTCTTTTTATGGGAACCACTTGGACATACAAAAAAAAAATTGAAATGTGTTGGAAGTGGCCTTTTGGCAGGTTTGGCCCCACAAAACATTTTTGATACATTTTCTGAACATTTCAGTTTCAATGTTATTACATTAAGTTACTGTTTGTAATGTTAAATTTGATTTTTACAAAGTGTGAAAAGTTGATTCATTGTGTGTAATTAAGATTTCATGTTAGTAGAACATTTCTTGGAAAATTTAAGTGTATAATTAAATACAGACTATTGATCCATGGGGTCAGGAGGGAATTCATTTTTTTCCCTCTTTGAAACAATTGGCTAAGTTGCAATGGGCTTTTTTTTTTTTTTTTGCCTTCCTCTGGATTCAATATTTAAAATCAATGCATTTTCATCAAAATCAACTTTAAATGTTATTACATTACATTAATGTTTGCACTGTTAAAATTGTATTTTGCAAGGTTTGGAAAAATGTTTTATTGTATATAATTAAGTGTTCACATCAGTAGGATGATGATTATTTTTGGCTACATTGAAACTTAGAGTTAAATAGAGAGTATTTATCCAGGGACTAATCCGATCACCAGTTAATGGGGTCAGGAAGGGATTCACTTTCACACAATTGGATGTTTCACTTGGGTTTTTTTCTGTTTGCCTTCCTCTGTGGTTTACCAGTAGTTGAACTACAAGTTGCAGGTTACAAAGCATTATGTAATGGTTTACTATACTCATTCATACCAAGCTGACCAGTTGTTATATTACTCCTGCATAGTTAACAATTTACAGTACACATCTTAATATTGTTACAAAAGTTTATCAGTTCATGTTAAAAAGCAATATGTAATGGTTTACAATACTGATTCATACAAATTTGACCCTTGGTATATTATTCATGCATACTTGAATATTAAACAAGTTAATATTGTTACTAAAAACATGGTTTACCAATTGTTCAATTACAATTTCTATGTTAAAAAAATAAATAAACACTTTTAATATAATTGTTGTACCTCTTTGTAGATAAGTAAAAGGTTAAGAGTGTCTGAGACACGCATTGTGTGGCAAACGGCATTACCAGCCTTAACATTTTCTTGCCGTCATTTGTTTAAGGGCAAGTCGCTAGTATCTAATATTGCCGGTTTTATGAGCTGGTTATTGTAATGGGTAAATCAAAGAGAAATTTGTCCTCAAGGAGTATCCCGGAACATTTTAAGGCACAACAACAAGCCCAAGTATCACCACATATGTCAGTAATGGGCTCTTCAGAAGGCTCAGATATAGAGGAGGATACTCCACCTTCTAACCAGCAGCCCAAATTGTCAGACATATCTTTAATGGATTTTAACAACCTGCTTCAGTCTCACTTTGCAAAGGCGGTTAAAGACATCAGGCAGGACTTGCAGGATCTTGGGCACTGTACCCATGTCCTGAAAACAGTAACCGATCAGATTTTGAATACCCAACAGAAAGATCGTCTGGATATAACTCAGAATTCTACCCATATACAGTAGCTACATTTTAATATAAACCGGCCCAGACGTAAAAATTTAAGATTCAGAGGGATTCCAAAGTCAGTAGAAGATGTAAAAATATATTTGAATTGCGATTATTCATAAAATGTTACCAATCCACCCTCAGGACTCCTGAGAAATTGAAAGGGCGCATGAGAGACCTCATTCTTGCAACATCCAGAAAATTACAGTCTATTGTCGGCCCTGATGGAGCCCAGATACAGATTTTTGCTGACATGGCTCCCTCCACTCATAAAACGTAAACAATTAAAATTGGCCTTATCAAGTTTGATTAAAAATAATATTAAATACAGGTGGGGGGTTCCCTCTAGCCTATCATTTCAAGTGGGTGCGACTAATCATATCGTCCACTCTTTAGAGGAGTGTCATTCGGTTCTCTAAAATTTGAATCTCTTATCTAGAGAAGACACTCTAGAAATACTGCAGTGAACAAGTCCAAGGGTCCAAACATCAGCGTAGACGGTTGTATCAGCTTTCAGAGCCAGTAACTTCTTCTCCAGGCCCATCGGCAGAGAGATAAACTGGAATGACCACTTTGGACTATGGAGGGGCTATGGTGGAGTGAGGTGTAAGGAGTTTGTTTTAGCACCTAGATATTTTAAAGTATCTTTCACAAATCTGCTTAGAACTATATTAAAGTGGAGTTATAAAGATAACTTTTCCAGGTGCAACACCTGAAAAGGAAATACATTCAAAATATATACATTACAATACAATAGAAATGAAATCAAATACAATACCCCCTATCTAATATACATTAAATCCTATCTAAAATACATACATACCCCCTATCTAAAATACATGAAATCATATGTAAAATACACACATACTGCACTCTCTAAAATACATTAAATCATATGTAACATACATACATACCCCACTATCTAAAATACAATAAATCCTATCTACAATACACACATACCCCCATCTACTGTATCTAAAATATATACCCCATTTAACATACACTAAATCCTTTCTCCATACACAAACTATAATTCTAATCTAAAATAAAATAATTAAAACCACTTACCTTCGCAGATGTCCCTTCAGATCGCCCCTTAGGGAAAACAAATTAAAAATAGTACAACACATTACATACAATAAAGAAACATTCTAAATAATCTAAATATTGTACTCATCTTTCCACCATGTCCTCCCCATTCTTCTCCCAGCGATTTCCCCGTGCTCCTCCTCTTCTGCCCCAGCTGGACCCTGGAAGAATCCGCTCTCTTAAAGAAATGTAAAAAAAAAACTAATCGAGGTCCGCACTCACAGACCGCCCCAACGCTAATGAGCCCCCTAAAGCTTTCCTTTTCCGGAATAAAATTGGCAATTGTGCCTTCTGATTGGCTTAAAATGCTGTCAATCAAATTTCACCCAATCAGAAGGCGCCAAGGTGTGAGCCAACCAGAATGGGATATAACCAAATATCTCATTCTGATTGGCTAATGACCTGTTAATCTTTTTTTAAACCAATCAGAAGACTCTATTGCCTTCAGCCAATCACAATGGGATGCACCCTCACAGGGTGATTGGCTGGAGGCATCTACATATTCTGATTGGCTGGAGTGACACTGTCAAACAGTTTACAGCCAATCAGAAGGCACATATGTTTTCAGCAAATAACCCCACGGGGGTGTATCCCATTGTGATTGGCTTAAGGGAATAGCGCCTTTTGATTGGCTGTTGTCACTGTCAATTAGACTGTAGCCAATCAGAATGCGCAGATACCTCCAACCAATCGCCCCATGGTTAGTGTATCCCAGTGGGATTATCTGAAGACAATAGAGCCTTCTGCTTATTTTTTTTTAGAAGGAGTATTCTTCCATGACCCAGCCGGGCAGAGGAGAAGGAGGCCGGGGACATCACGGGGAGGGAAGTTCAATGTATATTATTTTTATTTTATTTTGTGTGTGTATATGTTGTAGTAATGTTTATTTTTAACAGGGCCCACGCCGGAGAAGAAAATAAGAAGGATCGGGAGGACATGCTGGAAAGTAAGTAGACTATGTACAATATTTTGAATGTTTATTTATTGTATGTAAATTTGGTGTAGTATTTCTTTTTCCTCTAGGTTGGTGATCTGAAAGGACATCTACAAAGGTAAGTGGTCTTAAATATTTTATTTTAGGTTAGAATTAGGGTTTGTATATGGAGATAGTATTTATTGTATGTTAAATGGGGGGTGTATTTTAGATAGATAGGGTGGTATGTGTGTATTTTAGATAGGATTTAATATATTTTAGATAGGGGGTATTGTATTTTATTTGTATTGTATTGTAATGTACTGTATATATTCTGTATATAATTCCTTTACAGGAGTGTAATTTTTTGTTAACTTTCTCTAGGGGGGAGGTTGTAATGTCATTTTTTTTTTTATTTAATGTAATGTACCTTTTTTTATTTTTTTGTGACTTAGGTTTTTTTATTTTCTGTAATGTTGATTTTTTTTTTTGTGACTTCGATTTTTTTTATTTACTGTAATGTAGATTTTATATTTTCTGTGACTTAGGTATTATTATTTTTTGTAAGTTAGGTTTTATTATTGTCTGTAATTAGTGTGGTGTGGTTTTTTAGGGGCTTGGTAGGTAGTGTAGGTGTTCATAGGTTAGTGTAGAGGGGGTTAGCTAAGATTTAATTGGTTTATTGGGGGGTATTTGTACTTAGTGTCATGAGGGTCCTTGAGGACCGTCATGGCACGTATGTGGTTAATGTGAGGGTTGTAACTGTCCCACAAGGATCTTTATATACTCTTATGGGACTGATGGGGTTAAATAGAGGCTTATGTGGGGCTATATTGACCCCCATGAGTGACAGGGTTAATTAAGGGCTTATTGGGATCTGTATTGACCCCTATGAGTGAAAAGGTTAATTAAGGGTTTATGGGGGTCTCTATTGACCCCCATTAGTGACAGAGTTAATTAAGGGATTATGGGGCTCTGTATTGACCCCCAAGAGAGTAAGGGTTAATAATTGGATTATGGGGGTCTGTATTGACCCCCACGGGTTACAGGGTTTATAATGGGCTTATGGGGTTCTCCATTGACCCCTATGAGTGACAGGGTAAATTTATGTATTATGGGGGTCTGTATTGACCCCCATGAGTGAAAGAGTTAATTATTGGCTTCTGTGGGTCTGTATTGACCCCCATGAGAGACATGGTTATTTAATGGCTTATGTGGGTCTGTATTGACCCCACGAGTGACCGAGTTAATTAAGGGCTTATGTGTGTCTTCATTGACCCCCACAAGTGACAGAGTTAATTATTGGCTTATGGGGGTCTGTATTGACCCCCATGAGTTAAAGGGTTAATTAAGAGCTTATGTGATTCTGTATTGACCCCCATGAGTGACAGGGTTAATTAAGGGTTTTTGGGGATCTGTATTGACCCCCATGTGTGACAGGGTTAATTAAGGGTTTATGGGGGTCTGTATTGACCCCCATTAGTGACTGAGTAAATTAAGGGCTTGTGTGGGTCTTAATTGATCCGCATGAGTGACAGGGTTAATTCAGGGCCTATGAAGGTCTGTATTTACCCCCATGAGTGAAAGGGTTAATTACGGCATATGGGGATCTGTATTGACCCCCATGAGTGACAGGGTTAATTAAGGGTTTATGGGGGTCTGCATTGGCCCCCATGAGTGGCAGGGTTAATTAAGGGTTTATGGGGATCTGTATTGACCCCCATGATTTAAAGGGTTAATTAAGAGCTTATGCTGTTCTGTGTTGACCGCCATGAGTGACAGGGTTAATTAAGGGCTTAAGTGGTTCTTCATTGATCCTCATGAGTGACAGGGTTAATTAAGGGCTTATGGGGGTCTGTATTTACCCCCATGAGTGACAGGGTTAATTAATGGCTTATGAGGGTCTGTATTGACATCCATGAGTGCCTGGGTTAATTAAGGGTTCATTGAGATCTGTTTTGCCACCCATGAGTGATAGGGTTAATTAAGGGTTTATGGGGGTCTGTATTAAACCCCCTGAGTTACAGGGTTAATGAAGGCCTTATGAGGGTCTGTATTGACCCCTATGAGTGACAGGGCTAATTAATTTATTATGGGGATCTGTATTGACCCCCACAAGAGACAGAGTTAATTATTGGCTTATAAGGGTCTGTATTGACCCCATGAGTGAAAGGGTGAATTAAGAGTTCATGGGGGTCTGTATTGACCCCCATGAGTGACAGGGTGAATTAAGGGTTTATGGGGATCTGCATTGGCCCTGATGAGTGACAGGGTTATTTAAGGGTTTATTTTGGTCTGTATTAACCCCCATGAGTGACAGGGTTAATGAAAGGCTTAAGGAAAGGCTTAAGGGGGTCTGTATTGACTGCTATGAGTGACAGGGTTAATTAATGTATTATGGGGGTCTGCATTGACCCCCACAAGTGACAGAGTTAATTATTGGCTTATGGGGGTCTGTATTGACCCCCATGAGTGTCAGGGTTAATTAAGGGATTATGGGTGTTTTCATTGACCCCTATATGTCACAATGTTAATTAAGGGTTGATGGGGGTCTGTATTGACCCCCATGAGTGACAGGGTTAAATAAGGGTTAATAAGGTATCTGTATTGACCCCAATTAGTGACAGGGTTAATTAAGTGCTTATTGGGGTCTGTATTGACCCCTATGAGTGAAAGGGTTAATGAGGGGTTATGGGGATCTGTACTGACCCCTATGATTGACAGTGTTAATTAAGGGCTTATAGGGGTCTGTATTGACCCCCATTAGTGACAGAGTTAATTAAGGGATTATGGGGGTATGTATTGACCCCCAAGAGTTTCAGGGTTAATAATTGGATTATGGGGGTCTGTATTGACCTCCACAGGTTACAGGGTTAATAAAGGGCTTATCGGGTTCTGTATTGACCCCTACAAGTGACAGGGTTAATTAATGTATTATAGGGGTCTGTATTGACCCATGAGTGAAAGAGTTAATTGTTGGCTTATGTGGGTCTGTATTGACCCCCATGAGAGACAGGGTTAATTAATGGCTTATGGGGGTCTGTATTAACTCTCATGAGTGACAGGGTTAATTAATGGTTTATGGGGGTCTGTACTGACCCCCTTGAGTGACCAAGTTAATTAAGGGCTTATGTGTGTCTTCATTGGCCCCCATGAGTGGTAGGGTTAATTATGGGTTTATAAGGGTTTGTAATGACCCCCATGAGTGACAGGGTTATTGAAGTGCTTATGGGGTTCTGTATTGACCCCTATGAGTGACAGGGTTAATTATTGTATTATGTGGGTCTGTATTGACCCCCACAAGTGACCATGTTAATTCTTGGCTTATGGGGGTCTCTATTGACCCCCATGAGTTAAAGGGTTAATTAAGAGCTTATGCTGTTCTGTATTGACCCCCATGAGTGACAGGGTTAATTAAGGGCTTATGTGGGTCTTCATCGATCCTCATGAGTGACAGGGTTAATTAAGGGCTTATGGGGGGGGGGTCTGTATTTACCCCCATGAGTGACAGGGTTAATTAAGGGCTTATGTGGGTCTGTATTGACCCCCATGAGTGCCTGGGTTGATTAAGGGTTTATGGGGATCTGCATTGCCCACCATGAGTGACATTGTTAATTTAGGGGTTATGGGGGTCTGTATTAAACCCCCTGAGTGACAGGGTTAATGTAGGGCTTATGAGGGTCTGCATTGACCCCTATGAGTGACAGGGCTACTTAATTTATTATGGGGGTCTGTATTGACCCCCAAAAGAGACAGAGTTAATTATTGGCTTATGGGGGTATGTATTGACCCCATGAGTGAAAGGGTTAATTAAGGGCTTATGGGGGTCTGTATTGACCCCCATGAGTGACAGGGTAAATTAAAGATTCATGGGGCTCTGTATTGACCCCTGTAACAGAACTATGATGATGCCTGTATTTTTTGCCTGAACCGAACCAACTATACTGCTGGAGGGGTTAAACAGAACCGAATGGCTGGTGTTCGTGTGACTATTGCATACAACTCATACACTTGGTCAGGAGTTGCCATCTGCCTCTTGATAGTATCTGCTAAACCACACAAGAGATAACAGAACAAAAGGGTTTTAGCAGACAAGAGGGCACCATGAACAATGGGGGTAGGGGTTGACCAAAGGTAGTCACTGCCCCTACTGTGTATGTGAAGTGTTTAAAAATGTTTTTTTGTTTCAATAAAAAGCAGAGTTCTACTTGACCCTTCAAAACGTAGCCTTGTCTCGTTCTTTGAGGGGGATTTATGGTACAGTTACTCTGCCACATTTTACAGCACTCCTGGATTATACAATGGGATATCGTGGAGGGGAATAAACATTTCATTACTGCACAGCACCTTGCTTAAGAAAAGGACGTCTCCAACGGCTGGTACCCTCTCACTACCGGGGTAGCCGTTACATTGGTTGGCAGTGGTGGGATGGTCCTTTTCATCCCCAACGCAAGTGCTGAATGGAATCCCAGTACGCTAAACTGAAAAGACCCACACTAAAGGATCTCTTGGAAACCAGAGGAAGGAGTGCCAGCAACCGACCACGGAGAGAGCTGATAGCTGACCTACTGGAGCTGGACGAGATGGATCGATCCATGGAGGTCGTGGACCAACCTACCCCTGTCAGCGAGGAGGAGGAAATTACAAACCTGGTTCAGCGAAGATTATCCATGTACCCAGCAACATCCGTGGAGCTAATAGATCAGCTGTTCCGGGAAGCGAGAACGGAGATACAAAATAGGAGGGGGCACGAACTTGAACTGGCAAGAGCTAGACAACCCCTGGCACATGAAGTTCATACTCCCCCACCCACTGCTACAGTAAAGAAAATACCTTTCACTGCCTTCAAAGCGTTTGTGGAAAGTGAGGAAGAAATTGATGGATATTTGGCTGACTTCGAGAGGCAGTGCTCACTACACCAAATACCAATAGACCAATGGGTCACTATTTTGGCTGGAAAGCTATCAGGAAAAGCAAATGAGGCTTTTCGGGCGCTTACTGAGGAAGATATTGCGCAGTATCGCCGGGTGAAGGCTTCACTGCTCACCAGATATGCTGTCACCCCCGAAACATATCGCCGTCGCTTCAGGGAGTCTAAAAAGAAGACTGTATCCCTTCGCAGAAGCGCCAACTAGTGGTACCCAGAAAGTACCGGTTGGAACTTCTCCGAATAGGACATGACATTCCGTTGGCAGGGCACTTAGGAGGTAACCGCACCGCCTATAGGATCACACAGACCTTTTTCTGGCCTGGGATCTCGAAAGACGTTCGGCGGTACTGCAGTACCTGTGACATATGCCAAAGAGTAGGGAAGAGAGGGGACCACCCTAAAGCTCGGCTGTTACCCATGCCTGTGATTGAGGAACCGTTTAGCAGGGTGGCAGTCGACCTAGTGGGACCCCTACCTAACCCCAGTCCCTCGGGTAAGAAATATATTCTTACAGTAGTGGACTATGCTACCCGCTACCCAGAAGCTGTCGCCCTGACGAATATCCAGGCTGACACTGTCGCCAGTGCCTAAGTCGGGATATTCACCAGAGTGGGATTCCCTCAGGAAATCCTATCTGACCGAGGGACCCAGTTCACCTCAGATCTAACCCAGCAGTTATGGAAGGTCTGTGGTGTCAAGACCCTGCTCAGCTTCCCGTACCACCCCCAGACTAACAGTCTCTGTGAACGCTTTAATGGTACCCTAAAACAATTGCTACGGACCTTTACAGCGGAATACAGAGACTGGGAGCGATTCTTGCCGCACCTCTTGTTCGCATATCGAGAGGTGCCCCAGGAATCCACAGGGTTCTCTCCCTTCGAGCTGCTCTATGGACGGCGAGTGCGAGGCCCCCTCGACCTCATCCGAGAGCACTGGGAGGGAGAGATAGAGCATGAAGGCATTCCTATCGTACCTTATGTGCTGGAGATGCGGGACCGCATGGGGCACTTAGCCAGAATGGCCCGAGAACATCTCCAGGCAGCCCAGGTACGTCAGAAGCACTGGTACGATCGGGGCACCCGACTGCGAACGTTCCAAGTAGGGCAGAAAGTTTTGGTATTTAGACCTGTCAAGGGAAACAAGCTACAGACCTCCTGGCAAGGCCCTTACAAGGTAGTGGCCCAGGTATGTGACACCACCTATGTAATTGCCAGTAGCCAAGACGAAAGGGTCCAGAAGTCGTTCCATGTTAATTTGTTAAAGGAATACCAAGAAAGGCCCGACGATATAGCGGCCATATGTATCCCGGCCACTGAAGACCCTGACAGTCTTCCCATCCCAGATTTGTTAGCTGACACCGAGCCGAAAACTCTGCTTAACACAGTGCAGCTAGGGGAGCGGTTAAACCCCACAGAAAGGGAACAACTCCAAAAATTACTAGCTGAGAAAGGATTGACATTTTCTCAAGAGCCAGGTTACACACCCCTAGCGACAAATTATGTGGAGACACCAGGACAGACCCCTCTCAGGCAGACCCCCTATAGAATCCCTGAAGCTGTAAAAGAGGAAATGAGAAAGGAGATTCAGGAGATGCTGAGACTAGGAGTCATAGAACCGTCCGACAGCCCCTGGGCCTCCCCAGTTGTCCTAGTCCCCAAAAAGGACGGAACAACCCGATTTTGTGTCGATTATCGACGCCTCAATGACAGGACTGTGACAGACGCCTACCCCATGCCCAGAGTAGATGAACTATTAGATCGTATTGCCAGGGGACGCTATCTGACCCCCATCGATCTGTGCAAAGGGTACTGGCAGATCCCCCTGGCCAAGGAAGCTATCCCTAAGTCGGCGTTTGTCACCCCGTTTGGCTTGTACCAATTTAAGGTCATGCCATTCGGTATGAAAAACGCCCCCGCTACATTCCAGCGCTTAGTGGATCGCCTCCTTGATGGCTTCCAGGAATTCGCATGCGCATATCTGGATGATATTGCGGTCTATAGTGAGACTTGGGAAGAGCATTTAAGACATGTAGAGGCTGTGCTGGATCAGATTAGGGCCGCAGGCCTAACTCTGAAACCAGAGAAATGTAATTCCGGAATGGCCGAAGTACAGTACTTGGGGCACAGGGTAGGGTGTGGGAAACAGCGACCAGAACCTGCTAAAGTGGAAGCTGTAGCCAATTGGCCCACACCCCACACCAAGACTCAAGTACTGGCATTCTTAGGGACTGCGGGGTATTACAGGAAATTTGTCCCTGACTACAGCACCATCGCTAAACCCCTGACAGATTTGACAAAGAAAAATTTGCCGAGAATAGTCCTGTGGTCTCCCGCCTGCGAAACAGCGTTCCAAACCCTGAAACAAGCTCTGATCAACGCACCAGTTTTGTCTGCCCCCGTCCCTAACAAAAGATTTGTTGTCCATACCGATGCGTCCATTTACGGACTAGGGGCAGTGCTGAGCCAGGTCGGGGAAGATGGAGGGGAACACCCTGTCGCGTACCTGAGTAGAAAACTATTACCCAGGGAAGTGAGCTACGCGGCAGTGGAAAAGGAATGCCTAGCCCTAGTCTGGCCCCTAAAGAAGCTCACCCCATACCTCTACGGGCAGGAATTCACGTTGATCACGGACCATAACCCCCTAGTATGGCTGAACCGAGTGGCTGGGGACAATGGACGATTACTAAGATGGAGCCTGGCACTACAACCGTACAACTTCTCCATCCAGTATCGCCCTGGCCGGTTCAATGGGAATGCAGACGGGCTGTCCAGGCAAACGGAACTTTTACCTTGACTAAAGACCGGACATCCCCAAGTTGACCCGAAAAAGATCAATCCGGGTCTGCCGGAGTGTTCCACAAAAGGGGAGCAGTGTAACAGAACTATGATGATGCCTGTATTTTTTGCCTGAACCGAACCAACTATACTGCTGGAGGGGTTAAACAGAACCGAATGGCTGGTGTTCGTGTGACTATTGCATACAACTCATACACTTGGTCAGGAGTTGCCATCTGCCTCTTGATAGTATCTGCTAAACCACACAAGAGATAACAGAACAAAAGGGTTTTAGCAGACAAGAGGGCTCCATGAACAATGGGGGTAGGGGTTGACCAAAGGTAGTCACTGCCCCTACTGTGTATGTGAAGTGTTTAAAAATGTTTTTTTGTTTCTATAAAAAGTAGAGTTTTACTTGACCCTTCAAAACGTAGCCACGTCTCGTTCTTTGAGGGGGATTTATGGTACAGTTACTCTGCCACATTTTACGGCACTCCTGGATTATACAATGGGATATCGTGGAGGGGAATAAACATTTCATTACTGCACAGCACCTTGCTTAAGAAAAGGACGTCTCCAACGGCTGGTACCCTCTCACTACCGGGGTAGCCGTTACAACCCCCATGAGTGACAGGGTGAATTAAGAGTTTATGGGGTATCTGTATTGACCCCCATGAGTGACCAAGTTAATTAAAGGCATATGTGGGTCTTTATTGACCCCCATGAGTGACAGAGTTAATTATTGGCTTATGGGGGCCTGTATTGACCCCATTAGTGAAAGGGTTAATTAAGAGCTTATGGGTTTCTGTATTGACCCTCATGAGTGACAGGGTTAATTAAGGGTTTATGGGGGTCTGCATTGACCCCCATGAGTGACAGGGTTAATTAAGGGTTTATGGGGATCTGTATTGACCCCTATGAGTGACAGGGTTAATTAAGGATTAATGGGGTTCTGTATTGACCCCCATGAGTGACAAGGTTAATTAAGGGCTTATAGGGGTCTGTATTGACCCCCATGAGTGACAGAGTTAATGAAGGGCTTATGGGGGTCTGTATTGACCCCCATGAGTGACAGGGTTAATTTAGGGTGTATGGGGGTCTGTATTTACCCCCATAAGTGACAGGGTTAATTAATGGGTTATGAGGGTCTGTATTGACCCCCATGAGTGCCTGGGTTAATTAAGGGCTTATAGGGGTCTGTATTGACCCCCATGAGTGACAGAGTTAATGAAGGGCTTATGGGGGTCTGTATTGACCCCCATGAGTGACAGGGTTAATTAAGGGTTTATGGGGATCTGTATTGACCCCTATGAGTGACAGGGTTAATTAAGGATTAATGGGGTTCTGTATTGACCCCCATGAGTGACAAGGTTAATTAAGGGCTTATAGGGGTCTGTATTGACCCCCATGAGTGACAGAGTTAATGAAGGGCTTATGGGGGTCTGTATTGACCCCCATGAGTGACAGGGTTAATTTAGGGTGTATGGGGGTCTGTATTTACCCCCATAAGTGACAGGGTTAATTAATGGGTTATGAGGGTCTGTATTGACCCCCATGAGTGCCTGGGTTAATTAAGGGTTTATGGGGATCTGCATTGGCCCACATGAGTGACAGGGTTAATTAAGGGTTTTTGGGGGTCTGTATTAAACCCCCTGAGTGACAGGGTTAATGAAGGGCTTATGAGGGTCTGTATTGACCCCTATGAGTGACAGGTGCTAATTCATTTATTATGGGGGACTGTATTGACCCCCACAAGAGACAGAGTTAATTGTTGGCTTATGGGGGTCTGTATTGACCCCATGAGTGAAAGGGTTAATTAAAGATTCATGGGGCTCTTTATTGACCCCCATGAGTGACAGGGTGAATTAAGGGTTTATGGGGTATCTGTATTGACCCCCATGAGTGACCAAGTTAATTAAAGGCATATGTGGGTCTTCATTGACCCCCATGAGTAACAAGGTTAATTAAGGGCTTATAGGGGTCTGTTTTGACCCCCATGTGTGACAGGGTTAATCAAGGGTTTATGGGGATCTGCATTGGCCCCCATGAGTGACAGGGTTAATTAAGGGTTTATTTTGGTCTTTATTAACCCACATGAGTGACAGGGTTAATGAAAGGCTTATGGGGGTCTGTATTGACTGCTATGAGTGACAGGGTTAATTAATGTATTATGGGGGTCTGCATTGACCCCCACAAGTGACAGGGTTAATTAATGTATTATGGGGATCTGTATTGACCCTCATAAGCGACAGTGTTAATTAAGGGATTATGGGTGTTTTCATTGACCCCCATATGTGACAGGGATAAATAAGGGTTGATGGGGGTCTGTATTGACCCCCATGAGTGACAGGGTTAATTAAGGGTTTATGGGGTATATGTATTGACCCCAATGAGTGTCCGAGATAATTAAGTGCTTACGTGGGTCTTCATTGACCCCCAGGAGTGCCAAGGTTAATTCAGGGCTTATGGGGGTCTGCATATACCACCATGAGTGGGAGGGTTAATTAAGACCTTATAGGGGTCTGTATGCAGGGTTAATAAAGAGTTTATGGGGATCTGCAATGGTCCCCATGAGTGACAGGCTTAATTAAGATTTTTTTGGGGGTCTGTATTAATCCCCATGAGTGACAGGGTTAATGAAATGATGATGGGGGTCTGTATTGACTCCTATGAGTAACAGGGTTAATTAATGTATTATGGGGGTCTGTATTGGCCCCCACAAGTGACAGGGTTAATTATTGTCTTATTGGGGTCAGTATTTACCCCCATGTGTGACAGGGTAAATTGAGGGCTTATGGGGGTCTGTATTGACCCCAATGAGTGACAGAGTTTATTAAGGGTTTATGGGAGTCTGTATTGACCCCCATGAGTGACAGGGTTAATGAAGGGCTTATTGGGGTCCATATTGACCCATATGAGTGACAGTGTTAATTAATTAATTATGGGGGTCTGTATTGACCCCCATGAGTGACAGGGTTAATTAAGGGTTTATGGGGGTCTATATTGACCCCCATGAGTGACAGGGTTAATGAAGTGCTTAGGGGGTCTGTATTGACCCCTATGGGTGACAGGGTTTATTAAGGGTTTTTGGGAGTCTGTATTGACCCCCATGAGTGACAGGGTTAATGAAGGGCTTATGGTGGTCTGTTATGACCACCATAAGTGACAGGGTTAATGAAGGGCTTATGGGGGTTTGTATTGACCCCCATGAGTGACAGGGTTAATTAAGGGATTATGGGAGTTTATTGACCTCCATGAGTGACAGGGTTAATTAAGGGATTATGGGGTCTGTATTGACCCTCATGAGTGACAGGGTTAATGAAGAGCTTATGGGGGTCTATATTGACCCCTATGAGTGACAGTGTTAATTAATGGATTATTGGAGTCTGTATTGACCCCTGTGAGTGACAGGGTTAATGAAGGTCTTATGGGGGTCTGTATTGACCCCCATGAGTTACATGGTTAATTAATGTATTATGGGGGTCTGGGGGTCCGTATTGACCCCCATGAGTGACAGGGTTAAGGAAAGGCTTATCGAGGTCTGTATTGACCCCTATGAGTGACAGTGTTAAATAATGGATTATGGGGTCTGCATTGACCCCTATTAGTGACAGGGTTTATTAAGGGTTTATGGGGGTCTGTATTGACCCCCATGAGTGACTGGGTTAATGAAGGGCTTATGGGGGGTCTGTATTGACCCCCATTAGTGACAGGTTTAATGAAGGGCTTACAGGGGTCTGTATTGACCCCCATGACTAACAGGGTTATTTAAGGGATTATGTGGTCTTCATTGACCCCCATGAGTGAAAGGGTTGATTAAGGGCTTATGGGGGTTTATTGACCACCATGAGTGACAGGGTTAATTAAGGGACTATGGGTGTATGTATTGACCACCATGAGTGACAGGGTTTCTTAAGGGTCTATGGTGGTCTGTATTGACCCCTATGAGTGACAGGGTTAATAAAGGGCTTATGGGGGTCTGTATTGCTCCCATGAGTGACAGGGTTAATTAAGGGATTATGGGGTCTGTATTGTCCACATGAGTGACAGGATTATTTAGGTGCTGATGGGGCTCTGTATATAGCCCCATGAGTAATAGGATTTTTTTTTTATCACAGGTCCTTTAAGGACCTTTACAGTTCTTTAAGTACACACAAGGCAGGAAATTTGAATTTTGATTGCAGCGAGTGTCCCCGATCACGTGCGATCAGGGACCCCCTCTGCAAGGGTTAATGTGGGGACACCCAGCATGGGTTTAATGTATGGACCCCCGTAGCAAGGGGTTAATGCAGGTTTCCGAGCTTATCTCAGATCTCTGCAAGGGGTTAATGTGGGGTTCTGAGCTTATCTCGGATCTCTTGGCTAAGTTGTAAGTGGCTGGCAGTGTTTTGCGCGGTCCAAGGTCTTGGAGTCTCGTTTTCATTATTTTTGGCAGCTATTTTTTTTCTTGCTTAGCCGATTTTTGAGTGCAGAAACTGGGGAATTTGGGGTTAAATTTGTGTGTAACCTCACTTCCAAGTGTCCTGGCTGCCACCCCGTTCTTTTTGGTAAGTGTTTTTTTTTTTATTATTGTGTTTATTAGTGTGTTTTTTGTGTTTCCGCGGTTTGGGGGGTTACTGCTTTGTTTTGCGACCTCTTGTATTTTTTTTTCTAGGTCTCGGGGCTCATAATGTTGGCTTGCAGGCAATGAGGGAGAGGAGTAGGGGAAGAGAGATACAGGGGAGGGAAAGGAGGAGGGGAAAAGACACACAGGGTAAGGAAAGAAGGAGGGGAAGAGAAACACAGGGTAAGGAGAGGAGGAGGGGAAGAGAGACACAGGGAAAGGAGAGGACTAAGTGCTGCGATTTAACGGTTTTGTGGGGTTTTTTGTTACATAGGTGTGGCGCCGTAGGACTAAGTGCTGCGAGTTAACGGTTGTGTTGGGTGGTTTTGTTACAAAGTGAAGCTCCGTAGAGCCTCCACCTTCGCAAATGCAGCCAAAACTGTGTCCCTTGCGTCTCGCTATTATATGTGATATTGAATCAATATTAAATCAAATTCATCTTCTGAATCACATTCATATTTACGGCATTGTTTTTTGCCATATCTTCCTTAGCTGCAAGTACAGTTTTTGTGTCTTTTTATTTCCTAAGTATATTTTACGTTTCCATCAGTTGTGTGTGGGTTTTGTTATAACATTTTTAGCATTGTTTGCTTTTTCAGCTAATTGCTTATGTTGTTCAGACATGTCATCATATTGTTTTGCTTTTTGACACCCTTCTTCACTTATTTTTGTCTGTAATTGGTCACACATTTGTACTAATTTACCATTTAAATACTGGGATGTTCTAAAACTTTTTATTGCCTCATCTAAATTCCTTTCTAGTTCCTTAGTTTTGTAAACCTGCTCATCTGAAAGTGGTGCTTTTTCTTCAAGTAAGTCTCTAAAACGTTTACACGTTTTAGTAAAGTCATCAATCTATTATTCAAATCCATTATAATAATCTCTTTTAGAGAGCTCAGATTTTTTAAATTTTTAGCTAATTCCATCCAGACTGTTGCTAATCTTGATCAATATTTCTATACTAGCGACTTGCCCATCAAAAATGACGGCAATAAAATTTGATAAGTGTCAGCAATATGCCATGTGTGCAGTGTAAATAGGCGGCGTGCGCAAGGCCAAACCGTTTGTTTAGGCAGATAAAGCACTATTTTAGAATCGTAATGTTATTATTTGCAAGTTAGTGTTGTAAAATGGCATCTTTTTTCTATGTGTTACTTGGCTCGCGAGCATTTTCCGTCTGTTGTAATGGTATATTTTGTATTTCCTAAGTTCTTCGCTAACTCGTATGTGTCTGGTGGTGATTTGTGCACCTCGGTCTCCTTTAGCATCGTTTTCATTTTTTTGTCCTCCTTTTTTTTTCTTGCTTAGCCGCTTTTCGAGTGACGAAACTCTTTAATTTTTAGCTTATATTTGTGTGCAACTTCACTCCCAGGCGTCCTGGCGTTTCCCCCGTGCTGTGTATGAGTGTGTTTTTATTTATTTATTTTCTTGTTTTTCGTGTTTTTTTATTTTTGCGGTTCGTCTGTTAAATTAGTATTTTTGCCTCGTTTAAATTTTTTTCAGCCGCCAATTTTGTTTCTCGCTTAGCCAATTTTCGAGTGCACCAACTCTGCAAATTCGGCTTAAATTTGCGTGCAACCTCACTCCCAGGAGTCCTGGTGTTATCCCAGTCCTGTTGGGAGTGTTTTTTCTTTTCTTTTTTCTTTATTGTCTTATTTTTTGTGCTTTTCGATTTCCGCGGTTTGGCCGTTAAAGTTGTACTTTTGCAAGTTCGTTTTTTTTGCCCCTGAGATTCCGAGGTTGGATTTTTTTCTCTAAGTACTGCGTTCCTCAACTGCTTGCAGCCTAAGTAAATCCTGCATTTCTTAAATGCTTGCAGTCTAAGTCCAGCTTGTTTCAATGCTCATCGCCTAAGTGCTCCGAGCTCCTGCGTGTTTCAATGCCTCAACTGCTCGTCTCGCTTTGAGAGGCTCGCAGAGTGATGAGCTCCTTCGGCGCTCATCGCCTAAGTGCTCCGAGCTTGGAAGGCTTCTATGACTCAATGGCTTGCCTCGCTTTGCGAGGCTTGTGAAGGTGACGACAAATTGCATTTTGACAACTATTATATGTGATTTCTGATCTAACGTGTACGGCATTAATGGATTTCATAACAATTGTCAAAAATGTTGTATCATGAAACCAGTTATCTGTGGCTTTTCCACCAATGCCAGGATTAATGTTATCAAGGTACTCTGACAATTCCTCAGTGTATTCACAAAGGGAATTATAGACCTGTAAGCCACACTTCTGTGGTGCTTTATGAAGGGTTAATAAGGGATAGTATACATGAATATTAAAAGCAGGTATAACATGGATTTATGAGGGATAGGTCATGTCAAACAATCCTAATTAGTTACTTTGAGGAGGTTAGTAGGAGCTTGGATTAAGGCAACTCAGTGGATTTAATATTTTTCGCTTTTGCAAAGGCTTTTGATACAGTGCCTGCCAATGTTTCAATGTTTTTTTTTTGTGTGTTTGCCTTACTCTGAATCAATTATTAGTTAACTATTAATCCACATTTAATAAAAGATTAGAGTAGATCTGAAACTTTTGAACTTCATGGAACAAAATTATTTTTTCAACCTCAATCACTATGTAACTATGGAACTATGTCATATGTTAAGGTGTTAATGATTACACACAGTGGTTGACAACACTTGTATAATGTTTTCAATTATTGCACATGAACATTACACATTTAATAAGGTATTATACTGTATGTCACGGGATAAACATTGAATACACAGACAAGATCATTGCTGCAGAGAGTAATAGTAATAATATTAATGATGTTCCAAGTAAGATTCAGATAAGGTGGCACTGATACTGCCAAAATGTCCCTATTCTGGAGGGACAATGCCACATTTCAGTGAAACCAATATGTCCTTCATAGCTTCTCAAGTGTCCCTCTTGAAAGAAACCCCCACATTTAAGAGCAAAAAGATCTGTTTTCCAGACCTGACCAGAAAAAACAATTCCTACAGTTCCTCTTGTTGTTTTCTGCCAAAGTCATGAAAAAAGACAGATGATTAGAGTTTCAATTCTACAGAATATAGTCTATATGGTTTTCATGGGTTTTGGCAATTAATATGGTGATATTATTAATATCAATAACCTTTATTAATATTAATAAAAAAAATACACATTTTAACATATTTGCCAATTTCGACTAATTTCAAATTCATACTACACAATTTTTTAGAGCATTGGCCTCATGAAATAAACAGAACTGTATTATTTAGAATATATTTATTACAAATCAATAAAAATAATGATTCAGTATATTTTATTGTAACAAGATGGTATAAACAATTGTAACAGATTTATATCAAGGTACATGAATTATAAAGTGTTAACTATTATAACATTGTTCACATACTTATATATATGACATGCACAAAATGCTTAATTATAATTAATATAATAATTTATGACATTGGAAATAGTTTTTTTGGTATGTTTACAAATATCTATTCATTAAGATACATGCCATGTTAATATCATATGACTTTATAGTCAAATTATAGTATTATTTCTAATTCAAAAGAGAAAATGTTTTTCATTACAATTAATTATCGAGTATATTATATAAAAGCTGATACTTTGCAGCAAATTATAGGTCGACTTATAATTCACAAATGATATGGGATACTAGTGACTTGCCCGTCAAAAAATGACAGTCAATAAAATTTGAAGCCATGGCAATGCTGTTTGGCACACAACATTAAGCTTTTTATACTCTAAGACCTTCGGCCCTCATCGTGTGGCTTGCAATGTGCGCATTCTGCGCTCATTGTGAGCCTCTCCTCGCATGTCCTTTGGCTTCCTCTCTCTATTTTTTTATCTCTTCGTCTAAGTGGTGCGAGTTAACGGCTTACTTTGCGAGGTTTACAAGGGATTAGTGTCTTCAGCCGTCATCGCCTAAGTCGTACGCACCACGCAAAGTTCAACAATTATAATATGTGATTGTATATAGGAGATAATATTGATATAGCCATGTGTTGTATATTATATTATCAAAATATTTCCATGATTTCCATAATGAAAAGAAGAAATGAAATTTAGAGAAATATTAATTTATGCAATATCTATTTCTTTTGTTTGGTTTCATCAAATGACCCTGAATCTTTTCTTATATTGTAGAAGTTGTTCTTGGTATGTAAGTGTATAGATTCTTTTGTTAGTGAGCTGTGAAAGTTTCTTGGTAGAATGCATGTTTAAGATTTCTATGTGTTTCTAAGTGTATAGTATTTTCTTTCTAGGAGTTTCAAAGTTTCTCCTTGGGGTATGTCTGTCCATTAATTTGTATTGAAATATATTTATTTCCCTAGATGTTCTTGGTCTTCTATCTTTTCTCTCTTTTTTTCCTTCCTATTCTAGTGATAATGGGTCAGTTATTTATACTAAGCAAGAATTGATGTATGAGAAAGTAGACATCAAGTCTAGTTAAAACATTCTTACATATGGGAATTTAAAGGAGTATCCCATTGTCTTTAAGAAACTTTACTTACATTTTTGTCAATTTAGTTTTAGGAATTCTCTTAGGTAATTTCTCTGTTTCAGTGAGAACTTAAAAACACATCTTTACATAGGTATTTTCCAAAATTTAAATGCCTGCATATATATCATATATAAATGTATAGGGCATATAAAATATTAATACAATAGATATAAAATAAAGGTTATTATAGTATAATTATATTAGTTTATAATACCCATATAAGATAGAACTTTTATTTGTTCAAAAGTTCTGACATGGTGCATTGTGCACTTATTATGTGCGCGTCTATTAAACTTAGTTTATGTATACAGAATTGTGGTAACACAACCTAATAGTGCATACTTTTTTTTAAATATGTGTCCCTCTATGTCGGAGGTATTGGCACAATCTATGATTTCAATGAAAGTGGTGGAAATGTATATTTACATATATATATCTATATATATATATCTATACATCTATTTGTTGACATCAGGGGCACAAATATATCCCTGAGTTTGTGTATTTTATTTGTGTACTTTATAGGCATGTGTAATTTAGAGGCCTACTGTGCCTTGGGTTAACTTTTACTGGATTAAGTTAAATGTTACTGCCTTGAATTAACTGTTACTGGTTTGAGTTGTCTTAGTGCTTAGGGCTCTTATTTACGTCCTTCATCCTCTTTTTACGTCCTTCGGTTGCATTTTACATCCTTTGGCCTAGTTTTCGTCTTGCTTAATTTTTTTCGGCCGCCATTTTTTTCTTGCTTTCGTGATTTTTGTAAAAAAAATGCAAAATATGACTCAAATTAACTTGAAACCTCACTCCCAGGCTCATTGGCTCTCCCCCTGTGCTGTGTGTGAGTGTGTAACTTAATTTGAGTCATATTTGTGTTTTTTTCCAGGTCTTTCCAATTCGGCGGTTCAGCCATTAAATTCGTATTTTTGTGAGACACGCAGTCCATGTACGTGCCTAGGGTACTAAGTAGTACAGGCTGTAATTTTGCATCCCTCCCACGATTGCCTAAGTCCCTTGTGTCAATGGGATGAGCTCCTGCGGCACTCATCTCCACCAGAGAAAGAGCGCCTTCGGTGCTCATTGCCTAAATCCTGTGTGCCGTCGGGATGAGCGCCTGTGGCGCTCATCTCCACCAGCGCAATGAGCGCCAAAGGCGCTCATTGCCTAAGTCCAGCTTGTCATCGGGACAAGCGCAATCCACGAGCGCAATGAGCACCTTTGACACTCATTGCCTAAGTCCCGCGTGTCTTAGGGATGAGCGCCTGTGGCGCTCATCTCTTCCTGCAAAATGAGTTCCTTTTGTTCTCATTGCCAGGCTGCAAACACTGCCCTTGCTTTGCAAAGCCAGCATTTGCAATGCGCTACTGCAGCCTTCTCTTTTGCCAAGCCCACAATTACGACAACTACATAAGTTCCAAACAAGCATTTCCCATAGGAATAAATATACATTTAAATAATCCATTCTGGATACCAGATTTTTCATATTTTAGTTTTAACTGATGGTTATGTTTTTGGATACAAAGCCTTAAAACTAAACAGACATAAATAAAAAAACATAATTATATCAAATAACATAGGATTTTACTTTACTTTAACTGTACCGAGAGGAATTGAGGGCCCAATGGGATAGTGGTGATGTAGAGGAGGAGAAGGAGTAGGAAGGTTATTGCTTGGAACTGCAGAATGGCTTCTACAAACATAGCCTGCAGACTGGCTCTAACAAAGGCTGTACATTTGCACTTACAAGCACAGGTTGCACATTGGCTCTTACAGAAACATGCTTCAGATTGGCACTTACAGGCAGAGGCTGCACATTGGCTCTTGAAAGCACAGGATGCACATTGGCTCTTACATACATAGGCTGCAGATTGGCACGTACTGCACATTGACACTTACAGACACAGGATGCATATTGGCTCTTACAGACTGCAAATTGGCACTTGCAGGCAGGTACCACTGTACATACAGTGTAACCACATATTATAATTGTCAAACTGCTATTTGTCGTCACTCTTGCGGGCCTGGAGAAAACGAGGCGAGCCATTGAGGCATTGAAGCCTTCCGAGCTCGGAGGACTTAGGCAATGAGCTCCGAAGGTGCTCATTGCCCTTCTAGCCTCGCAAAGTGAGGCAAGCAGTTGAGGCATTGAATCACGCGGGGTTAGGCTGAAATGAGCACTTAAGCAGCCACGCAGCACTTATGCTGCATTGAGCACCAAAGGAGCTCATTGCAGCAAACAGCGCTGTCACACATGAGAGCTCAAAAAAAATATGAATTTAACGGCCGACCCATGTAAATGGAAGAACACGAAAAACACGGAAAATAATAAAAAATAAATAAAAACACATTCACACACAGCACAGGAGGAGAGCCAGGAAACATGGTAGTGAGGTTACAAGTGATTTTGAGCCTTATTTGACGTGTTTCCTTACTCGAAAATAGGCTAAGCGAGAAAAAAAATAGCGGATGAAAAACTTAAAAAATTCTGAAACTGGTTGAAAACAAGGCTGAGCATAGCCAGGCATGTGGGACTTAGAAAATACATGACGGCAAAGACAGTAACACTTACACGAACAACGCCAGGCACGCGAGACTTAGAAAATACACAATGGCAAAGACACTTACACCGAAAAAATTCAACCAGGACTTAGAAAATACATAGCGGCAAAGATACTAACACTTACACCAAGAACGCTAGGCATGCGGGCCTTTGCAAAAAAAACAAACGCCAGACAGCTCACGACACAAACATTCAGCAGGCACACAGAAGAGAAACACACAATCCCTTTTCTTTCTCCCCCTCTATCTCTGCCACTCTCCTCTCTGTCTCATCCCCTTCTCTCACTCTTTACCTCCATTCTCACTTCTCCTCCTCCCTTCTCTATCTCCCCCACCCTTTTCTCTCCCCTCTTTTTTCCCCTCTCTCTCTCTCACTCTTTCTTTTCTCTCTCACTTCCCCTTCTCTTTCTCCATCCCTCTCTCTCTCCCTCCCTTCTTTCTCTCTCCCCCTCCTCTCTCCCCTCCCTTTTCTTAATATCTTCTCTCTCCCACTCTCTCTTTTCTTTTCCCCTCTCTCACTTTACTCTCCCACCCTCTTTCTCTCTCTCTCACTCCCTATCTCTCTCCCTCTCTCCCATTCTCTCTCCCCCTCCCTTCTATTTTTCTCATCTCTCCCATTTCTTTCTTTCTATCTTTCTTTCTCTCAGCATCTGTTTCTCCCTTCTCCCTCTCTCACCCTCTCTCTCTTTCATTTCCCTTCTCTATCACTCCTCCCTTCTCTAGTTCCCCCCCTCCCTTCTCTTACTTTCCCCCTCATCCTCTCTATCTTGCTCTCATCCTGTCTTCTCATTCTCTCTCTCTCCCTATCTTTCTCTCTCTCCCTGTCTACTTCCCTCTCTCTTTTTTTATCCTGTGTCTCTCTCTCCCTCTCTTTCTCTCTCTCTTTCTCTCTGTCCTCTCTCTCTCTGTCCTGTCTGTCTGTCTCTCTCTGCCCTGAGTTTCTCTCCTCTGGCCTGTATCTTTTTCTCTCTCTCTCTCTTCTGCACATGCGCATATGCCCTGAGTATATTGTCAATGTTGCAGGCATGACAGACATAAGAAACCTGTAATTATTATAGTAGATTCTCACAGGCACATATATTGCATAATAAACACTAAATAGCCTAGTATGATGTGTGAGTCTGCATTAATCAGTAAACTTCTACAGTTATACATGTCAACAACACATATACCAACTGTAAAGGTAACACTGACTGAACTACAAGAAGTTAACATAAATCAAGAAAGCCACATAGCTTACAAAAGGCGTCGCAATGCGGAGGCCAGCCACACCCCAAACACTTGTCATTGCCTGCATGAAGCAGGAGCAGTGTGCAATCATGCCTATGAGATTGTTGGGAAGTGCTTGTGATCCATGCTGGCAAATGGTAACACATTACTTTCTATGCACACGATTATGGTAGGGGAGCAGGTAAGGGACAGAGCATTAGTGGCACAGGAACAGTGTAATATAGGGGAACATGCTGAAAGGGAGGATTGCAGGGATATGCATGTAGGGTCTGAGGAGGGTAATCAGCAGCTACATGAGGCTATTGAGAATATTACATCAACAGCCCCAGGGGACTATGGAGGGGTCCAGCAGTAGTCCCAGGAGGCAGTGGAAGGGTATTTCATTTTTCTGTACCGTGGACCTAGCATGCACTGGGAGAAAGTCACATTAGAGGAGTTAACTGATAGGGAAGGGTATGAGCAATTTAGACTTACATGAGGTAAGTCTATGAGGTGTTATGAGAATAAATGGGGCCTCAGTCATATGTAAACAGGGCAAAATATGTTAGCTTCCACACAATTCCTAGCCTCTGGTATCTTCCAAAGCCTATACCGGCCTCACACTTCTTATTATCGGCGTAGATCCCGGTAACAGGTCTCAAATTTAGTTCTTTATATTTTTTATAAATATGTATGTTAGTATGAATGGCTATGTAATCACAATATCAATTATTTGTTTAATGGTTCCTAAGTATAGGATAAGGTTGGGTTGTTTCCAGAACCACATTTTTAATTATTCATTTGTATGAATCAGATAGTATTAAAAATAAAATTAAACTTAGCAAACTAGCACTTTAAATGTCAGTTAAATGTATTACTTTCAACGTAAAAGGTTTTATTTCCCCTAGTAAGAGGAGCTCTTTATTGAGACTGATGAAACAACAAAGTTGTGATATTTTATTCCTCCAAGAAAAGCATTGGGACGGGAACAAGACTCCAAATTTTGGTTCTAATGATTATCATCCAAAATACAATTCTACATTTAAAAAAAAACTCTAGCGGTGTTTTAATATTATTTAGTAAAAAACTTATAATTAAGGAAGAACTGGTCAAAATAGACACTTACGGTAGATACATTTTCTGGTTGGGTGAGATAAATAATCAGAGGTTCACATTGGTCAACTTATAATCCTCAAATGTAAAACAAGCACATTTCATAAACAAATTGATTTATAAATAGAGATGTCACGGACAGTTCGCCCGCGGACTATTCGCGGCGATTTTGGCATGTTCGCGTTCTCAGCGGACGGAGAACACATGCGCTTTTCGGTTCGCCCCTATACTTTATCCTTGAGAAAACTTTGACCCTGCACCTTACAGTCAGCAGACACATTCCAGCCAATCAGCAGCATACACTCCCTTCCAGAGCCTTCCATCTGAAGGACAGCATACATTTTAGAATCATTCTGAAGCTGCATTCGTTGTGAGAGGACAGATAGTGTAGCTGCTGGAGATTTAATAGGAAAATAGATAGCCAGGCTGTGTATTTAGCTTCCATTACAGACAGACAGGACAGCAACCCAAAAAGCCCTTTTTTTCTGTGTAATCTAATTGCATATGCCTGCCTGCCAGCGTGTGTGTGGGACAGGCTAACACCTAACAGCTTATATTGTGCTTATTTTCACTACTCATACCTGGTGGTGTACCATACATTGAAAACAACCATTGTTTTCCTGTAACCTAATTTTAGTTGCCTGCCTGTGTCAGGCTCACAGCTTACATTGTGCTCAGTGAAATAAAACAACACTTTTTTGACTGTAATAGCTTGAATAGCAATTGCCTGCCTACAGGCGTGTGTGCAAAGCCTATTGCATCTACTCTGCCAACTTTTGCCAGTGCACAGTGATACGTCATATCTGGTGCAACCGTAGTGTACAGTGACATAAAACAACACTTTTTTGACTGTAATCGATTGAATATCAGTTGCCTGCCTACAGGCGTGTGTGTGAGGCCTACAGCGCCTACTCTGCCAGCTTTTGCCAGTGCACAGTGACACTCCTATCTGGTGGTACCTTAGATTGCACGCGCAGTGCCCCAAATTTGAAGTGGGAGGACCAACCAAGCATCTTTTTCCATCTCCCGCTTCCAAAAATCAATGCCATATACACGTCCCCTAATAGTGGACGTAACAGGGATTAAACCGATAGGAATAGTACTACTTAACAGTACACACCTTATAATAATGCAGACAGAGGTAACGCAGAGATAGGAGTCTGAAGAAGAGGAGTCAGAGGAGGAAGGTGACTTTGAGGAGGTGGAAGACCAAACACAGCAGGCGTCCCAGGGGGCTTGTTGTCACCTTTCGGGGACCCTTGGTGGCTGGGTGGAGGAAGAGACCTTCAATGACATCAGTGAGGACTAGGAATGGGACATGGCTAGCTTGGTATCCAACCTTGTGCAAATGGGGAGTTTGCGGTTGTGCAAAGGGACTGTTTGCGGTTGTTTGCGGTGCATTAAATGGAGAGATTGGTCTGTTACTGTGAAGGGGGTGTAACCCTTACACTACCTGATCGATACAACATCATACCTGATGTTTTAAAGCATGCTATTCCAAACAATTTAGGAATGTTAAGTGATTTATGCCCTTTATGGCTTAAAACCAGACTCTGCATCAACTATGTAATTTTCCGTGGGAGTTTTGCCATGGATCCCCCTCCGGCATGCCACAGTCCAGGTGTTAGTCCCCTTGAAACAACTTTGCCATCACTATTGTGGCCAGAAAGAGTCCCTGTGGGTTTTGAAATTCGCCTGCCCATTGAAGTCTATGACGGTTCGCCTGGTTCGCTCGTTCGCGAACATTTGATGGAAGTTCGCGTCCGCTGTTCGCGAACCGAAAATTTGATGTTTGCTACATCACTATTTATAAAATGAATAAATATAATCATGGACGTGTAGTCATGGCTGGAGATTACAATCATACAATTAATCCCGACCTTGACAGGAAAACGTATAAACCTATAAAAAACCAAATTAAGATCCAAAACTACTCAAATTTACTACATAAGCTGATCACTGATAACAATTTATATGATGCCTGGAGGATTTTGTTTCGTAACCAGATTGATTTTTCATTTTTTTCTACAGTTCACAAGATGTACCCTAGGCTAGATTTTTTCTTGGTGGACAGACCTACTATGAATCTAATAACTTATGCTGAAATAGGTCCTATCACTATCTCAGATCATGTTTACGTATCATTAAAGAACAAACTAGACTCATTGATTATTAATGACAATAATAAGAAGTATCTTATTTCTCAGATCAAATATTTTTTTGAGCTCTACAAAAACTCTGTTTCATCTAAAACTTTGTTGTGGACTACTCAGAGGGCATACATCAGAGGTATCTTAAATAAAATGAAAGGTAACTTAATAAAACAAATGGGTACTTCTTTGCGTAATCTATTGATGCAGTTGTATAATCTTGAGAAAGTTAACAAACTAAATCCATCAGAAATAATTTCTAGTGAGATTAAAAATCTACAAAAACAAATTAACAGAATTAATCAGGCCTTATTTCGCTTACAACAAAATTAGTAGTATAATAATAAAATTAGCAAATTACTAGCAAATAAGATCAAAGTTAAAAAACAACACACTAGAATTGAGGGTTTTATTAGTCAAGGAAGATGGGTCGCAAAACCCTTTGATGTTGCTAAAGCTTTTGCTTCATACTATTCAAAACTATACAATCTCTCACAATATTCGGAAGTCAAACCTCCTTCAAAAGAAAAAACCTTTTAAGGAAATATAATCTTCCAAAAATTACTCCATCTCAATTGGAGGTGTTGAATGTTCCCATTTCCGATTTAGAAATTAGTAATACCATAGAACAGCTAAAAAACTACACAACTCCTGGTCCAGATGGTTACAGTAACTTATTTGCAACTTAGTTCTAACCCCATTTTTAAAAGGTCTATTTAACGAAATAATGGGTCTAGACAAAATCCCACAGGAATTGTTAAAAGCCACAATTATTGTTATTCCCCCAAAAAAACAAGCTCTTCAAAAATGTGCTAGTTATAGACCCATTCCATTAATGAATGCAGACTTAAAACTTTATTCTAAAATGTTGGCTACTAGACTGGGAAATATAGTGCATACCTTGATATACCTTGCATACCTTGATATCCACTGATCAAGCCGGCTTTATTCCTGGAAGACATGGTTCGGACAGTTTCAGAAAATATATGACTTTAATATCTATTTCTAAGAGTTTGTGTACTCCCACCCTATTCATTTCTTTAGATGCTGAAAAAGCTTTTGATAGGGTGGGATGGGAGCACATGAAACTGACACTGTCTGAAATGGGTTTTGGAAATTTCGGCTCACATGCAATTGGGGCTCTTTACTCTGTTCTTTCGGCTTCTGTAGCCGGTATCAACTTTGTTTCCAAGAGTTTTAAAATTACGAATGGCACGAGGCAGGGGTGCCCTCTCTCTCCCATTCTCTTCATCTAGCACAAGACTACTTTATTTGCTGATGATATTATTTTGTCCCTTACCTCGCCAAGTCAATCCGTGAGTCATTTGGAACAAATTATCTCTAGATTTCGTTTTATATCCAACTATAAACTAAATGCTTAAAAATCTGAGATTTTGACAATTAATCTCCCTAATAAGATCAGGGAAGAATTAGAGATAACATTTCTATACAACTGGCATTCAAATTCTTTTAATCATCTAGGAATTACAATCTGTGAAGACATCAGTAAGATGCCTTGAATCAACTTAGGCAAAGTGTTTTTCAAATGTGATAAATCTATAAAAGCTTGTAGTGGTATTCGTTTGTCTTTATCAGGTAGAGTGGCCAGTATTAAAATGGTCATCTTGCCGAGAATTAATTATATCTTACAATCTATCTCTACTCCCTTTCTAATGGTTTGGATTACACGTTTACAAACCTTAATTGACAAATGTAATACTAGGTTAAATAGATCAATTATGGTTAAAACATTCTGTAATGGTGGTATTGGCTATCCAGTAATTAAACTTTACTATGAAGCCTTTAGATTATTACATGTTCTGAAATGGCTTGCTCATAACAATAAATATCCATGGCAACAAAGTGAAAGTGCACTTATTATGAATTGTGACTTAAAGTCATTGCTTTCCTCTGAAAAATGTCCTGCTAAATACTTAATGAAAGTCTTAGCTATAGTCAAGTCTAATTTACATCATTGGCAACGTATTAATAAAAAGCAGGCATATATTCCCTTTCTTAGTTTGTTAACTCCAATTTCTACTATTATTAAATTGATTCAAACTACTACAATCTCTAGTTCCCCAATTAGCTCTTCACAGACACTTAGGGCCTCATTCAATTGCAATTTGGCCAATTAAAAAGGGCTCTATATAAGCACAGAGCATATTTTTTACAGAAGTTTTTAGTTAGTGAACTTCTATCCAAAAGCAAAGTCTTCACCAACTAAAAACTTCTGTAAAAAAATTTGCTATGTACTTATTTAGAGCCCTATTCAATTAGCCAAATCGCAATTCAATGACTCCCTTAGTGATTTTTGGGGGATAGAAAGTTTCTTCCCTTTTCTCAATTCAAAAACATTCTATTATCGGCCGTAGGAGATGCGGGGCCGCAAGGACCGGCCGCAAGCTATTTGCCTATTCTATTCCCTTCCGGCCGGGGGTTCCGGCAGGCTTGCGGCCGGCGCCTTGTTATCCCTTGCGGCTGCACGCGACGGAGGAAAGCCTTTGATCTTAAACGTCCGCAAGAGTTTCGGCCGCAAGAAAATCCTGGTTGCTATTAAATTGCTCCGGGAACCCTCTCCGTAAATAATTTTTTTTAAAATTTATATCAAATATCCATGGAAAAAGTCCAGAGGGCTTTGAGCACCTCAGACCCGCCCACGCTGCGGCCGGAAAATAAACAGTTAATGTAATCTCGGATTTGGGCTGATGTGCAAGCTTGAGAGGGGGTTGCTATTAATCCTCATGTCCCCCATTATGATCCATAGCATTTACAGAGCTTTACAGTGCCGTCTTGAATTTATTTTTGCTTTTAAAGATTTCATCCCATATGGTTGTCTATTTAATTATTTTTTTTTTACGCTCTTAAAACCAGAGAACTTTCGTTTATTATTCAGACCTGTACTACAGTCAAATCTGCCATTATTGGCAGATGGAAACAACCCAACCCAATCCTCCTAGTTGGGCTGAAATCTTTCAAAAAAATACTATATTAGAGACTTAGAAAACCTCTATGTAACCAGTAAAATTATTACTCAACACAAATTTAAATGGTTGGTTTGGGATTTTATCATGGAACTTTGAATGTTTAAACAAATTTGAATGTTTTAAAAAAAAACACATTGTGGGGTGAATGGCCCAGCCAACATCTCAAGGGTGCTGGACAAATTCTTTTAAGCAATGCTGAGCAATGCTATTAGGTAAATCAGTTTCCCCACCACTAGGGGAGATATAGAAGGTAAAAGCTAATTTTTATCTTTTTGGTGTGCCAAATGTGGTAGGTATCATCGACTATACCCAATTGGCACTAACACTTCCTATAGATTAGGAGGCAAAGTTCAGAAATATCAATCATTGTCAAACATTATCATTCTATCCATGTAAACATTGTTTTTGATGAAAGCATGCATATAAAAAGTGTGAATGTAGGCATTCCTGGAAGTTTTTATTTTATTATAAAACTTGCACCAGGTTGGTTTATGCTACAGGTTATTGAAGGATGTTTCTGCAGGATGTATGAAGAAGTTAATTCCTGGAGCAGTTAATCAAGATAAACCTCTTTAGACCTTTAAAGTTTGCGCCAAAGAGCTGGATGAAACCCAATTTAGACTTCTTGGCTAGCAGTGAGTGCAAGTGGTGAGTAAAGGTCTGTTAGGCGCCTAAAGCTGCAGTCTCTGTGTAAGACTTCCATTTGGATTTCAGTCTGTGTGGCTGAATAGACGACAGATTTTGAAGCTGTTGATTTGCATTTGGAGAAAATAGACAAAGTGCTTAAACATGGGGGAAGTAGGGAATCTAAGAGAAGCAGTTACAGAGGTTGCTTCATCAGCATTTTGAGTAAAGCTGAGATACACCGCCTGGAGACTGGTTGTAAAGAAAAATGTTATAATTCCAAGAGACTGTTTAATTGGCCCAAGTCAGAAGTCTGTTTATACCTAATATAGCCCTCCCCAGAAAAGTGTGTTAAGGAGTTGGACATTTGGAGAGAATGGAATGCCAGTGCACCACCCGTCTGCTTGTATTAACTTGGTGATATCTCCTTTATATTGTTACACTGCTTAGTAACCACTGTCTCTGGTGAATGAAAAAATGTCCAAATCATTTACTTACAGTAACTTGGTAACAACTTATATGTATGTGTAACAATTGCTTTTTATAGTAGTAAAATGTTATAACATTCTCTCAATGTATTCACATATTTTTCATTACCACTTTAGCTTTGCAAAGTGTGTTGAAATTCTTACAATATATGCAAATACATTGAGAAATGTATCTTTACAAAATTCAAGAATATGCTATTGTGTATAAAAAAAAAAAATCCTCTTTACAAATGAAGCTTTCAGTTGCTATTTAATCTATCATGATTTACATGTGATGTTATATGTCAAGTGCAATATATAAATAATACAATTAGGCAAATTAAAGCAAGATAATTAGCATATTAGTTCTCTGTTTCTTCTCATCAAAAGTAGCAATTTCAAGAAACCTAGCAAACATTTTGGTTTCTATTTTGCCATGCCCAATCAGTAGTGCCCCTTACTTTGATATTTTTTTAAAACAATTGAAGACAATTTTCTTTGCACAAGTGTTTGAATAATATGTACAGCGCCTTGCAAAAGTAATCTCCCCATTGGCATTTTTTGTGTTTTGTTGTCTCACAGCCTGGAATTAGCATGGATTTATGAGGATTTGCATTATTTAATTTACAGAACATGCCCACAACTTTGAAGATGTTTTTTTTATTTTTTTTTATTGTGAAGCAAACAACATATAGGACACATATAGGACACAATAACAGAAAAAGTCAATGTGCAGAACTATTCACCCACCTAAAGTCAATACTTTGTAGAGCCACCTTTTGCGGCAATCACAGCTCCAAGTCGCTTTGGATAAGTCTCTATGAGTTGCCACATCTTACCACTGGGATGTTTGCCCATTCCTCCTTTCAAAACTGCTCCAGCACCTTCAAGTTGGATGGTTTGTGCTGACCACAGATTTCCTATTGGATTGAGGTCTGTGCTTTGACTAGGTCATTCCAACATATCTACATGTTTCCCCTTAAACCACTCAAGTGTTGCTTTAGCAGTGTGTTTGGGGTCATTGTCCTGCTGGAAGGTGAACCTCCATCCTAGCCTTAAATCACGTACAGAGTGAAACAGATTTTGCTCAAGTATATCCCTGTATTTAGCACCATCCATCTTTCCCTCAACTCTGACCAGTTTCCGAGTTCTGGTTGCTGAAAAACATCCCCACAGCATGATTCTGCCACCACCATGTTTAACTGTGGGGATGTGGGGGTGTTCTTTGGGTGATGTGATGTGTTGGGTTTGCGCCAGACATAGCATTTTCTTTGATGGGCGAAATGTTACATTTTAGTCTCATCAGACCAGAGCACCTTCCTCCATACATTTTGGGAGTCTCCCACATGCCTTTTCACAAACTCAAAACGTGACATTTTGTTTTTTGCTCAAAGCAATGCCTTTCTTCTGGCCACTGCCATAAAGCCCAACTCTATGTTGCGTATGGCTTATTGTCGTCCTACTGTATGTAAAGATACTCCTGTCTCTGCTGTGGAACTCATGCAGCTCCTCAAGGGTTGCCTTAGGTCTCTGTTCTGCCTCTCTGATTAATGCCCTCCTTGCCCAGTCCGTGAGTTTTGGTGGGCAGCCGTCTCTTGGCAGGTTTGCTGTTGTTCCATGTTCTTTCCATGATAGATTTGATGGTGCTCCTGGGGATCATCAAAGATTTGGATATTTTGTTTTAACCTAACCCTGACTTGTACTTCTTGACAAAATTGTCCCTTACTTGTTTGGAAAGTTCCTTGGTCTTCGTGGCAGTGTTTGGTTAGTGGTCCCTCTTGCTTAGGTGTTGCAGCCTCTGGGGCCTTTCAAAAAAGATGTGTATATGTAATGACAGATCATGTGACACTTAGATTGCACACATGTGGACATCATTTCACTAATTATGTGATTTCTGAAGGTAATTGGTTGCACCAGACCTTTTTATGGGCTTCATAACAAAGGGGGTGAATGCATACGCATAAGCCAATTTTCTGTTTTCTATTTCTAAAAAATAGTTTTATGTATATTTATTTCTCATTTCACTTCACCAACTTAGACTATTGTGTTCTGATCCATCACATAACATTCAGATTAAAAAAACATTGAACTTAAGGCTGTAATGTAACAAAATAGCTAAAAAGTCAGGTGGGGTGAATATTTTGCAAGGCACTGTAGCTCTTTTTTCATACTAAGCTCTTTGAGTGCCTTTTGGGAGAAAGCGCTCTATAAATGAATAATTATTGTTACTTTATTATAAGCTCTATTTTTTTTTACTTTATAAAATATTATATCAAGTTTAGGTATTCCAAAGTCCAGATAGTAAAACTGCATTATAGTGGAAATTCCAATGAATTTACTGTGTAGAAGTGTGACTCTTTTGTGAATCTTGGTGAAGGTGAGTGCTGAATATATGGTGAGGTTGCAGGTTAAGAGTTTAGTGTCAGTGGCAATGGCGAATTGGCCGAGTTGGGTCAAATGATCTGGGTAAAGTTTAGTTCAAAGGAAAGGCCATCACAATGAATTAGAGATTTAGAGCCCTATTGAAAAATGTATCATGCTCACGCTCTGAAATGCTACGTGACGAAGCACGGTTTACGGATTCGGATTTCGGCCTTGCAGGCTTTTCTAATTTAATTGCTCTGTAACTAATTTAATTGCTCTGTAGCTTGAAATTTGCTAGAATTACTGAGCAATATATGAACATATGTTAGGATAGATAAATGTATTAAAATGTATTTTTTATTGAAACTAGGGTAACAACGGCGACACAACCCTTAGTTGAAGGGAATAAAGATATTAAAAATACATATGGTGAACTACTAAAAGTAATGAGGAAACAAGTACGTTCAGTATGGGAAATAAGTAGTCTACAGAATTATTTGAAAAACCATTTTGTACCTAGAGGCTTAAGAGTCCACATTAATCCTGCTGTGAATTTAAGTGATGAGACATTTATTCATAGATGGAAAGAGATCCTTTTAAAATGCTCATCTGAGTTGATGACTCTAATTATTGAAACTGAAAAACAAAATTTAGAATTATTGAAACCAAAAATTGTATTGTGTCAAGAATTTAACAAATTTAATGAATCCTCTGAATATCAAGTATTCTGTAAAAAGTTGAATGATAAGATCGATAGATTCAAAAGAGATATAAAAGATCGTAAACAGAAGAAATTCTGGAGAGATAAAACTGATTTTCAAACAAACAGAATCTTTAAGAGATATAAGCTCCTCTGAATATGAAATTTCAGATGCAGATGAACTCCCTACTTGGCATAATAGAGGTAGACGGCCCATTATGCCTTATAGAAGAGAAGCATACAATACAAGAAACTTCTCCCAGACAAGAACACCAAATCAACACAATACTGTTGGTTTTTTAGAAGAGGGCCAGTTTCCAGACAAAGGCCCAGAGAGGAGGGACAAAAGGAAAAAGATATGAAAATACATAATAACAATCAGGCAAAAGAACTAGATACAGATGAGAATTTTAAAATAGTGAATCTCTCAGAATTTATCATGAATGAAGACCATAAATCAGTATTACAAAAAGGTTTAATGTTTGTTCCTACATCAAGATCTGACAAATTTTCACATATCAAGGATATTAACCTTTTTGCTCGTAAACTGGCTTTACAAAATTTTTATAAAATCAGACAAGAAAAAGAACATATGAGATTGGGGATAAGTAAAGAGGACATTGAAACCTTTAAACTCCTTATGTCTCTTTTGGAAGATAATATTTCCTGCTCTGAAAACAGAGAGGAACCGAAAAAGATCTGGAAAAATAAAAGTAAGTTTACACCAGTTTTCAAGGAGTTTTCCAATATTTGGGTGTTCCTACAACAAGTTACAATGGAAATAGAAAATCTTGATTACATGAGACTTAAAAGACACTTTAACTTAACAAGAAAGGAATATCAAGCGTTGAAAGAACTTAAGTCACGTAATGATATACAAATTAAGCCCGCAGATAAGGGTGGCAACTTGGTTATATTGAGCAATGAGAATTACAAAAAAATGTGTAATAAGATTCTGAAGGATAATTCAACTTATGAAATAATAACAAAAAATCCTACAACAGAATATAGATTAATACTTAAATCTATATTAGAGAAAGGAAAAATAGAAAAAATCATAGATGAGCAAACATATGGCTTCCTTTTGCCAAAATACCCTTGCATTTCCACTTTTTATGCTCTGCCAAAAGTACACAAGAAAATGGTCCCTATCCCAGGAAGACCTATAATATCAGGAACAGGCAATTTGTCATCTAATGCCAGAACTTTCGTGGACTTTTATCTTCGTGATATAGTGCAAAACTTACCCTCCTATGTCAAGGACACCAATGACATATTAAGACAGCTTGATAATCTAACAGTACCAAAGAATTCATGGCTTGCATCTATAGATGTGGAAGCCTTATACAGCAGCATACCACATACCTTTGGCATACAGGCAGTACAATATTTTTTGAGTGCTAAAAGCAACAATCTTAAATTTTTTTACAATTTTGTTGTTCAACTACTTGAATACATACTGAAACACAATTTCTTCTGGTCTAATGGAAAATGGTTCCATCAAAAGAAAGGGACGGCTATGGGAACCTCTTGTGTACCTAGTTATGCCAACCTCTTATTAGGATGGTGGGAAGAAAAACTTTTTTTCCGATCAAACTTATGAACATCTTATTGGTCACGCCTTAATTTGGCGTCGGTATATAGATGATATTTTGCTGATTTGGACTGGTTCAAAAGCAGAATTTGAGACCTTTATGAACTTATTGAACAACAATGATATAGTTTTAAAATGTACACATGAAATACATTCTTCCCAAATCACCTTCTTAGACCTATATATCTGGAAAGACAATCAGGGGGAAATTACTACTACCACCTATAGAAAGGATACAGCCACCAATACTTTACTCATGTGGGATAGCCAACATTTCGAACCATTAAAAAGAGGCATCCCCAAAGGACAATACTTGAGGATAAGAAGAAATTGCAGCTCAGACATTGAATTCAAGATAGAGGCAGACAAACTCAAACAGAGATTTCGGGAGAGAGGCTACCCGAATAAATGCCTGAAAAAAGCATTTCAACATGCTTTGAGCTGTGATAGAACGGAAATGCTGAATAGGCAACATACAAAAAGCTCTGAGTCAACAAAAATACAACCTAGATGTATAATGACGTTTGGGTATGACTCACCTGCAATAAAAGAGATTATATCAAAACATTGGCATATTCTAAAAAGTGATGAAGACTTAGAAAAAGATCTTTCATCTCATGTATCAATAACATATCGTAGAGGGAAGAATCTAAAGGACATGCTGGTACACAGCTTCTTTAAGGAAAATAGATCCACAAACACATGGCTAAATCCACCAAATGGGTGTTTTAGGTGTGGAAAGTGTAAATTTTGTAAATATATAAAACCGACCAAAATTTATGAGCATCCACACAGTGGTGAAACCTTTATGTTGAAGGACTTTTCAAATTGCTGCTCTACAAATGTGATATATGTAGCCACATGTGTATGTAGCAAAATCTACGTAGGAAAAATGCGGCGTCAGCTACGTAGACGCATAGGGGAACATGTATATTCCATCCAAAAAGATCTGGACACACCCCTAGCACGCCATGTTAAACATTATCACAAAAAGTGAAGTTTTGACCTTCACAGTACTGGAAAGGGTACATTTGGGCCCTAGACAGGGTGATCTGGACAAAAAACTGTTTCAGCATGAAGCTCGGTGGATCTATAAATTAAAAGCATTGACTCCCAAAGGTCTCAATGAGGGTTTCACTTTCTCCGCTTTTATTTAATTTGGGCAATTTTCTATTTCACGTGATTATATACACATCACATAGGTAATATCAGCAAATGGGGCTTATTTACCCACATACTCCCTTCCCCTTCCCCCTGGTTTCTTTTTCTTCTGGTTTTCACTTGTCAAGGTCATGTATGGTTTATTTCCCATACACCTTAATTCTTTGTAGTTACACCATACACAAACTATATACACATAGGCAACAGTATTTACCACATTATTTTACCTTCAATCTTTTTATATTATTAAAGATGGTAGGACTTTAAGTCTATTTTAGCACTTCCACCTTTGGACATATATACATTTATGTGTTGGGGAAAGGTATTAATTTTATCCAGGACCCCCTCTCCCCTCTATTATTATTATTACACATTCACTTCACACATGAACAGTCACTTGTTGTTTTCTCATTTTTTGTAAGAAAAGTAAAATCTGGAACTGATTTTTATCATGCACTGAAGAATTCTGCAAGCACTCTTAGTAAGTCTGATGGTAGGAGTTTCCCCCCCCCCTCTAATTGAAAGGAGGTTGTAAACAAGAGCACCTTCCTTTTAACAATAATTGGGAGTACACATCAAGCTTCTTTTATACCATAATCCAAATAGCTAAATATGCTATCTATTGTTCCTCCCAGACATATGTACATATATGTGTATACCAGGTATTTTTATCATCTCTCAAGTATGCACATACAAGCATGTGCATATGTTATAATCTTGGGAGTTTACAGTGCCACAATCATGGGAGCTCACAGATTTCCCTGGAAAATAATGATAAGATTTAGCACTTTATATAGATCCTGAATGTATACTAGGTATTTTTAGCATCTCTTTAAAATATACACATATAAGCATGTGAATGTGTTATAATCAGGGGGAGGTTACAGTGCCATAATTATGGGAGCTCATAGATCTCCCTGGAAGAAAATAATGATAAGATTTAGCACCTTATATAGAGCCCGAATGTATACTAGGTATTATTATCATCTCTCAAGTATGCGCATATAAGCATGTGCATGTGTTCTAATTCTGGGAGTTTACAGTGCCATAATTATGGGAGCTCTTAGATCTCCCTAAAGAATAATGATAAGATTTAGCATCTTATATAGACCCTCTGGGTTACAATACCATCATTTCTCCTTTTAAGAAATTATGCCAAGTGTCTCATATCGCAAGAACACTATTCAAATAGTCTTATACACCCTCCTGATATCCCCAGCGTGCTCTCAGCACATTGTGAGCACCACGCTATCCCTCCCACAACCAGAGAGGGCGTTCTGACGTCACTGCGCATGTCCCACAATTTTTAATTGGTCGCCATGGAGATGGCAACGCTTTAAAAAGGGCTCCAACGGCCTTAGCAGGCTTACCCTTAAAGAAGACGTCTCATGACGTCGAAACCCGTCGGCCTTTGATGACGCAGCCTGTCCCTACGCTAAGGGCATGCTGGCGTTTTCTATACTGAGTGCATGTGTGTAGTGTGTGTGGTTACCCTGTCCTTATCCAATTGAGTGAAAGATCGCATAAGTGCAGCAAAGGAAGGCTCCCTATAGGACATTATTATCATTATTTTCTCCAGGATTATTGATAGAGTACAGACTCTCTATTAGTAGGCAGGTTGCTCCTATTAAGGCAATCTGTTTATTGAGAATTTATTGAGCGCTTATATGATAGCCCCATTCTCCCAGCAGGGGCTTATATAGCGATAAGAACCTTTTAGAGTGTATAATACCTATCAAACAGGTGAGCCATTTGGACTCTACAATTGAAAAGAGTTTATTAACCACATACTGGCAAAAACTCTGATAAAGATAAGAGCCATCACACCTTCCAGAGACATAGCACTTAATAATATTGACTTATTTAGCAGAAGGAGCTTATAGATATACAGATAGTGCTGGGGGCACTACCTAGTGTAGTCTCCCTGTATACTTTCTGTGATTCTCTCCCTATACCATTGTCTGATAGTCAGTAGGAATTCTGACTTATCCTTGTAAAGGACTTTATTAGGAGGACCACACACCAGGTTAAAATTACCTTTCACCAATATTCTGACACACAAGCAACAGGAGAGATAAGAATACCCCTCTATTAAGAGTTTGATATATTTTTCTAGTGGTTAACTTATCTCACACAACTTAGCCTCTTTTTAATCTTTATGTTCCAATCCTGGATTTTTTATATGTGTTTTTAATTCGCCGTTGTTACCCTAGTTTCAATAAAAAATACATTTTAATACATTTATCTATCCTAACATATGTTCATATATTAGTAAGACATTTGGTAGCAAATACCATAGGAACTAGCATTCCTGAGTTTCCATTCTAGAATTACTGAGCGATTAAATTAGAAAAGCCTGCAAGGACATGGTCGGTATCAAAATCCGTAAACCATGCTTCGGCACTTAGCATTTCTGGGCGTGAACATGATAAATTATTTAAACCCATAGTTATGGGTTCAGACAGAGCCAATAATAAAAAAGACATCATCATTATGTCACCAAACATGGAGGTTAAATTTCAATCGCTTACGTTTTTGAAGTACAAGTTGCGATCGGACCCGCATTCCATAAATAATGTAATATGAAAAAATCAATAAATATAATATTCTAGTCCATGTGAGTTCTATTATATGTATTAACACATTGATTGCCGGGATTAATATAACACAAAAATTAAACATAAAAAAAATAAATAAAATCTTGAAGATTTGCATGCTTGAGAATGTTGTGCTATTCATTTTTTAAAATTTTCAGCACTTTCCCTATAATTTAAAATACTGTAGTGTGTTTATATTTGCTTTTACAGTACTACGGAAAGGTGTTTAACCCCCTTGCAAGTCCTCTCTAGTACTCATAGGTTTTTGACGACATTTGCCATTTACTGGTGTGACAACAATTGCGGGCTTGGGGACTTGTAGTAATTTTATAGTGATTTGCGAATGTAACATTTACGGGATTGAAAGATCAAAGGCTTAGCTGGGTCGGAGTTCAGATTTTTACAGCCTGTAGGGTTTTTCCGCCTGTAATCTGCAGATCATTTGTGAGAAGCTAAAAGAGGCTAATTTAATAGTCGGAACTTTTGTGCACAATTTTATGGGCTTCTGGAACTGTGATTTGGCGAATTTAATAGGGCCTTTAGTCTATTACTCCAAAAAAAGGAAGCTAGTGAGAAAAGTTTAGAGTGTAGTATATATATCAAGCCTGCATAAGAAACTACACCAACAACATTGGAATCCAGTGAAATAGTTTTTAGATGTGAGAAATGCCTGCGTGGTGCTTTCTGCACAGGCACACGCATGTGGGGACCATATCGCCGGCACTGAACATATGCGGCTACATCAAAACTAAGCATGCGCGACTAGTTACATAGTTACATAGTAATTGAATTTGAAAGAATATTATTAGTTCATCACGTTCAACCTTTTTAAATCTCCTCTGATCTGCAGTATACAGATTAATTGTTAATTGATCCAGAGGAAGACAAAAAAAAAAAAAAACACATGAAACTTTGCTGATTGTCTCAAAAGCGGAAAAAAAATCTTCCCTGACTCCAGATACTGGCAATCAAATTCCTCCCTGGATCAATACTCTCTCTCTAATTAACCAGGATAACCCTGAATGCCCTTTGTATTTAAAAATATGTCCAATCCCTTTTTAAAGTTATCTATCGAATTCGATATTACCACCTTTGGTAGAGAATTCCACAGTTTAACCACCCTTACTGTGAAGAAACCTTTTCTTTCTTTAAGGTGGAATCTATTAAATTCTAACCTCAAAGGATGTCCTATTGCCAGCTGAAAACCTATTGGCACAAAAAGTTCACTTGACAAACCTTTATATTGACCCTGGATAGTATCTCACAAAAGTGAGTAAAACAGTCACATTTTTATAAATATTATATTATATATTTTCATGTGACAACACTGAAGAAATGACACTCTGCTACAATGTAAAGTAGTAAGTGTACAGCCTGCTGTCGGCACTGGGGAGCTACAGTTCATTGAGGGAACCATGAATGCCAACATGTACTGTGACATACTGAAGCAGAGCATAATCCCCTCCCTTTGGAGACTGGGCCGCAGGGCAGTATTCCAAAATGATTACGAGCCCAAACACACCTCCAAGGTAAAGGTGATGGACTGGCCAAGCATGTCTCCAGACCTAAACCCAATTGAGCATCAGTGGGGCATCCTTAAATGGACAGTGGGGGAGTGCAAGGTCTCTAATAGCATCCAGCTCTGTGATGTCATCATGGAGGAGTGGAAGAGGACTCCAGTGGCAACCTGTGAAGCTTTGGCGAAGTGCATGCCCATGAGGGTTAAGGCAGTGCTGGAAAATAATGGTGGCCACACAAAATATTGACACTTTGGACCCAGTTTGGACATTTCCACTAAGGGGTGTATTCTTAGGGGTGTATTTTTTTTGCCAATGGTTTAGACATTAATGGCTGTGTGTTGAGTTATTTTGAGGAGACAGCAAATTGACACTGCTGTACATTTATTACTTTACATTGTAGCAGAGTGTAATTTCTTCAATGTTGTCAAATGAAAAGATATTATAAAATATTAATGAAAATGTAAAGGGTTATACTGTATTTATATTAGGTAATCATATCCCCTCATAGGCACCTTTTTTCTTAAAGAAAATAGTTTTAATTTAGTTAGTCTTTCTTCATAACTTAGCCCCTCCATTCCCGTTATTAGTTTTGTTGCCCATATCTGTACTTTTATCAGCTCTAAAATGTCCTTTTTATGAAGTGGTGCCCAAAATTGTACTCCATATTCCAAATGAGGGCAAATTAGGGATTTGTATAGTTGCAGAATTATATTTGCTTCCCTTGTTTCTATAACATTCTTAATACATTCTAATATTGTATTTGCCTTTGCAGCTGCTGCTTGGCATTGAACACTATTACCTAGGTGTTTGTCCGCAAACAATCCCAAATCCCTTTCAATATCTGATAGCCCTAGAATTGCTCTATTAAGCTTATAAATTGCAAGGCTAGTTTTCTTTCATAAATGCATAACTTTACATTTATTCATATTAAATCTCATCTGCCATTTAGTTGCATATTTTTTTCTAATTTATGCAAATCTCTTTGGAGGGAAAGTACATTATTTTCTGATTTAATTACCTGGCACAACTTAGTGCCATCAGCAAAAATGGAGACACTACTTTCTAGTCCTACATATAAGTCATTAATAAATATGTAAGAAAGGAGGGGACCTAATACTGAACCCTGAGGAACCCCACTTACCACATTAGTCCAATCTGAGCATGTTCCATTTGCTCACTTCTCTTCTGACCCTTGGTATTCCTTATCTGCTTAATTTTTCCCTGGTTTCTGTCCCTTCCATTCCCTTTAGATTGTAAGTGGTGAGTTTTCAGTCTTCTAGGATACTTTGGGAAAAAACACTTTCTGCAGAGATTCTAAGCTCAAAACAGGGTCCTCCATTTTCAAAAGGTTGTTAATGCTGTATTCTCCTTGTTTTTTATCCCCTGTGTTGCGCTATGGAGTATGTTGGCGCATTACAAATAATAGTTAATAATAACAACCCTTTGTGTTTAAGCAAGCTTTCATCCATGAGCAGATATGTACTGCAATCCCTGTATTCCTTAGTTTGCACAGTAGTCTTCCACATGGCACTGTATCAAAAGCCTTTGCAAAATCGAAAAAAAGGCTACATCTGCTGAGTTGCCTTGATACAAGTTCCTACTAACCTCCTCATAGAAACTATTTAGATTTGTTTGATTTGACCTATTCTAGATAAATCCATGTTGATATAAATAGATATATTATTGTAAATTATCCCTTAGTAACCCACTACACAAGTGGTGTTTATAGGTCTAGAATTTCCCAGATATGTTAATATAGATATCACATCTGCTTTTCTCCAGTCATCTGGTAGCGACCCTGTGTTGAGTGAATCTTGAAAAATGAGATATAATGCATGATGTAGGAACATGCACAGTAACAGTGGAATCACAAAGAGGGTGGGCAGAGAGGGAGACAGAGAGGGGAAGAGAGAGAGAGGGAGAGAGAGGGGAGAGAGAGGGGGAGGGAGTGAGAGAGATGGGAGAGAGGGGAGAGTGAGAGAAGTGAGAGAGAGAGAGCGAGGGGGAAAGAGAAGGGGAAGGGAGAGAGAGAGAGGGAGGAAGAGGGAGGGAGAGAGAGGTGGAGAGAGGGAGGGAGAGAGAGGATTAGAGAGGAGGAGAGAGAGGGAGGAGGGAGAGAGAGGAGGAGGAAGGGAGAGGGAGGGAGAGAGAGGGAGGGAAAGAGAGAGAGTTTGAATATTAGGGAGGATCCAAGGGATCTCTGAATTTTGTATGATGTTTAGAGAACTTTTTAAACCATTGGTTGTATTGTATATATGGAATTAAGCCTTATAGCTGACTCAAATGAGGGGTTATTGTGCTTTCTGTATCAAATCTGCTGGTTTGGTTCATTTTCAGAGGCATGTTTCTGCCTCTACGAGTGGGTTTGAGTATGAGTAAGCTTGGATTGGGAAAAAGGGATTACATAAGGTAAGTGTATTGGGTTTTGCCAAGTTAAATGGGACTTAGTAAAATTTAGCATTTGAGTATTTTGAGAGAGAATCTGTAAATTAGTTTCCAAAAAGGCAAAGGAGAAATAGATTATAATTATTAATTACATGTACATTATTATATTAAAATATTGCCATGTGTTGGTAGCTGGTGTGGGTATATATGTTTTGTTATTTCAAAGTACTTGTAAGATTTATTCTTTAAATGTATTATAAGGGAATTTTATATACAGCAAGAAAGAAAGTTCAGATAAGAGTGGCAAAGGGATACTGTGGTTGTGAGAGCTGGAAGTGATATTTTAAGGGAGGGCAGAAAGTAATCTTTTCAATATAATAGCACATGCACAGTTACGATGGAATCAAGCATGCTCACTTAGAATTAAAAGGAGAGAGACAGATAGGGAGTGAGGAAGGGTGCAAGAGAGAGAGAGAGAGAAAGAGAGAGGGAGGAAATAAGAGGGGAGAGAGGGGGTGGGGAGAGAGGAGTAGGATGGAGGGAAGAGGGAATAGGGGAGAGATTGGGGGATGGAGAAAGGGAGGGAGAGATTGGGGGATGGAGAGGGAGGGAGAGATAGGGAGGGACAAAGGGAGAGAGAGGGAGGGAGAAAGAGGGAGGGAGAGAGGGAGGGAAATAGAGGGAATGAGAGAGAGAGAGAAGAGGGAGAGAGAGAGGAGAGAGAGAGATAGATGGGGAGAGAAATGGGGAAAGAGAGGGGGAGAAAGAGAGATAGCAGAGTGTAATTTCTTCAATGTTGTCAAATGAAAAGATATTATAAAATATTAATGAAAATGTAAAGGGTTATACTGTATTTATATTAGGTAATCATATCCCCTCATAGGCACCTTTTTTCTTAAAGAAAATAGTTTTAATTTAGTTAGTCTTTCTTCATAACTTAGCCCCTCCATTCCCGTTATTAGTTTTGTTGCCCATATCTGTACTTTTATCAGCTCTAAAATGTCCTTTTTATGAAGTGGTGCCCAAAATTGTACTCCATATTCCAAATGAGGGCAAATTAGGGATTTGTATAGTTGCAGAATTATATTTGCTTCCCTTGTTTCTATAACATTCTTAATACATTCTAATATTGTATTTGCCTTTGCAGCTGCTGCTTGGCATTGAACACTATTACCTAGGTGTTTGTCCGCAAGCAATCCCAAATCCCTTTCAATATCTGATAGCCCTAGAATTGCTCTATTCAGCTTATAAATTGCAAGGCTAGTTTTCTTTCATAAATGCATAACTTTACATTTATTCATATTAAATCTCATCTGCCATTTAGTTGCATATTTTTTTCTAATTTATGCAAATCTCTTTGGAGGGAAAGTACATTATTTTCTGATTTAATTACCTGGCACAACTTAGTGCCATCAGCAAAAATGGAGACACTACTTTCTAGTCCTACATATAAGTCATTAATAAATATGTAAGAAAGGAGGGGACCTAATACTGAACCCTGAGGAACCCCACTTACCACATTAGTCCAATCTGAGCATGTTCCATTTGCTCACTTCTCTTCTGACCCTTGGTATTCCTTATCTGCTTAATTTTTCCCTGGTTTCTGTCCCTTCCATTCCCTTTAGATTGTAAGTGGTGAGTTTTCAGTCTTCTAGGATACTTTGGGAAAAAACACTTTCTGCAGAGATTCTAAGCTCAAAACAGGGTCCTCCATTTTCAAAAGGTTGTTAATGCTGTATTCTCCTTGTTTTTTATCCCCTGTGTTGCGCTATGGAGTATGTTGGCGCATTACAAATAATAGTTAATAATAACAACCCTTTGTGTTTAAGCAAGCTTTCATCCATGAGCAGATATGTACTGCAATCCCTGTATTCCTTAGTTTGCACAGTAGTCTTCCACATGGCACTGTATCAAAAGCCTTTGCAAAATCGAAAAAAAGGCTACATCTGCTGAGTTGCCTTGATACAAGTTCCTACTAACCTCCTCATAGAAACTATTTAGATTTGTTTGATTTGACCTATTCTAGATAAATCCATGTTGATATAAATAGATATATTATTGTAAATTATCCCTTAGTAACCCACTACACAAGTGGTGTTTATAGGTCTAGAATTTCCCAGATATGTTAATATAGATATCACATCTGCTTTTCTCCAGTCATCTGGTAGCGACCCTGTGTTGAGTGAATCTTGAAAAATGAGATATAATGCATGACGTAGGAACATGCACAGTAACAGTGGAATCACAAAGAGGGTGGGCAGAGAGGGAGACAGAGAGGGGAAGAGAGAGAGAGGGAGAGAGAGGGGAGAGAGAGGGGGAGGGAGTGAGAGAGATGGGAGAGAGGGGAGAGTGAGAGAAGTGAGAGAGAGAGAGCGAGGGGGAAAGAGAAGGGGAAGGGAGAGAGAGAGAGGGAGGAAGAGGGAGGGAGAGAGAGGTGGAGAGAGGGAGGGAGAGAGAGGATTAGAGAGGAGGAGAGAGAGGGAGGAGGGAGAGAGAGGAGGAGGAAGGGAGAGGGAGGGAGAGAGAGGGAGGGAAAGAGAGAGAGTTTGAATATTAGGGAGGATCCAAGGGATCTCTGAATTTTGTATGATGTTTAGAGAACTTTTTAAACCATTGGTTGTATTGTATATATGGAATTAAGCCTTATAGCTGACTCAAATGAGGGGTTATTGTGCTTTCTGTATCAAATCTGCTGGTTTGGTTCATTTTCAGAGGCATGTTTCTGCCTCTACGAGTGGGTTTGAGTATGAGTAAGCTTGGATTGGGAAAAAGGGATTACATAAGGTAAGTGTATTGGGTTTTGCCAAGTTAAATGGGACTAAGTAAAATTTAGCATTTGAGTATTTTGAGAGAGAATCTGTAAATTAGTTTCCAAAAAGGCAAAGGAGAAATAGATTATAATTATTAATTACATGTACATTATTATATTAAAATATTGCCATGTGTTGGTAGCTGGTGTGGGTATATATGTTTTGTTATTTCAAAGTACTTGTAAGATTTATTCTTTAAATGTATTATAAGGGAATTTTATATACAGCAAGAAAGAAAGTTCAGATAAGAGTGGCAAAGGGATACTGTGGTTGTGAGAGCTGGAAGTGATATTTTAAGGGAGGGCAGAAAGTAATCTTTTCAAGATAATAGCACATGCACAGTTACGATGGAATCAAGCATGCTCACTTAGAATTAAAAGGAGAGAGACAGATAGGGAGTGAGGAAGGGTGCAAGAGAGAGAGAGAGAGAAAGAGAGAGGGAGGAAATAAGAGGGGAGAGAGGGGGTGGGGAGAGAGGAGTAGGATGGAGGGAAGAGGGAATAGGGGAGAGATTGGGGGATGGAGAAAGGGAGGGAGAGATTGGGGGATGGAGAGGGAGGGAGAGATAGGGAGGGACAAAGGGAGAGAGAGGAAGGGAGAGAGGGAGGGAAATAGAGGGAATGAGAGAGAGAGAGAAGAGGGAGAGAGAGAGGAGAGAGAGAGATAGATGGGGAGAGAAATGGGGAAAGAGAGGGGGAGAAAGAGAGATAGAGAGAGAGGGGATAGGGAGTGAAATAGAGGGAGAGACAGAGAGAGGAGAGAGGGGTAAGAGAGAGGGAGGAGGGAATTGGGGACATTGGGGGAGAGAGAGAGGGAGTGACAGTGAGAGACAGAGAGAGGAAGATTCATTCTCTCCCTCACACTCCTCTCTCTCACACATCTGATCTGTCCCTAACTCCATGTTCCCATACTGCTTTCCTTTCAGTCTCACCTTGATCTGCACCAACTTCACGCCTACTCTGGTTAAATCCTGTAAGCACTCCCCACCCACCCCGACTTAGATTTAATTTATAGAGGTATGAAAGTCACCTGACCTCCTATTTTCTGACTATTATCACACCACTAGGGGTCATTCAAAATGACAAAATAGAACCTTTCACCTTTCTATCTATCTCTCACTTTCTTCCTGACCCTTGTTATTCCTTATACTTCCCCAGGTCTCTCCCTCTTTTCATTCCCTTTAGATTGTAAGTAGCAAGCTTTTTAGAAAAAAGCACTTTCTATAAAGATTCTAAGCTCAAAACAGGGCCCTTCACTTTCTGAAGTTTAATATTGTATTTTTCCTGTACTTATACCCTGTACAGCGCTACAGAATATGTTGGCGGGATACAAATAAAAGTTAATAATAATAAGAGGGAGGGAGAGAGGGAGGGAGGGAAATAGGGAGGGAAATAGAGAGAGAGAGGAAGAGAGAGGGAGAGAGGGTCAAAGAGAGAGATGGAGAAAGGGAGGGAAATAGAGTGGGAGAGAAAGAGAGAAAGAGAGAGAGAGAGAGGGAGAGAGGGGAGGGAGAGAGAGATGTAGGCGGATGGAGAGAGAGGGTGAGAGGGAGGGAGAGAGATGAAGGGAGAGAAATAGGGAGGAATATATATATATATATATATATATATATAGAGAGAGAGAGAGAGAGAGAGGAAGAGAGGGTGAAAGAGAGGGATAGAGAGAGAGAGGGAGAGAGGGGAGGGAGAGAGAGATGTAGGCGGATGGAGAGAGAGGGTGAGAGGGAGGGAGAGAGATGGAGGGGAGAGGAAGAGAAATAAGAAGGGAAATAGTGTTGTGGAGAGAGAGAAGAGAGAGGGGTAGTATGGAGGTAAGAGGGAAAGGGGGGGGATTGGGGGAAGGAGAGAGGGAGGGAGTGATAGGGAGGGAGAGAGAGTGAGGAAAATAGGGAGGTAATAGAGGGGGAAAGAGAGGGAGGGAGAGAGAGAGTGAGGAAGGGAGAGAGGGAGCGAGAGAGAGCATGGAAAGGGGGAGAGGGGGAGGGAGGGAGAGATAGAGCAAGAGAGAGAGTGGGAGGGAGAGAGAGCGGGAAAGGGAGGGAGAGAGAGAGACAGAAGGAGGGAGCTTCTCATAGAGAGAGGGCGCACAGAGAGGGAGTTGGCACACAGAGAGCTATACCACTGAGAGAGACAGAACAGGCAATTGAAGATATTATATGATACTCATAGGTTTATAATATATATAATGATTATGCTGATACATAAGTTTTGTAATAAACATACATCAACATTTTGTGTAAAGAGGACTCATTTTTAAGTATGTTTTAATCCAAGAATCAGAAAACATTTTGGTTTGCTGTATGATCTATCCAGCACTAAAAGTAAAGGTTATCTTCTTTTAAAAAATAACTATTTTTCAGATATTCTGAATTGCAGCCAGGTCACAAAATTCTTACTTTTTTTCCAGTTGCCTATCAGAATCTAATATAAATGTAAGGATCGTGCAAAGAGATGAATATTTGCTGCTGAATTATCTATTGACTTCGTAAATATGTCTTTTTCTTGTGCCTGTCACATGCATTATCTCAATTACAGGTAAAATATATATTAAAAACAAATAATTTCAACAGCAGCATTGTTCCTTTGCCCTCTTGAACACAAAGAAAACTATATAACTTGGTGGGCCAAAGTAGATTGGCATGTGAAATAAAAATATGCCAATACCTTCATGTCTTCTACAAAGTAATTTTTGTAATCAACCTCCCAACTAAGTATAAAGCTCACACATAAACAACACATGCTGATGGATTTGACAGTGAAGTTTTGATGAAACATGAACCATAGCACAGATTTTAATTACATCCAGTTCTAACACAGCAAACACTGCAGTTTTTCTGTCATCTTTGAAATGGTAACAAAATGAAAAAAAATCTTGAAATATGAGCATGAATGTAATGAGATCAATAAATGTCAACAAGAAAAAGTAATCACAACTCTGGAGACACACTGACCTTTCTGAAAATTCCACATTTAATGCACTAGCATAGGATATTAGACTTTTACAATAAGAAACAGCAAAAATATTAAAAGAAAAAAAAACATAAACATACATTTTAATGTTAAAAGCAACCATTCTCAATGATGGTAAGAAATTAATTGGACACTTGCTGGATCTTTTGTTAAATAGTCCTTCAGTGAGTTAAAACCATTCAAATTTTTCCATTTGAAATATTTGATTGAGGGTAAGTATGTCTTACTTTGGATATGTTATGTTTATAATGACTAAATCACATTATGAAAATGAACAAATACTACTAACTCTAGAGGAAAAAACCTGAAGCCTAGTTATTTTGGTAATATGATCTATAGGGCAAAATCAACAATTCCTACAAAATAAATATAAACCATCCTGTTTAGTGTGTGAAATATTTTAAATTGTACTGAATATGTCAAGCCAAATTGCAAACCAACTGAGACTGATAATTGGGACAGCTTTCATCAGTTAGTAAGTGGCAAAATTTGACAAAAAAAAAGAGAAAAAAATCTTTTTGAACTAGCATAGCACAATATCCACAGCGAGAAATGTATTAATGACTGGGATTAAACGTAAATAGAATAACAAATAAATTGTTTAAAACGTAACTTGTATTATTATTGCAAATAAAAAATGTATTTAAAAATAAAAACATACTATTAAAAATGTTCACTTATGAATAAAAAGCTGTCACATCTAGACTATTCTCTAAATCTCTAGAGATATTAACCATACACTGAGAATGTAATTTGGACCGGCAGATGATGTTTCTATCAGTGGCTACACATAATCTCACTTGAGAAAAAAGTACTTATGAGAGTATTGTTACATAAAAGGTCTGATTAAATTGTTGAAATTCGCAACTACTGAAGCCTGTAATGTAGCCTGCAAGAATTACTGCTATTAAATTGGCCTCTTTTAGCTACCCGCAATTAATTTGCGAGCTACAGGCTGAAAATTCCTGCTCTGTCAAAATCGTACCTGCGACCCATCTAAGCCTTTGATGTTTCAAGCCCGCAAATGTTATAATGGCTACAATCGCAAATCACTATTAAATAGCAAGAATTCAACAACCCCACAATTAAACACGTAAATGGCAAATGTAGCCAAAAATCACAAGAGAGGGAGAGGGGGGAAGAGACAAAGGGGAGGGAGAGGGGGAGGAAGAGACATAGGGGAGGGAGGTGGGGGGAAAGAGACACCCGGTGGAGGGAGTGGGGGGAAGAGACACAGGGGAGGGAGGAAAAGTCACAGGGGAAGGAGAGGGGAGGAAGAGACACAGGGGAGGGAGAGGAGGAAGAGATGCAGGGGAGGGAGAAGAGGGGGAAAGTGACACAGGAGATGGGGAGTGAGAGGAGGGGGAAAGAAAACAGTGTAGGGAGTGGGGGGGATAGACACAGCAGAGGGAGAGGGGGGAAAGAGACACAGGGTAGGGAGAGGAGGGGTGAAAGGAGACACAAGGTAGGTAGAGGGGGAAGAGACACAGGGGAGTGAGGGGGAGAGACACAGGAGAGGGGGAGCAGTGCAAACAGACACAGAGGGAGTAGATGGGGGAAAAGACAGTGGAGGGAGATGGGGGGAAACAGTCACAAGGGAAGGGAGAGGGGGGACAGACACAGGGGAGGGAGAGGAGGGCAGAGACACAGGGGAGGGGGTAGAGACACAGGGGGGGAGAGGGGGTGAAGAGACACAGGGGAGGGAGAGGGAAAGAGATATAAGAGAGGGGGAGCAGGCAAACAGACACAAAGGGAGTAGAGGGGGGAAAGACAGGGGTGAGGGGGAACAGACACAGGGGAGGGAGAGGGGGGAAGAGACACAGGGGAGGGGAGAGACACAGGGGAGGGAGAGGGGGAATTGACACAGGGGAGAGAGAGGGGGAGGAAGAGACACAGGGGAGGGAGGTGGGGGGAAGAGACACAGGGGATGGAGTAGGGGGAAAAGACACAGTGGAGGGAGAGGGGGAAGAGTCGCAGGGAAGGGAGAGAGGGAAGAGACACAGGGGAGGGAGAGGGGGAAGAGATGCAGGGGAGGGAGAAGAGGGGGAAAGAGATGCAGGGGAGGGAGAGGGAGAGGAGGGGGGAAGAGACACTGGGGAGGGGGAAAGAGATACAGGAAGGTAGAAAAGAGACACAGGGGAGGGGGAGAGAGAGTAGAGGGAAAGAGACACAGTGGAGGGAGTGGGGGGATAGACACAGCAGAGGGAGAGGGGGGGGAAAGGGACACAGGGGAGGGAGAGGGGGAAAAGAGACACAGGGGTGGGAGAAGAGGGGTGAAAGGAGACACAAGGGAGGGAGTGGAGAGGAGGAAAAGAGACACAAGGGAGGAAGTACACTGGGGAAAAGGCTCTCGATGAGCGTCGAAGGTGCTCACATTGGGTGGCAAACAGCATTGCCAGCATTCAACTTTTATTGCCGTCATTTTTGATGGGCAAGTCGCTAGTACCATTATAATTGAGGGAGAATCTTTATTGTCTCCATTATGCTTCCATTGGTGGTGGATAAGTACCATTCCTTTGATATTCTAACACATTTTGTTTATATTGTGTAGTATGCCACTATTGTATTTTTTATTTATACTTGTTGGTTGGTCTGTTCTCTCTTCCATTGGCGTCTGTCTGTCCTAGGAGTAGAGTTGAACTGAAACACTGAGGGCCACAGCTCTTTGTCTCATTAAACTTTATCCCTCCTGCCAAGATTTTTTTGGGCTCCTATGACCATAGCAAAGTGGGAAAGTGTGTTAAGTGGGGTAGGGGGTAATTGGGGAGTGATCTGGTAAGGGGATCTCCAGGGATTCCTTCTACCATGTGCATGGATGGCGGAAATCTCAAGGTATTCTCTGTAATGTGTGTTTATGCTCAGTTGCATTACTGAGCACAGTGTTACTCGTAATCCTGAGCCTTGTAATTTTACTTCAAGGATTGGGTTTTCACATCGCTGATGTGCTCAGTAATATTACAGCTAGGGAGCATTGAATTAACATGTAACATTGCTGTAAAAAGCTCCTGCAGCCATACACTGCCCTGTCTGCTGAATCGCCCAGCTCTTGCCTTCTTCCTCCTTCCTTCTTCTTATTCTCTTCTCTCTACTGGATCACCTGGATCTAGCCTTCCTTCTCCTTCATGCTCACTATATTCTCCTCTGTCTGCCCAGATAACCCAGCACTGTCCTTCCTCCTTTTCTTTCTCCTATCCTCTCCCCTGTCTGCTGGATCGATTAGGTCTAGCCTACCTCATCTTCCTACTCCCATCCTCTCCCATGTCTGCCAATTATACAGCTCTGGTCTTGACAAATCACCCGGCTCTAGCCTTCCTCCTCTTCCTTCTCCAATCCTCTCTCCTGTCTGTTGGATCACTCAGGTCTCACCTCTGTTGGAGAGCCCAGTTCTGACCCTCCTCCTCCTTCCTTCTTCCTATCCTCTGTCTGCCAAATCGCCCAGCTCTGGCCCTGTCATATCGCAGGACTCTAGCCTTCCTGCTCCTCCTTTTCCCATCCTCCTCCCTATCTGTCAGACCTCCCATCTCTAGTCCTGCTTAATTTCCAGGCTGTGGTTTTCCTCCTCTTCCTTCTCCCTATCCTATGTCTGCCTGCCAAATCGCCCAGCTCTAGCCTTCCTCCTCCTTCCTTCTCTCTATCCTCTACTCTGTCCTCTGGATTGCCTGGCTCTGGCTTCCTCCTCCTTCCTTCTTCCAATCATTTCCTCTGTCTGTCGGAGTTCCTGAGTCTAGCCTTTCTCCTGTTTATTCTCCCATTCTCTCCCCTGTCTGCCAAATCATCTGGGTCTAGCCTTCTTCCTCTTCCTTCTCCAATCCTCTCGCTTGTCTGCTGTATTGCCTGACTCTGTCCCTGTTGCATTGCCTGGCTCTACCCTTCCTCCCCTTCCTTCTGCCTATCTCCCAATTCTATCCTCCAAGACCAAACATGTATTTTCTACATTTTGTATGGTCCTCCACCCACCACCAACTCTTACCTCTTCCAGTCTCAAACACACACTCCACTCAGCAATCTGACAACACTATTCCCCAATTCCATATGTACTATGGACTGCTTTGACGCTGTAACTGAGCATGAAGTCTCTCCCTTAACACCAGCAATTTTCCATCATCTTTAAAACGTGCCATAATTACATCCATTCTCATGAAACCCTCATTTGACTCAGCTTCTGCATCTATAGCCTTATTTCTCTATTTCCCCTGGCTTCAAAACAGTTTGAGCATCTTGTCTACAACAGCGTAACCCAATTTGTTTCCTGCAACTCCCTTCATGAAACCCTCCAATCTGGCTTCTGGCCCCAACACTTCACAGAGACAGCTCTCACAAAAGTAATTAATTCTATTAGATTTCTCTGCTGCCTTTGATACAGTTGACTACCCTCTTCTCAACCAAATTCTGCACTCTCTTGGCATCTGTGACACAGCTATTTCATGTAAAACATCTTATATAGAAAACTGAACATTTAGTATATTCTTCTCTGGTATCTTTTCTTCGGCTTGCCCTCTGGCTGTTGGCCTACCCCAACATTTACTCCTTGGCCTCCCCCCTTTTCTCCATCTATACATCCTAGCTTGGTACTCTTTTAGATTCCAATATCATCTATATGCAAATGACACCCAAATCTAGCTCTCAGCACAACATCTACCCACCTCTCTTTTAGCATGATTTGCCATCTGCCTACCAAGCATGTCCTTCTGGATGTCCACCCGTCGTCTCAAAATCAAAAGACTGCACTTCTAATCTTCTCACTCTCTGCTACAGCTTGCACTGCTCAAATATCTCTAACTATTGACAATGCCAACAACACTCTCACCTCACAGGCCTGTTGACATGGGGTCCTATTGGACCCTGCCCTCTCTTTCATTCCTCACATACAATAAGTCACAAAGCCTTCTCATTTTCATCTAGGAAACATCTCTAAATGATTCTCTCATCATATCTCACCTCGACTATTGCAAATGGCCTCCCCATTGCCTGTCTGTCTCCACTCATCTATCATGCTCAACACTCAAAGTCTGCAACACCTGTCTGTCAGTCACACCACATGCTTCCCATAGCCTCCAGTATACAATTTATAATCATGACCCTTAACAGTTCACTCCCTTATATCTCTGCCCTTTTCTCAAATTACTCCCCGAACCACCCTCTTCACTCTGCTACCAACCCTATTCTTTCCTTCTCTCTTGTCTTCTCCTCTCACTCTGGCCTTCAGGATTTTGCTTGTACAGCCCTTGCTCTATGGAACTCCCTGCCTCACTCGTTTTTGGAGTAGTATTTGTATTTCACTGTACCTGTACTTTTCTACTTAGAAATTATGTTATTTGCTAATTGTGCCCACTGTACTCTATTCAACTTTGTAAACTACTGTCTAAACCATACTTTATCATTTTTACATTCGATTTCTAAATCAATATTTCTATAATTCATTGTTTATATTCAGCAAAGTCTTGATTCTTAAGTCTTTTTTCTTTAAATATTTTAATACAAACCATTTATGTCAATCAAAATTGTAATACAAATCACCTTGATCCCAATGTAGAAAGCTCCTTTTTATTCAAAGACTATCATTCTCAAAAAATATTTACCAGCCATAGGAACAAATTTCGGGCATGAACAATATACATTTCATTGTACACCAGCCTTTGATAGGTTATGTTGAAATATTTCTAATTACATGCCTTTTTGAGGGCAGTATATAAGAAACAGATAGATGGATTACTCAATATTACATATTGATAGTTACATAGCATTGTAGTTGAAAAATACTTTTTAGTCCATGAAGTTTAACCTTTTTAGATCTAATCTGATCTTTGTAATATGTGGATTAATTGGTTCAGAGGAAGGCAAATAAAAAAAAACACTGAAAAATTGCCATGTGTTATATGGGGAGAAAAAATCCTTTCTGATCCTAGATTCTGGCAATCGGACTCCCTGGATCAATACTACTCCATCTCTAATTATCCAGGATAACCCTGAATCCTCTTTTACTTCAATGATATATCCAAACCCTTTTTTAAGGTACCCTTTGAATTTGCTATTAAAGCCCCTTTTGAGAATTCCCCAGTTTAACTGCCCTTACTAAGAATTTCAATCTTTTAGATAGAATATTTTTTCTTCTAGCATCAAGGGATATCCAGTTGTCAGCAAATAAATTATACATTAATAAATTAATATACATTACCTATTTTGAAGTAATATATGCAGGAAGCATTGTGTTGAAGAGCTGGCAATCTGTTTTGATGTTGCTGCAGCATTAGTGCTGTGGAGCTGCTGTGTAAGCGTGATGAATGTGTGGAGTGTAATAGTGTGCGTGCGTGAGGCAAATTCGTTAGCGTAGCTGTGTACTTCCGCATTGTATAAGTTATAGTGCTAAAATGGTGGCTAATGTGTGGTATTCAGCTGTGGCTAATTTAGCGTTCTTCGTTTTGGATGTCGTACGACTTTTTCGGAATATCCGTAGCTGTTTGGTGGTGTTTTGCGTGTTTATCATGGTGTTTTGCGTGTTTAGGGTCCTTCAGCCTCGTTTTCGTTTTGTTCGGCGGCCATTTTTTCTCTCGCTTAGGTGATTTTCGGGTGTTTAAACTCCGAAATTTGTACTTAAATCGAGGTGTTACTTTACTTGCAGAGGTCCTGGGTGCACCAGCTTGCTGTGGGTAAGCTTTTTATATGTTTGTTGTGTGTATTTATTGTGTTTGTAATGTTTTTGGGGTCGTGCGGGTTGCGACCTTGTTTTTGAATCTCGTACGTCTTTTTCGGGAAATCCGTAGAGTTTGGTGGTGTTTTGCGTCTTTACACTGCTGTAGCCTCGTTTTCGTTTTTTTCGGCGCCCATTTTTTCTCTCGCTTAGAGTATTTTTGAGTGTCTTAACTCTTTTATTTTAAGTTAAATTGAGGTGTAACCTCAGTTTTCAAGGTCCTAGGTGCCCGCTCTTCCTGTAGGTAAGCTTTTTATGTATTTGTTGTGTGTATTTATTGTGTTTTTCATGTTTTGATGTGAGAGGTCGTAATGGGTCGTAACGTGTCTCGTATTTTCCTTTCGTAACTACTTAAATGTTGCAAGGTCCGCAATTGCTGGCAAGGAGTGCCTTTGGCTCGCTGTGCGAGCCCGCAAGCGTTAGCAACAGCTCGCATGCTCACAACTACAGTATATATGTGATAATCATATCCTTTCTTAGGCTACTTTTTTTCCTAGAGAAAATAAATTTAATTTGATTAGTCTTTCTTCATAGCTTAGTCCCTCCATTCCTCTTATACATTTGGTTGCCCTTCTCAATTTTTAAGCTTTAAAAGGTCCGTATTTTTAAAAGTAATGCACAAAAATGAACTCCATATTCCAAATGAGGGCTTACTGTGGCAGTTTTTTTTTTTGCTTCCCTTGCTTCTATATCCTTAATAAATGCTAATATTTTATTTGCCCTTGCAGATACTGCTTGGCATAGAACACTTTTACGTAAGTGGTTGTGCACTAGCACTCCCAAATTCCTTTCTATTTCTGATACCTCTAGATTTGTTCCATTTAGATTATAAATTGCATGATTTTTTCCATCCCAAATGCATAATCTGACATTTATTTGTGTTAAATCTCATCTGCCATTTTTTTGCCCATCTAATTTATATGTCAATTTAGAGGGAAATTATGGTATTTTCTGATTTAGTACATACCACTACCTTCACAACTTAGTGTATTCTGCAAAAATGGAGACAGTACTTTACATTACTACTTCTGGGTCATTTTGATGAAACAACAGTGTACATGTATAAATATCCATAAAACCTGACCAGTATATGTGCAGTGATGATTGGTACTAGGAAACACTGTGTTAAAACAGCTATAGAGAAAATGTTGATTGTTCTATATAGGCCTTCAAAAGTTATGTGGCTTTTCTTGATATTGGACTCTATTTAAGGTCTCCCATAAAATCTGATAAAACTCTTACTTTGAACTTTGGAAGCTTTTTCTCCCTTAGTTAAGCATGTATTGTATCAGTTATTATTATTATTATTATTATTATTATTATTATTATTATTATTATTCCATAGCGCTGTACATAAATTAGGTTCAGACAGTGATAAATACAGATTAACATTTAGCAAAGGAAGGAGGGCCCTGCCGTTGAGCTAGGAATCCATGTCCATGGTGAATTCCCAAAGTACTAAGGATAGAAACTCGCAGACTTACAATCTAAGGGAAACTTTCAGAAACTTTCACTCACATGTATATCCAATTTCAGGCACAGAGATTTTTACTGGTAGGAAAGGTATCTTGTGAGTACATGGAACAGCCAATCTTTGTGGTTTTTTCAAAATAGTCTCACAACTATTACCTATTTATCTATAAACAAAAACACTTCTCATGGCAGGGAAGTAATTAATTAATAATACAAAATAAATTAATGCATGGGGTTTATGACCCCATGTACCTATGATTTGCTACCTCTTATGAGTCTGAGTAGGTATTGAGGGGAGATCTGGGGAGATAGCAGTTAAGGTGCTGTGGGGGTCCATAGGGACCTCCATCATAGATTTTATTATAGTATACCATGAAGTTCCATATGTTCCCCTATTGCATTGGGGTTAATGTTAGGTGCCATGAAAGTTAATAAGGGTCCCATGGTTATAATTAGATTTCCCTGGGGTTCATACGGTAACAGGCTTAATTTATGTGCCATGGTAGTCCATAGCCCCAAATGGTTATGGTTATAAAATGGATCTCGATGGGGTTAATGTAGCCCCAACCAAAGCACAAGGGATAGGAGAAACCGATGGCCCCCCAGGAGTCCAGGATAATAACTAGGCTCATAGGGGTAGCGGGTCATAGGCAACTCCATAATTGTGTTGGAATTGAGCAAAAAAGCTTCAGATCTAACACAATTAAGGTATTAACTCCTTCATAGTGTCGGCATTGAGCAAGCCAGGCCTATTATAGGACATTTTGTGCCTGGATATCATTATTGGAGGCATGTGATAGCAATTTTAAAAATAGCTATGGGATAGCCAAATGGAACTTACAATACACACATCTACAGACATTTTGAGAACTTTCAGCCTTATTAAATTGCAATTCGGCCAATTGAATAGGGCTCTATTTAAGCACATAGCATATTTTTTTACAGAAGTTTTTAGTTACTGAACTTGTATCCAAAAGCAAGGTCTTCACTAACTAAAAACTTCTGTAAAAATAAAATGTTATGTGCTTAAATAGAGCCCTATTCAATTGGTCGAATCGCAATTTAATAAGGCTTTTGGTTGGCATTTCTCATGGGTTATATTTATGAGTGTCATGTGATAGCTTGGTAGTGTTTTGTTGGTAAACTTTGGAATTTTGCTTGGGGAGCCATAGAATAGAGGAGGCCATTGTATCAATTTACATGGGGGCATTTCTCTTGAAGAACATTAATTTTACCAGTTTTCATTTATGCCTTTGTACTTTCACATATCAAACATTTTTATTCCTACACTTTGAAAGTGTTCATATGCAAATACAGTATATGCATGATGCAATTATAATGTTTTAAAGAACTCTAGACTAATTTGTTGCAGACTTAATAAATAAATGTATACTGATGTGGGAGAGGTTTATAAATGTTACCAGTATATTAGAGGAAAAGTTTAAAACATTAAATGTTAGTATAAAAAATATACAATTTCGGTATTGATGTCTTTTGTGTAATTAACATAATGTAACAACTATGAACTCTCCATTGGGTTTGTTTAAAATAGTATGTTTAGCTACCACATTATTCCATTGCGAAGAAAGCCTCTTCTACATTTGCGGTCTTTATGCACTTTTACAACATAAGCAGAAACTAAAATGGCAGTATTCGCTGGGGCAGAACTGCTTTTAAAAGGCAACAAATTAAATACCTTTATAATGTTTTATTTTTCAAAACTATTTGGTCCATTTTAAAATTCAGATGTTCAAAAACGAACTATAGCAATGTATAGATGCAACAGAAAATATTTAGAAGGGTATTTGAAAAAAAACATGTTTTTACTAAACCATGGTGTGACTTATACACAATTTGATTCTTAATATAGATGCCGAAGCTTTCCTGTCATTCATCTCATAAAAATTAAAAAAGCAAGCAAAGCAATTTGAATTCAAGAATGCTTGTAACAAGTTTGCATAATTCATATTTTACATAAGACAGAGCACTGAACAGATTAGTCTAGTGATATATATCAAATAGCTGCAAATGCTTGTACCATTCTCCTCATTTGCATTTAACTCCATAAATGTGGTTTAAATCTGTCATATACAAGGTATTAATCTTAATGTAGCATAAGTCAATGAAAATTACTTTATCATAAAGCATTAGTCAGGGCTGAAAAGAACTACTTGATGTTATAGAAGAGCCAAAAAGAGCAGCAATGCAAATCTGACATTTAAATGTGCATAAATCATCACAGGGCACTCATTTGCATGCAAAAATAATAAAACAGCATTCTACATAGAAACTCATTTTTTATAAAAACAAAGCCTTGCCAGACTTTTGTATTACAGATACAAATTAATACTAATAGTATTACAAGAACTGGCAAATGATTTAGAACAAGCATGCTGAGGTCCAAATGTTTATCGGCCATATTTTATGGGAATTTATTATTGTATACTTTAAGTATATGTGAAACCGGGGAACATGCAGCTAAATTCATTTTCCTGACTTATTTAAAATTATTCTCTTTATTTCTGATCTTTTTTTTACAGTATTTGCCATTATTTCAAAGCACCGGGACCTTGCTGCAATGCAGTCTTTAATATGCATACTCAGTAAATGCTTTACATGTTCATGTATATTAATGTATTGCATTTACTGATGCATTGGAAATTTGATATAGCATTCTAGCCCTGCCACCTATTTGAGCACAATTGATTCATTGTGCATGTGTAAATATTTATTCTACATATTATTTATCAAATAGATCTAGGATTTTTATGTTTTAATGATCAAGTACTAAAGTCTGATGTGTTCAAAAACCTTTTGAGACAGCATGGGTGTAGGAACTGGGGGGAATGGGGGGAAACAAATCCCTTCTCCAGATTATTCTATGTTTATATATATATATAAATAAGCAACATGCTTATTTATATATACATACAAACATAGAAGAATCCTGAGGGGGGATTTGTTTCCCCCCAGCCCCCCTGTTCCTGTTGCTTATCTATGTATACATACAAACATATAACAATCTGGAGGGGGGATTTGTTTCCCCCCATCCCCACTAGTTCCTACACCCATGCTGTCTCAAAAGGTTTTTGAGTTTTCGCGTTTATTGTAAGGTCCATGCTGATCTCCTTTTCGCGCTTACTGCAAGCCTCTCCCCTGGTGTACTTTGTGTCCTATGAGCACCGTTGGCGCTCCTTGTGAGGCGCGCGGTGAAGGCCCTTGTCGTTTTTTGCGATACTGTGGTGTTTTTTTTTTTCTGTCTAGTATTTTTTCATGATAATTAGTTAATGAAATCATAAATTAATATACTTTCCCTATTTGTAATTAATATATGCAGCAAGCAATGTGCTGAAGAGCTAACAATCTGTTTTGATGTTCCTGCAGCATACAACGTACATTTGCACTGTTGTTGAGCTGAGGTGTAAGTGTCAGCAATGTGTGCAGTGTGCAGTGTAAATAGCCTGAGTGTGCGAACGGAAGCCGTTTGTGTAGCTGTGTACTTACACATTCTGTAAGTTAGTGTTGTAAAAGGGCGACAATTGTGTATGTGGTACGCGTGTGTGGATGATTGTGCGTCCTTGCTAATAGTGTATTTTGAACCTTGTACGGGTTTGTGTAAAAGTTGTATGTGCCTGGCGGTGTTTAGCGGGTTTAGGGGTCGTGCAGCCTCGTTTTGGTTTTTTTAGGCGGCTATTTTTTCTGTCGCTTAGGGGATTTTCGAGTGTCTAAACTCTGTAAATCGGACTTAAATTTGCATGCAACCTGACTCCCAGGCGGCCTGGCTGTCCCTACTTGCTGTGTGTAATGTTTTTTGCTGTATGTAATGTTTTTTGTGTGGCCGTTAAGTTCGTATTTTTGCGAGTTCGTAATGTTTGTTTTTTTCTAAGTCCTGCGGCTCGTATTTTTTTGTGTCCATATTCAGTCATTGCGTGTTATATATATTTTTTTTTTCAAAGTCCCGCTTCTGTGGCTGTTTGTAACAGCTTGTGAGGTGCAGTAGAGCCCCCACCTCCGCAAATGCGGCCCCTCGTGAAGCCTTCAGCTCATTGCAGCTGACGTTGGAGCCTCCACCTTCCGCAAATGTGTCCCCTCGGAATTTGCAGCCGAAGTGCCTCTCTCATGCAGTTCTTGGGAGCTCGCTTTGCGAGCTCGCAAGGCGTGACGACGATTTGCAGTTTGACAACTATTATATCTGATATATATATATACGATAAATATATATGTCAATTTTTAAAGTGTTATCCCTTGCGGCCGCTCGCGCCGGAGGAAAGCTTTTGATCTAAAACGGCCGCAAGAGTTTCGGCCGCAAGAAAATCCTGGTTGCTATTCAATTGCTCCGGGAACCCTCTCTGCGAAGCTAAAACCGAGCCGCAGCTTACTTGCAGAAAAAAGGTCCCGCTAGCACCAATTTAGCACATTATAAAGCCGAAATAAAGCCATCCTGCACTCTGAGGAGACTATAAAGTTTGTAGGTGTTAGCAAAAATAGCACAACATTCCCCTACACTCAAATCCGTAAATAAATTATTTTTTAATTTATGTCACATATCCATGTAAAAAGTCCCGAGGGCTTGGAGCACCTCAGACCCGCCCACGCTGCGGCCGGAAAATAAACAGTTAATGTAAATTCGGATTTGGGCTGATGTGCAAGCTTGAGAGGGGGTTGCTATTAATCCTCATGTCCCCCAATATGATCCCTAGCATTTACAGAGCTGTACAGTGCCGTCTTTAATTTATTTATTAATTTATTTTTGCTTTTAAAGATTTCTGAGCTACGGCCGGTTGCAAGATATACGGCCGGCCGTAAGGGGAGATCCTTGCGGGCCCGTATAATTGAATTGCAAGATAACGGAACCCCCGCTAGGAATCGCAGCCTTGCGACCGTTTTACGGCCGATAATAGAATGAGGCCCCAAGTTAGTAAACCTGCTTTGCAAATATACCACATGCTCCTAGTATTTGTATTAGAGAATGTTTCTCTAAAAATATCAAGATATTTCTAAAATATCCCATATAATATGATGATGAATGTTTATGGGCTGTTGGTTAAGTTAGTAGGAGAACTATTTAGTTAAGGCTGGCATTCTCTTCCAGTATTAATAATTTATGTTGCTAGAGTTTGATAAATAGTTTATCTGATCATTCACAATATTTATCATTGCTATACAAAGGTAAAATGTTGCCTTAGGTTAATTTGCAACAACTAGTATCATTGATTCTGACAATGATTGCTGGTGTATGCTGTAAATTGTACAAAATTAGTATGCAGTAATAGATTTATTTTTGAATATTCATTATATTGAAGAAATAGTAATTTTATCAAACAAAAGAGTAGCATACAATTAAAGGTAGTTGCAATAAAAATTACAGTGTGCTACATTCCACATACTTTTTTTAAGTTAATTTATTCATAAATATTAGAACACTATTGAATAGCTAAAATATATGAAAGCCAGCTGTGATGCCTAGTGGAAATATGATTTTTTTTAAATCTAGTTTTGTTTGCAATCACTATTTTATTATAGTTAAAATATCACCTTTTAACATAATTATAATATAAAAAACTCATAAGATGATTTACTAGATAAATTGTATTTTCAAATTTAAAATACATAAGTTTATTTGTGTTTTTACTATCTCCTTAGATTACAACATTTTAAATTACAGACGTTTGGACCAAAATGAATGATGTTTCATGGTAGCTGTGATGACAATATCCACTTGGTAAACCATTTTGCAACCTCTTTTGTGAATATTGGCCCTGGTTCTATGACAATTTATATTTCAATGGCACACCTTCTTGAGACTAATCTTTCAGTAAAACAATGCATAACACCTTTAGAAAAACAGCATGAAATTATTACACAAATTACTGAAATATAAAAAATGGTAATTAGCAAACAGGGTACAATATGTAGATCAGTAGGGTTAATGATGAGGGGATGAGTGGAATTAATTTGAATTCAAACATAAAATACCCACAACACTGTCTATATGAAGCCTATTTATTGAATAATGAAACATTTTGTTAAAGAGACATTATAGAAAACATAGGTAATGGGGATAATACACTGATCTTTATTAACACCATTTACCCATTTGATAAATATATCACATTGTTATTAACACTTTACCTATAGAAACAAAAGTAACTGATGCCACGTGAACTGGAGGTAAAACAAAATATAGAAATAGCCTAAACTACAATTTGTATCAACACAATACAAACATTTTTAGTGATACTAAAAAATGATACAGACATATTAGTATCATAGTAATTGAGGTTTAAACATGCTTTTAGTCCATCAACTTCGACCTTTTTAGAGCTTCCATAATCCTTGTAATGAGTGAATATTGAATTGATTCTGAAGAAGGGAAACTAAAAAAAAAACATTTAAAGATTGACAATTGTCTCATAAGAGGGAAACATTGTAACCACATATACTGGCAATTGGATTACTACCTGGGTCTCCTTCTCTAGTTATTCAACATAACCTATATGTCAATATTATTCCAAAATAGATTGAAAGTCTTTTTTAATCTGCTTTCACAACCTGACTGTCATTACTGTGAAGGACCATTTTCTTTCTTTAAGGTGGAATCTTTTTTTCTTCTCACCTCAAGAGATGGTTTCTTGTCAGTTGGCACAACAAATTATTTTGATAAAGACTACTACTGACCCTGGATGTATTTTTATAAGGTATTCATATCCCCTCTTAGGCACCATTTTTTAAAAGGAAATAAGTTTAGTTTGGTTAGTTTTGTTCATACATTTGTTTATCTATTCTGCCCGCTAATTTTGGTGCCCCTCTCTGTGCCTTTTCTAGCTCTACAATGTCCATTTATGAAGTAGTGACCAAAATTGTACTCCATGTTCCAACTGAAGGCTAACTATGGATTTCTAAAGTGCCAGAATTACATTGGCCTATCTTGCTTCCATACCCACCTTTATGCATGATAATATTTTACTTGCATTTGCAGATGCTGGTGAGCATTGATGCACTGATACATAGATTATAGAACTCCTAAATCCCTTTCTATCTCTGATATACATTTCTTCTATTTCGATTATTTTATTTATGTTTCCTTTAAAAATGCAAATCCTTCTAAGAACTTCCCCAATACAGAAGTTCAGTTTACATGTCTATGGATGCCTGGATTTGCTCTTTATTTAATAAAGGTATTACATCTGCTTTTCTTTAGTCATTAGTTACTAAGCATGTGGACAGTCTCTAAATATTATATATCATATTTTTGCTATTACAGAACCCAGTTCTCTCAGTACCCTTGGATGTATTCCATCATTATATGTTTTTTTATTTAAAAAAAAACACCATCCATTTTTGGGGGATTAACAAATTAATTGGTGAAGGAAGTGCAGTCACATTTTTGCAGTCTCCTAACCATTGCTGAGTCTTTTGTGTATACAGAAGAAAAAAAAATATTTAGTTAAAACACATTTTAAGGTTAGTCAATGTGTGCATTTAATTTTTAATTTTCTAATTTAGCTGATAGCTTTTTTTGCAAGATGTGTAATATCCCTTGTTCCCTCTAACTGGTATTTAAATACCTGCTTATTACTCCTAATTTTGATCTTTAACCCATTGTTATGCATAGGAATAAGGCGAAAGATAAGAAACATTCTCAGAAAACCTCTGCCTTTTTCTTACCTAAAAGCTCCAATAGGTTACAAGATGCTTCACAACCAAACTCGCCTGAAAACAATAAAACATTAGAATCTAACTCAACCAACTTATCTGAAAGCTCTCAAATCAGATATACAGAAAATCTGAATGAAGATTTACTAACTCCTTCTAAAATGAAGGAGATTTTGCATGATTTTCAGATTAGCTTAATGGCGGATGTAAAACACAAGATTATGGAGAACGCTCTAGCTATTAAGGAGATTATTTCTAAAACATCACAAATTGAATCTAGGTGTGATAATTTGATCATTGAGAATAACTCTCTTCTATCTCATTCCAAAAAACTAGAAGATAAGTTAAATGTTTTGAACATCAAAAAGGCAAAGAATGTAAGACAGAATGGAGAGATCTAACTTCAGAATTAGGAGCATTTCTGAAACCATATTAAATGAAGACCTTGATTCCTATCTTAACAAATTGTTCAACATGCTTGCCCCTGCAGTCTCTCAACATGATCTTAGTCTGGACTCTTATCATAGAATTCCTAGACCATAACATTTTGACAACTCCCGGCCTAGGGATGTGATAGTCAAGTTTCATTATTTTACATCTAAATAAGTAATAAGCAAAGCCTATAATACGCTGAAACCTTTTCCTGCCATTTATAAGAACATTTTTTGTTTCAGATTTATCAGCGGCAACATTGCTTAAACGCAGAGAATATTCATCTAATACTCAGGCTTTGAGGTCAGTGAATCTGTCTGGACATTCCCTGTTGGTTTATTGGTTTTAACAGATTCAAGATGACTTAAAATTAAGTCACCAGTAGAGGGGTGAAATTGACTAACCAAATGGGGTACTACCATCGAATTGCCCACTGGAGGAGCTGAAGCATTAAAACCGCTGAGACCAGTGTGGCAGAAGAAATAGGATTTTTTTCCTTGAAACACTGAACCTTTTTTTGGTACTCTTCACAATGGGGGGTGCCTTTCTTGTCCTTTATTTCCTTTATTTGTCTTTTTTTTTTATCTGTAAAGTATATACAGTGCCTTGCAAAAGTATTCACCCCCTTGACTTTTTACCTATTTTGTTACATTACATCCTTGAGCTCAATGTTTTGTTAATCTGAATTTTATGTGATGGATCAGAACACAATAGTCTAAGTTGGTGAAGTGAAATGAGAAAAATTTATACATAAAACTATTTTTTAGAAATAGAAAACAGAAAATTGGCATGTGCGTATGTATTCACCCCCTTTGTTATGAAGCCTATAAAAAGCTCTGGTGCAACCAATTACCTTGAGAAGTCACATAATTAGTGAAACAATGTCCACCTGTGTGCAATCTAAGTGTCACATGATCTGTCATTAAATACACACATCTTTTTTTAGAGGGCCCAGAGGCTGCAACACCTAAGCAAGAGGCACCACTAACCAAACACTACCATGAAGATCAAGGAACTCTCCAAACAAGTAAGGGACAATGTTGTTGAGAAGTACAAGTCAGGAGCACCATCAACTCTATCATTACCAAATGGAAAGAACATGGCACAACAGCAAACCTGCCAAGAGACGACCGCCAACCAAAACTCACGGACCGGGGAAGAAGAGCATTAATCAGAGAGGCAGCACAGAGACCTAAGGTAAATCTGGAGGAGCGGCAGATTTTGAGTTTGCGAAAAGGCATGTGGGAGATTCCCAAAATATATGGAGTTAGGTGCTCTGGTCTGATGAGATTAAAATTTAACTTTTCGTCCATCAAAGAAGACTCTATGTCTGGCGCAAACCCAACATATCACATCACCCAAAGAGCACCATCCCCACAGTGAAACATGGTGGTGGCAGCATAATGCTGTGGGATGTTTTTCCGCAGCCGGGACTCGGAAACTGGTCAGAGTTGAGGGAAAGATGGATGGTGCTAAATACAGGGATATTCTTGTGCAAAACCTGTACCACTCAGTGTGTGATTTGAGGCTAGGACTGAGGTTCACCTTCCAGCAGCACTTGAGTGGTTTAAGGGGAGACATGTAAATGTGTTGGAACCATCCAACTTGAAGGAGTTGGAGCAGTTTTGCAAGGAGGAATGGGCAAAGATCCCAGTGGTAAGATGTGGCAAGCTCATAGAGACTTATTCAAAGCGACTTAAAGCTGTGTTTGCTGCAAAAGGTGGCTCTACAAAATATTGACTTTAGGTGGGTGAATAGTTATGCACATTTACTTTTTCTGTTATTTTGTCCTATTTGTTGTTTGCTTCACAATAATAAAAAAAAAACATCTTTTGTGGGTTGTGGGCAGGTTCTGTAAATTAAATAATGCAAATCATTTCCATGTTAATTCTAGGTTGTGAGGCAACAAAACACCAAAAATGCCAAGGGGGGGGGGGGGGGGGGGATTATTTTGCAAGGCACTGTAGTTTTTTAATGTGATATCCAGTTAGAATCAATTTCTCATTAATTCTAGCATTTGCAACTCACTGCAGCAATTTTTAGGAGCTCTGACATTAAGTGTTAAATTGTTTACTGTCTCATTTATCACCTTGCACTTTATAATTATATCATTGAATACTTGTATACACCTGTTTCCCCTACAATTAACTAATTGACACTATTTTAATGGTAGGTGCACATGATATTTAAAATATCTTTAGTATTTAATTTAGTTTTTCATATAGTCTATCTCTTGCTATATAGATTCGCTATATAGATTATGATATGCTCTCCTTGTAAGGAGTTGATATATTTCACAACTCCCTTAACAAATAGATAACTGAGACTATCACAGTTAAATTTGGTCTACTTTCACTATATATTTAAAATATCATTAGTATTAAATTAGCCTGTTAAAAAGTCTACTTTGCACTATGTAAATTATGATACGCTCTCCTTGTAAGGAGTTAATATATTTCACAACTATTTTAACAATTAGATAATTTAGAATATCACGGTTAAAGTTGGACTACCTTCACTATTCAAGTATTTGATAATTAATCAGAGTACTGATTAGATTTCAATAATAAACAAAGAAGTTCTTATTTACATTCTTCATTTTTCTTTGAATGACTATTAACAGTTTTGCAGGACAATATATTTTGATGGAATGCGCATTTTCAGACAACACAAACACTTATATCCTTACCTTCCTCAATCTATATCGGCCTCACACAAATTTAGTTTTTTAAAGTTTTCACAAGTATGTATGTTAGTATGAATGGTTATGTAGTTATACCATCAAATATTCAAGTAAAAGCGCTTAAGCAAGGTCTAAGGGCTGTCTTTTTCCAGACTCAACCCGTTATTAGTCATGTGTTTGTATTGGACAGAAAGTCATATACATACAATTTTATTAAAATTACGTTTAAAAATGTCAGTTAAATGTATTACCTTCAATGAAAAATGACTTAATTCCCCCAGCAAGAGGAACTCTATATTGAGATTGAGGAAACAACAGAGTTGTGACATTTTATTCCTCCAAGAAACACATTGGGATGGGAACAAAATTCTAAATTTTGGTTCGACTGATTTTTACTTGAAATATAACTCCACCTTTAAAATAAAGATCTTGGTACTATTTAGCAGAAAACTTATAATTAAGGAGAAACTAGTTGAAATAGATACCTCTGGCAGATACATCTTCTGGAGGTTTACTTTGGTAAATCTATTTTCTCCAAACGCAAAACAAGTGTGTTTCATAAAAAAATGTACTAATAAAATTACCAAATACAATTATGGACGCTTAATTATGGCTGGTGATTTTAATCTCACAATTAATCCTGTCCTTGACAGGAAAACTTACAAACCTATTAAAAACCAGACTAAGATTAAAAATGATTTGCATTTATTACGTAAGTTAATTACTAATAACAACTTATACGATGGCTGGAGGATTTTATTTCCTAATCAGATTGACTTCTCTTTTTTCTCGCCAGTTCACAAAATGTACTCCAGGTTAGATTTTTTCCTGGTGGATAAACTTACTATGAATTTAATATCCCAGGCTGAAATAGGTCCTATCACTATTTCAGATGATGATTATGCTTATCTATCATTGAACATCAAACTCAGATAAAAAGCTAAAGCCATCTTGAAAATTAGATGATTCATTAATTATTAATGATAACAACAAAAAGTATCTCATTTCCCAAATTAAAGAATTCTTTCAGTTTAATAAAAACTCAGTCTCATCTAAAAGCTTGTTGTGGACCACTCAAAAGGCATTTTCCAGAGGTATTTTGATTAAAATTAAAGGTAATTTAATAAAACAAAGAGGTACTTAAATTTATTGATCCAACTGTACAATTTGGAGAAAGTTAACAAACTAAATCCATCTAAAAAAAATTTCTAGGGAAATCAAAAATGTACAAAAACAAATAAATAGAATTAACCAGATGATCTCTGGCAAGGCCCTATGGCGCCTACAACAAAAATGTTAGGCGTATGATAATAAAACAAGTATTTATTAGCAAATAAAATTAAAGGAAAAAAACAACACTCCAGAATCGACGTTTTTTTTAGTCAAGGAAAATGGGTTATGAACCCCGTTGATATTGCGAAAACTTTTGCCTTATACTACTCAAGACTATAGAACCTTTCACAATACTCAGACTTTAAATCTCCTTCAATGGAAGATATTACAAACAAATTAAGGAAATATAATCTTCCAAAAATGACTCCATTCCAACTGGAGGTGTTAAATTAGATGTATCTCTTAACTAGAAATTAGTTATACTATCAAACAGTTAAAAAACTATACTACTCCTGGTCCAGACGGCTATAGTAATTTATTTTACAAACAGTGTAGCTCAGTTCTAAATACATTTCTAAAAGAACTATTTAACAAAATGATGTGTCTAGGTAAAATCCCACAGGAAATCTTAAAAGCTACAATTATTGTTATTCCAAAAAAAGACCCAGGGCCTCATTCTATTATCGGCCGTAAATCGTCCGTAAGGCTGCGATTCCTTGCGGGGGTTCAGTTAACTCGCGATTCTATTATACGGCCCCCAGGGATCTCCTCTTACGGCCGGCCGCATATCTTGGAACCGGCCGTAAGCTGTGAAATATAAAAACTCAAATATAAATTCAAGCCTGCACTGTACAGCTCTGTAAATGCTAGGGATCATATTGGGGGACATGAGGATTAAAAGGAACCCACTCTCAAGCTTGCACATCTGCCCAAACCCGAGTTCAAATTAACTGTTTATTTTCCGGCTGCGGCGTGGGTGTGTCTGAGGTGCTCCAAGCACTCTGGACTTTTTACATGGATATTTTACGGATATTAAAAATAAAATATTTTACGGATTTGAGTACAGGATAATTATGTGCTATTTTTTCTAACACCTAAAATCCCTTTATAGTCTTCTAAAAGTGCAGGATGGCTTTATTTGAGCTATTTTATGTGCTTAATTGGTGCTAGCGAGACCTCTTTCCTGCAAGTAAGCTGCGGCTCGCTTTTAGCCTTGCAGAGAGGTTTCCCGGAGGAATTGAATTGCAAAACTCTTGCGGCCGTTTTAGATCAAAGGCTTTCCTCCGGCGCGAGCGGCTGCAAGAGATAGCAAGGCACCGGCCGCAAGCCTGCCGGAATCCCCGAACCGTAAGGGAATAGAATAGCAGAATAGCTTGCGGCCGGTCCTTGCGGCCCCGCAACGGCTGCGGCCGCTAATAGAATGAGGCCCCAAGACTTTTATAGGTGTGCTAGTTACAGAACTAATTTATTAATCAATGCAGACCTGATACTGTATTCTAAAATTCTGGACACCAGATTAGGAAATATAGTGGACACCTTGATATTCAGTGATTAAGCTGGTTTCATTCCTGGAAGACAGGGTTCAGACAGGGTCAGAAAGCTCATGAACTTAATATCTATCTCCAAAAACTTGTGTGCTCCCACCCTGTTCATCTTTTTAGATGCTGAAAAAGCTTTTGACAGGGTGGGGTGGGAGTACATGAAACTGACACTGTCTGAAATGGGTCTTGGTAATTTTGTCTCCCACGCAATCAGGGCTCTTTACTCTGTCCCTTCGGCTTTGGTAGCTGGCATCAACTTAGTTTCCCAGAGTTTTGAAATCACGGACAGCACGAGGCAGGGGTGTCCTCTCTCTGCCATCCTCTTTACCCTTCTGATTGAACCATTCGCCCTATTATAGGGGTGGGGGCCGGCGGTGGGAGAGAGAGAGGGAGAGAGAGCACAAGATCACGGTATTTGCAGATGATATTATTTTGTCTCTTACTTCCCCGAGTCAATCCTTAAGTCAATTAGATCAAATTATTTCTAGATTTGGCTTCATTTCAATTACAAATGAAATGCTTTAAAATCAGAAATTTTGACATTTAGGGTCCCTAATAAAATTAAGGAAGAACTAGAGATAATAATTCCATATAAGTGGCATTCAAACTCATTTAATCATCTGGGAATTACATTTTGTGAAGACATCAGTAAGATGCTGTCTATTAACTTTGTTAAAGTATTTCTTAAATGTGACAAATTCATAAAAGCTTAGAGTGGTCTTCGTTTGTCCTTCTCAGGTAGAGTGGCCAGTATTAAAATGGTCATTCTGTTGAGAATTAACTATATTCAACAATATATTCCTATTTGCTTTCCACCGCTTTGATTCCACTTTTTCAATGTCTAATTGATACATTTATACATGCTGGTAAATACATAAGGCTGAATAAATCAATTATGGTTAGAACATTTAGTAATGGTGGTATTGGATATCCAGTAATCAAACTTTACTACAATGCCGTTAGGTTATCACATATCCTGAAATGGCTTGATCATAATAACAAGTGTCCTTGGCAACAAATTGAAAGTTCCCTTATTATGAAACATGATTTGAACTCATTGTTTTTTCTTTATACATTTCCTGTCAAAAACTAAACGAAAGGTTAAGACATGGTTAAGGTCAATTTACTTTTTTGGCAACGTATTAATAAAAAACAAGAATATATCCCCTTTTCTAGTTTACTAACCCCAATTTCTACTATTCTCAATATAGTTCAAACTAGCTTAAATACTATGGGCCTCATTCTATTATCGGCCGTATAACGGCCGCAAAGCTGCGATTCCTTGCGGGGCTCCCGTTACCTTGCAATTCAAATAGATGGCGCCGCAAGGATATCCCCTTACGGCCGGCCGTATATCTTGCAACCGGCCGTAAGCTCAGAAATCTTTAAATGCAAATATATATTCAAGACGGCACTGTAAAGCTCTATAAATGCTAGGGATCATAATGGGGGACATGAGGATTAATAGCAACCCCCTCTCAAGCTTGCACATCAGCCCAAATCCGAAATTTCATTAACTGTTTATTTTCCGGCCGCAGCGTGGGCGGGTCTGAGGTGCTCAAAGCCCTCTGTACTTTTTCCATGGATATTTGACATAAATTAAAAAAAAATTATTTACGGATTTGAGTGTAGGGGAATGTTGTGCCATGAATGCTCACACCTACAATCACTTTATAGTCTCCTCAGAGTGCAGGATGGCTTTATTATGTGCTTATTTGTGTGCCTGCGGGACCTTTTTGCTGTATGTAAGCTGCGGCTCAGTTTTAGCCTTGCAGAGAGGGTTCCCGGAGCAATTGAATAGCAACCGGGATTTGCTTGCGGCCGAAACTCTTGCGGACGTTTAAGATCAAAGGCTTGCCTCTGGCGCGTGCGGCCGCAAGGGATAACAAGGCGCCGGCCGCAAGCCTACCGGAGTCCCCGGCCGGAAGGGAATAGAATAGGCAAATAGCTTGCGGCCGGTCCTTGCGGCCACGCATCTCCTACGGCCGATAATAGAATGAGGCCCTATCTGTTTAATTAACAATTTACAGACACTTCTTGAATTCTTTTCAAATGGAGAGCTTCTCCCCTTTTCCCAATTTAAAAGTAAACTTGGTATCTTGTTCTTTTGTTGGCTAACATATGAACAAATAAAATCATGGGTAGATAAACAATTAGTCAATAAAGATTTTGGCAAACAGTTGAACTTAGTTGAGTTACTCATTCAAAAAACGGATTAATCCCATCTTGTATCCAAGTGTTTCCATATTATATGATCTAACATTGAAAAAACAAAATTTGCCCCTTTGATGGCATTGGAGCAAGATATCTCTAACTCATTTCCTTTATGTAGCTGGAGAAAAGCATTTAGAGCCACTAATACATTTATAAAAAATGCTTCACAAGGGGGGGTATATTTTAAGAGTTTAAACATGTGGTATATAGTTCCACTGAAAGTATATCAAATCTCCTATGAAGTCAAAGACAGACTTTGTTGGAGAAATTGTGGTGGTATTGGAAATCAACTTTATATATGGTGAGACTGTCCTTTTATCAAATCTTTATGGGTTGAGTGCTTTGAATTTATTTCTACTATTCTGAAAAAGACTATTCTTCTTACTACACATGGCTCTCTAGTTCATATTTTTTTTTGATGATCTTAAAAAAAGAGAAACAGCATTTATCATTCAGATCTGTACTACGGTCAAATCTGCCATCATTAGTAGATGGAAACAACCCAACCCTTCTAGCTGGGTTGAAATTTCACAAATAAATAATTATATCAGAGACTTAGAAAATATCTACAAATCTGGTAGAATTATTAATCAACACAAATCTAAATGGTTGGTCTGGAATTCTATTGTGGAACTTTGAATGCTTAAAACGCTTACATATATATATATATTTTTTTTGTCCTAATAACGCCAATGATCAAATGTTGTACCTTTACTTATGAATTATTAAACGGTATGAATGGGGTAAGAATGATGTTACAATTTTTCTTTTTTGTTGTATATAAGAGTCTGGTGCACATATTTGTTAATTATTATCAGGCATAGCTCTATCTGTAGAAAAAAAAACATTGTTATGCATGATGAGTTGTTTTTTACTTCTGTTAATTGTTTTACCACATGGTAATGTGCTGACATGTATATATATTTATTAAAGCTTTAAATGTCTTCAATTCAATTTTTAACTGTCAGTTCTTTGCCATAGTCCATATACTATATTGCTGTCCTTAGACCTTTAACATGTACCCTTTTAAAATCAGGGGTTTTGGTTGACTGCTAATGACTTTGTTTTGCAACACAACCTCAAATCATTGTGTTTTAAATACTATTCTTCAATGGTTCCCCTATTCAATATTGTATATTATAACGATATTATTTGAGATGACTAAATCCATGATAGCTGTATTTTTAGTAGGGTATTGAATAACTTGAGCAAGATAATGATCCCCAATTGTTCTGAAAAACCTGTTTTCCTTAGATGAGCTTCCGGTCACATTCATCTGGTTTATTTCAGGGTAGTTAAAATCTCCCATCTCAGTCTGTTTCAGTAATTTCAATGGCTCACTTTCAATTATATTGGGGGTTTAAAGCATGTTCCTACCAATATGTTTTGGATTTCTTCATCCATTGTTTTACCGCAAGTCTTCAACATTATCACTAGTTCCAAAATAAATATATTCTCTGACTATAAGCTTTAAATGAAGTTTAAACTAAAGACATCCTCATCCTCTTCTTCTACCATTGACCCCACCAAATTAACTGTCCAGTCATGAGAATCATCACCACCATGTTTTGGTAATGCCTATCAAATCACATTTCTCATTTACTGTTGATAATAAGTAAGTAATAGTTAATAATAGCTTTCCCTGTTTCCCTGTGAAGCTTTATTAGCAAGTATACATTGCTACTTTTTTTGAGCTACTTACCATGACCTTACTATTGAGTATATTAACCCTCCCCTTCTTCTCCCCCATGAATAGTTAAGTCATCCATTACCGTCTCTACATTTGCTACCCCATTACTACTATCTAGTCCCTCTCCTCAATCTACTAGGTTAAAAACTCCTTCAGCCTTTCTATCATTCTCTCCTCTAGTACACAGGTTCCATTTTCATTAAAGTGCAATCTATCACTGCTATAGAGGTTATACTGACCAGTTTATTAGCCATGCATCAACCTTCCTCAGCCCCTTCTGTCTCCCTGGAGGTTCTTGCCATAAGCTGATTTCCGAGATCGATAAAATCTTTTTTAAGACACATCTTCAAACTAACAATATCATTGGTACCAATGTATACCAGAACCTCTGAGACATTTCCAGCTGCTCCCAGTAATTTATCCATCGGATCCACAACATCCCGAACATAAGCATGCAGAATACAGCAATTTGTTTGGTTATAAGGATTTGGGTGCCTAATCACCCTGTGTACCCTCCTAACAATGGAGTCCTATATGTGTCTATTACTCTCCTTAATTGTCACTCCCTTTCCTCCAATAAAACTGCTCTCTTGGCTGTTAGAAGGAACAGCTCTGGCATTGCCATTCCTGAATGGAGATTGCCAACAATTTCAATGCAGCAAATCTGTTGGTTTTTGCCATCCCAGGCCTCTTCCTCATCCTTCTGTTCCCTCCTCTTTCAATTGTAATATCAACTCTGGCCTGTAATTTCATGATGTGCAGATGATTCAATACAAAATACAAATGTATAATATACGTATTTAAGTGTTGAGAGAAGATGTCAACCTAATGTTTTTTTTTCCAAAAGTTCTTATTCTTGTTTGCTACATGATAGCTCCAATTTTCTCATGGACAAAGGAATAAGGGTTGTACATGCTGCCCATCTTGTTGCACTGCATCAAATAGGTAGCATTTTTGAATAAATATTTATGGACTCATACTAATGCAACTTAACACCTGACACACTTCAATCATCATACTAGTCTCCAAACATCAAGAACTCATTGTTTTTTCAATGTAATATAAAAAAATAAAAAACAATGACATCAGAAAGTTTGCATATAATATGCACACAATACACACACTATTATAAAGTGAACATCCCATATAAAACTACACAATATAAAGTACCATTTCTTATTAGATTGTTTCATATTGTCAGATCTGTCAAAAAACAGAAAAATAAAACTGACAAAAATTGTTCAACAGAATAATGTATTAAAAGTTACAGCATACAGGACATATTTGTGATGAAATCGTTATCAATCTGCTGTACAACAAAAAATCTTCTACCAAATTCTATTTTGTGCTGCAAACTTTGAGCTGCTTTGTTTTCAAACATATTAACAAACATCTAAATATTTAATTGTGATATTCATGATTATTTTAGTGTTGACTTTCTCATCTGTCTATAGAAGAGTATATAATAGGGTAAAATATGTTATGTTTTGCCAATATCCACATTTGGATATTTAAAAGTACTAAAAGAGACAATATTCAAGATTTATTAAAGCTCGGTCTGACATTTGCTCAAAAATATGCACTTTTAAGTGACTTTTAGCTCTTATTCAAAATGCATTTCTGGAAAAGATGGTTCAAGAGCTACATTTTTTATGCAGCAGGCATACACGAACTGATTGTAAAACAGTATTTTTTAAAGTATGGCATTTAATGGCACAGCAAAAAGGGCATTAAAACAGATAATTCTTCTTAATGTGATTTTAAAGTTGCTATAAGAAATTCTTAAACTCATATATTGTGAAAGGTTTTTTGTTTCTAAAATTCTACTGCTTATGTTAAAATGGACCTTGATATATTAACAAACAAGCAGTATTTTTAAAATCAGGATGATATTTCAGGAGGGTTATCCAAAGATTTCTTTATTTTTTATTTGACAGGAAAGTTTTTATTTCATTTCACTGCCAGCATAGGGCCAAGTTCTAATAGAAAACTCGTAATTTTGGCTGCAGGTGTTTTTTTCCCCCTAAATGTTTAGATGTATTCTATTTACTCAAGACTGCAATTTACCTCCTTAAGCCTAAACTCGTAAACCCTGATTTTTTTACTAGGATTTCAGGGGGCTTGTTCATATGATCTGGCAATATTTAAGCAAGCCCGTAATTTACACAGCCAAAAGTAAATGAGTCCATCATCCTTATGTCAGTAAAACATGGAGGTTAGATGTAAACAGCAATCGCCGACTACGAATTAAGTATTGCCAATAAGTAATATTTTTTGATCAGGCTTGCAAGCAAGCAATCTAGCACTCTATAAAATGCATTAGATCATCTGTTTTAGTCCATATGGGTTTTGTGACATGTATTAACCCCTTGAGTCCCTAAATCGATATTACCTTTATATATATACTAGCGTATTGCCCGTCAAAAAATTACGGCAATAAGATGTATGTGTTTGGAAAGTTGTTTAGTTATTAATATACATTTGGAATTGTAAGGTAGCTAATGTTGTTTTGTATGTACTACTGAAATATAGAATTCAAATTAATAAATGAATATACTTTACCTATTTTTATGCATTGTGTTGAAGAGCTGGCAATCTGTGTTGATGTTGCTGCAGCATTAGTGGTGTGGAGGAGCTGTGTAAGCGTGATGAACGTGTGCAGTGTAATAGTATGCGTGCACGAGCCAAAACCGTTAACGTACCTGTGTACTTCCGCATTATCGTAAAATGGCGGGTAATGCGTGGTATGCGTCTTAGCGGATCATCCGTACATCGTTAATGGCGGGTAATGTGTGGTATGCGTCTTAACGGATTATCCGTACGTATTTTCCATGGTTATAGTGCTGTAGCCTCGTTTTCATTTTGTTCGTCCGCCATTTTTTCTGTAGCTTCAATAATTTTTTAGTGTCCAAACTCTTTTATTTTGAGCTAAATGAAGGTGTAACTTTGTTTTTTGAGGTCGTGGATGCTCGCTCTTGGTGTCGGTAAGCTTTTTATGTATGTGCTGTGTGGCTTTATTGTGTTTGTATTTTTTTTCATGTTCGCGAGTTGCGGACGTATTTTTTTGCTATGGTTTAACTCAATGCCAAAGTGCTAGGGTTTAACGGCTCGCTTTGCTACGTGAGGCTCGCCTGCAGCGCTCATTGCCAAAGTGCTAGGGTTTAACGGCTCACCTCGCTACGCAAGGCTCGCCTGCAATGAGCGACTGCGGTGCTCATTACCAAAGTACTACGGTTTAATGGCTCGCCTCGCCTAACAGTAAATATGGTAAAACGGTAAAATGACGGTCAATAAAAATTAAATGTGGTGAAATTTGTTTGCAACACAAAATGAATCAGCTACATTTGTCCCTTTTTTTTTTTTCTTAAAATAAATACGCTTTTTTTTTTTTTACTTTTTTTTTTTTTACCTTTCAACTTATGTGTTGCGCGAGACAAAGTCGTTAAATCTGTGTTAATGCGTAAATCTGTAATTGCGTTTCGTAAAATGTACTCGCTACTGTCTTTTTACTCATTGTGCGGTTAATGCGCATCCTTTGTCTCGTTGTTTTTCGAGCACATACGTCTGTGGCTGTGTTTTTACGCACTTCGTAGTAGTATAGCCTAGTTTAAAAAAAATTCGGCGGCCATTTTTTTCTTGCTTAGCCGATTTTTGATCTTTGTAACTTGTCTAAATCGATGTAAATTGGAGTTCCAACTCACTCCCAGACGTCCTGCATGGTTCCCCATGCTGTAAGTGACCTTTCTTTATTTTTTAGTTTGTATTTAGTGTTTTTTTTTATTGTTTTGGTTCCGGCGGTTATCTCGTAATTTTTTCCATCTCGTATTTTTTTTTCTAAGTGCTACGGTTTAACGGCTCGCCTCGCTGCGCTCGCCTCGAATGCAATGAGCGCCTGTGGCGCTCATTGCCAAAGTGCTACGGTTTAACAGCTCGCCTCGCTGTGCGAGGCTCGCCTGCAATGAGCGCCTGCGGCGCTCATTGCCAAAGTGCTACGGTTAAACGGCTCGCGAGGCGATGAGCGTCGTACGATCGGCAAAGTGGTACGGTTTAACGGCTCACCTGTGGCGCTCATCGCTAAGTAGTACGCACTACGCTACACATTGTGACGACGAATCGTAGTTGGACAATTATAATATGTAATATATCTTTTTTAATTGCATATTTGTGGTTTTGAGACTGCTGTGCAATTAATTCTATGCTTTCTATGCTTATATGCTTTCCCATGCTTTTAAAGTACAGTATTGTGTATTTAATTGCTGCTATAGCTTTAATAAGTGTGATAGAAAAGTGATACTTTTTTTCAGTTGAGGGTTAGACTTTATTTGCGATCTAGCACTATGGGTCTAATAGAATATTGATTTTGCCTTCCCTTGCTTTCCTTTTTATTGCATTTTTAGAAAGCATACAGAAAACAAATTTGGACATACCAAACAAGGCATACACAAACAAAAACACAGGTGCCTTAATAGGTAAATAAGGCACTAAATACATAGGGCCTCATTCTATTAGCGGCCGTAAACCGGCCGTAAGGCTGCGATTCCTTGCGGGGGTTCTGTTACCTCGCAATTCAATTAAACGGCCCCGCAAGGATCTCCTCTTACGGCCAGCCGTAAATCTTGCAACCGGCCGTAAGCTCTAAAATCTAAAAAGTCAAAAATAAATTCAAGACAGTTCTGTAAAGCTCTGTAAATGCTAGGGATCATATTGGGGGACATGAGGATTAAAAGTAACCCACTCTCAAGCTTGCACATCAGCCCAAACCCGAGTTTAAATTAACTGTTTATTTTCCGGCTGCGGCGTGGGCGGGTCTGAGGTGCTCCAAGCCCTATGGACTTTTTACATGGATATTTGACGTATATTAAAAAAATATATTTTACGGATTTGAGTATAGGGGAATTTTGTGCTATTTTTGCTAACACCGAAAATCACTTTATAGTCTTCTCAAAGTGCAGGATGGCTTTATTTGGGCTATATTTCGTGCTTAATTGGTGCTAGCGGGACCTCTTTCCTGCAAGTAAGCTGCGGCTCGCTTTTAGCCTTGCAGAGAGGGTTCCCGGAGCAATTAAATTGCAAATAGGATTTTCTTACGGCCGATTTCCTTGCGGCCGTTTTAGATCAAAGGATTTCCTCCGGCGCGAGCGGCCGCAAGAGATAGCAAGGCACCGGCCGCAAGCCTGCCGGAATCCCCGGCCGGAGGGGAATAGAATAGCCAAATAGCTTGCGGCCGGTCCTTGCGGCCCCGCAATGGCTGCGGCCGATAATAGAATGAGGCCCATACTCAGTTATTTAAATTTCAGTGTGGGAACATTACATAACTGTTCAATATCTAGACACACAATGCATGTTTATGAAAGAAGAATAGAATTGAAAAGAAAAAAGGGAAAATTATTTTGCACAAAGCTTAGTGATATTAAAGTGACTCATATGGGATCATCCTATCTACAGGATAGAATGCTTGAAAACATTATATAGACTCCATATAGTAGTCCCGTTTCAACCAACTAAAATGACGGGCATAGCACTCCGAGAAAGTGTCATTACGGTTATTCATCAATTCTCTATTTATATGGACAAGATTACACAGTTCGCAAATTGTATATATATATATATATATATAAATACATAATGCTAATTATATTTAAAAAAAAAAACAGAGGCATATTCTATATTGTGCAATAGAAGAATTACAATCTCAGAGCAATTCAAAGACATAGACCAAGATGGACGTTTTATAATTTGGTCTGGGTTAATCAATAATGAACATTACACTATTGTAAACATATATGTACTGAATAAGAATCATATTAGCTTCTTAAATACCTTGCTTAAACACATCCAAAACCTGCTCCAGATAACGCTACTCTGAACAAAGCAAAACACTTTTGTAAAAGTATATGAAAATATAATTTATACGATAGTTAAAGAATTTTTTCACATGGAAGAGAAAGATTTGTTCATTGATTGTACAAGTAGACAAACAAATTATATAGATATCATACTCTTTAGATCTTTAGAAAATAGGACATTAATTAACAATTGCTTGAAACTCCCCGAAAAGAAAAAGAGGTTATTTGATTTCTCTAGCTGCATTTGAGAAAAAAAGAAAGGCATACCTCTAAGAAACTTATATATCAAAATTGAATAAACTCTCACCACATAGATTTGACAAGTCAGATTTTAAATACCCAAGCACAAATTTGGAAAATATTGCAAAAACGAGTGGATAACATGATTTGGCAATCCCAACAAAGATTTTACCATCTAGGGAATAAAGCTAGTAAGTTACAAGCAAACAACTTGAAAAAAAAGGTAACTAAAAAAAGTATACAAAATGTAACAGATGTTGATGGAGAATCTTACTCAAACCCAAGGGATATTGGAGACATTTTTTTTTTTAATATTACAGCTGGAAAAAAATCCTCAATTTAAAAAATCTACCAAACTAGAGATTATGGCATTTTTTAGACAAATTAATTTACCTAAGGTTAATGAATATTAACTATTTGAGTTAAAAAAAAAAGAAAAAAAAAAAGAAAAGAAAATTAAATTACTTTGAAAGAGGTTGAACAAGCATTATCTAATTTAAAACTTAACAAAACCACAGGTCCATACAGTTTTCAAAATATCTATTATAAATATTTTTCTTCTATTTTAGGGAAACATTTAGTAAATTTGTTTAATTAAATCAAATTGCATGGTTGAGCCCCAGAAGAAATGCTGGAAACCACAAAAATCACTATTTTAAAAAGAGGTAAAGATAAAAAGTACTGCAAAAACTATAGGCCAATATCATTGATGAACACTGATATTACAATCTACTCAACATTTTTGGCTACAAGATTAAATCTTTTATTGACCAAATTGATTGATACAGATCAAATCGGCTATATTAAAACCAGACAAGGAACAGAAAATACCAGAAGACTTATAGATATAATTGATTACGATAAACAAATAAAGCGCGTTTGATTGAGTCAACTGGGACTTTATTTATATGATGCTGGAAAAAGTTATTTTGCTATTTAATTGCGGTCCTTTTGCGGGCTACAAATGGGTCACACGCTACGGCCTTCAAATCCTTGCAGTTGTTAAAACCGGAACTTAAAGCCTTTGATCTTTCACGTCCGCAAGAGTACCGAGCGCTAAAATCGCAAATTGTTATTGAATTGCTACAATTCCCCAAGCCTGCAAATGTTTTCACACTCGTAAACGGCAAATGTTGGGGAAAATCCTACGAGTACCAGATAGGATTCGCAAGGGATTTTAACCCCTGTCCATATCACTGTAAACGCAAATAAAAAATCAATACTGCGCGGTAAATGACTGGGAAAGCTACGAAAGACATTAAAATTAATTGCACAACAGTCTCAAGTTCGCAAATCGTCAATACAAAAATATTTTTTTTATGTTTCATTTCAGGGTTATATCGATCTTGGGAATCAATGAGTTAATATATATCAGGCCACCCATATGAACTAGAACAGTATTGGCATTCATATTTATTATGTTGTATTTTGCAGTTTTGCGAGTCTGATCGCATATCGGATCTCAAAATGCTAATTGATTGACATGTAACCTCCATGTTTTACTGCCGTAATGATGACTGTCTAATTTTCTATTGGCTGTTTCTAAGTGGGTAGTTATGGCCTTGCTTAATTGATCATGTTCCCACCGTGAAATGCTACATACGAGTGCACGGTTTATGGTTTCGGTTTTCAGACCCTTACTTACGGGCTTGTTCAATTGAATAGCACCAGAATTGTAGCAGACCGCAAGCCCGCAGGCCTATATACTGCGAGATACGAGCTTCAAATTGAATCGTGCTCATGGTAATTACGTCTAATTCAACTAATTCATTGGAAACCCTACATGATTTGATAGATATATATGGTAAATTCTCATACTTTAAACTTAATATAACTAAATCAGAAGTTTTATCTATGAATCTCAATTTGGAAACTTGAAATAAAATTAAAAAGAAATATGATTATAATTGGAGCATTAATGGAATAAAACATCTGGGAATAAAAGATTTTATTTCTAAAATAAAAAGCATGATTAAATTATTATTATTTATTCATGTAAGTAAAATCCTAATAAGATTGAAAAGACTTACAGCCTTATTCAATTGTGATTTGGCCAATTGAATAGGGCTCTATATAAGCACAAAGCATATATTTTTACAGAAGTTTTTAGTTAGTGAACTTCTATCCAAAAGCAAGGACTTCACTAACAAAAAACGTCTGTAAAAAAATATGCTCTGTGCTTATATAGAGCCCTTTTCAACTGTCCGAATCGCAATTCAATAAGGCTGTTAATCTCTCATGATTATATTGCCTAAAATAACATATCTTTAGATGTTTTGTCCCTAGTTTTATTTTGTTGAAATTGCAGACTTTTATTCATCAATTTATATATACATATAAGAGTACACTTATAAACCAAGAGATTGTGGAAATACATTTTAAAAATGGTGGTTTAGCATTACCTAATATTATAAAGTATTATGAAGGAATATCTGTCTCACAAACTTTAAAATGGCTTAATACAAGATCAGAAACTAAATATTTACAAATTATTGAGAAAACTTTGGGTAGTAATTATCAGCTGGAATACATTTTGTGGTATAAACAATTTGAAAATAAAAAGATCTTCCAATTGGGGTGTCCTCAAATTTGAACAGTTGGTATACAATTAATAAAGAAAAGAAGATAGTTAATTTTCCTTCAGGGATTATTCTCACATCGATGTTGTACTCGTTTTTTAACTAGTAGAGTTAGGTGGGAGAATTTGAATATAAAAGTACTTGGTGATTTATACTCAAACAACACTATAAAATCTTTTAAAGAAGTGGAAAGAAATTAGCAGATCCCTTCTGGGAAATGGCTGGAATAGAATCTACTAATTGAAGCACTGAGAAGTCCAATTTACAAAACTACTGAACAGCTAGATTTGAACAGATGTGTTTGATGGAAGCTAGATTAAATTTATATCAAGATGGTATATAGTTCCAACTTCATTGGCTAAACTAGATCCAATAAAGTATTAAGGAAATTGTTGGAGAGGATGTACAAAAAAAGGCTTTTTAGGCCCATATGTGGTCTGCATGTCTTGAGAAAATAATTGAAATTGTAAAAGTCCAATTAAAATTATGTCCTGACTTGATCTTGTTCCACGTTTTTCCAGGAAAAAACTGTTTTTTTATGTTAAAGTTATTACAATACAAATTCTTTTAATAGCCAAAAGATGAATAGTACTCAACTGGAAAAAGGCTACAATCCCATCTTGGACTCAAATAGAAGAATTAGTCAATCGTAATTATTGTTTCAAAAAAATATTTCTTGTTTCACCAAAATGGAAGTGGCATGAATCCTGGTCAGAATTGAAAACTGTGGGAACAATATATATCCTTAAATTGCTGATCCTTCTCCTTTGTTATTTTATGACTAATGGTATTTGATGGTATGTATATGTACATAACTGTATTCATAAAGCTCCAACATTTTCAGAAGCCTATTTCAAAGTAAAATAGCGTATAGTAGGACCCCTATTAAATTTACAACAGTTACAGAGCGATTAAATTGAACAAGCCCACAATTACATGGCGAAAGCCAAAAACGTAAACCATGTAACTGTAAGTAGCATTTCAGGGTAAGATCGTAATCAATTAAGCAAGGCCATAACTATTGATTAAGAAACATCCAATAGTAATTGAGACTGTCATCATGACATCAGTAAAACATGGAGTTTAAACCACAATCATTTAGTGTTTAGAAGTCCGATTTGTGATCGGACTTGCAATGCAGAAATGTTGCATTCTAAAAAAATCAATAAATCTACTATTCTAGTCCATTCAAGTTCAATGATATCTTTTAACTCATTGATTTGGGAAATCGACATAACAAGGAAATTACACATAATAAAATAAAAATAAAAATATTGCAGATTTGAGAGTTTGAGACTATTGTGCAATCACATATATAGTTGTGAGCATACGAGTTGTTGCTAATGCTTGCGGGCTAGCGTAGCAAGCCGCAGCCCTCGCAAAGCGAGGGCCTCAGTTGCTGGCATGGAGCATCGAAGGTGCTACTTGCCAGGAACTGCGTCCCTCGCAAACTTTACGTCATAACGCAAACAACATACGAGACACGTTACCATCCATTATGACCTCGCAAAAATCGGCAGCAACCCGCGGACATGAAAAAATGAAAAACACAATAAATACACACAACACATACATAAAAAGCTTACCTACAGCAAGAGGGAGCATCCAGGACCTCAAAAAATGAAGTTACACCTAAATTTAACTCAAAATAAAGGAGTTTAGACACTAAAAAATTCTCTAAGCGAGAGAAAAAATGGCCGCGAACAAAACGAAAACGAGGCTACAGCACTCTAAACACGCAAAACACCACAAGAAAAACGCAAAACACCACAAAACACCTACGGACATTCCGCTACAGATGCATTCCACACATTAGCCGCCATTTTAGAACAATAACTTATACAATGCGGAAGTACACAGCTACGCTAACGGTTTCGCGCACGCACACTATTACACTGCACACATTGATCACGCTTACACAGCAGCTCCACACCACTAATGCTCCAGCAACATCAAAACAGATTGATAGCTCCTCAACAGAATGCTTCCTGCATATATTACTTCAAAATAGGTAAAGTATATTAATTTATGAATGTATTATTATACACCAAACAGCATAAGCTCATTTACAATTTCATTGCCGTCATTTTTTGACGGGCAATTCGCTAGTCACATATATAGTTGTGAGCATGCGAGCCGTTGCTAACGCCCTCGCAAAAAATATGTGACGCGCTACGACCCATTCATAACACGCAAAAAACGGCCGAAAATGAAGCACATGAAAACATGAGAAACACAATAAATAAACACAACAAACACATAAAAAGCTTACCTACAGCAAGGGGGGGGCATCCAGCACCTCGAAAAGTGAAGTTACACGTCCATATAAGTAAAAAAAAAATGAGTTTAAACAGCCGAAAATCACCTAAGCAAGAGAAAAAATTGCAGCTGAACAAAACGAAAATGAGGCTACAGACGCAACAATACTACAGTGACTCGCAAAACTGTAACAACGCTACAGTCAACTTTACGAGGTACGTAACACATACTTTGCGGCACATACCACACTGATATTAACCACCATATTGACAACTACTACGCATAAAATGGCGGATGGAACGCAAATTGTACGCTGGAACGCAAATAGCGCATGCGTATTGCGTTCTAACGGTCTCAGGCACCTCAAAATTTATAAATACTGCCTACTTTCCAGAAAATTCTACATTTCTAATCAGGTGATGAACGGAGTGACTGGATAGTTAACTGCTGCTGTTACTTGAGAAGAGAGTTATTTCCTAATTTCCTACTTTACACTGCGCAAATTACAACTGAGAGGTAAGCTATAATATATTACATTTTATTACCAAGACAGCAAAAAAAAAAAAATACAAACTGTAACTATGAAAATGGGATTCATGTATACGGAAATGTGACAAGCACATTTATGTGTGTAGGCTAGTGATGTCGCGAACATCACATTTTGGGTTCTCGAACAGCAGACACGAACTTCATCAAATGTTCGCAAACGGGCGAACATCGGCGTACCGCCATAGCCTTCAATGGGGAGGCGAATTTCAAAACCCACAGCGACTCTTTCTGGCCACAATAGTGATGGGAACGTTGTTTCAAGGGGACTAACACCTGGACTGTGGCATGCCGGAGGGGGATCCATGGCAAAACTCCAACGGAAAATTACATAGTTAATGCAGAGTCTGGTTTTAAGCCATAAAGGGCATAAATCACCTAACATTCCTAAATTGTTTGGAATAACATGCTTTAAAACATCAGGTATGATGTTGTATCGATCAGGTAGTGTAAGGGTTACACCCGCTTCACAGTAACAGACCAATCTCCTAAATCTCTTTAATGCACCGCAAACAGCCGCAAACAGTCCCTTTGCACAACCACAAACTCCCTATTTGCACAAGGTTGGATACCAAGCTAGCCATGTCCCTTTCCTTGTCCTCACTGATGTCATTGAAGGTCTCTTCCTCCACCCAGCCACCAAGGGTCCCCGAAAGGTGACAACAAGCCCCCTGGGACGCCTGCTGTGTTTGGTCTTCCACCTCCTCAAAGCCACCTTCCTCCTCTGACTCCTCTTCTTCAGACTCCTCTCTCTGCGTTGCCTCTGTCTGCGTTATTATAAGGTGTGTACTGTTAAGTAGTACTATTCCTATCAGTTTAATCCCTGTTATGTCCACTATTAGGGGACGTGTATATGGCATTGATTTTTGGAACAGGGAAATGGAAAAAGATGCTTGGTCGGACCTCCTACTTCAAATTTGAGGCACTGCGCGTGCAATCTAAGGTGCCACCAGATAGGAGTGGTGTGTTCAGTTGTACTATTTATTCCTATTATTTTAATACCTGTTACGTCACCTATCAGGGGACGTGTATATGGCATGGATTTTTGGAAGCAGGAGATGGAAAAAGATGCTTGGTCGGTCCTCCCACTTCAATTTTGGGGCACTGCGCATGCAATCTAAGGTGCCACCAGATAGAAGTGGTGTGTTCCGTTGTACTATTTATTCCTATCGGATTCAATAAAGCCAATAAACCTGGCCCATTACTAGCCAGGAACCTACAAACCAAAACAACACAAAATAGGATACTTCAAATTAAGACCTCGAAGGGAGAAAAAACTATGAACCCAAATAGGATCCAGAAGATTTTTACAAAATTTTACAATACCCTTTAAACGGCAACAAAACACATAGATCTACACAAAATGAGGGGATTTCTTAATTCCTGTGATCTCCCCTTAATAGAAGAAAATGACTTAGAGACTTTAAATGCCAAAGCGACCCTAGAGGTAGTGAGAGAAGCAGTCCAGATCCTCAAACCTGGTAAGTCACCAGGCCCAGACGGGTACACCAATTTATATTATAAAAAAATTATAGACATATTAGGCCCGCCCTTGGTCACTCTAACAGAGTTCTAGAAGGCAAGCAAACACCAGCAGAGCTGAACAGGGCAGATATCGCTCTATTCCCTAAGGAGGGTCAAGATGCCCTAGAACCAAAAAAATACAGGCCAATATCATTACTAAACTGTGATACAAAGATCCTGTCAAAAATAATAGCGGATAGAATGTCATCCTTCTTGCCTAAGTTAATACATAATGACCAAGTAGGCTTTGTCTCCCACAGGCAAGCGGGAGACAACATTAGAAAAGTCATGAACCTACTGTACCACACCAAAGCCTCTAAAATTCAAGCCTGTCTTATGGCCTTTGACATTGAAAAGGCGTTTGATTCCCTGGAGTGGCCTTACCTATACGCCACGCTTGAAAAATTTGGTATTAAAGGCCATTTCATAAATCTCATACACTCATTATACAAATCATCCAGGGCAAGGTTACAGATTCCGGGAAATGAGAGATCCTTAATTAAAATAGAAAGAGGAACAAGACAGGGGTGCCCCCTTTCTCCCCTTCTATTCGCAATAGCAATAGAATACCTGGCTCAGACAATTAGGGCCAACGCTGGGATCACAGGCATAAAAATAGGCCTTCACCATTTCAAAACTTGTCTATTTGCAGACGACCTGCTGTGTATGCTCTCAAACCCTACCCAATCGGTCCCAGAGTTGATTCGAACTATGGAGGAGTTTTGTCAGTTTTCTGGACTTAACAGCAGTAGAGAAGCAGGGTCTCCAAGAGAAGTTTAATATTAAGTGGGATAAGAACCACATAAACTACCTGGGAATCCGACTAACCCCTAAGCTAGAGGACTTGTACAAAGCCAACCGCTCCAAACTTTATAAAACAATAATTAATGACCTGAGTAAATGGACAAAGTATAGGTTATCATTGCTAGGGAGAATAAATACGATAAAAATGAATGTCCTTCCTAGGTTGCTCTACATGTTTCGAACACTCCCGATCCCGATTAAATAAAAAGAATTAGAAAATATTCAAAGGAAAATATTTCAGTTTATCTGGAACCACTCTCCCTCGCATCACAAAGAAAATTATGTACCTTCATAAGTCAGAGGGGAGACTAATGTGTCCAAACTTAAAATATTACCACAAGGCAGCTCAGTTATCTTTCCTCCCAATAGCACATTCTATTTGTCATCAACCGGCCTGTGTGTATTTAGAGAACCACACTTTAAGGCCCTTAACCTGGGACAAGGAATTGCCTCAGATCCTTAAAAACTCGCCAAACCCCCTAATCAGACACTCACTATCATACTGGAAATGGGCCAAGAAACACACAGGTTTGTTCCCTGGATCCACCCAAATGACCCCAATTCTTGACCACCCTCAGGCCCCGAAACACATGAGCACAACATCACAACACTGGTGGAGGTCAATAAAACTAGATAGACTGGGAGACTGGTTAGTAAAGGGCCAGATGATCGCCTATGAGGAACTGAGGGACAAGCATGAACTACCGCTGTCAGAACATTACAATTACTGTAGGCTGAGGCATTTCACATACTCCCTGACCCAGAAACAGGGGACACCGGTCTTAAATTGGTTCTCCAAAATTTGTAAAGATAAACCTCTATCAAGGGGGATCATTGGGTCGCTTTACAAATATAAAACATTTGTTACTGGTTGAAGCGACACTGGGGGAGGGACAGGAGTGGGGGAGTCCTGGAGACCCTTCAGAAGCAACCGGCGGCAAAATCATCCCAGGAAAGGAGAGGTCTCCTACTGAAGCCTGTCCTAGGGTAACCCAAGGGTGATTGCCAAGGTTAGATATTGTAAATAATAAGCTAATACTGCTGGAGGGATGATAGCTAATAGGACTTTGATGTTTCCTGCAGATATACTCTTTACTATTGTCTCTTTTACCATGTTTTAGGTATCTCTTAAATTGCAGTCACAGTAAAAAATAAGAAAATTATTAACCTAAAAAGTAAAAATAAGAAGGACTAGCCAGCTAACTTTCACAAAATGTCTTTATTGTAAATATGTATTTTTGCACAACTGATATGCAAGACTGTTCAAAAATGCTTTATTTTTCATTACATGCTGTACGCCTTCTGACAATAAAAGAATTTAAATGCAAAAAATAGGTATTGTTGCAGAGACCAGAAAAATTGATGTTAGTTTGCCAGGCAGAAAGTGCCCTAAAACATTACGTCATGAACCCTAGTTGGTGGCGGATAAGTCACGCAAGTCATCCGGCATTCAGGGATAAAATACAGCAGAGTGTGGACCATTATTAGCTCAAGGCAACTCATCTATCAGGCCATTTTTAATCGAATGTATCTCCCACTGTCAGTCCCTTCGGGATCCATCCCTCATTCATCTTAATAAAGGTGAGGTAATCTAGACTTTTTTTACCTAGGGGACTTCTTTTATCAGTGACAAAACCTCCTGCTGCACTGAAGGTCCTTTCTGACAGGACACTTGAAAAGGGGCAGAACAGAAGTTCTATGGCAAATTGGCCACAGGGCAAGCGTGCACACCCAGTAGTCAAGGGGTTCATCGCTCCTCATAGTGTCGATATTTGCAGTTAAGGAGAGGTAGTCTGTTACCTGATGGTCGAGTCGTTCTCTGAGGGTGGACCCCGAAGGGCTGTGGCGATGTATAGGACTTAAAAAGCTCTGCATGTCCTCCATCAACAACACGTCTGTAAAGCGTCCTCTCCTTGCCGGCGTGGTCGTGGGAGGAGGAAGATTATGTTCACCTCTTCCGCTGTTAGATTGCCGTTGTGCTGTGACATCACCCTTAAACGCTGTGTTAAGCATACTTTTTAATTTATTTTGGAAGTGCTGCATCCTTTCCGACTTGTGGTAATTCGGTAACATTTCAGGCACTTTCTGCTTATACCGGGGGTCTAGTAGCGTGGACACCCAGTACAGGTCGTTCTCCTTCATCCTTTTTATACGAGGGTCCCTCAACAGGCACGACAGCATGAAAGACCCCATTTGCACAAGGTTGGATGCCAAGCTAGTCATGTCCCGTTCCTCGTCCTCAGTGATCTCACTGAAGGTATGTTCTTCCCCCCAGCCACGTACAACACCACGGGTACCAGATAGGTGACAACGAGCACCCTGGGATGCCTTTTGTGGTTGGCCTTCCTCCTCCTCCTCAAAGCCACATTCCTCCTCTGACTCCTCTTCCTCACAATCCTCTTCCAGCGTTGCCGCAGGTCCAGCAAGCGATGCTGATAAGGCTGTTTCTGGTGGTGATGGTGACCACAACTCTTCCTCTTTCTCTTCACGCTCATCTATGGCCTGATCAGGCACTCTTCGCAGGGCACGCTCCAGGAAGAAAACAAATGGTATGATGTCGCTGAAAGTGCCCTGGGTGCAACTGACCAGGTTTGTCACCTCCTCAAAAGGACGCATAAGCCTACAGGCATTGCGCATGAGCGTCCAGTAACATGGCAAAAAAATCCCCAGCTCCGCAGAGGCTGTCCTAGCACCCCGGTCATACAAATACTCGTTAACAGCCTTTTCTTGTTGGAGCTGGCTGTCTAAAATCAAGCGCCTCGCTGGCATGTTGTTTCGCCGCTGGATATCTGTAAAGTGCGCCATGGCCGTGTAGGAATGCCTGAAATGGACACACACCTTCCTGGCCTGCTTCAGTACGTCCTGTAAGCCTGGGTTCTTATGCACAAAGCGTTGTACAATCAGATTACACACATGTGCAGTGATGTCGCGAATATAAAATTTTCGGTTCGTGAACCGCGAACGCTAACCGCCGCAAATGTTTGCGAACCCGGCGAACCGCCATAGACTTCAATGGGCAGGCAGATTTTAAAACCCACAGGGAATCTTTCTGACCACAATAGTGATGGAAAAGTTGTTTTAAGGGTACTAACACCTGGACTGTGGCATGCCAAAGGGGGATCCATGTCAAAACTCCCACGGAAAATTATATAGTTGATGCATAGTCTGGTTTTAATCCATAAAGGGCATAAATAACCTAACATCCCCCTCCATCATCATCCTCCCCTGTATCTCTTTAACCCCTCACTCATCATCCTCCCCTGTGTCTCTTTCCCCCCTTCCTCATCATCCTCCCCTGTGTCTCATCCCCGCTCCCTCATCATCCTCCCACCTCCCTCATAATCCTCTCCTGTATCTCTTTACCCCCTCCCTCATCATCCTCCCCTGTGTCTCTTCCCCCCTCTATAATCATCCTCTCCTGTGTCTCTTTCCCCCTCCCTCATCATCCTCCCCTGTGTCTCTTTTCCCCCTCCCTCATCATCTTCCCCTGTGTCTCTTCCCCACTGCCTCATCATCCTCCCCTGTGTCTTTTTCTCCCCTCACTCATCATCCTCCCCCCTCCCTTGATGATTAGGGGGGAAGAGACACAGGGATAAGTGTGAGGGGTGTTAGGGTAAGGGGTATTAGGGATAAGGGTGAGGGGCTTAGGTGTTAGGGTGAGGGGTGTTAGGGCTAAGTGTGAGGGGTGTTAGGGTGAGGGGTGTTAGGGATAAGTGTGAGGGGTGTTAGGGTTAGGGTGAGGGGTGTTAGGGATAAGTGTGAGGGGTGTTAGGGTTAGGTGTTAGGGTGAGGGGTGTTAGGGATAAGTGTGAGGGGTGTTAGGGTAAGGGTGAGGGGTGTTAGGGATAAGTGTGAGGGGTGTTAGGGTTAGAGTGAGGGGTGTTAGGGATAAGTGTGAGGGGTGTTAGGGTAAGGGTGAGTGTTGTTAGGGATAAGTGTGAGGGGTGTTAGGGTTAGAGTGAGGGGTGTTAGGGATAAGTGTGAGGGCTGTTAGGTCTTAGGGATAAGTGTGAGAACGTTATGGTTATGTGTTAGGGTGAGGGATGTTAGGGATAAGTGTGAGGGGTGAGGGTTAGGGTGAGGAGTGTTAGGGATAAGTGTGAGGGGTGTTAGGGTTAGGGTAAGGGGTGTTAGGGATAAGTGTGAGGGGTGTTAGGGTTAGGTGTTAGGTTGATGGGTGTTATGGATAAGTGTGAGGGGTGTTAGGGTTAGGGTGAGGGGTGTTAGGGATAAGTGTGAGGGGTGTTAGGGTTAGTGTGAGGGGTGTTAGGGATAAGTGTGAGGGGTGTTAGGGTTAGGTGTTAGGGTGAGGGGTGTTAGGGATAAGTGTGAGGGGTGTTAGGGTTACGGTGAGGGGTGTTATAGATAAGTGTGAGGGGTGTTAGGGTTAGGGTAAGGGGTGTTAGGGATAAGTGTGAGGGGTGTTAGGGTTACGGTGAGGGGTGTTATAGATAAGTGTGAGGGGTGTTAGGGTTAGGGTAAGGGGTGTTAGGGATAAGTGTGAGGGGTGTTAGGGTTAGGGTAAGGGGTGTTAGGGATAAGTGTGAGGGGTGTTAGGGTTAGGGTAAGGGGTGTTAGGGATAAGTGTGAGGGGTGTTAGGGTTAGGGTGAGAGGTGTTAGGGATAAGTGTGAGGGGTGTTAGGGTTAGGGTAAGGGGTGTTAGGGATAAGTGTGAGGGGTGTTAGGTCTTAGGGATACGTGTGAGAATGTTAGGGTTAGGTGTTAGCTTGATGGGTGTTATGGATAAGTGTGAGGGGTGTTAGGGTTAGGGTAAGGGGTGTTAGGGATAAGTGTGAGGGGTGTTAGAGTTAGGGTGAGGGGTGTTAGGGATAAGTATGAGGGGTGTTAGGGTTAGGTGTTAGGGTGAGGGGTGTTAGGGATAAGTGTGAGGGGTGTTAGGGTTATGGTAAGGGGTGTTAGGGATAAGTGTGAGGGGTGTTAGGGTTAGGTGTTAGGTTGATGGGTGTTATGGATAAGTGTGAGGGGTGTTAGGGTTGGGTGCTAAGGTGAGGGGAGGATGATGATAAGGGGGGAAGAGACACAGGGGTGTCCTTGCAGCAGAGATCAAAAGAGTCCTTCAGGACTGTATTGCATACTATGTACAGTAGCCTAGCTATGGTTTTCCCTATTGATGCAGTATCACCTACACTCAGCCTCCTCTCAGTAAGACTGCAAGTTAGTTATGTTTCCAAAACGGCTGCTGTCCATGAGGTAGAAGGCTCTGGAAGGGAGTGTATGCTGCTGATTAGCTGGAATGTGTCTGCTGACTGTGACATGCAGGGTAAAAGTTTGCTCAATGATAAAGTATAGGGGGCGGGTCGAATATTGCATATGTTCGCAGTTCGCCGCAAATGCAAACATGCTATGAACTATTCGTGACATCTCTACACATGTGTGAGGGGTGTTAGGGTTAGGGTGAGGGGTGTTAGGGATAAGTGTGAGCGGTGTTAGGGTTACTGTTGAGGGGTGTTATAGATAAGTGTGAGGGGTGTTAGGGTTAGGGTAAGGGGTGTTAGGGATAAGTGTGAGGGGTGTTAGGGTTAGGGTAAGGGGTGTTAGGGATAAGTGTGAGGGGTGTTAGGGTTAGGGTAAGGGGTGTTAGGAATAAGTGTGAGGGGTGTTAGGGTTAGGGTAAGGGGTGTTAGGGATAAGTGTGAGGGGTGTTAGGGTTAGGGTAAGGGGTGTTAGGGATAAGTGTGAGGGGTGTTAGGGTTAGGGTGAGAGGTGTTAGGGATAAGTGTGAGGGGTGTTAGGGTTAGGGTAAGGGGTGTTAGGGATAAGTGTGAGGGGTGTTAGGTCTTAGGGATACGTGTGAGAATGTTAGGGTTAGGTGTTAGCTTGATGGGTGTTATGGATAAGTGTGAGGGGTGTTAGGGTTAGGGTAAGGGGTGTTAGGGATAAGTGTGAGGGGTGTTAGGGTTAGGGTGAGGGGTGTTAGGGATAAGTGTGAGGGGTGTTAGGGTTAGGTGTTAGGGTGAGGGGTGTTAGGGATAAGTGTGAGGGGTGTTAGGGTTATGGTAAGGGGTGTTAGGGATAAGTGTGAGGGGTGTTAGGTCTTAGGGATAAGTGTGAGGGGTGTTAGGGTTAGGTGTTAGGTTGATGGGTGTTATGGATAAGTGTGAGGGGTGTTAGGGTTGGGTGCTAAGGTGAGAGGAGGATGATGATAAGGGGGGAAGAGACACAGGGGTGTCCTTGCAGCAGAGATCAAAAGAGTCCTTCAGGACTGTATTGCATACTATGTACAGTAGCCTAGCTATGGTTTTCCCTATTGATGCAGTATCACCTACACTCAGCCTCCTCTCAGTAAGACTGCAAGTTAGTTATGTTTCCAAAACGGCTGCTGTCCATGAGGTAGAAGTCTCTGGAAGGGAGTGTATGCTGCTGATTAGCTGGAATGTGTCTGCTGACTGTGACATGCAGGGTCAAAGTTTGCTCAATGATAAAGTATAGGGGGCGGGTCGAATATTGCATATGTTCGCAGTTCGCCGCAAATGCAAACATGCTATGAACTATTCGTGACATCTCTACACATGTGCCATGCATGGCACATGTGTCATCTTGCCCAAATTCAATGCCGCCAACAAATTTCTTCCGTTGTCACAAACCACTTTGCCGATCTCCAGTTGGTGCGGAGTCAGCCACTGATCCACCTGTGCGTTCAGGGCGGACAGGAGTGCTGGTCCGGTGTGACTCTCTGCTTTCAGGGAAGTTAACCCCAAGACGGCGTGACATTGCCGTATCCAGGATGTGGAATAGTACCTGTGGAGCTGGGGGGGGGTGCCGTTGATGTGGAGCAAGACATAGCAGCAGCAAAAGAGGACTCAGCCGAGGAGGTTATGGAAGAGGATGGAGTAGGAGGAGTAGAGGAGGTGGCAGCAGGCCTGCCTGCAAGTCATGGCGGTGTCACCAACTCCTCTGCAGAGCCACGTATTCCATGCTTGGCAGCCGTCACCAGGTTTACCTAATGCGCAGTGTAGGTGATATACCTGCCCTGACCATGCTTTGCAGACCAGGTATCAGTGGTCAGATGGACCCTTGCCCCAACACTGTGTGCCAGAGATGCCATTACTTCCTTTTGCACAATTGAGTACAGGTTGGAGATTGCCTTTTGTGCAAAGAAATTTTGTCCGGGTACCTTCCACTGCGGTGTCCCAATAGCTATAAAAACGCCTCAGACTCCACCAGCTTGTAGGGTAAAAGCTGGTGGGCTAAGAGTTGAGACAAGCCAGCTGTCAGTTGCCGGGCAAGGGGGTGACTTTGTGACATTGGCTTCTTAAGCTCAAACATGTCCTTGACAGACACCTGACTGTGGGCAGATGAGCAGCGACTGCTCAGCGTGAGACACGGAGTGGCGGATCATTGAGAGGGGGCAAGCAGGGCAGCAGTGGTTGACGTGGCTGAAGATGCTGGACCAGGAGGAGGATGGCGGCTTTGAGTTTCTGTGCTGCTTGTACTCATGTGTTGATCCCATAGGCGTTTGTGATGTGACATCATGTGCCTTCGCAAAGAAGTTGTACCTAGGTGGGTGTTGGACTTCCCACGACTCTTTTCGCACAGGTTGCAAATGGCATCACTGTTGTCACAGGCAGACACATGAAAAAATTGCCACACTGCTGAGCTCTGCAATGAGCTCTGCAATGATGGCATTCTGGTGGTGGCAACAGCATGCGTTGACTGGCGTGCTGTCTGGCTAACCCCGGTGCAGATGCATGCTGTCTGACTGTGCCACTAGCTACTTTCGACGACCTCCCCCTGCTTCCAACTCGTCTCCTCTTCCTCTCTGTCTCCCCATCTGAATTTTCCTCCTGTTCTTCTTCTCTTATAGCGGGCACCCACGTGACATCCACGGATGCATCGTCATCATCAACCGCTTCACTTGTATCAAGAAAGGAAGCAGCACCTGGTACATCATCATCATCATCATCATCATCAGACCGTACGTCCATGTGTGTAATGCTGCCTGACTGGGACATATCCCTGTTTTCTACATCCTCTGGCACTAATGTTTGTGCATCACTAATTTCTTCCAACGAATGTGTAAATAACTCTGACGGATCAAGTGAAGCGGCTGTGGTGCTAGTGTTGGTGGTGGCGGCAGGAGGGCGAGTGGTAACTGGAGAGGTGCCCGAAGCTAAGCTGGAGGAGGATGGTGCGTCTAGGTTCCGAGCGGAAGCTGTAGAAGATTGGGTGTCCTGTGTTAGACAGTCAACCATGTCCTCAGAACTTTTCAAGTTCAGGGTACGTTGCCTCTAAAAACTGGGCATTATTCTAGGGCCAAAGGGAATCACAGCACCACGACCATGACGGCCCCTGCGGGGTGGCCTGCCTTCGATTAGTGGTACTATGCGTGCAAGCTACTGTGACAACAGATATGAGTGCCACTGTGCACTGGCAAAAGTTGGCACAGTAGGCGCTGTAGGCCTCCCACAAACGCCTGTAGGCAGGCAACTGATATTCAATCGATTACAGTCAAAAAAGGGTTCTTTTATTTCACTGTACACTAGGTTGCACCAGATATGAGTGTCACTGTGCACTGGCAAAAGTTGGCAGAGTAGGCGCTGTAGGCCTCACACAAACCCTTGTAGGCAGGCAACTGATATTCAATCGATTACAGTCACAAAAGGGTTCTTTTATGTCACTGTACACTAGGTTGCACCAGATATGAGTGTCACTGTGCACTGGCAAAATTTGTCAGAGTAGGCGCTGTAAGCCTCACACACACTCCTGTAGGCAGGCAACTGATATTCAATCGATTACAGTCAAAAAAGGGTTATTTTATGTCACTGTACACTAGGTTGCACCAGATATGACGTATCACTGTGCACTGGCAAAAGTTGGCAGAGTAGGCGCTGTAGGCCTCACACACACGCCTGTAGGCAGGCAACTGATATTCAATCGATTACATTCAAAAAAGGGTTCTTTTATGTCACAGTACACTAGGTTGCAACAGATATGAGTGTCACTGTGCACAGGCAAAAGTTGTCAGAGTGTCACTGTGCCCTGGCAAAAGTTACATAGTTACATAGTTACATAGTTACATAGTAATTAAGGTTGAAAAAAGACTTTCAGTCCATCAAGTTCAACCTGTTAAGATCTCCTCTGATCTGCAATATGCGGATTAGTTATTAATTAAATTATTGATTAAATAATTATTAATAGTATAGTATTGGAGGACGAATAAAGAGTTAGTCCATCAAGTTCAACCTTTTTAGATCTCTATTGATCTTTTTAATGTGGACTATTTATTATTATTGTTAATTGTTAATTGATCCAGAGGACGGCAAACAGAAAAAAAACATTGAAACTTTGCCAATTGTCTCATAAGGGGAAAAAAAGCAAAATTCCTTCCTGACCTCAGAAACTGGCGATCAAATTTCTCCCTGGATCAATATTCCTTGCTAGTTATCTAGGATAGCCTTGAATGCCCTCTTTATTCAAAAATATATCTAACCCCTTTTTGAAGTTGTCTATCGAATTCGCTGTCACCACCTCCTTTGGTAGAGAATTCCACAGTTTAACCACCCTAACTGTGAAGAACCCTTTTCTTTGTTTAAGGTGAAATCTTTTTTCCTCTAACCTCAAAGGATGTCCTCTTGTCAGTTGATAATCTCTTGCTACAAAAAGTTAACTTGACAAAGCCTTATATTGACCCTGGATGTATTTATATAACGTAATCATATCTCCTCTTAGACGCATTTTTTCTAGCGAAAATAAGTTTAATTTTGTTAGTCTTTCTTCATAACTTAGCCCCTCCATTCCCCTTATTAGTTTTGTAGCCCTTCTCTGTACTTTTTCCAGCTCTAAAATGTCTTTTTTATGAGGTGGTGCCCAAAATTGTACTCCATATTCCAAATGAGGGCGTACTAGAGATTTGTATAGTGGCAGAATTATATCTTCTTCCCTGGCTTCTATACCCTTCCTACTACATGCTAATATTTTATTTGCCTTTGCAGCCGCTGCTTGGCTTTGAGCGCTATTACCTAGGTGGTTGTCCACTAGTACTCCCAAATCCCTTTCAATATCTGATACCCCTAGATTTGCTCCATTAAGATTATAGATTGCTTGGCTATTGTTCCTTCCCAAATGCATAACCTTACATTTATTTGTATTAAATCTCATCTGCCATTTAGCCGCCCATTTCTCTAATTTATGCAAATCCTTTTGTAGGTAAAGTACATCATTATCTGATTTTATTACCTTGCACAACTTAGTGTCATCAGCAAAAATGGAGACACTACATTCGAGTCCTACCTCAACGTCATGAATAAATATGTTAAAAAGGAGAGGACCTAATACTGAACCTTGAGGAACCCCACTTATCACATTAGACCAATCGGAGTATGTTCCATTTACAACAACCCTTTGCTTCCTGTCTTTTAGCCAGCTCTCGATCCATGAGCAGATATTTACTGCAATTCCTTTATCCCTTAGTTTGCTCACTAGTCTTCCATGTAGCACTGTATCAAATGCCTTTGAAAAATCTAAAAAGACTACATCCACTGAGTTGCCCTGATCCAAATTCCTACTAACCTCCTCATAAAAACTAATTAGATTGGTCTGACACGACCTTTCCCTCATAAATCCATGTTGACTGCTACCTATGATCCTGTTCAAATAGACATATTCTTGTATTCTGTCCCTTATTAACCCTTCTAAAAGCTTCCCAACTACAGAAGTGAGGCTCACTGGTCTATAATTCCCCGGATTTGCTCTAGATCCCTTCTTAAATATAGGTATCACCTCTGCTTTTCTCCAGTCATCTGGTAGAGACCCTGTAGTGAGTGAGTCTTGAAAGATTAGATATAATGGTTTGGCTATTACAGACCCCAGCTCCCTCAATACCCTTGGATGTATTCCATCAGGACCTGGGGCTTTATTAACATTTATTTTCTCCAACCTCTTTTGTATTTCTTCCTGCGTTAACCAATTATTTAGTAAAGGTAGTGTAGCCCCATTATGTTGCGGTGTCCCAACCACTGGTACCTCCCTTGTGTAAACCGACAAAAAGAACCTATTTAGCTCATCTGCCTTTTCCTGGTCACTAATTATCAGATGGCCTGTGTCACATTGTAATGGTCCTATCGATTCCTTCCTGGCCTTCTTCCCATTAATATATTTAAAAAATATTTTAGGGTTAGTCTTACTTTCCATTGCAACTGACTTCTCATTTTCTATTTTAGCCAGTCTAATAGCCCTTTTGCAAGACTTGTTGATTTCCTTATAGTCACATTAAGCTGCCTCTGTTCCCTCCTTCTTGTATAATTTAAATGCATATTTATTTTTCCTCATCATGATCTTTAAGTCATTGTTAAGCCACATGGGATGTGATTTACTCCTATTCATTTTATTTCCACATGGTACATGCTGATGAGTATGTTTATTTAGTAAGGATTTGAATGTTGTCCATTTATTTTCAGTATTCTTCACTGTAAGTTCTTTGTCCCAGTCTATATGTTGTATTGCTGCCCGTAGCCCATTAAAGTTAGCCCTTTTAAAATTTAGAGTTTTTGTTGGCCCCTTACAACTCTGTTTTTTTTATTCAATCTCAAATGAGACTGTGTTGTGATCACTGTTCCCCAAGGGTTCCCCTATTTTTACATTTGATATTATATCAATATTACTTGTGATGACTAAATCCAAGATGGCCCCATTTCTAGTAGGTTCTTGTATTACCTGGGCCAGATAATGATCCCTGAGTGTACTCAAGAACCTGCTCCCCTTAGCTGAGCTGCTGGTCTCGTTTATCCAGTTTATATCAGGGTAATTAAAGTCTCCCATTATTAGAACTTGCCCATGCTTAGCTGCATTTCCAATCTGTAACAATAATTGTATTTCCTCACTTTCAGCTATATTTGGGGGTTTATAGCATACTCCCACCAATATGCGTTTCGAATTAGCTCCTCCACTATTTAGCTCAACCCACAAGGATTCAATGATGCCGTTAGTGCCAGCATAAATATCTTCTCTGACTATAGGCTTAAATTCAGGCTTAACATAAAGACAGATCCCTCCTCCTCTTTTACCATTTCCCCTATCTTTCCTAAATAGGTTATAACCATCCAGATTAACAGTCCAGTCATGAGATTCATCCCACCATGTTTCCGTAATGCCTATGAAGCCCCATTTTTCTTGTACTGCTAATATTTCTAGCTCATCCATTTTCCCAGGCAAACTTCGTGCGTTAGCAATCATACACTTTATGTTGCTATGGCTCTGCTGTTGTGTAGTGCCTGCCACTGTTTTTGAGGCCCCTATTAATACCTCCCTACTTTCTATTGTAAACCTCCCCCCTTCTCCTCCCCCATGGGTAACTAATTTATCCCTTTCCCTCTCTACCCTATTTAACCCAATACTTCTATATAGTCCCTCCCCCCCACCTACAAGTTTAAAAACTCCCCCAGCCGTTCTACCATCCTATCCCCTAGCACAAAAGCGACCTCATCATTAAGGGGCAATCCATCCCTGCTATAGAGATTGTACCCAAGTGAGAAGTTAGCCCAGTGCTCTAAAAACCCAAAACCCTCTGCACTGCACCACTTTTTTAGCCACGCATTAACCTCCCTAAGCTCCTTCTGCCTCCCTGGGCTAGCACGTGGCACTGGTAGTATCTCAGAAAATACTACCTTGGAGGTCCTTGCTTTAAGCTTATTCCCTAATTCTCTAAAATCATTCTTTAGGACGCTCCATCTTCCACTAACTTTGTCATTGGTACCAATGTGTACCAAGACCGCTGGTTCATTACCAGCCCCTCCCAATAATTTATCCACCCGATCCACAACATGCCGAACCCGAGCACCCGGGAGACAGCAAACTGTTCGATTGCTGGGATCTGGGTGACAAAGTACCCTGTCTACCTTCCTAATAATAGAGTCCCCTACCACCAAAACATGTCTGTTGTTCTGCCTATTCTGCCCTCCCTCTCCTCCAGTAGAACTGTTCTCCCGGCTGTTAGAGGGAACAGCTCTATCTGGCATTGCCATTCCTGAATGGACATCCCCAACAGTTTCACTCAATCTGGCAAATCTGTTGGTGTTTGCCAACTCAGAACTGGCCTGCCTCCTCCTGTTCCCCCTGATTCCCCTTCTAACTGTAACCCAGCTACCTCCCTGGCCATCCTCACTAGCCCCAGCTCCTCCCTCCATACTAGGCCCAGCTAAACTGTGCTCCGTGAGCACCAACTCCCTTTCCAGTGTGACAATATCATGAAGTGTTGCAATTCTCCTCTCCAGATCTTCAATTTGAGCTTCCAAAGAGGCAACATGCTCACACCTGTCACAGAGGTATGGACCCTGGATCATCTGTTCCAGTAGTGCATACATTTGGCAGGATGTACACTGAGTGAGGTTTCCACTGGACTGACTCATGATTATCAGTTACAAAAATACAGTGAGAAAACAGAAAACAACAAAATACACACAGATATAACTTACACAGGCCAAGCCACACCCACTCTCACCTGTACTCTGATTAATGCAACAGACAGAAAACTCTGCACTGACTAACAGAGCGGATTCAAACCAGACCTCGCACAAATGCACCCAGATATAACTACACAGACCAAGCCACACCCACTCTCACCTGTACTCTGATTAATGCAACAGACAGAAAACTGTGCACTGACTTACAGAGCGGATTCAAACCAGACCTCACACAAATGCACCCAGATATAACTTACACAGGCCAAGCCACACCCACTCTCACCTGTACACTGATTAATGCAACAGACAGAAAACTGTGCACTGACTTAGAGCAGATTCAAACCAGACCTCACACAAATGCACCCAGATATAACTACACAGACCACGCCACACGCACTCTCACCTGTACACTGATTAATGCAACAGACAGAAAACTGTGCACTGACTAACAGAGCAGAGTAGGCGCTGTAGGCCTCACACACACGCCTGTAGGCAGACAACTGATATTCAATCGATTACAGTCAAAAAAGGGTTCTTTTATGTCACTGTACACTAGGTTGCACCAGATATGAGTGTCACTGTGCACTGGCAAAAGTTGGCAGAGTAGGCGCTGTAGGCCTCACGCACACGCCTGTAGACAGGCAACTGATATTCAATCGATTAGAGTCAAAAAAGGGTTCTTTTATGTCACTGTACACTAGGTTGCCTAGATATGAGTGTCACTGTGCACCGGCAAAAGTTGGCAGAGTAGGCGCTGTAGGCCTCACACACACGCCTGTAGGCAGGCAACTGATATTCAATCGATTACAGTCAAAAAAGAGTTCTTTTATGTCACTGTACACTAGGTTGCACCAGATATGAGTGTCACTGTGCACTGGCAAAAGTTGGCAGAGTAGGCGCTGTAGGCCTCACCCACACGCCTGTAGGCAGGCAACTGATATTCAATTGATTACAGTCAAAAAAGGGTTCTTTTATGTCACTGTACACTACGGTTGTACCAGATATGACATATAACTGTGCACTGGCAAAAGTTGGCAGAGTAGATGCAATAGGCTTCCCACACACGCCTGTAGGCAGGCAACTGATATTCAATCGATTACAGTCAAAAAAGGGTTATTTTATTTCACTGTACACTAGGTTGCACCAGATATGAGTGTCACTGTGCACTGGCAAAAGTTGGCAGAGTAGGCGCTGTAGTCCTCACACACAGGCCTGTAGGCAGGCAACTGATATTCAATCGATTACAGTCAAAAAAGGGTTATTTTATGTCACTGTACACTAGGTTGCACCAGATATGAGTGTCACTGTGCGCTGGCAAAAGTTGGCAGAGTAGGCGCTGTAGGCCTCACACACACGCCTGTAGGCAGGCAACTGATATTCAATTGATTAGTCAAAAAAGTGTTGTTTTTTGTCACTGTACACTACAGTTGTACCAGATATGACGTATCACTGTGCACTGGCAAAAGTTGGCAGAGTAGATGCAATAGGCTTCACACACACGCCTGTAGGCAGGCAATTGCTATTCAATCTGTTACAGTCAAAAAAGTGTTGTTTTATTTCACTGAGCACAATATAAGCTGTTAGGTGTTAGCCTGTCACACACACACGCTGGCAGGCAGGCATATGCAATTAGATTACACAGAAAAAAATAATAAAATGAAATAAATGATTTTCTAGCCCTAAAAGGGGCTTTTTGGGTTGCTGTTCTTGCAGCAGATATCAGATGAGTCCTTCAGGTCTGTAGTGGAATCTAAATGCACAGCCTGGCTATCTATTTCTCTGTTAAATCAGCAGCAGCTACAATATCTGTCCTCTCTCAACGAATGTAGCTTCAGAATGATTCTAAAATGGAAGCTGTCCTTCAGATGGAAGGCTCTGGAAGGGAGTGTATGCTGCTGATTGGCTCGAATGTGTCTGCTGACTGTGAGGTGCAGGGTCAAAGTTTCCTCAATGATAAAGAATAGGGGGCGAACCCAAAAGCCCATGTGTTCGCCGTCCGCTGAGAACGCAAACATGCCAAAATCGCTGCGAATAGCCTGCGGGCGAACTGTTCGGGACCTCAATAGTGTAGGCCCTACAACAAACTAATGTTAACTCAAACTAATGAAACAAGTATATTCAAATGACATTAATTTACTGCAACTCATAGCAAAAAAAATATGACTCTAATACATATGCAACCTGAAGCTGAATCTTTGCCCTTTTTTTCACTATTCAGGACAGTCAAAGAGAATTACTTTTAAAGAACAGAAAGAAAGAAGAAGAGGTAGGATAGAAAAATACATTACATGCGTAAAAAGAGCATGCTTTGCAAAATCAAAAATAAGAAATATACAATTAACCATTTAACTTTCTTTTTCAAACAGACACTACTGGCGAATTAAGATTGGCAGGAGGGGACCCTCTGTCATTCGGACAGGAACAGCACTTCAATCAAGGTATCGTATAAGAAGTAGAAAAACTAATTAAATATATATGTTTAATGGCCGCCAATATAAAAATTAAAAGTACAAAAAAAAAAAAATATATACAAATTTAATAAAGACTAAAACAACACCGTTCAACAAACTTCACAAAGACCTATACAATTTACAAAGAAAGACAGTTTCAGAGAAAAAAAAAAGAAAGAGGTGGCCACAAAACAGGATAGCATACAAAACGTTAGCAACATACATAAAACAAAAGTATTCCTCCTCTTTACTGTAAAATAACCTCCAAGCATCACCCACAAGCCAAATGCAGCAACCAAAAAGTGGTGAACACAAAAAAGGATAAAACAAAAAAGCCCACCATGATATAGAAAAGGCAATTAACATTCATTTTTAATGTCCAACAACATTTAATCCAAATAAAGAAGACCAATTAAGTTAAAAAAGTATGCAAAATATGGTGGACACAAAAAAGGATTGTAGCAAAAATCACACAAACAGATAGAAAAGTAAATTAATATTCTTCTTTACTGTTTAAGAACCTATAAGCCTTACAAAGAAGCCTAAATAAGCATACCAAAAGTAGTGGACACAAAACAGGACAATGCTAAAAACATTGTGATCATATCCAAAATAGGAAAAACATTAATAATTACAGTAAAAAAAAAAGGATAACTGTAATATACAAATACAATTAAAGTATTTTAAACGGTTGCACAAAAAACAGCATAGTAGAAAAATTCACCATGACAGATAGAATAGACCAAAACAATGAAATATGCTATTCATTAGAAATACATTGAAATCAAATAACATTTTACTTTTTCTTTTACAACAGAGACTGCGTGAAGAGCATCGGACGAAGACTTACAACAGCGGACCAAGAAAGATTCTGCTTCAAATCACACTTCAAACAAGGTACAGTATAACAAGTAAAAAAAGAGAAAACAAAATAAACATGTTTGCTCTGCATCCATGTCAACATAGAAAAAATAAACAACAACAACAATAAGAACCACTAATTATAACCTTTACCAAAATATTACTGACACATTTGTCATTTACCTGTTATTTGTCTTTTACGGACAACAGTCTTTAACAGTAAACCCAAACTTCAATCTAGCTAAAAAAAAAAGCAACATAAAACAGCATAGTCCACAAAAGTGTAAAAACACACACTAAATAACATTTTTTAATCTCAATTACCAGCCCTAATGTACAATATTAAGCATAAAACCAAACACATAAAAAAGAATAATACAACAAATAGTACTAACACCGAAAAAACAACAATACAAACCTTTTCACCGCCCCAACCTATAAGCCTTTAAATAAAATTTAAAAATACTATTGCAACAATCCTATGCAGGATAAATTACAAAGACTAATTTCTGCCCTCTACTATGCCTATAAGCCAAAAGTACCACAAAAAAAGAAATAAACAAACCGCAAAAAAAAAAAAAACAATTTCAATTAACACTATACACCTACTACATCTAGAAGAAGCTATAATGTAATTACCTTGAGTGTGCTATGCATGTAAGCAAAAAATTACAACCTACGACAGAAAGTAAAAGCAAAAAAATAAAACACACTTATTTAACAATACAAAGAAAGTTCCGCTACAATGAACTACAATCACATAGAAACAAACTGTTGATATTAAAAAAATTAAAAAACAAACTTAACATCTCAAACTAAACTAATGATACATTATTTCTTTTACAGATTAACATGGCTGATAATGACAGCAAACAAGAAAAGAGAAGACGTCAAGCTACAGAACGACAACAGAGAAAGGAAATTAAACAGCCAAAAATCAACTAAGCGAAATTTGACGAGAAAAAGAATGCAAAAGATTTGCAAACAAAAGACTATCACCTGCAAAAATTAAAGATACACCAAAAAAAGCCACCAAAAAAACAAAGCATTTACAACCTCTTCCTGCAACATCACATGACATTTTACCTGAACAAATAAAAGAAATACCAAAAAAAGCCACCAAAAAAACAAAGCATTTAGAACCTGTTCCTGAAACATCACATGACATTTCACCTGTTGAATTTGAAAATGAAACTGATTTATGCTTTGCAAATTGTCCTTTACTCAAATCTTTAGAAATAGAGGTTCATAATTGTGGGGACATGAATACTCAATGTCAGTTTTGTGAGGCTTATCATTTTAAACAGGAGAGACCCAGAGATGGCCAATTTATTAGTTGCTGTCAAAAAGGCAAGGTCAAACTTCCAGAAAGAAAACAATTCTCAATCTATTTACAAAACATTATGACTGAACCTACTTTTCCAAACTACAAACATTTTAAGACAAACATAAGATCCTACAATAGTGCCATATACTTTGCATCTATGGGGGCAACATTAGCTGCTAATGTACCAGGACATGGTCCTTGCTGTTTTAAAGTCCAAGGCCAAATTCACATTTACATCCAGAGGAAGGAGAGCAAATAAAATTTGCTAAACTATATGTCCTAGATACAATGGAAGCTGTTGACCAACGTATGCAGCTGCAAGAAAATAAAAAATGCTTACCCAGTGTTTTTATAGAGCTAGATAACATTATGGCCAATAACCCCTACACTAAAGCTTATAAAAAATTGGCAGAAGTAGAAAATGAACAACAACTTCATGCAGAAAGACATCAATTACCAATCCCAAAGGTCAATACGGTGCTTAAAAGAGATAGACATACTGATAAATGTCGTTATAACTTGCCAACATCAAATGAGGTTGCAATGGTGTTTCAAAATGATGAAGGAGAACCATCATTTCAAAGAGACATTAGAATATATCCCAGAAATGAGGAGCAATCATTCATTAATATCAGAATTTTAATTCCAAATTTAGATCCAATGACATATCTAATTTTTTTCCCACACGAAGAAGCAGGTTGGCAACCAAAATAAACACTTCACAGTTACCCAAATGCTAAAGCCAGAACCCGAAATAATGTTTCTATGCTTAAATTTAATGTAGCTCAAATTGCCATTCGAAATACATTTAATCCAATTTTATGTGGTGGAAAACTAACACAACAATGAATTATTGATTCCTATTTGCAAGTTGAGGCCAATAATTTAAACTTTTTAAAATATCAACAAGATAAACTGCATGTAGAACAATATTGTGGACTAATGGACTATGTTGCTGAGGTGGCTACAAGCAGAGACATGACAGCTGGCAAAGCCATCATTTTACCATCTTCCTTTCAAGGATTCCCTTGAAATATGAGAGAAAGATACAATGATGCTATGGCTATTGTCACCAAATTTGGCAAACCAGATTTATTTCTTACATTTACATGTAATCCCCAATGGCCATAAATTACACAAAATTTACTTCTTGCCCAAACTCCTTCCGATAGACCAGATTTAGTAGCCAGAGTTTTTAAAATTAAATTAATTAATATGTGACATCACTATAAGTCACTTATTTGGCAAATGTCTTGCTTATGTATATACCAATGAATTTTAAAAAAAGAGGCCTTCCACATGCACATCTTCTCATAATACTTCAAGAAAAAGATAAATTAGATACTGGTGATAAAGTGGATTCAGTCATTGTTGCTGAACTACCAGATTCAGAACTATATAGTAGACTATATGAAATTGTTACTCCTCGCATGATTCATGGACCCTATGGCGAGCTTAATCCACAATCACCATGTATGGAAAATAATAAATGTTCCAAAGATTTTCCAAAAGATTATAGAGACAAAACGTATGCCAATTGTGATGGCTATCCACTTTATAAAAGAAGAGAAGGAGGTAGTGCCATTAATCGTGGGGAAAAAGTTGACAATAGATATGTAGTAGCCTACAATCCACATTTACTCATGAAGTATAATGCACACATTAATGTAGAAGCCTGCACTTCCATAAAATCCATTAAATATGTATACAAATATATTTACAAAGGCTATAATGCAGCTACTGTAGTCGTTAAAAGTGCAGACAACCCCGAAAGCACTGATTTAGTACATGATGAACTTGCATCTCATGTAGATGCTCGCTATGTAAGTGCACCAGAAGCTATGTGGTGCCTTTTAAAATTTGAAATGCATGATAGATCACATGCAGTACATAGATAAGCAGTACATTTACCACAAAGGCATTTAGTGTATTTCCATGCTGGAAATGAAAGTAATGCATTGGCCCAAAGTGAGCATCGTCACACTACACTAACTGCATGGTTTGAATTAAATTCTACAGATTCACAAACAACACAATTCTTATATATTGAAATTCCATATCACTATGTTTTTGTGAATGGATTATGGAGACCTAGAAAAAGCAGGGGCAATAAAATAATTGTGCAAGTTTTAATTTGCCTGATCCAGGTCTTATAGATGACATAAACTTTGAAGACTATGACATTCAACTCCAAGTACAAAGAACAGAAGAAAGACTTGCTACTTTAAATACGTTAGAATTGCAAGCATTTAATGCCATTAAAAATGCAATAGATAATGACATGGTCACAGGTCGTTATTTCTATCTTGATGGACCTGGCGGATCAGGAAAAACATATCTATATAATTTATTAATGAGTTTTGTACGAGCACAAGGTCAAATAGCACTGCTGTTTGCCACTAATGGAATTGCTGCACTTTTGTTAGAAGGTGAAAGAACTGTACATAGTGGCTTTAAACTGCCAGTGCCTATTTTAGAAACCTCTGTGTCAGATATTCGCATGACATCATTACAAGCAAAAATTAAAAAAAAAAGTAAATTTATTATAATAGATGAGGCCACAATGATGTCATGCTATGCCCTCCAATGTATTGACCGTTTGCTTCGTGAAGTCATTAGTAATACTTTATCATTTGGTGGAAAGGTAATGTTGTTAGGTGGCGATTTTAGACAAACATTACCTTGTTGTACATGGAAATCGAACTGACATTATCGAAACCTGTATAAAGTCAAGCACACTATGGAAAGATTTTACCCATCTTCAACTGCAACAAAATATGAGATCAGAAGGCCAAACTGATTTCAATGATTGGCTTATTAAAATTGGAGAAGGCAGAACAGAAAAAATAGCAAATTTACCTGACGACACTGTGCACATCCCATCTCATATGATTTGTCAACAAGATCTTATATCGGCTATATTTGAAGGTAGCATAAATAACCAGGAATATTCAGAGCTTGCCAACCAAGTCATCCTAACCTGTAAAAATAAGGATGTATTAATCTTCAATAATGAAATCTTTAAAAAAATGAATACACCACAAAGAAATTATCACAGTGCTGATTCTGTACTTGCTGATGACAAAGAAAGTCAGGCAAACTTTTCCACTGAATTCATAAACTCATTAACTCCTTCTGGAATGGCACCACATATTTTGCAGCTAAAGAAAGGTGCAATTGTCATGTTACTGCGAAATATGATCCCCAAAAAAGGCCTATGCAATTGTACAAGATTAATTGTTCAACAATAAAAGGACCATTTCATAGATGCTGAAATGTTAACTTGTACCCATAAAGGAGAGAGAGTTTTCATACCAAGAATAGATTTAGCACCAAGTGAAAGTAGTCTCCCTTTTATACTTCAAAGAAGACAATTTCCAATCATTATGGCATTTGCCATGACCATTAATAAATCACAAGGACAAACTTTCAAATCTGTGGGTATTTTCTTAGAACAACCAGTATTTGCACATGGCCAATTGTACGTTGCCTTATCACGATGCAAAAATCCACAGGCTATTAAAGTTTACATTGAAATGAATGAAAGTCAAGGTGATTTATTAGAAGATGAACGCATTTTTACTAAAAACATTGTCTACTATGAAGTACTCTAACTTTTCATTCAACAAACAAAAGCCATGCAAAACCAATTTAAAAGCAAATGCAAAAAGCTAAAAAAACAATATAACCACCAAATTTTGAAAACAAATACACATAAATGTCCGTTTCCTTCAAAACGTCATTATTACGCAACAGAAATGACATGTGCAAAAACAATATTTTCCTGTTAAACTACATTAAATTGTCAAACACATACAGAACAGTGCTTACACAGCGTGCAACAACTTTAAGTTCTTGCGTTCTCTTTTTACAGAACCACTTTTCCACAGACCGAACTATATGTGCGATTTAAAACAATTAGTACAGCAACAAACAAAGGCCAACCATTGAAAAATAGAAATCAATAAACAATTCAGACATAATTAATGGAAGTACTTTTTATGCATGATTAGCCTCACAAAACACTTGCCTTGCATTATTTTGACAAATTCTGTTCAAATGTTAATTAACTATGCTACTGTTTCTAATGTTACAAGTTTGAAAAAAATATTTTCAAGTTCTTTACTTACACATATTACAAAGTTCATGTTAAGAGCACAACCACGTTTTAGGGCACAATGTAAATGTTGTCTTTTATGTTAAACATTAATCCAGGGAGTAATCTGATCGCCAGTTAATGGGGTCAGGAAGTAATTCATTTTTTTCCCTCTATAATACAATTGGCTATGTTTCAAGGAGGGTTTTTACTGTTTGCCTTCCTCTGCATTCAATGTATATTTAAGTTAACAATTCTTGAGATACAACTTCCATGTTAAAAAACCATTACCTCGAGTTTACAATACTGATTAATTTAAAGTGCAACTGTTCTTACATTCAAATGCTAATACTTTTACTACAAAATGCTTTAACACTTACTGTTGAACAAAAGAACATTTTACAAAAATAAACATGTTTAATATCACAATAGTACTTATTTCATCATAACTAAAACCTTACATGTGTCAAATACGTATATTAATGACTAAACAAATTTACAAACATACAAATCTCATTGTCGTCATTTTTCGACGGGCAAGTCGCTAGTTAATTATAATGTCTTGCATCGCGCTCCCCTTCTTTAAAATGCAGTATTACATTTTTAATTGCTTTTACAGTGCTACGAACAGGTGTTTAACCCCCTTGCGAGTCCCCTCTAGTACTCGTAGGATTTTTTGCTACTTTTGTCATTTACGGGTGTGAAAAAAATTGTGGGCTTGAGCAACTGTAGCATTTTAATATCGATTTGCGTTTTTAGCGATTTCGTTCTTGACAGATCAAAGGCTTAGCTGAGTCAGAGTTACAGAGTTATTTTGACAACCAAAGGGGTTTTCAGCCTGAAACCCGCAGATTGATTGCGGGTAGCTAAAAGAGGCCAATTTAATAGCAGTAACTTTAGCAAGCTACATTAAGGGCTACAGTAACTACAATTTGGAAAATGTAATAGGTGCAAGGTAAGAAGAAATACAGGTACAGTGCAATACAAATGTGAAACAAACAGGTCTGTTGACAGCTTGGTGCAAACAAAGAGCTGTTCCTACATAAAAAAGCTTATCATCTGGATGGAAAGGTTTGTAAGGCAATAGACTGACGTGGGGGTGGCTGTATATGTCTAAAATATATGCCAGGGATGTTATGGATGAGACTCCATGTCACTCATCATACATATTTATATACCTACAGTTTTTACCAATGCCACAGAGGTTCTTCTTCTAACCTCAAAGGATGTCTTCTTGTCAGTTGAAAATCTCTTGGCACACTAAGTTCACTTGACAAAAATCTTATATTGACCCTAAATGTATTTATATTATGCACCTTATTTCTACAGAAAAAAATATTTTAATTTGGTTAGTTGTGTTTCCCTTTGTATATTTTCCTGCTCTAACATGTCCTCTTTATGAAGTGGTGCCCAAAAGTATACTCCATATTTCAAAGCAGGACGTACTAGATATTTTTAAAATAGCAGAATTAGATTTGCTTTGTTTCAGTTGCTCACTTAACACATGCTAATATTTTATTTGTCTTTGCAGAAGCTGCTTGGCATTGAACACTGTGTTATGCAAGTACCTGTCCATTAGCACTCCTATATCCATTCCTATCTCTGATATCCATATATTTGTTCCATTTAGATTACAAATTGCATGCTTATTTTTCTTGCGAAATTTATAATATTACATTTATTTGTGTTAAATTGTATCTACTATTTAGTTGCCCATTCATCAAATTTATGTAAGTCCTTTTGGATAGAAAGTACATAATTTTCTTATTTATCTTTAATCTTACACAACTTGGTATCATCAGTAAAGTTGGAGACAATACTTTATAGTTCGACTTCTAAGTCATTAATAAATATGTTAAAATGCATAGTACCTAATATGATGAACCCCAATCTGTCAGCCAGATAAAATTTGAAGCCCATAGCGCAGAGGTGTTCAAACTTGGTCCTGCTGGGCCGCACACAGGCCTGGATTTGAGGATTCCCTTTCTGTGCACAGATGAGTCAATCAGAATGACTGAAGAAGCAATAGTCTCACCTGGGTGCTGCAGGGATATCCACAAATCCAGGCCTGTGTGCGGCCCAACAGGACCAAGTTTTACACCCCTGCCATAGCGGCATCTGCAAGCCCGGAAAGCCTACAGGTTGAAATTCGACTGCATTACAGAGCTATTAAATTAGACAATGGCGCAAGTTATGGGCTTGAGAAACAAGCGCATAAATCCTTTCCGTGCATGCAAGCTGTTAAGGGGCCGGACGAGCCACGATCAGCCGTCAATAACCAATTGTGGTATAACATAGTGTGACACAGGCCAAACAGCCAATAGAAAGCGGGAAACCGTAGTTAACGCTGCAGGATGGGGTTTAAAAGGGAGCAAAAAACGTAAATCATCAAATGTGATGTAGCTGAGCAAGTTAAAACACAGAGAAAAAGGAGCATTGTAAGTTTTTGATATTTTGACCTCTAAAATGTTTTAACCCTTCATTTACAACACACATAATGACTGATATCATTTAATTCACACACATAGATTTATACGTACATATAGCTATACATAGCGGTAGGCCACAGCACATCTACCCCCCCGCCATACCCCCGCTACCCCCCCATACAATTACTATACAACACTTAATACTCACATTTTTGTTTAACCACATACACATACACATATATATTATATTTATTTATCCTTATTTTCAAATATTATAGGAGGGTAGATGAGGGGAGGAGGAAAGTGAGAAGAGAGAGGAGGAGAGAGAGGGGAACACTGGAGGGGGAGAGTGAGGGGAGTGAGGAGAGTGAGTAGAGTGAGGAGAGCTAGAGGTATTAAGGGAGAACCAGGTCAGGGTGGTCAGGTGGAGGAAAGCAGCAGGGGGAGGGATGTGCCCCCAGATGTAGGCACACAAGGTGAAGGGGCAGAGGGTCAGGGGCCTGATCCCAGGGGGAAGGTAATGGAGATGAAGGATCGGCTGGCTGAAGAGGAAAGGGAGGTCAGGTACGTCAGACACAGTTGGTAGGGCAAGAGGGTGTGGCAAAGTACACGGCCCCCAATTATAGCCCATAGGAGATGGACATCCTCCTCAGGAAAATTTGTGCCCGCAATCGGATCATACATGGTGGGAGAGATGTGAGGTCTAGCCAGAAGAAAGAGGCCTGGTCCCAGATTGCTTCAGCTGTTTCAGCATTAGGGGTTGCTAATATGGTTGTAAGGTCTGTTAAACACAGATATGATGACAGCCGGCTGAAGGTGAAGAGGAAGATGGAAGAGGAGGCAAGAGCAGTACCGGTGGTGGGCCACCAGTCAACATCACGTATTGTAGATGGGAGCAGACCCTGAGGGAGTGGATTGAGCCAGCGGAAGTAGTGGGCCTGCCAGCACAGGTGGACAGAGGTGTTCCAAGAACCATGCAGAGTGACTATTATATCACACCACACACATTGGTATATAAACTTGGTGGGGGGAGGGGTGGACAAATACCCTGCAGATCTCTTGATGTTTGTGTGTATGTATAAATAAGAGGACCAGACCATCGGACGAGGACTTTCAACAGAGGACTACACCATCGGACCAGGACTTTCAACAGAGGACTACACCATCGGACGAGGACTTTCAACAGAGGGCCAGACCACCGGACGATGACTTTCAACAGAGTACCAGACCATTGGACGAGGACTTTCAACACAGGACCACACCATCGGACGAGGACTTTCAACACAGGACCAGACCATCGGACGAGGACTTTCCACAGAGGACCAGAACATCGGACGAGGACTTTCCACAGAGGACCAGAACATCGGAGGAAGACTTTCAACACAAGACCAACAAAGATTCTGCTTGAAATCACACTTCAACCAAGGTACAGTATAACAAGTAAAAAAAGAGAAAACTAAATAAATATGTTTGCTATGCATCAATGTCAACAAAAAAAAAAAAAAAAAACACCACCACTACCTATAACTTTTAACAAAATATAACTAACACATTTCTCATCTTATTTGTTTTTTATCGACAATAATGTTTAAAAGTAAATCCAAACTTTAATGTAGCCAGAACAAAAAAAAATGCATAGTACAAAAAAGGCTCAAAACACAGTCATAAAATTTGTCATTCTAAATTTCCAGTCCTAGACCCTCATTCAATTGTGATTTGCACAATTTAATAGTGCTCTAAATAAGCACATAACAAATTTTTTAAAATAACTTTTTACTTACTGAAAACCTTGCTTTTGGATAGATGTTTACTAAATAAAAACTTCTTTAAAAAAAAATGTTATAGCCTTATTTAGACCCCTATTCAATTGGCAACATTGAAATTGAATGACAAAGCTAATGTACAATATTAACTATAAAACGTAACCACACTGTTGATAAGAAATTTCTCTGAAAACAAACTTAACATCGCAAAATAAAGTAATGATACATTCTTATTTTTTTACAGATTAACATGGCGGATAACGAGAGAAAACAAGAAAAGAAAAGACGCCAAGCTAGAGAAAGATGACAGAGAGCAGACAGACAGCAGACACCGGAGCAGAAGGAAATTCGATGAGAAAAAGAATGCAAAAGACTTGCAAGCAAAAGACTATCACCTGCCCAAATTAAAGATACGCCCAAAAAAACTACCAAGCAAATAAAACATTTACAACCTGTTCCTCAAACATCAGATGACATTTTACCGCAAAAAATACAAGACATACCAAAAAAAGCCACAAAAAAAACAAAGCATTTAGAACCTGTTCCTGAAACATTACATGACATTTCACCAAAACCAGGACAACATATTCGAAGAAAAGCCACCAAAAAAACAAAGCATTTAGAACCTGTTGTTGAAACATTACATGACATTTCACCTGATGAATATGAAAGTCAAACTCATATATAAGCAAAAAAATAAAACACACTTATTTAACAATACAAAGAAAGTTCCGCTACAATGAACTACAATCACATAGAAACAAACTGTTGATATTAAAAAAATTAAAAAACAAACTTAACATCTCAAACTAAACTAATGATACATTATTTCTTTTACAGATTAACATGGCTGATAATGACAGCAAACAAGAAAAGAGAAGACGTCAAGCTACAGAACGACAACAGAGAAAGGAAATTAAACAGCCAAAAATCAACTAAGCGAAATTTGACGAGAAAAAGAATGCAAAAGATTTGCAAACAAAAGACTATCACCTGCAAAAATTAAAGATACACCAAAAAAAGCCACCAAAAAAACAAAGCATTTACAACCTCTTCCTGCAACATCACATGACATTTTACCTGAACAAATAAAAGAAATACCAAAAAAAGCCACCAAAAAAACAAAGCATTTAGAACCTGTTCCTGAAACATCACATGACATTTCACCTGTTGAATTTGAAAATGAAACTGATTTATGCTTTGCAAATTGTCCTTTACTCAAGTCTTTAGCAGTAGAGGTTCATAGTTGTGCGGACATGACTACACAGTGTCAGTTTTGTGAAGCTTATTATTTTAAACAGGAGAGACCCAGAGATGGCCAATTCATTAGTTGCTGTCAAAAAGGCAAGTTCAAACTTCCACAAAGAAAAGAATTTCCAATCTATTTACAAAACATTATGACTGAACCTACTTTTCCAAACTACAAAAATTTTAAGACAAACATAAGATCCTACAATGGTGCCATATCCTTTGCATCTATGGGAGCAACATTAGCTGCTAATGTACCAGGACATGGTCCTTACTGTTTTAAAGTAGAAGGACAAATTTATCATCGAACTTCCCATTTACATCCAGAGGAAGGAGAGCAAAGAAAATTCGCTCAACTATATGTCCTAGATACAATGGAAGCTGTTTACCAACGTATGCAGATGGAAGAAAATAAAAAATGCTTAGCCAGTGTTTTTATAGAGCTAAATAACATTATGGACAATAACCCCTACAGTAAAGCTTATAAAAAATTGGCAGAAGTAGAAAATGAACAACTACTTTATGCACAAAGACATCAATTACCAATGCCAAAAGTTAGTATGGTGCTTAAAAGAGATAGACATACTGATAAACATCGTTATAACTGGCCAACATCAAATGAGGTTGCAATGGTGTTTCAAAATGATGAAGGAGAACCACCATTTCAAAGAGACATTAGAATATATCCCAGAAACGAGGAGCAACCATTCATTAATATCAAATTTAGATCCAATGACATATCCCATTTTTTTCCCACATGGAGAGGCAGGTTGGCAACCAAAATTAACACTTCCAAGTTACCAAAATGCTAAAGCCAGAATCCGAAATAATGTTTTTATGCTTGAATTTAAAGTAGCTCAAATTGCAATTCGAAATACATTTCATCCAATTTTATGTGGTGGAAAACTAACACAACAATGGATTATTGATTCCTATTTGCAAGTTGAGGCAAATAATTTAAACTTTATAAAATATCAACAAGATAAACTACGTGTAGAACAATATTCCGGACTAATGGACTATGTTGCTGATGTGGCTACAAGCAGAGACATGACAGCTGGCAAAGCCATCATTTTACCATCTTCCTTTCAAGGATCTCCTCGAAATATGAGAGAAAGATACAATGATGCTATGGCTATTGTCACCAAATTTGGCAAACCCGATTTATTTCTTACATTTACATGTAATCCACAATGGCCAGAAATTACACAAAATTTACTTCTTGGACAAAGTGCTTCCGATAGACCAGATTTAGTAGCCAGAGTTTTTAAGATTAAATTAAATGAATTAATATGTGACATCACTATCAGTCACTTATTTGGCAAATGTCTTGCTTATGTATATACCATTGAATTTCAAAAAAGAGGACTTCCACATGCACATCTTCTGATAATACTTCAAGAAAAAGATAAATTAGATACTTCTGACAAAGTGGATGCAGTCATTGTTGCTGAACTACCAGATCCAGAACTATATGGTAGACTATATGAGATTGTAACTCATCGCATGATTCATGGACCCTGTGGTGACCCTAATCCACAATCACAATGTATGGAAAATAATAAATGTTCCAAAGAATTTCCAAAAGATTAAACAGACAAAACCTATGCCAATTGTGATGGCTATCCACTTTATAAAAGAAGAGAAGGAGATAGTGCCATTATTCGTGGAAAAAAAGTTGACAATAGATATGTAGTACCCTACAATCCGCATTTACTCATGAAGTACAATGCCCACATCAACGTAGAAGCCTGCACTTCCATCAAATCCATTAAATTTGTCTATAAATATATTTACAAAGGCTACGATGCAGCTACTGTAGTCGTCAAAAGTGCAGACAACCCTGAAAGTAGTGAGTTAGTACATGATGAACTTACATCTCATGTAGATGCTCGCTATGTTAGTGCGCCAGAAGCTATGTGGCGGCTTTTAAAATTTGAAATGCATGATAGATCACATGCAGTATATAGATTAGCAGTACATTTGCCACAAAGACATTTAGTGTATTTCCATGCTGGAAATGAAATGAATGCATTTGCCCAAAGTGAAGATCGTCACACTAAACTAACTGCATGGTTTGAATTAAATTCAACAGATTCACAAGCAACACAATTCTTATATATTGAAATTCCATATCACTATGTTTTTGTGAATGGATTATGGAGACCAAGAAAAAGCAGAGGCAAAAAAATAATCCCAAGAATTTACACAGTCAGTCCAAGAGATGTTGAACATTTTTGCTTACGGATATTACTTTTAAATGTTCCTGGAGCACAAAGTTTTGAACACTTAAGAACTGGTAATGACATTGTATATGAATCCTTCCATTTAGCTGCACGACATAGAAACTTACTCGCTGATGAGACAGAGTGGGAAAGATGTTTAGAAGAAGCAGCACAATGTCAAATGCCACGGCAGATGAGAGAACAATTTGCATTTATTTGTATCTTCTCAAATGCTCCAAATGCATTAGCTTTGTGGGAGAGATTTAAAAGTAATATGGCTGAAGACTTTATGCGACGATACAATGAACCCATTGCACACTTAAAAGCGTTAATGGAAATCCAATAAGTATTTTTAACTCATGGATTAAGTTGTGCAAGTTTTAATTTGCCTGATCCAGGTCTTATAGATGACATAAACTTTGAAGACTATGACATTCAACTCCAAGTACAAAGAACAGAAGAAAGACTTGCAACTTTAAATACCTTACAATTGCAAGCATTTAATGCCATTAAAAATGCAATAGATGATGACATGGTGACAGAGCATTATTTTTATCTTGATGGACCTCGCGGATCAGGAAAAACCTATCTATATAATGTATTAATGAGTTCGGTACGAGCACAAGGCCAAATAGCAATGGCGTTTGCCACTACTGGAATTGCTGCACTTTTTTTAGAAGGTGGAAGAACTGTTCATAGTGAATTTAAACTGCCAGTGCTTATTTTAGAAACTTCTGTGTCAGATATTGGCATGACATCATTACAAGCAAAGAAATTCGACAAATGTAAATTAATTATAATAGATGAGGCCACAATGATGTCATGCTATGCCCTCCAATGTATTGACCGTTTGCTTTGTGACGGTTAATATTTTTCCATTTGGTGGAAAGGTAATGTTGCTAGGTGGCGATTTTAGACAAACATTACCTGTCATTGTACATGGAAATCGAACTGACATTATCGAAACCTGTATAAAGTCAAGCACACTGTGGAAACATTTTACCCATCTTCAACTGCAACAAAATATGAGATCAGAAGGCCAAACTGATGTCAATGATTGGCTTATTAAAATTGGAGAAGGCAGAACAGAAAAAATACCACATTTACCGTACGACACTTTAGAGATCCCACCTCATATGATTTGTCACCAAGATATTATATCGGCTATATTTGAAGGTAAAATTAATGCACCCCAAAGAAATTATCACAGTGCTGATTCTGTACTTGCTGATGACAATGAAAGTAAGGCTAACTTTTCTACTGAATTCATAAACTCACTAACTCCTTCTGGAATGCCACCACATATTTTGCAGCTAAAGAAAGGTGCAATTATCATGTTACTGCGAAATATGAACCCAAAAAAAGGCCTATGCAATGGGACAAGATTAATTGTTCAACAATTAAAGGACCATTTTATAGATGCTGAAATTTTAACTGGTACCCATAAAGGAGGGAGAGTTTTCATACCAAGAATAGATTTAGCACCAAGTGAAAGTAGTCTCCCTTTTATACTTCAAAGAAGACAATTTCCCATTATTATGGCATTTGCCATGACCATTAATAAATCACAAGGTCAAACGTTCAAATCTGTGGGTATTTTCTTGGAAGAACCAGTATTTGCACATGGTCAATTGTACGTTGCGTTGTCACGGTGCAAAAATCCACAGGCTATTAAAGTTTACATTGAAAAGAATGAAAGTCAAGGTGATTTATTAAAAGATGGACGTATTTTTAATAAAAACATTGTCTACTATGAAGTACTATACATTTTCATTAAACAAATAAAACCCATGCAAACCAAATTTAAAAGCATTCAAAAATACAAAACAAGAAACAATTCAGTCATAATTCATGGAAGTACTGTTAATGGATGATTTGCCTCACAAAACACTTGCCTTGCATTTTTTGGACAAATGTTAATTAACTATGTTACTGTTTCTAATCTTACAAGTTTGAAAACAATATTTTCAAGTTCTTCACTTCAACATATTACAAAGTTCATGTTAAGAGCTCAACCACGTTTTAAGTCACAATGTAAATATTGTCTGTTATGTTAAGATTACTCCCTGGATTAATGTTTATCGCCGGTTAATGGGGTCAGTGAGGAATTAATTTAATTGGCTACGTTTTAAGGAGAGTTTTTACTGTTCGCCTTCCTCTGCATTCAATGTATATTAAAGTTAACTATTATTCTGATAGAAATTGCATGTCAATACTGATTAGTTTAAACTACTACTGTTTTTACATTCAAATGTTAATACTTTTAATACAAAATTATGTTTAAATATTAATTAACTATGTTACTGTTTATAATGTTCCAAGTTGGAAAAATGTTTTTTTCAAGTTTCTTAGTTACACAGATAAGAAACTACAAGTTTCAAAAAATATTATCTCAAGTTTATGACTTAAACATATTACAAAGTTCATGTTAAAATTGGGTATGTTTAAAAGAGGGTTTTTCATGTGTGTCTTACTCTGGATTAAATGTATATTGAAGTTAACAATTCTTCAGATAGAAATTGCATGTTAAAAAACATTACCTCAAGTTTACAATACTGACTACTTTAAAGTTCAACTGTTAATACTTTTAATACAACATTTTGTTAAAAAATGTATTCACTATGTTACTGTTTATAATCTTCAAAGTTTTACAAATGTTTGGTCAAGTTCAAAACTTACACACATAAAAAAAGTTCAAGTTTCAAAAAATATACTTTCAAGTTTTTTCATAGTATAGATTACAAACTTCATGTTAAAATTGTGTACGTTTCAACAAGGGTTTTTACTCTTTGCTTTCGTCTGCATTCAATATATATTGAAGTTAACAAATCTTCAGAGACAAATTGCAGGTTAAAAAAAAAAAACATTAACATTAATACTGATTAATTTAAAGTTCAACTGTTCTTACATTCAAATGTTAATACTTTTAATACAAACTGCCTTAAGAGTTATTGTTCACCAAGAGAACATTTTACTAAAATACACTTGTTTAATATCACAATACTTACAAGTGTCAAATATGTATATTAATAACTATACAACTTTACAAATATACACATCACATTGCCGTCATTTTTTGACGGGCAAGTCGCTAGTATATATATATATATAATGTGTTTATACAGTATTTCACAAAAGTGAGTACACCCCTCACATTGTAAATATTGTATTATATCTTTTCATGTGACAACACTGAAGAAATGACACTCTGCTACAATATGAAGTAGTAAGTGTACAGCCTGTATAGCATTGTACATTTGTTGTACCCTCTAAAATAACTCAACACACAGCTATTAATGTCTAAACTGTTGGCAACAAAAGTGAGTACACCCCTAGGTGGAAATGTTCAAATTGGGCCCAAAGTGTCAATATTTTGTGTGGCCACCATTATTTTTCAGCACTGCCTTAACCCTCATGAGAATGGAGTTCACCAGAGCTTCACAGGTTGCCACTGGAGCCCTCTTCCATTCCTCCATGATGACATCACAGAGCTGGTGGATGTTAGAAAGCTTACACTCGCCCACCTTCCATTTGAGGATGCCCCACAGATGCTCAATAGGGTTTAGTTCTGGAGACATGCTTGACCAGTCCATCACCTTTACCTTCAGCTTCTTTAGCAAGGCAATGGTCGTCTTTGAGGTGTGTTTTGGGTCGTTATCATGTAAGAATACTGCCCTGCGGCCCAGTCTCAGAAGGGAGGGGATCATGCTCTGCTTTAGTATGTCACAGTGCATGTTGGCATTCATGATTCCCTCAATGAACTGTAGCTCTCCAGTGCTGGCAGCACTTGAGTAGGTTTGCCTCTTATATTTCACTACTACTTATGTATTCTGAAATTGAATGCACATCTCTTTCTTTAATTGGTGGATCATGGTATTTATATTTTCAATTGACTTAGTTTGTTTAGCAGTAACATTTGTAATTTGTTCTATTTTCTCCTCAACTTTTTTTAGCCTAAATTTTTGTATGAATTTATTTTGGTATCTATAAAACCATCTTATTTCTTTATCCATTTTCTTTCAAAATTAGTTTTTCATACTTTGTGGCAATTAATATTGAAAGCTATCAAATCCAATGTTTTGGTCTTGGAAATATAATTCTATATCTCCTGTATCAAAGGTTCTTTAGATGCAAGAATGAAGTTGTTATGTTACTCTTAAATTGCAATATATAATCTTTCGTTTATAACGGAATATAGTGTTTTGAAGAGTATGAAGAACATATGTTTCACCAAAGTATAGAAACATCTTGTTTTGTAAAAATATTTTTGACCTTTACTTTCGGATGGATATATATATCCCTTCCTCTACTATTCCTATATTATTTTCTGTATTGGAGTTCGGGGGAGATATATTCTATTTGTATTATTTTTAGTTTGAATGTATTTTAATAAACCAGATTTGTTTCATGTAGTTATTTTCTGCCTATATTATTAATAGTAGATGTTTAATTATTATGGGAAATTAGGTTAAAAAAAATGTTTTTGTTTATTAAATTTATATTCATGCAATTATTTTGCTCTATTTCCTCATGTTTTTCCTATGTTACAATGTTGTTAAATTGTTGTCTTTTTTTGTGTGTCCGTAAAAGGTAAGGTTATGTATTTTTCAAATTTAAATGAAACTGAAGAAAGTGGGAATTTAAACATTTTTCAATATTTCATTAATATTTCCTTTGGTGTAATTTCAGATTATCAGTTTATTAGCATGTGTACAGTCAATAGATAAGTTGTAGTTGAAAGGTGCATTGCAATATACAATTTTAACTTTATTTACTTTTTCTTATTTAGTTTTGTTGATGAATATGATATATGGTGTCTTCTGTATTAAAACCTTTGGTTAGAATAGATATATCATGTTCAAGAGGAATACTTGTATGCCTTGGTTTTTCAATAATTACGAAAGCACTATTGTGGACATCAGTGCAAGAAGTTTGCTTGCTACTCAAACATACATATTCCATGGCTCCCATAAGAACTTCTGTAAGGCTGATTCATAGCTACAGAAGTTTATTAAGGAATAGAAACAGCAGATCAGAAAAGAGAATATTGGCTAACATTCTCTTCTCTGATTGGCTTTTTGTACAGCCAAGCAGTACATGGTAACACTACAATGAAACAATTTCTGATTGTCTGATATTTCATTGGATAAAGGCTAGCCAATTCAAATGCACAAATTTCAGTCCATGCATTCAGAATAATTAAAAGCTTACCCAATCAGAAATTGGTGATACATTTCTCTGATTAGTTACTGAGTAACCAGAATTCCAATATTCCTAGAGTTAAAGGGAGAGTAATTCGATTTTCTCTCCTACTGACGTTTTTTTTTTTAAGCAAACAATTTAAAATGTCATGGCTACAGTCACCATCTGCAAAGATCTTAAAGCACAGGAAAATAAAAGATGTCATCTATTTGCCAGGAACTGAGATTGCTGTTTACCTAGATCTTCATCTTTGTAATGTTGAGCATCAGGCACGTTTTTGCTCTCTTTTCTTTCACCCTCATGAATAAGCCCTTTAGTTCCATCTTATTTTCAGCCATCAGAGTACATATCAGATGTCATCCACATATCAGAGGTTTATTTGTACACTAGCGACTTGCCCGTCAAAAAATGACGGTCAATAAAAGAAAGTGTTGAAATGCTGTTTGTCACACAATGTGAGTGTACTGTGTACCTGAAGTAACTAAATTCCTCAAAAAGCAGAAATCTACATGACATAAAATAAGAAAAACTAAAATCACCAAAAATAAAAAATGTACATTACAGAACCAAAAAAAGAAACCTAAGTGACCAAAAATAAAAAAAAGGAACATTACATAAAATAAAAAAATACATTACAACCTCCCGTCACTACAATTTTTTTTTTAAATTACACACCTGAAAATGAAATACATATAATACATACATATAATACAATACAACACAATAAAATAAAATAAAATACAATGCAATTAAATAAAATACAATACAACCCTATGTAATAGACATGCCACTATCTAATATACATGCCACTATCTACTATACATGCCACTATCTAATATAAATGCCACTATGTAATATACATGCCACTATATAATGTAATATACATCCCACTATGTAATATACAATACTATCTAATAATACATCCCCCTAGCTATGTAATATACAATACATGTATACAAATAATTAAGACCACTTACCTTTGAGATGTTTCTTCAGATAAGCAACCTACGGTAAAAAAGATTCCAAAAATTAATACAACACGTTTACATGAAATACCTAAACATTCTAAACATACTAAACATTCTAAATATTCTAAACATTCTAAATGTCACGTCCTCCATGTTCCGTCCGCCATTTTCCATCGGCCATCTTTGCGTCTTGTCCGGCGGTACTCCTGTAAAAAAAAACATTACATTAGTAAACATAAAGCAAAGTTAAATAAACACAATCTACATTATAGTTACCTTTCCGCGATGTCTCCAGCCTCCTCGTCTTCTCCGGAAGACGTGGAGGCTGAAAAAATAAAAATAAAAACAACACACATCCGCCCTGGCGGATGTCTCCGACGCTAATGACCTTCCTATGGAGTGTTCAAGACTAAAATTGGCAATGGCGGCTTCTGATTGGCTGAAAAGGCTGTCTATGAAATTCAGCCAATGAGAAGACCCCATTTGTGAACAAATTTAAAAAGTATACACCCCAAAATACAACACTGATTGGATAACACACCTTTCAATCTTTATTTGAACCAATCCTAAGGCTTTATTGCCATCAGCCAATCACAATGGAATATACCCCCACGTACTGATTGGTGAAGACATCTGCGCCTTCCCATTGGCTGTAATATTGATTGATTTTAACAGTAGCCAATGAGAATGCGCAAATCCTTCACCAATCAGTACGTGAGGGTGTATTCCATTGTGATTGGCTATTGTCAGTGCAACCAATCAGAATGCGCAGAGGCTCCAACCAATCACCCTGTGGGGGTGTATTCCATTGTGATTGGCTGAAGGCATCTGCGCCTTGTGATTGGTTTAAATAAAGATTGATAGGTGCATTATCATATCAGAGTGGGATTTTAGGGTGTATCCCTTTCTGTAATAAAGAAAAATGATGATCTATATTGCTAGTATCCTGGATGCTTTACACCCCTTAATGTATCAAAAAAGATTATATATAAAAAAAAAAAAACTTTATTGGATACTCTGGATCCGGAAACTACGCCGATTAAAATGTATAAACACTATATATAGATACTCCAATAAATGATGAGTATGAGTTATTAAATATTTGCATATTGCCTGTTTATACCATGAACTATGCTACACAATCCTCATAAATCAGAATATACTGATACTCCTGTTAATACAGGATATACTGATAATCATTGGATAGTGCAACAGCTTTGTAAAAAGTGTGAGTATCTATATACATATAAAAACAGATGTACATAAAAATGAAATCTGATACCTTAGAAAATACTTGAATAGACTGAAAGCATATACAATCACAAATTAATGGCTCTGTAAATTATCTACAGTGTCTATATCAAGGAGAGAATAGCACTATTGGATATGAGCAAAACAAAACACATATAGCAATATAATTCTATGACATAAATACAGCCATAGTAGCAATATACTTGCTGTTCAGTAGTAAAGCTCTCCAATCCAGCTCTCCATAGACTTTCAATGTCACTAGATAATTTAAATATTGGAATATGTAGATAGAATGGTAATTGAGCCAATATAGTTGTAAAAAAGGAAAAATTGCACTCCAGAGAGAGTTTGTACTTAGCTTCCAGTGTTCTAAGGTTCAGAAAGTTGGAAAAAATGATGCCAACGGGCCGTTTCGTCCCTCCACGGGGGCTTTTTCAAAGGTTTTTAACTTAAACTAGCGTTTTAGGCCTATTTAAGGCCTGTAGAACGCTTCCTTAATTGGATTCCATTAAAAACGCAGTGATGCGCAACGTCATGACGTCATGACGTTTTTCAAAGTTGATTAAACTTAATTGTTACAGACAGTGGCCAAATGGACGCCGGAACGTCAACGTGGTGACGTCACGGCGTCCATTCAAATCCCATTTAACTTTATTAGGATTGTTTTTGACAGAGAATACACTTACTTGCAAATTGAGACCAAACAGGCTCAAAACGGCCCATACTGGTGTCAGGAGTTTTAAGAGATAACAACAAAAGGACTAGGGGCTATATATATATATTAGAATGGTGTTTAAATGATTTAATCAGAGTGGGATTTTAGGGTGTATCCCTTTCTGATTGACTCACACATAGGCGCCTCCTGATTGGATGATTTTGATAGACAGCGTTTTCAACCAATCAGAAGGCGCCATTGCTTATTTTCTTCCTGAAAATTCTCCTGGAGCCTGATTGCGTCAGGGATGTCCGGGAGTGCGGATGTAAGTATATATATATATTATTATTTTTTTACAGGGCGTGGCAGAAGAGGATCCGGAGGAGGCCGGAGACATCGCGGGTAGGTACGTATAATGTAGATTATGTGTATTTTATTTTGATGTATGTGCATTAATGTTGTGTTTTTTTTAACAGGTGCCGCGCCGGACGGGACATGGCAGAAAGGTGAGTAGAATATTTAGAATGTATAGAATGTATATAATGTATAGAATGTATAGAATGTCTAGAATGTTTATTTTATAAGTGTAAACGTGTTGCACTAATTTTAAAAAAATGTTTTTTCGTAGGTGGCTGATCGCAAAGGTAAGTGGTCTTAATTTTTTTATTTTAGCTTAGACTTAGATTAGTTAATATATAGATAGCATTTATTGTATGTTAGCTAGGGGTTTTATATAGATAGCATAGGATGTATTGTATATTAAATTGTGTTATTTATTTAGATAGAATGGGAATGTATTATTATATAGATAGGATGTATATTAGATTATGCTATTTATTTAGATACATTGGGTATGTATTATTATATAGATAGGATGTATGTTAGATTATGGTATTTATTTAGATAGATTGGGAATGTATTATTATATAGCTAGAATGTATATTAGATTATGCTATTTATTTAGATAGATTGTGTAATGTATATTAGATAGTGGTGTATTGTATTGTAATTGTATGTAATTGTATTGTAATGGTATGTATTTGTATTATATGTATTTGTATTGTATGTATTTGTATAAGGAGGGGAAGAGACACAGAAGAAGCGCTCATTGCGACACCCATGAGGACCGCCAAAGGCGCTCATCTCAAGGCCAGTAAGTAGAGGGGAGTGGGCAGAGGATCGCAATGGTCCCGCTTGATGTAATGTGGGTTTTTAAGGTCCGGTTTGGGTATATGGTCCTGTTTGGAATTTTAAGGTTTTAAAGGTCCGGTTGGGGCCTACAAAGTCCCGTTGGGTGTAATGTGGATTTTTAAGGTCCGGTTTTGGCCTATATAGTCCAGCTTGGTATTTAAAGGTTTTAAAAGTCCGGTTGGGGCGTATATGGTCCTGCTTGGTGTAATGTGGATTTTTAAGGTCCGGTTGTGGCTTATATGGTCCCGCATTGTGTAATGTGGGTTTCTAAGGTACGGTTGGGGCCTTTATGGTTCCGCTTGGTGTAATGTGGGATTTTATGGTCCGGTTGGGGACTATATGGTCTCGCTTGGTATTTTAAGGTTTTTTAGGTACAGTTTAGGCCTATATAGTCACGCTTGGTATTTTAAGGTTTTAAAGGTATGGTTGGGGCCTATATGGTCTCACTTGGTGTAATGTGGGCTTTTAAGGTCCAGTTGGGGCCTATATGGTCCTGCTTGGTATTTTAAGGTTTTAAAGGTCTGGTTGGGGCTTAAATGGTCCCGCTTGGTGTAATTTAGGGTTTTAAGGTCCGGTTGGGGCCTATATGGTCCAGCTTGGTATTTTATGTTCTTTTTTAGGTACGGTTTAGTCCTATATAGTCCTGATTGGTGTAATATGGGTTTTTATGGTCTGGTTGTGCCCATATAGTCCTGCTTGGTATTTTTTTTGTTAGGTACTGTTTGGGCCTATATAGTCCTGATTGGTGTAATATGGGTTTTTAAGATCTGGTTGGGTCCTATAAAGTCCAGCTTGGTCTTTTAAGGTTTTTTAGGTATGTTTTGGCCTATATAGTTCTGCTTGGTGTAATATGGGTTTTAAGGTCCGGTTTTGGCCTATATGGTCCCACTTGGTATTTTATGTTCTTTTTTAGGTACGGTTTAGTCCTATATAGTCCTGATTGGTGTAATATGGGTTTTTAAGGTCCGGTTGTGCCCTATATAGTCCTGCTTGTTTTTGTTTTTTTTTTAGTTACTGTTTGGGCCTATATAGTCCTGATTGGTGTAATGTGGGTTTTTAAGGTCTGGTTGGGGCCTATAAAGTCCCACTTTGTATAATATGTTTTTTTAGGTATGGTTGGGGCCTAGATAGTCTTGCTTGGATTCATAAGTGTTTTTAAGTACGTTGGGATCTTGCATTCTCTGATTTGTTTACTTGTCCAGGTCCAAACATTCTGCAGCTGCAGACTATTTTGGACTACTACACTTGAAGACACCCCAAGAAGGAGAGTCAACTGTTGGTGAGTGCCATTACATTTATGCAGAAGAGAAATGTTAATATTTGCCTGAATCCCAAAAATCTAGAATTTTTGAACAGTATTAATAAATCAGTCAGTGGAGACTATTTCAATGGGCGGGCCAAGGATAAGGTAATTGGGTAGGGCATATAAAAGTCAATATGACAACTGTGGAGGACTTTAAAAATGGGTATGGTTTGTGTAAGGGGAGGAGCCAAGTCTTGCTCTGGCACCCTTCCAAATTGAAAGTTCACCAGCCGCCACTGAGGTAAAAGGTATATAAATGTGCATTGTTCCATTAGTTAAATGATTAAATTAGCAGGCAATTATTGAATTTCTTGGATAGCCATTGTTGTTTTCAGCTGTCTGATATATTCTAAATAGAAAGGGATCTTAAAATATGATTATATTCCATTAGTCCTACTGATCAATGTCATACATATTCAGAGAGAACAAGATGAGGTCCTATTTATTGAATAAGTAAACTCTGAGAAAATAAAAGAAAACTGCAATATCTACATATATCTACACATATATTGTTACAAAGTATAAATGAAAGACAGCAGAATTTTACCCCTGAAAATGCAAATTCCCTCAAGATTCAGGATTTGTGAAAGATTCAGGACTTGTGAAATATACTTTAAGTTGCAATTCAGGAGCCACTGAAGTCATTGTTACTGCTCTTTATATTGATACAGAGCAATGAAAACTGTGTGGAAAAGTATCATAATTATTTTAAACTGCAGCCTCTTCATATACTATTAAACCATTTTTGTTTTGTTTTGAAATCCAATATCCTTTCCACATCCCTTGTATATAAAGGTACCTCACAGTGGCAGAGCTAGTGAATGGAGGGCCCTCGGTGCAAAAAGATAAATTTGCCCCCCCCCCCCATCCCAAGCAGTGGTGGTCCATATATTTTTCTTAGGTTGGGCCCTCCGTGCCTCCTCTCTCCTTCTCCCCCCCTCCTTATTTCTCCCTCTCTCTTCCCATCTCTCCTTTTCTCTCACCCTCTCCTTCTCTTTCTTCTTCTCTACTTCTCTCTCTCCATTTATCCTTTTCTCTCCCCTCTCCCTCTCTCCCCAGTTTCTTCTATCTCTACCTCTCTTTCTCCAACACCTTCTCTATCTCTTTCCCCTATCTCCTTCTGTCCCCCTAACTTTCCCCCTTTCTACATCTCTCTCTCCCCCTCTACTTTTCTCTCTCCCCATCTCCCTCTCTTCCCCTCTCTCCTTCTCTCTCGCCCCTCTCCTTTTCTCCCCCTCTCCTTCTTTCTTCCCCCTCTCTTCCTCTCTTCTTTTCTCTCCTTCTCTTTCCTCCTCTCTACTTCTCTCTGATCTTCTCTCTCCTCCTCTCTTTCTCTCTCACCTTCTTCTCTTTCCCCTACATCCTTCTCTCCCCTCTATATCCCCATTTCTCGTTGTCTTTCTCCCCCTTCCCTTTTCTCTCTCCCTTCTCTTTTTCTCTCTCACATCTCCTTCTCTCTCTCCCCTTCTCTCCCTTCCTCTCACTCTCTCCTTCTCTTTTCTCCTCTCTCCTTCTCTCCCCCTCTCTCATTCTCTCTCTCCTCTTCTTCTCTCTCCCCTTCTCTCTCACACTCTCCTTCTCTCTCCCCTCCCCTTTTCTCTTTTCCCCTCCTTCTCTTTCCTCCTCTCTCCTCCCCCTCTCTCTTGTCCCCCTCTCATTCTCTCTCCCCTCTCCTTCTCTCCCCCCTCTACATCTCTCCCATCTCTCTCTCCCTCTTTTATCTCTCCCCCTCTCTCCTTCTCTCTCTCCCCTCTCACCTTCTAACTCTCCCTCTTTCCTTCTCTCTCACCCTCTCTTTCTCTTTCGTTCTCTCTCCCCCTCTCCTTTTCTACCCCCTCTCCTTCTCTCTCGCCCTTTTTTTTTCTCTCTCCCTTCTCCTTCCCCCTCTCTCTCTCCCCCATACTCCTCCTTTTCTCTCCTCCCTCTCTCATTTTCTGTCCCTCCTCTCAATCTATAACTTACCTGGTCCGTTCCCCAATGCCTGCAGCTGAAAGTCACTCAGAGCCTGGCTCTTTCCCCAAGGGTCCTGATTGCACTGTAGAAGACAGGCAATGGACAAGAAGCCCTCAGGATGGGGCAGGAGGTCGTGAGGACCCAGTATTGGGGTGTTATGTCCTGGGGGAAGTCAGAGGCTGAGGGGGGAGCTGGGTTCTGGTGGGCCCCTATACTACAGAATAAAAAAAAATGTAATATATAAAGCAGTGCAGCCTGCATTGGGGCCCCTAGTAGATGAAGAGCTGCAGATGCACCGGCAGTAACTCTGCCCATGGTACATCATAAGTGTAAGAACTGTAGCCAGTAGGTGGTGCAACATGCGTTGTATTGAGTTCAATAGTGAAGCCCTTGTTTGCTTACAGTTTCCTCCACCAGTAAATGAAACTTCTCAAGGACACTTTCAAAATGAGGGGAAGGGGTGAATTTCCTCTCTTGTGACACTTGGATGTGCACAGGGAAAATCAAAATTGGCATGCTGACAGCAGGCATTGAGGAGAGCTGAGGGGGGGGGGGGGGGACTGAGTAAATAAAGGCATTTTTATCATATCTCCCTCTTTTGCAAACTGTTTTACCATTTTTTCTCTCTTCTCCCTTTTTTCTTTTCACTTTTCTCTTTCCCACTTCTCTCCCACCAATCTCCTCCTCTAGTGATTCTTTGAACAGCACCTTACCCTGTCTCTGACTGTCAACCTCAATAAGAGACAAGCACCACACAGAGCCAAGAACAATGGTACATGCACCAGAGCTTGCTTGTGACATAACCCCCAGTAACAAGGTAAGTTCTTATGACTCAACCTGCATGTGATTTCCATTTCCCTCTTCCCTACCCATCCCCTTTGTCAGAAGTTTTACTCTGAATACAGTCTAATCTTATATGGTTATTATAAGCTAATATAATAATACTATTATATACTTTATTTTATATCCAATATATTGATATTTTATACACTCTATAGATTTTTATATATATATATATATATATATATATATATATATATATATATATACCGTATATACTCGAGTATAAGCCGAGTTTTTCAGCCCTTTTTTTAAGGCTAAAAAGGGCCCCCTTGGCTTATACTCGAGTCACTCCCCCTAGTGTCTCTCTAACCCTGCCCGTGTCTCTCTACCCCCCGTGTATCTCTAACCCCACCGTGTCTCTCTAACCCCGCCGGTGTCTCTCTAACCCCCATGTCTCTTTACCCCCCTGTGTCTCTTTCCCTCCCCCCTCCTCATCCTCAACCCCCTCCTCCTCATCAACCACCTCCTCACTGTCTCCCCTCTAAATACCTCCCCCTCACTTACCTGCTTTTTCTCCGGCCTCTGCTCCGTCTTGACCCCGGCGCGCATGTGACGTCACATGCGCGCCGCGTCATTAGTTGAGGATGAGGACCGGGGGGTTGAGGATGGGGGGTTGAGGAGGGGATTGATGAGGAGGAGTGAGGTTGAGGAGGGGGGTTGAGGTTGAGGGGGGATGAGGAGGGAGTTGATGAGGAGGAGGGAGGTTGAGGTTGAGGAGGGGGTTGAGGTTGAGGGGTGTGAGGAGGGGGATGAGGATGGGTGGTTGAGTATGAGGGTTAAGGAGTGGGGGTTGAGGAGGGGGTTGATGAGGAGGAGGGAGGTTGAGGTTGAGGAGGGAGGTGAGGAGGGGGTTGATGAGGAGGAGGAGGTTGAGGGGGGTTGAGGAGGGGTTGATGAGGAGGAGAGAGGTTGAGGAGGGGGGTTGAGGTGGGGGGGTGAGGAGGGGGTTGATGAGGAGGAGGGAGGTTGAGGAGGGGGGGTGAGATTGGGGGGGTGAGGAGGGGAATGAGGATGGGGGGGTTGAGGATAAGGATGGGGGGTTGAGGTGGGGTTTGAGGATAGGGGGTTGAGGATGGGGGGTTGAGGAGGGGGTTGATGAGGAGGAGGGAGGTTGAGGTTGAGGAGGGGGGTTGAGGTTGAGGGGGGTGAGGAGGGGGTTGATGAGGAAGAGGGAGGTTGAGGTTGAGGAGGGGGGTTGAGGTTAAGGGGGGGTGAGGAGGGGGATGAGGATGGGGGGGTTGAGGATAAGGATGGGATGTTGAGCATGGGGGTTGAAGATGGGGTGTTGAGGAGGGGGTTGAGGAGGGGATTGATGAGGAGGGGGTTGATGAGGAGGGGGGGTGAGGAGGGGGTTGATGAGGAGGAGGGAGGTTGAGGTTGAGGGGGGTGAGGAAGGGGATGAGGATGAGGAGGGGGGTTGAGTATGGGGGTTGAGGATGGGGGGTTGAGTATGAGGGGTTGAGGAGGGAGGATGAGGATGGGGGGTTGAGGGGGGAGGATAAGGATGGAGGGTAGAGGAGTGAGGTTTAGGGGGGTTGAGGATGGAGGATGAGGGGGTGAGGATGAGGAGGGAGGTTGAGGTTGAGGAGGGGGTTGAGGTTGAGGGGTGTGAGGAGGGGGATGAGGATGGGTGGTTGAGGATGAGGGTTGAGGAGTGGGGGTTGAGGAGGGGGTTGATGAGGAGGAGGGAGGTTGAGGTTGAGGAGGGAGGTGAGGAGGGGGTTGATGAGGAGGAGGAGGTTGAGGGGGGTTGAGGAGGGGTTGATGAGGAGGAGAGAGGTTGAGGAGGGGGGTTGAGGTGGGGGGGTGAGGAGGGGGTTGATGAGGAGGAGGGAGGTTGAGGGGGGGTGAGGTTGGGGGGGTGAGGAGGGGAATGAGGATGGGGGGGTTGAGGATAAGGATGGGGGGTTGAGGTGGGGGGTTGAGGATAGGGGGTTGAGGATGGGGGGTTGAGGAGGGAGTTGATGAGGAGGAGGGAGGTTGAGGAGGGGGGTTGAGGTTGAGGGGGGTGAGGAGGGGGTTGATGAGGAAGAGGGAGGTTGAGGTTGAGGAGGGGGGTTGAGGTTGAGGGGGGGTGAGGAGGGGGATGAGGATGGGGGGGTTAAGGATAAGGATGGGAGTTCGAGCATGGGGGTTGAAGATGGGGTGTTGAGGAGGGGGTTGAGGAGGGGATTGATGAGGAGGGGGTTGATGAGGAGGGGGGGTGAGGAGGGGGTTGATGAGGAGGAGGGAGGTTGAGGTTGAGAGGGGTGAGGAAGGGGATGAGGATGAAGGGGGTTGAGGATGAGGAGGGGGGTTGAGTATGGGGGTTGAGGATGGGGGGTTGAGTATGGGGGGTTGAGGAGGGAGGATGAGGATGGGGGGTTGAGGGGGGAGGATAAGGATGGAGGGTAGAGGAGTGAGGTTTAGGGGGGTTGAGGATGGAGGATGAGGGGGGTGAGGGTGAGGAGGGAGGTTGAGGATGAGGAGGGAGATTGAGGAGGGGGTTGAGGATGAGGAGGGAGGTTGAGGATGAGGAGGAAGGTTGAGGATGAGGAGGGGGGTTGAGGTTGAGGAGGGTGTTGAGGATGGAGGGGTTGAGGATGAGGGGGGAGGTTGAGGATGAGGAGTGGGGTTGAGGAGGGAGGTTGAGAATGAGGAGGGGGGTTGAGGAGGGTGATAAGGGAGGGGGAAAGAGACACAGGAAAGTGAGAGGGGAGAAGAGACACGGGAGAGAGAGGGGGAACACAGGGGGCAGCACATTTCCCACCCTCGGCTTATACTCGAGTCACTCACTTTACCCAGTATTTTGTGGTAAAATAGGTGCCTCGGCTTATACTCGGGTGGGCTTATACTCGAGTATATACGGTACATATCTATGTAAAGATTTGTTGTTCAGTTTCTCACTGAAGTATACTTCTTAATGCTTCTTTGTTCTACAACAGACATTACCTAAGAAGTTCTCCCACTTATTGGAGAGATGTTGTTTATTTTAACTAAATACTGCCCAAATTCCCATATGACAGAATTTTTTAACCAGACATCATCAGCCTTATTAAATTGCAATTCTGCTAATTGAATACGGCTATATTTAAGCACATAGTATATATTTTTTACAGAAATGTTTTAATAATTGACACTTATTATCACTAACCTTCTAACCATATCTTGTTTATAGTCTTATTTATGACCGATAAGGTCAGAGTTTATTGAGCTAATTTAATTATAACTCTTGCTGTAATTTGAAGGATCAAAATCACCCTCTGGTGTACCAAGAAATGAATTGACACATAATAAGTCTCTAGAAAAGAATAAACCCTATTAAGAGTTATATATTTTGTGAGATCATTAGGACTTCTGATTGGTTGCCAAATACATAACCTGGTTGGAATTTCTGATAAGCAAATTAAGTTGTGGGTATAATTGAGAGAGAAACAAAGAAAGGAAAAAGAGGAAAACAGGGAAGGGCAAGGAGACAAATACACACACTTTGGTGAACCTCCTAAGTAGAATACTCTAACATATACTACTGGGATTTTTCACAAACACATATAAAATTCAAAATGCATTCTATAAAGAAACTTCCACAGATTACTGACAAAAGAATCTATACACTTACATACCAAGAACTTCTGAAATATAAGAAAAGATCCAGACCTTCATTGGGCTCAAAGGATGAAATCAAATGCAACAACTAGGTAATTGTCTACAATTTATATTTGTTTAAATGCTATTTCTTTTTCATTACAGTCATGGAAATATATTTTTTTTAATTACTGTAAAATTGATTGCTATATCAATATTTATCTGATACATATAATATACCATTATAATTTGTGAATTATAAGTTGACATATAATTTGCAAATTCATTTTATAAATACCAACAATATCACCTGTTAAAGCAATCTAATATATCTGATAATTAATTGTAATGAAAAACATTTTCTCTTTTGAATTAGAGATAATACTATAAGTCAACTATAAAATTATATGACATTAAAATGTTGTCATATCTTAATAAATATGTATTTGTAAACCTACCAAAATAATCAAAACTATCTCTGATGTCATAATTTACCATCACATATATAGTTGTGAGCAATACGGGTTGTTGCTAAAGCTTGTGGGCTAGCTTAGCAAGCCTGCTGCAACTGCAGCCCTTGCGAAGTGAGGGCCGCAGTTGCTGGAAAGGAGCACCAAAAGCGCTCCTTGCGCTGGTGGAGATAAGCACCATAGGTGCTTACCCCTATGACCCTGTATGACTTAGGAAGGGAGCACCGAAGGCACTCACTGCGCTGGTGGAGATGAGCGCCATAGGCGCTCATCCCTACAACCCTGCATGACTTAGGCAGGGAGCGCCAAAGGTGCTCACTGCGCTGGTGGAGATGAGCGCCATAGGCCCACAGAACTAAATCTCAATTACCCACACAATACTCCCCAGTATCTCTTCCCCCCTCTCCTGTGTCTCTTTCCCCTATATCTCTTCCCCTCTATCCCATGTGTCTTCCCCCTGTATCTCTGCCCCCTCAACTGTGTCTTTCCCCCCTTCTCTGTGTATCTTCTACTCCCTCTCCTCCCAAAGCCATTGCTAAATCTGCGCAAAGCACGTACTGCAGTGTGAGTGTGTACGCACCTTATGGAGCGTTACACACTTACACTTATATTATAGATTCATTTATAATAAATATATTCTCACAGAATACAGTTCTGTTTACTTCATGAGGCCAATGCTCTTAATACATTGGGTAGTAAGAATTTGGAATTAGTCAAAATTGGCAAATATATAAAATATGTATTTTTTTATTAATATTAATAAAGATTGTTGATATTAATAATATCACAATATTGATTGACAAAACCCATCCATTCTCTCTCAACTCTGTTTTTGTCCATTCTTTTTTCATCTCACTCCCAGTCCAATGTCTCTCTTGCTTTTCTCCTGGTGCAACCTCTTTCCCATTTCTCTCCCTGATCTACTATCTCTTCCTATAGTACACTCTGCATCCCCCCTTTTTTCAATTATCGCTTGACCCTCCCTCTCCTCGTTCCCCTTCTCTCTCTCCTTTTCTCTCTCACTCTCTTCCTTCTTCACTATCTCGCTTTTCCCCTTTTAATCTATATTCACCTGTTTAATCTTTCTCTTTTCACTTTCACTATTTTCTCCCCTTCATTCTCTTTCTCCTCCCCTTAACTTATTTCACTCACTCTTCCACCTCTGCACACTTTCTCCCCATTGCAAATTTGGAGCCACATTCAATTAAGCGAATTTGAGATCCGGAAGCCTCTAAGTGAGCTTGCAAGCTATTTTGCTATTCAATTGGTGTATTTTTGTGGGCTCGGATCGGCTTCCGATTTACAAGCTTGAAAAAATGGTGATGGTTAAACTTGTAACTTACAGCCTCCAGAAGCCTTTCATTTGTCGTTTTCGAAAGGCTAAAATCACAATTCGCTATTTAATTGCTACAATTACTCAAGCCCGCAAATGTTTTCACACTTGGTAATGTCAAATGAAGGCGAAACTCCTACGAGTGCTAGAGAGGACCCGTAAGGGGGTTAAACACCTATTTGTTGCAATGAAATGCAAATATAAAATAAATACTGCAGTGTAAATAATGGGGAACAGTCTCAAGCTCACAATTCGGCAGGAAATAAAATGTATTTTAATGTGTCATTTCGGGGGTTAAATCAATCTTGGGTATCAATGAGTTAATACATATCAGGCCACACATATGGACTAGAACAGTATTGGCATTCATTTTCATAATTCTGTATTTTTTAAGTTTTGCGAGTTTGATCGCATATCGGACCTCCAAACCTAATTGATTGACATGCAACCTCTGATGTAATAATGACAGTCTCATTTTCTATTGGCCGATTTAAAATGGGCGGTTACAGGCTTGCTGAATTGATCAGGTTACTGCCCAGAACTGCTCCGAACCAGTGCATGGTTTACGGTTTTGGCTCGGGGCCCATAACTCACGCCCTTCAGCAATTGAATAGCATCGCAGCCCACAATTCACTCGTAGACATTTGGCTGTCTGCGGTCAAGTTACGGGCTTTGAATTGAATGTGGCCTTTGTTCTTTCTCTAACTCCATCTGCACACTGCTTCTTTCCTCCCTCTGCTCTCTCTTATTCTGTCCGTACACTATGCACTTTATTTACTCATCCTCTGCAACTGTATTTCTCACCCCATTACACTCTTTATCTCCCTTATCTGCACACTCATTCTTTCTCTCCTATATCTGCTCTGTATTTCTCCTTACCTGCACACCAACTCTCCCTCTCTGCAACTGTCTTTTTTTTTGTCTGCACACCCTGTCTCTATGCTAATTTTTTCTTCCCCCCTTACACAATGTCTCTTTCCCTCTTACCCCTCTGCATACTGTCTTTCTCTAAAACTCTCTTTTGCACATGTTGGGGAAAAATATACAAATATCCGTACATTTTTAGGATTTATATATATGTACAATTAGCACTCTTTCCAGATAGTATGATTTTTGGCTGGGATATAAGCATCAAACCAGTATTTTCCATTTTTTAAAGACATAAGTTATGAAATGGTTAAGTCTACATGACCCATGACTTAGCAATTTCAGTTACAGACAGTACACAGCTCGCAGTCTTAATAAATATGTATTTTGGGTCATCCCCAAGGTCTTATAAGTGTTATTTACTTTGCAGAAGTGTATCATATAAAGTAGATATACGCACAGATTTTACCAAAGTTTGTGTAATATTCTTATTGGATATCATATATAAATAAACTGTTGTTTGCTGCTAGTGGGTTATGCCATGCTGCTAGATTGGGGAAAATTGATTATTTCATTATCTTATGTAAACAAGTATAAAAGGCTGTGTCTGGAGGTATTTCAGTAGATCAGTAGTCAGCAGTCAGTGAGACAGTGGTAGTCATTTTGGGTGTGATTTTTGCTACTGATCCACAAATTATCTAAATAAACTATAATATGAGAAAATTACCAGAGCACTCTGTTTTTGTTATCATGATTGGGTAAAGAGTATGAAGCAGTATGTTAGTATGAGCTTTTTCCTCATCACCCACTCTTTATTCCCCACCACTACATACTTCCTATCTCCACCCCTGCACACAACCTCTTTCTATGCACCTCTCCATCCTATATTTCCCCCTCTGCATACTTTCTCTCACTCCTCTACACACTTGCTGCTTCTCTCATTCTCTAACCTCTTTATTCCCGTCAACTCCATGTTCCCTCTCACCCCAACCCATTTCCACTTCTCTTCTTTCCTCCCTTCATCTTGCTTCCCTTCTTCTCCTTTTTCAACATTAAAGTCAAAAAAAATGTTGAGGTTGAGGAGGGTTGAGGTTGAGGAGGGTTGAGGTTGAGGAGGGTTGAGGTTGAGGAGGGGGTTGAAGATGAGGATGGGGGGTTGAGGTAGGAGGATGAGGATGGGGGGTTTGAGGAGGGGGTTGAGGATGGGGGGGTTGAGGAGGGAGGTTGAGGAAGGGGTTGAGGATGGGGGGTTTGAGGAGGGAGGTTGAGGATGAGGAGGGAGGTTGAGGATGAGGAGGAGGGGTTGAGGAGGGGGGTTGAGGTTGAGGAGGGGGGTTGAGGATGGGGGGTTGAGGATATGGGGTTGAGGAGAGAGGATGAGGATGGGGGGTTGAGGAGGGGGGTTGAGGATGGGGGGGTTGAGGAGGGAGGTTGAGGAGGGAGGTTGAGGAGGGGGTTGAGGATGAGGAGGGAGGTTGAGGATGAGGAGGGAGGTTGAGGAGGGAGGTTGAGGATGACGATGGAGGTTGAGGATGAGGAGGGAGGTTGAGGATGAGGAGGGAGGTTAAGGATGAGGAGGGAGGTTAAGGAGTGGGGTTGAGGAGGGTGATAAGGGAGGTGTGAAGAGACACAGGGAAGTGAGAGGGGAGAAGAGACACGGAGAGAGAGGGGGACACAGAGGGCACAAGAGGGACACAGGGGGCAGCACATCTCCCACCCTCGGCTTATACTCGAGTCACTCATTTTACCCAGTATTTTGTGGTAAAATGGGTGCCTCGGCTTATACTCGGGTCGGCTTATACTCGAGTATATACAGTAATTAAACTCTGTAACAACGATAATTGTTATAATGGTCTGTGCAGTAACTGTGCCGATCCACCTTCAGTCAGCTCTACATACAATACGAGATGCTATAGAGCGGGAGGGACTTGAAATCTGATTAAAAAAGTATGCCTGCAAAACATTTATCAGGGCCTTGAAATACACTTTCCACTAGACCAACACACTCTGCTTTAAAAAGTATGTGTAAAAGTTAAACTAATTTAATTACTTGAATTATAGATATATACATTGAAATATTATGTGAGTGATTTAAAATTATATATATATATATATATATATATATATATATATATATATATATATATATATATATTCTGCCCCTCAAGCATATACTCCTGGATGTACACCCACCATCTCAAAATCAACATGTTACATAGTTATTAAGGTTGAAAAAAGACTTTCAGTCCATCAAGTTCAACCTTCTAAGATCTCCTCTGATCTGCAATATGCAGATTAATTATTAATATTAATATTAATTAATTAGTTGTTAATCAATTATTTTTTTTATTTTTTTTTAATTATTAATTAATCCAGAGGAAGGCAAACAGAAAAAAAAAACAAGTGAGACTTAGCCAAATACTGGCGATCGAATTTCTCCCTGGGTCAATACTGTCTCTCTAATTATCCATTATAAACCCTGAATTCCCTTTTTAATAAGAAATAAATCTAGTCCCCTTTTAAAGTTATCTATCAAATCCGCTGTCACCACCTGCTCTGGTAGATAATTCCACAGATTAACCACCCTTACTGTGAAGAACGCTTTTCTTTCTTTAAGGTGGAATCTTTTTACTTCTAACCTCAAGGGATGTCCTCTTGTCAGTTGAAAACCTCTTGGCACAATAAGCTCCCTTGACAAATATTTATACTGACCCTGGATGTATTTATATAACGAAATCATATCTCCTCTTAGATGCCTTTTTTCTAGAGAAAATAAGTTTAATTTGGTTAGTCTTTCTTCATAACTTAGCCCCTCCATTCACCTTATTAGTTTTGTTGCCCTCCTCTGCACCTTTTTCAGCTCTAAAATGTCCCTTTTATGAAGTGATGCTGAAAATTGTACTCCATATTCCAAATGAGGGCGTACTAGAGATTTGTGTAGTGGCAGAAGTATATTTACTTCCCTTGCTTCTATACCCTTCTTAGTACATGCTAATATTTTATTTGCCTTTGCAGCTGCTGCTTGGCTTTGAGCACTGTTACCTAGATGGTTGACCACAAGCACTCCCAAATCCCTTTCTGTATACGATACACCTAGATTCGCTCCATTTAGATTATAAATTGCATGGCTATTTTTCCTTCCCAGATGCATAACTTTACATTTATTCGTATTAAATTTCATCTGCCATTTAGATGCACATTCCCCAATTTTATGTAAATCCCTTTGGAGGGAAAGCACATCATTATCTGATTTAATTACCTTGCACAACTTCGTGTCATCAGCGAAAATGGAGACACCACACTCCAATCCTACCTCTAAGTCATTAATAAATATGTTAAAAAGGAGAGGACCTAATACTGATCCCTGAGGAACCCTACTTACCACATTAGTCCAATCGGAGTATGTTCCATTTACAACAACCCTTTGTCAAAGACTTTGCTCTTAATCTTCCTACCCTCTACTACAGCGTTCACAGCTCCTTAAAAATCTATTTCATTGACAATCCCACCTCCTAGGCCCATGTTCTACTGGACCCTGCCCACTTTTTCATTCCTCATATAAATTCTTTAACAAAATCTAGTCTTTTTCACCTAGAAACACATATCCAAATTATGTCCCTACTACTACTGCAATTTGCCCCTTGCTGGCCTCCCCTTCACCTGTTTGTCCCCACTTCAATCAATAATGGTTGCCTCTGCTATACTCATCTACCATACTCAATGCTCAGTGTCTGCAGCTCCTCTCTGTGAGTCACTCCACTAGCTTCCCATAGCCTCCAGAAAAAAATTCATAATCATGACCCTAACTTACAAAGTACTCAACAACAGTTCACCCCTTATATAAAATCCCCCTCCCCAGATTGTTTTTATGTTTGTATGTATGTATATATAAGCTATTTTACTACCTGTGTATACAATGAGCTGTATCCCCCCCCCCCCCCACCAGAATTATTCTGGCTCCTACACCCCTCACCTACCCACTTCATTCTGCTAAAGACCCTTTTATTTCCTTCTCTCTTATCACTTCCTCTCACTCCCTCCTTTGGGACTTTCTTGTTTTGCCCCAATTCTTTGGAACTCCTTGTGTTGCTCCACTAGACTTTCCTCCTGTCTCAAGACCTTCAAAACCCCACAAGGGAAAGCACTTTGTATGCTAGATTCTAAGCCCAAGACTTGTATTCATTTGCAATGTATTAAAACAGTTTTTGCCTTGTACTTAACCCTGTATTGTGCTGCAGAATATGTTGGCATGTTACAAATAAAAGATAATAATTAAGGGACTGCCTTTGCGGAATGCCTTTGACTGCTAGACTGTCGGTAACTCGAGTGGGAGGTTATCCTATGAGGGCTTACTCTGACATTGAGTGCTATTGTTAAGTGAGTATTTAAAAAGGACACTTTTAGACAAATTGAATACAGATATTATTATTATGATTATTTTTATGATTATTGTTATTGTTTTATTATAATTAATTTATAATGCACCAGAATGTTCTGTAGCAGGTAATACAAGACAAACATGACAAATGTTACATATTAACTTATTTAAATAATTAAGAAGGAGAAGAAGGCCCTGCTCCCGTAAGAGTTTACAATCCAAGAGCCACGGTAGCCCGTAAGTAAGGTCGCAAGCGATTTTGATATTTAATTAGCATCTTTTTGCAGCCTCCGATCGGGTTACGCTTTACGGCATTGAAAAACTTGCATCCTATTAAGTCGTAACTTACACCCTCCAAAAGCCTTTGATGTGTCATTTTCGCAAGGCTAAAATCTCAAATTGCTATTCAATTGCACCAATTCCCCAAGCTCTCAAACGTATCCACAATTGTAAACCGCAAATGAAGGAGAAAATCCCACGAGTGCTAGAGAGGATCTGCAAGGGGGTCAAAGACCAATTTGTAGCACTGTAAATGCAAATAAAAGATTAATCCTGTGCTGTAAATTACGGGGAAAGCGATGATAGACATTACAATTAATTGCACAGCAGTCTGAAGCCCGCAAACTGCAGGAAATAAAATTATTCTTATGTGTCATTTCGGGGTCAAATTGATCCCGGGTATCAATGAGTTTATACATATCAGGCCACCCATATGGACTAGAACAGTATTGGCATTCATTTTTTATAATTCTTTATTTTATAGGTCTTGCGAGTCTGATCGCATATAGGACCCCCGAACCTGATTGATTGACACGTAACCTCCATGTTTTACTTCCATAATTATGACAGTCTCATTTTCTATTGGCCAATTTGTAATGGCCGGTTACGGGCTTGCTGAGTTGCTACAGTTCCCACCCACAACTGCTCCGAAACAGCTCAAGGTTAAAGGTGCTGGCTTCAGGATTGCAACTTGCGACCTTGAGCAATTGAATAGCCTCGCAAACAGAGGGGAACTGGAGCCCGCAACTCGCTCTCATACAATCGGCTGTCTGCAATGGAGTTACGGGTTTCTAATTAAGTGGGTAAGAGTTTTAGAGACAAAGGTGGTTGATTGTGGGTGTCTGGTGTGATAGCACGTCCAAGCACAGCAGATGTTCACCATCTTGCTTGAATAGTTTATATTAGGGAAGAAATTGATAGGCTTCTCTGAATAGATAGTATTTAAAAAAATGTTTAAAACTGTGAATCTTAGGAGATAGTCTGGTAAAGAATTCCACAATTGGGGGCAGCATGAGAAAAGTCTTGGAGACAAGAGTGTGAAAATATGTTGATGGGTGAATAGGAAGCAATAAAGAGACCTTTTGGAGATGTAAGATCACGCAGTGTTGTTGAGAACAAGATTGTGAACTTATTTCTAGCATATTTGAGAAGCCAGTGAAGGTACTGGCAGAGTTTAAACATATAAACATAGCAAAGGCATTTAAGATAGATTGAAGTGAGGATAGACAAGAACAGGTTTTGGAGATATTTTGCTGGAGCAATCAGTAGGTTTTAGTAAGTGACTGGATATGGGCAGCGAAAGAGAGAGATGAACCCAGAGTAATCCCGAGGCAGGAGATTTGGGTGTAGGTGTGATGGAGCAGTTGTGAACTGCAACAGTGATGTCCAGAGCATGTTTAATTTTTAGGTTAGGGAAGGAGGAGATATTTGATAGACAGGTAGTGACATGAGTTAGTAGGGACGGAGGTCAATTTGATTATATTTGATTATATCATCATCAAAGAGATGCTACTGGAACCCAAAACAATCCTTGAGCTACCTTGACATGCGACAAATGGTGATGAAGTTGTTCACAAGTAAGAGACACTAAAGGACTTGTTAGATAGATAAGAGTGGAAACAGGAGAGTACAGTGTTACATATGCCAAGGGAAGAAGTGAGTGATCAATTGTGTCAAAAGCAGCAGAAATCTACAGGAGGATAATTATAGAACAATAAATATACTTTTGTTTTGGCCATCAGGAGGTAATTTGCTACTTTAGTAAGTGCAATTCAAGAAGTGTGCTGCACATAGAAGCCAGACTACAAAGAATCAAGTAGTAACTTTGATGACAGGATATGTGTTAGATAGTTATGGACAAGTAATTCTAGTAGTTTTGAGTAAAATAGAGGCAAATAAATATGGTAGTAGTTGTAAAGCATGGATGGATTGATAGAGGACTTCTTTAGGATGGCTTTAAAAAGTGGCTGTTTGAAGTGAGAGATCAATGAGACCAATAACTACTGGTGCACATATCTGGTAGAACATTTTGTTCAGTCAAAGAGGTGTTAACACTGAAGGTGTGGAGGACAGAAAACATAACTTGAATTTTTTAACCATGTTATCCTGACTTTGATAAATATATTGATAAATAAATCTCAATGTAAGATTTACTGAACAAGGGCCTCATTCTATTAGCGGCCGCAGCCGTTGCGGGGCCGCAAGGACCGGCCGCAAGCTATTCGGCTATTCTATTCCCTTACGGCCGGGGGCTCCGGCAGGCTTGCGGCCGGTGCCTTGCTATCTCTTGCGGCCGCTCGCGCCAGAGGAAAGCCTTTGATCTAAAACGGCCGCAAGAGTTTCGGCCGTAAGAAATTCCTATTTGCAATTCAATTGCTCCGGGAAACCTCTCTGCAAGGCTAAAAGCGAGCCGCAGCTTACTTGCAGGAAAGAGGTCCCGCTAGCACCAATTAAGCACATAAAATAGCTCAAATAAAGCCACCCTGCACTTTGAGAAGACTATAAAGGGATTTTAGGTGTTAGAAAAAATAGCACATAATTATCCTATACTCAAATCCGTAAAATATTTTATTTTTAATATCCGTAAAATATCCATGTAAAAAGTCCAGAGTGCTTGGAGCACTTCAGATCCGCCCACGCCGCAGCCGGAAAATAAACAGTTAATTTGAACTCGGGTTTGGGCTGATGTGCAAGCTTGAGAGTGGGTTACTTTTAATCCTCATGTCCCCCAATATGATCCCTAGCATTTACAGAGCTGCACACTGCAGGCTTGAATTTATTTTTGCGTTTTTAGATTTCACAGCTTACGGCCGGTTTCAAGATATGCGGCCTGCCGTAAGAGGAGATCCTTGCGGGGCCGTATAATAGAATCGCGAGTTAACAGAACCCCCGCAAGGAATCGCAGCCTTACGGCCGATTTACGGCCGGTAATAGAATGAGGCCCTCAGTGTTTTATTAGCACTATGCAACATATAAAAGTCAAAGGTGCTCATTGATATATTGCATTCTTTTTGTTGCAGATCTCTGACATGTTGCACTGGGTTTTGTTCTCCCTTAGCACAAAGATGAGTGCAAATGAATATATGAAGTATTTTTAAGCACAAAAAAGAGACTGTATTTTGACATACAAATATGGTTACGACTTTAATACAGTGAAATTCATTTTGTTAAAGACATTTTATGAACTATAATTATAACCTGTTTAAATGATCTGTGAGAGTAATGTATTCATTTATTCAACAAGCAGTACATCTTTTTCAGACCTTACTTCAAAATCAGACACAGAATTTAATTTATGGTGTCAGTCAAAATGATAACAGCATTATAATTTTGACAGCAAGACACAAATGAGTGAAGGATGTTCTTCCTAGCATTTTTGACAGTTGGACGTGTATTTATTTAATTCTAATGCATTGTTTAGATTAGTTTTTTCAGTCAATGACAAGCTTAATGTTTATATATGTAAATTATTATCTTCTATTTTTGCAGCATATATTTTTATATAGAAAAGTGTGAGAGAGAGAAGAGCAAAATGTTAAATACAAATAAATATAGGGAAAAACAGAAAGAATAAACTGAAAATGAATGGAATAGAGTACAGGAAAGATCCTCCATCATATTGCTGGGTTAACACAACAACTTCTTAGACCTTTATAATTCAGGTCAGTGGAGATAGTTATCAATTTGAGATACCGTGGTGGTGAAGACATAGAGCCTCATTCAATTGGGAGATCTGGGAGCCAGCAAGTTATTTTGCTATTCAATTGGCGTTAGTCGAGTTAGGGACTCCGAGCTGCGATTTATAGCGGTTTTAAAAATCCCAAGTTAATGCCCTCCAAGCCTTTGATCATTTACTGTTGCAAGGCTAAAATCACAAATCGCTGTTCAATTGCTCTGATTCCCCCTCGCTAACCACTCTGTCAAGTCCACAAATGGCAAATATCTAACTACAAAATAATGGTACCAAAGGGCTTAATGACAAATTGGAGTACTTTAAAAGCAAATAAAAAGCAATACTGTACTTTTATGAAGAGTGAAAGTGATGCTATGTCTTAGAATTAATAGCACAATATTCTCCAATACTTTATTTAATGTTCAGTTTTTGTGTTATTTTGATCAAGGCAATCAATGTGAAGTCCTACTGGCTTCAACCTCCATTTTTCAAAGTCCTGCCCGTAGGACTTCGAAAAATGAAGGTTGAATTTCAAAATCCTATGGCCTTCACTTATGAGTTACAGGCTTGGAGGTTGGTCATGATGACAATCTCTGTTTTCATTAGCTGTTTCTGCATTGGGAGTTACGGGCTTGCTCACCTAACATGTTCAAGCCCGGAAATGCTACGTCCGACGGCACGGTGTTCCAATTTTCATGATAGGCCCCTAATTTGTGGTCTCTGCCAATTGAATGGCATTGCAAACGGAGACAAACAGGAGCATGCAACTCAATTGCAGGCATTTGGCTGTATGCAATCGAGTTGCAAGCCCCGAATTGAATGAGGCTCATTTACCACATCCAATTTGGAGAATAGAATAAAGATGGGAGGGGTGTATAAATGTATCTATGTATATAACCATAAAAGTGCAAAGTAAAATTACAAGAAATAAATACAAATATAGATAACATCACTAGTCATTGAAAATCTTTATATTTATGAAAATACAAATGAAAAATTGAGGCATATAGTACCAATAAGATTTTTTTCTAGTGGCCTAATTTATATCAACTTTTTATAAATTAATAGTTTATTCTATCCTGGTTGCTTTAGCAACAGTAAAGAAAAAGAATCCATGTCTAGCATAGAGACATCTGAGAAAAAATAGAAGGAAAGACTTGTTCTGCAAACAGTAAATTAAGCTAGTTCTGATAAGACTTTCCAAATTGTCTGTATTCTCAGACACACTCATACTTCATAAATACAGAGCAAAGTATTACAAAGCTTGCGGGCTATAACTTTGTAACACCACTAGATAACATTTTTGGTATCTCTAACAATTAATTATTTTAGGCTAAACAAATATCTGAGCAATCTCAGTGGACACATAACATTTGCCTAGTGAATAATGGGCTGGCTGGGGAGAACTGTTCAACATTCTGTTTCTGGAGATGAATGTGTACTGACAAATTGTAGGCATTTCCAAAATAATTGGATTGATATAATAGTATGATTATGTGATACAAATATTTAATGAAAGTCTCTTAAAAGGACAATGAAGCAATTGTATGTGGAACCATTAGACATGGAGTGGAAAAGCATGTGGAGAAAAGTGCTTTCCTTTCTGCCTTATGTTGCAGAATACATAATGAGCTGCACTAGCCAGTGGCATTCATAAGAAGCATATAGATAGATTGTGGAAAGAACTGTTACAGGTCAATTATTATCTCTATATTATATATATTGTTCCTTTTCATTCACTAGAAAACTTGTCTACATTTAGTCTAGTTGTAAGTGCAGTAGCTATAAAGTTGCAGTCCTGTCTTTCGATTCTTCGCTGCCATTTAAAAAAAAATGTTACTTTTCTTTTCTTTTAAATTATTTAAATTAAACCATAAGTCACAAAGTTCTATCTATCTATCCATCTATCTATCTGTCCATCTATGTACTTACAGTAAAAATTATTTTGTCTTTCATAATCACTGGAACAAACATGGACAGTTGCACTTTGCTTTTTTACATAAATAAAATAGAAAATATAGGGACAAATAGGAGTAATGTTTTTATAATAATAATTGAAACTAAATAAAATAATAATGGATTTTTTTTTTGAAGAAGTAGGATTTGAATCCAGCATATACTGTGTTAAAAACAAATATTTCTGTGTTCTTTTCCACACAAACATATAAGGAAATGATAGGCAGTGAGTACATAAATAAGTAAACCTTAATATAAACAGTGTGACGGTGACAACCTGAGCCTTATTATTTATTTAGATTCTTGTGGGAGGGTTTTAGGTATAATACAACAACTTAAAATATATAAGTCAATTCTTCATTAATTTAAAAATAAACAACTTTTCCACATGATTTTTTACCCTGTCTGGTGGTGAAGAGTGACTTAAATTGCCACTGACTTTAAAAAAAAGCAGGTTCAACTAATATTCCATATTATTACAAAATGTATTGTATCAATATGTCTTTAGACTTCAGTGGTCTTTTAAGTGTATCTGAATGTCAAACTGTGCTATGCCTTATCACTGTATGCTTACATCTTTATGATGTATTTAAACAAATACTGGTCTATTTCATCCATCCAATCTAAGACTAATCTACATTTATATCTACTTCTCAATCAACCTGGCAATCTGCATCTCTGAAAATTCATTTTTGACTATTTTTTTTATGGTTTCTGATCAACTTGGCCTAATTTGTCTGATATTTTCACACCTAGCTTACCATGTTTAAACCATAGTCAATGAATGGGTTTTTCTTAAACTTAGCAATGCCATAAGTATATTTATTTAAATTGCTTTAAATATTTACCCTCTACAACTTCTAACTGAAGGATTCCCCATAACGTCACTACTTAGTTAAATGCATATGTATTCTTTAGAGGGCAGCATGTATTCATTTATTTTTCTTACATTTGTATAGTGCCTTTATACAAGGTACCTTACATAGTTATAAAACTGTACATCACTTTTGTGATATAGAGCATTTTATTGAAAAAAAAACATATTAGACAGAGCATAAGTTGACATTTGGCCGAATGATGAAATAATAAAACAGGCCAACGGCAAGATCAGGGACATGGATGCAAAATTCAGATATGTAGAGTAAGTGTTTTTAAGTTGTATCAGAGTTGGAAAAAGACAAGAAGTAGGTCTTTACAAAATGGATGATGGGGAACTGTCTTATGTGAAATGAGAGTTTATGAAGGAGTGCAAGGAGTGATAAAGACTGGAAGAAAGATTGGGCAAAATGTGGCAATGGGGCTGTAAATATTGAGAGGTGTTAACATTTAAACATTTCGGAGCAAGTTATAGTACTTAGAGTAATATAAGTGAGGCAAAATATGGTGGAACCAGGCCAAGTATGTGTTTTTAGAAAAGAGTTATGAATTTGCAAAGGCAGCAGTAGTAAAAAGGAAGCAATTGCAGTAGAAAAACATTACAACCCTTAGAAAAATAAAAAAATACAAGGGAGCATAAATACGAAGTTAACGGCCAAAACGCGCACATCCAAAAACAACAAAAACACTGAAAAAGACAAAAAAATAAAAAAATCACACACAGCATGGGGGGACAGCCACGACATCTGCCAGTGAGGTTGCATGCAAATTAATGTCCAATTTAAGGAGTTTTGGTACTTGAAAATCCGCTGAGCCGGAAAAAATTAAAATGACCCGAAGTGCGCAAAACACCGCCAGGCATGTACATCTTTTGCCAGGGACGTACAAGGTACAAAAATACACTGTTAGGAAGCACGGAAAATGCTTGGGAGCCATGTAGTACATGGACAAATGGCGCCATTTTACAACACTATCTTGCAACTAATAACATTACGAATCTAAAATGGCGCTTTACATAACTAAACCAACGGTTTGCCCTCGCGCATGCAGCATATTTCTAATGCACAGTTGTGACATTGATAACACTTTCTCCTCAGGGCAGCAACAGTCCAATTGTACATTGTATGCTGCAGGAAAATAAAAAGAGATACTTAGCTCTTAAGGCTATTCATTGCTGGATAGATCAATTACAAATAGGTAAAGTATATTAATTTATTAAGTAACTAATTAATTAATTATTATTTACAAAAATAGATATACAGTACAGTCTTTGTGATGAGCACCAAAGGCGCTCAGAGGAGCAAAAGTAAACGAGAGCAGAGGCTCGCAATGATCGCCGAAGGTCATCAGAGTAGAAAAAGCTTTACATTGTGTGTCAAACCGCATTGCCATGGCTTAAAAGTGTTTTGCCCCGTCATTTTTGATGGGCAAGTCGCTAGTTTATATAAACTATGGAATATAAAGAAAGAATTGTGGTTTGGTGAGCTATTCAACTTTAATTATTAGCATGGACTACAAGTTGTTCGTTAGTGCGGACAATTGTGCAGGAGGTGCACCTACAGTATATAAATCATGAGAAGGTATTTTTTCCTGCAAGTCAAATACAGAGTTTTGCAGTATATAGTGATGTATTTTTTTAGTGGACAAACATTTTAGTTAGAGTGGCCACGTTCTGAGAGTTGCACCTCAGAAGCAATACTGATTAAAGTTTGTCGTACCCAGGCCATGGCTTAGGTTGAGGAAAGACACAAAGTGCTAGAGTGATGACTATACTTTAAAGTATAGGTTTAACATATTTTAAGCCAAAACAACACAAATTGCACTATATATAAATATATTATCGGAAGCCCTGTTAACCTAAATATTTTAATTAAGTAATTTTAATTTGTTATTAAATACAACTAATACAGACAGAACTTTTCTTCACCGGGTATACTTTATTTTGCTGTTCTGAAAACAATGTATTGTTTATACTTGTATCAATGTACACTTCATGTGCAGTCATAGACTTGTGTAATGAAACATACATATACAGTACATAGAACAAACAAAATACAGAAATATAGTAATCTAAGAATCCTGTGTTATTCAGTTCTGGTTCTGAAAATAAATTACTAAGTAATGAAGCTAAACAAAGAAGGACATTTTCTACATTTACTGCTGTAAGTCAATATTAGATACTCAATAATTTTCTTTCACCCATCACAAATATAATTTGTTCTCACTCACACCCATCATGTGTTTTCTTAAATAGCAGCATAACTGCTGATGTATTATAATTAAAAGTACTGCAGTCTTGTCGTGTAAGCTGCTACTTCATGAGGATTAGAAAACAAATTATACAACATCTTTTTTTCAGAATGTGTTATGTGCTTCATCAAACCTCTTTGTCTCCATGTATTACAGCTAATCTTGCATTCACAAATAGCTACAAGAGGGTGAAGCAGACCAAGTAATTATTCATTGGCTACTGTATAATTATAAATACATGTTGTGTAGAGCATTATTGTTATAATAAAATACATTAAAGTTACCTCTTTCGCTGCCACTGTCATTTTCCCATGTACCGATTTGCAATGTTCTGGAACAGCTTTATCAGCCTTTACTTTGAACCTCTTTATAGTAACAGTTCTAGAGGATGATATATAAAATTTAGCAGAATTTATTATTGTAATTATTATAAACTTTTAATTAATTGCTTTTAGATCCTTACAATTCCTTCTATATTAAGCATTGATCATTAATAAATGAATCATTTGAATAATAAACGTGCCTCAGTTAAATTCCAAGAGATATAGATTATGAACTTTTATTGGGCTTATACATTGCTCTGTTTGCATATATCAAAATATATACATACTTTCTTGATAAACATGTCCATACATTTATATGGAGCAAGTCTAAGTCAAATTACATTCATAGCCAGTGGCTGCCGCTGAATGTCTACGAGGGTGTGGCAGCTGTGACAGTGAAAATAACAACATTGTGTTTTTTTTTTTACTTTACAGCATTCCTTTCCTAATCAAGTGATCGCTGTCTCTCCTTCAGATCACAAGTAACTCTTACAAAACTGTGCTGGTGCCTCTGACATACAGGGACAGATCAACTATCAGGATGCCAGGTAATACACAATGTAGTGGCATGTTGTGCCACTACATTGCCTTCTTCAATTTTGAACAAATAAAGAGTGAACAGTTTAGGTTCTGGTCTCCTATGATGTTCCTTGCTTCGTTTCCCTCACAGCCTCCTGCACATGATCCTTGTAAGGAATAGGTGGCGCAGAGACTTAAGTGGTACTTGTTGTTTAGTCATTTAGTTGTTACCAAGTCTCCATGAAACTATGGACCGCAGCATGCCAGGTACATCTCTCAGTTACTGCCTCTCTGAGCTCTATCAAGTTCATGTTCATTGATTCAGTGACCTCATATTTCCGAATCTGCCTCTGTCGTCCCCTTCTTCTTATGCCTTCAATCTTTTTTAGCATCAGAGTCTACTCCAGGGAATCCTGCCTTCTCATGATATTGCCAAAATATTTGAGCTTCAGCCTTATGGTTATACCATTATGTGAAATGAGTGCAATGGTTTGATAATTGGAGAATTCTTTGGCACAGCCCTTTATGGGATTGTGATGTAGACTGACCTTTTCCAGTTTATTGGCCATTTTGGAGTTTTCCAATTATGTTGGCATAAGGCAAGCAACCCTTTCACAGCAACATATTGTTTAATTTTGATTATTTCAATTGGGATTCCATCAACCCCTGTAGCCCTGTTATCAGCAAGGCATCCTAGTGCCCATCTCACTTTTATCTCCAAGATGGTTGGCTCCAGCTCATTGGGCAAACTATTGAGGTCATCACTGCTGTTAATAGTCCCTATCATTGTTGTCTTTTATCATGGCCACTTTGGCATAAAATGTACCTTTGCAATCCCCATCTTCCTTAAAGAGATCTCTTGACTTACCCATTTTGTTATCTTGTTCAATGTCTTTACATTGCTTATTGTAGAATATCTCCTTGTCTCTTATTGCTATCCTCTGGAATTCTGTATTCAGTTGGACCAATCTTTTCCAATCTACACAACCTTTCACTTTTCCTTCTTTCCTGGGCTACTTTCAAAGCCTCATCAGGTAGCCAGTTGCCTTCTTATTTTTCATTCTTTTAAAGATATTCTTTGTAGTTGTTTCCTCGATAATGTGGCAAATTTCAGTCCAAAGTTCTTCAGGCATTCTATCTTCCATGTCTAGTTTCTTAAATCTATTCTTTACTTCCACTGCATATTCACAAGGGATATTATGTACTTTGTATCTGCTTGGTCTGATGATTTTCCCTTTTTATCTTCAGTTTAACTGTGAACTTTGCAATAAGAAGCTCATGGTCTGAGCCGCAGTCAGCCCCAGATCTTGTTTTTGCCGATGTATAGAGCTCCTCCATCTTTGACTGCAAATTATATAGTCAATCTGGTTTCTATATTGTCCATCTGCTGATGTCCATGTGTAGAGTCGTCTCGGAGGCTGTTGGAAAAGGGTGTTTGCTGTGACCAGTGAATTATCTTGATGCAGGTCTCTACTTGAAGGCGAAACTTAGCACTTATTCCAGGTGTCTTTTGGTTCCCTACTTTAGCATTCCAATCTCCTATGATGATAGTAACATATTTTCTTGGTGTTATATCTATGACATGTTTAATATCTTTGTAGAACTGAACAACTTCAGCCTCTTCAACATCCATGGTTGGAGCATAGAATTGGATCACTGTGATGTTAAATGTCTTGCCTTGAATTCAAATTGAAATCATTCTGTAATTTATTGGGTTGTAACCAAGGACTGATTTGGCCACCCTTTAATTGACTATGAGGGCTACTACATTTCTTTTTCAGGATTCTTGACCACAGTAGAAGATCTGTCTGATGTGAAATGTTCCATTCCAGTCCATTTAAGTTCACTAATTCCCTTGATATCAATGTTTAATCTTGTCATCTTATTCTTGGTTCATAGTTCTAAAATTCCAGGCATTTTACTGCAGATGTTTTGATTAAGTGGCACCAGCAGGTAAATAATCAGAATGCCTGCAGTCAAATGCACGGCAGCCCTCCAAATTGCTTGTTATGAGGGACTGTGCTGAGTCTGTCCTTCATACAATGGAGCCCTAACTGGACTGATGCTCCTGCCTAAGGGTCTCATTCTATTATTGGCCATAGGAGCTGCGTGGCCGCAAGGGGTGGCTGCCAGCTACTTAGCTATTCTATTCCCCTGCGGCCGAGGACTCTGGACGGCATGCGGCCGGCGCCCTGCTTTCACTTGCGGCCACCCCCGCCTCAGCTTACTTCCACCCTCGAGCCGTCGCTAAGGGCTGTGAAGATCTTTCGGCTGCTCCAATTAGGCCCCCGCTGGCTGCAAGGGACCTGATCGGGACCCGATCAGGACCCATGCAGTGTCCCTACAGTGTCCCTACATCACCCCTATAATGCAGGGGGCTGATCGAATATTAACCCTATATTAAGCCTATATTGCAGGGGTCCCCACTGGAACCCCTGCAATGTGCACACATTAACCCCTTGCTGCAGTAACAACAACCAATCAGAAGGCACTATTCCTTTCAGTCAATCAGAATGAGATACACCTCGTGGGGGTTTATCCCAATCTTATTGGCTCCAAGAATCTGCTTCTTCTGCGTCTTTAGACTGCAGCCAGTCAGAAGGCGCAGATGCCTTTAGCCAATCACCCTGTGGGGTTTATCCCATTGTGATTGGCTGAAGGCAACAGTGTCTTCTGATTGGTTTTAAAAAAGACAGGTCCATCAGCCAATCATAATGGGGTATAGGGGTGTATCCCATTCTGATTGGCTCACACCTTGGCACCTTTTGATTGGCTGAAATTTGATTGCCAGCCATTTCAGCCAACCAGAAGGCGACATTCTGTTTTTTTTTTACAGTAAGAAGGACTAGAAGCCTCATTTGGAAGAAGGAGCTCTGTTCATTTTTAAAAAAAAATTTTTTTTAGAGTTTAGAATTTTCAAGGGCCCATCCGGGGAGAAGAGGTGGAAGATGGGGACATCGCGGCAGGTACCTTTTAAATAGAATTTTTATTGTTTATTTATGTTGTGTTTATTTGTGTATGTGTGACTAATGTGATGCTTCTTTTTTCTAGGGGCCGAGCCGTAGAAGACAAGAAGATGGACAGGGACATGCTGGAAAGGTAAGTTTAATATTGTATTTAGAATGTTTATTTATTCTATGCAGGGTTTAATTTTGTACTAATTTGATCTTACTGTTTTCCTAGGGGTGCGATATGAAGGGACATCGAGGCAAGGTAAGTGGTCTTATTTATTCTATTTTAGCTTAGATTTAGGGCTTAATGTATTATAGATAGGTGCAAATTTATTATAAATAGGGGGTTATGTTATGTAGATAGGGGTAATGTTTAATAGATACTGGTAATGTTATGTAGATAGGGTAATGTTTGATAGATCATAGATAGTGGTAATGTTTTATAGATAGGGGTTATGTGTTATAGATAGGGGGTTATGTGTTATAGATAGGGGTAATTTTTTATAGAGAGGGGTAATGTTTTATAGATAGGGGTAATATTTGTGGTCAGGGGGGTATGTAATGTGGATAGGTGAAAAGGTATTCTAGTTATGGGGATAAAAGTATATATTAGTAATGGATATATTGCTGTATTGTAATGTTATCTATATATGTGTATGTGTTTTCTTTGCACGTGTGTAATTATTTTATTATCTTTTGTAGTGGGGGGTTGTAATGTTCTTTTTTTATTTTTTGTAGTGGGGGTGTATAATGTTCTTTTATTATTTTTTTGTAGGTGGGGGGTTGTAATGTTCTTTTTTATTTTTTGTAGTGGGGTTGTTGCAATGTGTTTGGTTATATTTTGTAACATAGCATTTTTATTTTGTGTAATTAGGGGGGTGGGGGGGTTAATAGGGGTAGGTAGGTAGTGTAGGTGTTAATAGATTGGGGTAGAGGGGGTTAGTTTATATTTTGTGGTTTATTGGGGGGGAATAGTGTAGTGTAGTGTCTGTACTTAGTGTCATGAGGGTCCTGGAGGACCCTCATGGCCCTTATGGGGTTAATATTAGAGTTCTAATTGTCCCATGAAGGTCTTCATAGACCCTTATGGGACTGATTGGGTTAAAGAGAGGCTTACGGGGGTCTGTATGGACCCCGATAAGTGAAGCAGTTAGATGGAGGCTTATGGGGATCTGTATAGCATATTTAATTATTTAAGACTACACATAATAGCAATACACATAATTTAAAGAACACACAAAGAGACTAGGTCACTCCATACACCCCCCGCCCATCCCATTCCCCACACCCCATCCCCCAACAGTTATTAAATACACATAATACACACAATTTTTTTGATCATACATACACAGCCAAAGTTTTATTAAATTATCGTTATATTATTTTGGGGATTATAATGGAGGGAGGAGAGAGGCAGGGAGGAGATGAGGAGAGGCGAGGAGGAGAGAGAGGTGGCCCTGGTGAGTTGTGGAGTGGAGGCGAGGCGTGGTGGAGTGGAGGAGTGGAAGAGAGGAGGAGGAGAAGAGTGGAGGACAAGAGCGGTGGAGAGGAGAGAAGGAGGAGGTTGGGAGTGGTGAAGGAGAGGAGGTGGCAGAGGAGGAGGAGTAGGAAGTGGTGGAAGTGGTGGAGGATGAGAAGCAGGTGAGTGGAGAGGGTGGGAGGTGTCTGCTTGGCCTTAGCATCAGGCACACTAAGACGAGGGACAGAGAGGGAATGGCCTGATCCCGGGGGTGGTGAGTTCAGCGGAGGGTTTAGGCCTCAGGGACAGGTCAGGGACACGAGGTTTCCCGTCCACAGATGGGAGGGCGAGGCAAAGGGCAAGCACAGGGCCCACAATTACACTCATCAGGAGAATGTGGTCCTCCTTGGTGTAATCCGTGGCTGCCCCATGATCCTTGCTGGGGAGGGGGGAGTTAGGCCAGGGCTTAGTGCCCAGGCATGGAAGGAGGTAGCAGCTGAGGTTACAGCAATGGGCACAGTGCAAAGGGATATGAGGTCTGTCAAGCACTGTTTTGACAACATCAGAGGCAAGATGTCACCACCTCCTTTGTCGCTACCTACTTTGGTAGAGAATTCCACAGTGTAACCACCCTAACTGTGAAGAACCCTTTTCTTTCTTTAAGGTAAGATCTTTTTTCCTCTAACCTCAAGGGATGTCCTCTTGTCAGTTCAAAAACCTCTTGGCACAAAAAGTTCACTTGACAAAGCCTTATATTGACCCTGGATGTATTTATAGACTGTAATCATATCCCCTCGTAGATGCCTGTTTTCTAGGGAAAACAAGTTTAATTTGGTTACTCTTTCTTCATAACTTAACCCATCCATTTCCCTTATTAGTTTTGTTGCCTTTCTCTGTACTTTTTCCAGCTCTAAAATGTCCTTTCTATGAAGTGGTGCCCAAAATTGTATTCCATATTCCAAATGAGGGTGTACTAGGGATTTGTACAGTGACAGAATTACATATGCTTCCCTTGCTTCGTAATACATGCTAATATTTTACTTGCCTTTGCAGACACTGTTTGGCATTAAGCACTGCTACCTAGGTGTCCACAAGTACTCCCAAATCTCTTTCAATATCAGATACCCCTAGATTTGCTCCATTAAGATTATAAATTGCATGGCTATTTTTCGTTCCCAAATGCATAACCTTACATTTATTTGTATTAAATCTCATCTGCCATTACTCTAATTCATGCAAATCCCTTTGTAGGGAAAGTACATCATTATCTGATTTAATTACTTTGCAAACTTAGTGTCATCAGACACTACTTCCGAGTCCTACTTCTTCGTCATTAATACATATGTTAAAAAGGAGAGGGCCGAATGCTGGACCTTGAGGAACCCCACTTACCACATTAGTCCAATCCAATTCATTTACAAAAACCCTTTGCTTCCTGTCTTTTAGCCAGTTCTCTATCCATGAGCAGATATTTACTGCAATTCCTGTATCCCTTAGTTTGCTCAATAGTCTCATATGCGGCACTGTAGCAAAAGCCTTTGCAAAATCCAAAAATATTACATCCACTAAGTTGGCCTGATCCAAGTTCCTACTTACCTCCTCATAGAAACTAATTAGATTGGTCTGACATGACCTATCTTTCATAAATACGTGTTGACTCCTACTTATGATCTTGTTCAAATAGACACTTTCTTGTATACTGTCCCTTATTAACCAGTCTAATAGCTTCCGAAATACAGATGTGAGGCTTACAGGTCTATAATTCCCTGGATTTGCTCTTGCTCCCTTTTTAAATATAGTTATCACCTCTGTTTTTTGCCAGTCATCTGGTAGCGACCCTGTGGTGAATGAGTCTTGAAATATTAGATATAATGGTTTGGCTATTACAGAGCCCAGTTCCCGCAGGACCCTTGGATGTATTCCATCAGGACCTGGGGCTTTATTAACATTTATTTTCTTCAACCTGTTTTGGATTTCTTCCTGCTTCAATTATTTAGTGATTGTAGTGTAGCCCAATTTTATTGCAGTGTCCCAACCACTGGTACCTCCCTTGTATATACTGAAGAAAGTTTAATTTTGAACCTATTTAGCTCACCTGCCTTTTCCTAGTTACTAATTATCAGACGGCCTGTGTCACATTGTAATGTTCATATAGCTCGCCTTCTTTACATTAATATATTTAAACAATATTTTAGGGTTATTTTCTATTTTTTTTTCTCATTTTCTATTTTAGCCAGTAAATTACCCCAAACCCTTGTTAATTTCCTTAAATTCACATAAAGCTGCCTCTGTTTCCTCCTTCTTGTATAACTTAAATGCATGATTTTTTTCCTTATCATGATCTTTAAGTCATGTGATGTGATTTACTCCTATTCATTTTATTTCCACATGGTACATGCCGCTGTGTATGTATATTTAGTAAGGATTTGAATGTTGTCCATTTATTTTCAGATTTTTTCCCTTTAAGTTCTTTATCCCAATCTATATGTTGTATTGCTGCTCTTAACCCAATAAAGTTAGCCCTTTTAAAATTTAGAGTTTTTGTTGGCCCCTTACAACTCTGTTTTTTGTATTCAATCTCAAATGAGACTGTGTTGTGATCACTGTTTCCCAAGGGTTCCCCAATTTTAACATTTGATATTATATCAATATTACTTGTGATGACTAAATCCAAGATAGCCTCATTTCTAGTTGGTTCGAACTTGTTTCTATAACCTGGGTCAGATAATGATCCCTGAGGGTACTCAATAACTTGTTCCCTTTAGCTAAACTGCTGGTCTCATTTATCCAGTTTATTTCAGGGTAGTTATCTCCCATTATTACAACTTGCCCATGCTTAGCTGCATTATCTATCTGCAGCAATAGTTGCAGTTCATCACCCTCAATTATATTTGAGGGTTTATAGCATATTCCTACCAATATGCATTTAGAATGAGCTCCTCTACTACTCCTCTACTCAACCCCCAAAGATTCAATGTTGTCACTAGTTCCACTATAAATATCTTCTCTGACTACAGGTTTAAAACCAGGATTAACATACAGCCAAATCCCTCCTCCTATTCTACCATTACCCCTAACTTTCCTAAATAAGTTATAAACATTACAATTAACTGTCCAGTCATGAGTTTCATGACATGTCAGATCCATGGAATTAACAAGGGATAGATGGATGCGTCATTAAAGCCATGAAGCTGACCAATCACTGTCATTCCTGGGCATGACAACAGTAATCAAGCAATAGAGAGTCAATTTATTGATGTGCCCATTGCAGCCTATACCGTTACAGAACACAGCCGGAAGCAAGCTAGCAATAGGAGCCAAGAATGATCAAGACCATGAACCAAAGAATAGATCACATCTAGCAAATTATAGCTAATCTGAGTTGCAATTAGGAGTATCATCCAGGTTCAAGCCTAGATGTCAGATAGTTAGGAATGTACACAAAACAATGTATTTTTCATCATACTAATAACATATACCTTTCTTTTCTACCTTTCAACATCAAGGAGGTCTGGGTCCAGTCAGTTCCTTTGGAGCAGGAAGTGAAGGAGCAAGATGCCACGAAGCAGGAACCGGTGCAGGGGGAGGAGGAAAGTAGAGGACCCAAGGGCCCTGGTTTGGAGGAGGAGGATGTCATATGGCTAGTGGTGTCACCATCAGGACCACCCGCCACACAGTCAGTATTTGACATGACTATCCCCCTCCTCCAGAGACTGAGCATATCGCCAGGGTCCTTCCACTGGAGGTAACATTTGCACCACCCACCAACTCCTCCCCCCCACAGCACTGCGTCAGACTGGCCACCACCATCACCACCAACACCACCGCCCTTACTGCATCAGGCTCCAGCCGGGCCACAGACCCTCACCACTTGGACACCTCCTCACCAGGCTATGCCACTAGGACCTCCATCCCCAACACCAAGCCAGGCTGCCTAGGCGGAAATGCTGGCCCTCATGCGGCAGCAGATGGATGGTCTCTGTGGAATCCAGGCCAGCATCTCCGCCAATTTGCAGCCTGGCCAGGCACAATAGGGAGGATAGGCAGCACCGAAGTGCATAGCCGATAAGCACCAAAAAACACACTAACTACACCCCCAAAAATTACAAAAACATCACAGGCAGCATGGGGCCGCATTAGATATCATTTAATAATATATATCATACATAATATACATGCAAAATCCAATTTGTGATAATGTGGAGTATTAACAAGTATAGAAGTATAGGGAACGAGTATAGATCTTGTCAGCAATGGCATGGGTCTTTCCAGGATGGGCCTAGCGGAGATTATCCCTGATGGAGGGGAGTTGGCTGTTGCTCCAAGTGCCTCTGCACAGCCTTCAGGTATGTTTGCGGCCCTTCCTGATGGGTTAGAGTAGATTAGTGTGGTGTATGTTCCCCTGGCCCCCTTCAGTATTCCTAAGTGGTGGTGGTGAAGGGGATTATGTACTTGAATGAAGCTGTAAGTTATACCATGTAGGGCCACTGTAGGTAGGCAGGTCATAGCAAAGTGGTCAGACAAATCACGGTCCACTAGAGAAGGAACTGGCAAAGTGTCTTTGGCATAAAAACCTTTTGGATATGCACAGACAGAGACATTAATAATTGTGCTGCATTCCAAAGGGTCACAAAGAGTCGAAGACAACTGAGGGACTGAACTACCATATGTAAAATGTTCCCCTGGTAATTGATATATGCCATATGGTGGTGTAACTTGGCCAATATTTGTTTTCCCAATGTAGATGTGATGAGTGTAATGTATATAAGATGATCTTTATATTTTTAGGTTCCACATTAGAGCCTCTGTGAGAAGGAAAGGGTTAATATGTCCGCCATTTGCCTTTATTTGTGTTGCAATTTAATGAGGTAGTGTGTCTTTAATAGCTTTTTAGCATATTGCAGCATGTCTTTTCATATTGGCATACGTACAACCATTAAACCTATGAGGAAACTTACATTTTATTTTTTTCAATATTTGTTAGTTGGGATTTGTTGTGTATGTAATTGTAATCCCTTACATTGCTTTTCCCATGTTTTAATGTGCATTGGTGTCGTATATTGGGATTTGCAGTGTTACAAACTAGTTTATTTGGAAGCCGTAATCTTTGGGCCGCCATTTGGCATTTGAGGGCTTGAGTGTGGTTACCGTGTTGAACGATTTTTGCGATTGAATAGCTATTTGCGATTTCAGAGATTGGAAGTCTTGCGGCCGTCAAGGTGAAAGGCTTCGGGAGGTTGTAAGACCCGGGTTTAACCATCGCAATGTTTTCAAGGCCGTAACTCGTAACCCGTTTGGAGCCCGCAAAAAGACGCCAATTGAATTGCAAATTAACTTGCGGCCTCACTTACGTGCTACAGTAACATGCAATAACTCAATTGAATGAGGCTCATGGTCAGCTCAGGTCTTTAAGAACAATCTTTCTCTATCAAAAAAGGCCAAACACAGCAAAAGTTCACTTCCAATGGAAACTAATTTATCACAGCAAGTCTATTGGAGGGCATCATGTTAACCTTGTGCCTGAAAAGGTTGACTTTAAAGTGGGCAGAGACCAGCAGATATTAGTTCTGATCTTTGAAAGCATGTTTAATATTAAATATTTTTTTAGATTAAAGAATATGAATTGTATTAATGTTAAATGCCTAATTAGTAGCCCTACTAAATTAGAGCTAAGAGCTAACCTGTAGCACGTAGTGGCATCAGTAGCACTATCTAGCTATTCAATTAGCCTCGAAACCTGACACGCAGCCGACTTGCATTTGAAAACGCAGGCTGGCTGAGAAATGCCCAAGAGACAGGCAAAGTGTGACGTTGCAGCCCGAAAACCCATTGATCCGTCATTCACATAGCCCTTCTGAGACATCACGCAATTGAATTGCTAAGATGTCCCCCACGAGCTAGCACATAGCGTGCAAATGTTAGCTGAAGCCCCATGGTTGCTCCTGAGCATCTCCAAAGGCTAAGAAATCCCTTACGTGCGCTGCCCGAAGAGCACAAAAGAACCCTCATCCGGACCCCCGAACCTCCTGCCAGCAGTTAAACCTCCCAAAATACATCCCCATGCTGCAGGGGACAGAATCGGGACCCCGGTAGTGTCACAATATCACAATATCACCCCACGTTCTGTATAATAAATGTTTCCTTGCCAGGATTACTCCATCTAGCTACAATCTAATGCCTTTTATCTCTTACTAGCGACTTGCTCGTACAATTTTAAGCCAGGCAATGCTGTTTGCCACACAATGTGAGTCTATGGCCCTCTGAGCACCTTCGGCGCTCATTGCAAGTCTCTTCCCCTGTCTACTTTACAGGCTCCGCCAAGAGCGCTGAAGGGGTTCGCTGCTCATTGACATTTTTGGCAAGCAGTAACTTTGTTGCTTTGCAATGATCCCCTTCAGCGCTCATTGCCTAGGTCCCGTGGGTCGTTGGGATGAGAGCCTGTGGTGCTCATCTCCACCAGCGCAATGAGTGCCTTTGGCGCTCATTGTCTAAGTCATGTGGGTGTGGGGATGCCCCCTCTTTCAATCTCCTGTCTGTCTTTGCCCCCTCTCTTTCCCTCCCCTGTCTTTTTGCCCCCTCTCTCCCTCATCTGTCTCTCCCACCCTCGGCCTCTTCAGGACCCCCTCAGCCCCCCACCTTCGGATCCCCTCAGGCCCCCCTTCTTGATCCCCTCCTTCTGGATCAACTCAGCCTTCCCACCCAGATCCCCTCATCCTTCCCCCCACACCCCTATCCCCACTGATTTACCGGTATCTCCTCTTCTGGTATTCTGTCTCCCTGCGCCTGCGCATCCTTCTTCAGAGGCAGGGAAGTCCAAGTGGTGACGTCACCACGCAGGCTTCCCTGCATGTGCAGAAGGATGGGCAGGTGCAGGGAGACAGACCAGAAGCAGATTTACCAGTAAGCTTGCGGGGATCCAGGGGGGGAGGCTGAGGAGATCCGGGGGAGAAGGCTGAGAGGATCCAGGGGGGCTACTGGTCAGGAACCAGATACGGGTTTGGGCTCGGCGGGGTTGCTGTGTCCGATGACCTCCTGATGCTCTTCTCTCCCCAGCTGCGTGTCTTCTCGCTGTGACCCGGCATATGCTAATGCCGTGACGTCACATTCACGTCACGTCATTTCCATATGCAGGTTCCGGTCACAGCAAGAAGACGCTCCTGGGAAGAGAAGAACAGCAGGAGGTCATCGGACGCAGTAAGTAGAGAGGGGAAAGGGTATATGGAGGTTAGCGGAGAGGGGGGAAGGGAGGGAGGATGAGGGGAAGGAGGGAGGAATTTGCAAGCGGGTCTGGGAATGAGCACCAACGCAATGATCGCCATTGCCTGCAACTGCGGCCCCCACTTTGCAAGGCCCTCAGTTGCGGGGCTCGCTGTGCAAGCCTGCAATTTAACATTGCATTACCAACAACTTTTGGTAAGCCCGCAATTACGACAACTATAAATGTGAGGATCTTTTGGAGTTTTTTTTTCTCAGTTTGCACTAGGAAAAAAACCTATGAATATAAATATAGTTTGCCATTTCTAATGGACTAATTTTTTTCTAATTTAAGTATTTATTATTATTATTAATTTTATTAATTATCTTTATTTGTAAAGTGCTAGCATGCTGTATATAAAACAAGGGGTGTAAATAATTCATGAATAAATGTGCATATACAGAAAATTGTGTAAATACGATTAAACAGCAATTTTCAGCTATGTTGATAATCTCATGAAAGCTTTATGAGGTGTTTGGAGGTGGCAGACGTGTAAGGTAGGCTGCCTGCTTGGTGGATGAACGTTAGAATGTGATTGACAGATGAGCAACCGAGAATTGCTGGCTTTGTTAGAAACTGTAGGTGGTGAATTCAAAGGATTACTATAGCTTTGGAATATATTTTTAAAGTAAGTAACAAACTAACAGTATTTGCAATAAATAAACAAATAGCATAAAAGCATTTGTAGAGAAAAGCTTAATTTAAGAAAGCTGTGCTTTTGTCTGCATTTGTCTAGATGATTCTGTATTGAATCTTGTAAATCAATGATTGTTGGACTGATTGGAGGAGCAATTATACTGTGAGTTACACTTGAAATTCAGTTATGTTGTGAAGTCCCAAATTTGTGGTAGTTTCACTAGAAATGAATAGAGATATCATCTGCATTCAAGCTCCATCACATGTGTCTAATATTATTATAAAAAAACTATGAAAAAAATGGCTCCACCCATTAATACAGAAATTAAATGTACATAATTTTTTTTTTTACATTGGCAATTATCAAATCAAGTTCTTTGAATGAGCATAAAAAATCATGGCACTTCAATGATCCTTTACAAAGGAAAGTGGTATGTTTCTTTCAGTAAAGGAAAGTTTAATGAAGTGTGATGGAAAATTCAAAAGAGTAGGAAAAATCCTGTAGTTTGACATGGAAGGAAGTAACGGTAGAGGAGAAATGGAAGTAATGGGTATAGTGGTCAGATATAGCAAGGAGCTGAGCTGTTGAGGGCTGTGTAGGTTGGGTTCAGGGTTTTGACTTTTATACTTGAGTAGTTCCATCTAGGAACCTGTAGGGGAGAGAAGCAGATGTTAAGATGGGTGAGTTTGGCAAATGCATTCAGGATGGATGGAAATACAGTCAAGATAAGTTAGCATGGTGTTGTAGTGGCCTATATAGGCTTACTAACTGCATGGATTACAATTTTCCAAGAAAGCTGCAATGTTTAGTGATTGATTTATGTGGGAGGGAGGGAGAGGTAAGAATTGTGTTACACCAAGACACTGGATTTAAGATGTTATATGTATTGTTGATTTTACAACAAGAACATAAATCTCTGGTATAGTAGTAAAATAAAGATGGGGACTAAGGATAATGCTAGATTCCAAAGAAACAATCTAAATGATAAAAACATGTGTTGTAACACAAGTTAGTGGGAATAGTAGCAGGTTTTGAATGAAGAGATATATCTGAGTATCATCAACATAACGATACTATACTGGATAGAAAATAGTAGAATTTATATTTCATAATTAAGGATATATTTACAGTTAGATTTTCATATTAGTGTCTGTTATACACAATTATGTTATCTTTAGTTGATTAGTACTAATTTTGAAAGGAGATTCTTTCTTACCTGTGTGTTCAGAACCACAGTAAAAATGCTCTGCAGCAGAATATAAAGTACATATTGTCAGTTGGAGTTTAAGGTATATGTCATGACCCCCAGCACTCATGGACTTTTAGAACCAGCAACTGGACTTTGATGGACCCTAGTCATGTGGTTACCTGACCCAAGGATTATTACAATGGCTTGCATGTGTTGTTAAAAAACAAATATAGAGGTGCTTATTCAGAGAACCAATTAACCTTAGTAGGTTAGTTCTATGGACACAATAATCAAATCTGAGAGCAACCTCTTTTAGATCACTTGTGTCCTTCACAGGGAGAAATATCCTTCATTATATAATTCTCGTCTCACTCAAAAGAGTTATCCAACTTTGAAATACCAGGCAATTCTACACTGAACAGGAGAAAAAGCAAACCCTAGACATATATTTTGGCCTACATTGGGTCTCATCAGTAGGGTGTAACTCCCGAAGGCACAGTGAGCAAAGAGTCCACGTCTAGAGGTCCATTTGCCAAGGCAAATGCCCGCTCCTTCACAGTGGGTTAGGGATCACATTGAAACAGTGTTCTGCCCTTAAAGGTAGTTCATTGAAAGCTGTACATCCAGGCTAGCAATATCGGGGTGGGGAACTGCCCTGGTGAGAGCCTCAGCTGCTCAATGGACAGCCTACCCTAATGATCTGGGCAGTGCTCTCTTCTTCCCAGTGATGTAGGGATAAAAACATTTTCCTTTGGGCAACAGAGAAAATAGTGTCCTGGGGGACCCTGGTTGTACTCCACAGAAATTGGTACCTCCAGGCTAGTGACGACTTAGGACAGTCCTTTTCCAAGGCAAACCTCCCCAACCAGAATAGTGAAACTTTCTAGCCTGATGAAACTGGAGAAATTCCTTGTTCCATGGGAATAAATGTAGGCAATAACTCCCTTTCTTCCAGGTCTGAGCCTTCCCCTGGTTGTGGGCCTTAAACATTAAAGCGTCTCAGACGTTCCATTGCCAATCCACCTGCCGCTGACCAGAACCAGCACCCCTCCTTTCCAGAATATTAGGGACAATATGTTCCTTGTGAGTCCAATAATGCAGTATCTTCGATAAGGAGCATACTGTCTGGATCCACAAGCCCTGCTAACCTCCACTGGAGCCTCCAATCCTTGTGATTGTATGGGGACCTGCTTAGTGCACCCCCCCTCATCTGGTATCATCATCTGGGCATAGGACTCTCCTCCTCCTGAGCCCTGAGTCTGGGTGCTTACCATCAGGGACTCATGGCTCAGCTCTGGTCCTATCTTTTCATCTGGTGTTAGCTTCATCAGTTGTGCACATAGCTGTTCCAATCCAGATCCTGCTTGGGCGTGTAGTCTGACATAAGACCCCTTCCTCTCCCACCACCCTGCAGATAGCGGCGGTGCCCCAGCAATCTAGGTATGGCTGGTCCTTCTGGTTTTGGTTTGTCAGAATACCAGATCTCATCCCTCTATCTGCCCCTTGATCTGTAGATAGCTCGCGGACAGTTTTATCCTTTGGAGCCCCTTTACTGGTTCACAGTCAATCTCTGGTTCCTCCCAAAACTCAGCAGCATGGTGTCTCCCCCTCCCCAGGCCCTCCACTTTGCCTGATATTTCAGACTGAGTCCCATTTTTTCTGGCATGTACTTAAAATGTATAGTACCATCCTTGGCCCCACCAGATCCAAAGTCAAATTCCACTGACCCCCTGGTCTCTGTTGTGTCATATTCATCCCTGTCTGACAGAGCTCCTCCCAACTTGATGTCCAAAGCCCCTCCTTGGATACTTTATCTAGTAACTTCAAAAATTCCACTTCCAGCGTCAACTCCTGCTGGTTCAGGGGTGAAAGTAAAGTAGCTTTGTGGAACCCTAGTTATAGTCCCAGTTCTTGACACCACTTGGCAAACAGGTTTGTCTGCTGTTTTTCAGCTCTCATGCCATATGTAGGATCACCATACCCAATCTCTCAGAGCCCATCGATTAGCTCCAATTAAAAATAGGGTGGCCATATGCAGGTACCAACAGGCCTTACCAGTCATCATGTGGATCCTCCAGGGCAATCTCTCTCTATACTAATTCCTCCAGCCAGTTCTGCCATAATCCCAAGAATTCCATCCATTGACTTAGATGAGCCATTTCCCGACAGCCTGTTGCCTCTATCCTGCATTATCAAGCTGACCAGCTCCATTTCCACCTGGCTGTCATCTGGGGATAGAAGCTCCACATCCATTCATCTGGTTTCTGTGCTGAGATCCCACCATATGACACCAGCTATTATGACCCAGGGTTGAGGGGACCAGGTACACCCAAAAACCTTCATGCTTTCAGCTTACAGGGCCACCCCTTGGATTGTGATGGATTTGGGTATTTATCAGCATCCAGCTTGCTTATCCAGCTCAGGAACAGCGGTCATCAGGATACAGCAACACAGGAGCAGGTGATGGTCCCTTTAAGATCGGACCAAGCAAGGATATCAGGATACCAGCAAGTGATTAGTTCAATAACATAACAAAATCCTTCCCTCTAGAATGACACATGCACCACGATTATGTAGCGTCAAACAGAGCATAACTTTAATGAGAATAACACAGTACATTTATAGAAAACAGCAACTAATCAAAACAAGACACAAGCTTAACCAACATAAGATGAACCAATTCCCCTAGGCCATACCCTGGCTACGTCGGGAGGGCTGTCCATCAAATGACATCACTAAGAGGATTACTCTGCCAGGCTCATGGCCAGCAGGTGGTGATAAGGGGTTTGTCACCCCACTGCTAACCATGAGCCTGGCGGAGTAATCCTCTTAAACTTCTCTTTGTTCCAAGCTTTCCAGGGGGTCATCAGTCAGAACAATGGTGGTGAAACTGTGTCTGACTACATAAGTGCCCTTTCACAACTAGGCTAATAAATGCTAATCTCCTCTCATTAACCCTTTCTTAACTGATTACCCATTGTTCACTGGCATCTGCCAGGCTCCATGGTCCAGTGGACCTTCTCCATATCCCTTAATTGAGTAACCCTTAACTTGTGGCCCCCTTCCCTAGGCGTCCGACATAACACACTTTATTATAACATCCAAAGAAAATCCTACATTTCAAGACCAAACATAACCACATTCAACTTTTACACAGCTTACTATTTACATTAGGGAGATATTACTTAGCTATATAACAATATTAAACCATATTTAACCCTAGCCATGCCATAATGGTTGCAACTGTCCCAAAGTCCATGTGGCCATGATACAATACTGTAAAAATTGGGAGAATTACATAATGTTATTTAGCATCACACAGTATTAACTATTGCCAGCCCAGGGCCCATAGCATTTTAACAGTTCTATGATCCAGTGGTCCCCACTGTTTTTATAATTTTCACATATAAGTAGCTTAGTTACTATGGGGTTATGGCACAGAAAATAATAAGAGTTCATTTAACGCATTGTATTGTTTGTCTTGATTTTAATAAGCTTAGAGAATCTGTGTCTGTGAAGCTTATGCAGCCTTTGTCAATGTGTATTTTTCATTAGACTATTTCTGTTTTGAAAGATAAAATTCTAGTTAAAGCAATCATTGAAAGTTTAGCATTGTATTTATAAAGTCTCAGAACACTGCAGTGTAAGCATAACAGGCTGATTGCCGCATTTGTAAATTAAAGATAACTTTAATCTTCTGTGGCAAAGATTTATGAAATATTACTGTAAATGTATGTTTCATGCTCAAGAACAAATTGAGTTTTAGTAGACAAAAAAACAATTCAAAAAAGCCTATAGATTACTTTGGCTACTGAGCTGTATAAATTATGTCTAATCACATTTTGTCAGCACAGAATTTTGAGCTATTTAAATATAACTTGTTTTTGTCATATATTGTAGAATATTATGTTCTCCGACACTAGAACACGTTATAAAAATGTGCAACCTTTTGCCAACATTTTAAGTAATATTACTCAAATATGTAAAGTATGGGTTTTAGCATAGTATATACTTAGTGATAAAACTGTTGAAATCAGATTCCAGTTGTACTGACCTTCTTTTGTTTCTGCAGTTTTTATAGTATGGCAATATAACTTTGGTGCTGTTATTTCATGTCTCAGGAGAACAAAATCTATATTTAACTTTCTACTGAGGTTAATCAAAACCCCATATACAGATGTAAAAGCATCATTGTGCCTAATGGCACATAAGAGTGCGCAATATAGAAATAGCCTATTTTAGAGAGCATGTGTTAATAATGCTATCAGTGCCAGTCTGCTCATTAAGCGTATTGCATATTCATGCACTAATGTTTGCTACTTCTATATTATAGAAGAATAGCTGGGAAGATTTGTGAATAGCATAATTTTAAATTAAATCAGACAAGTTTCACATAATAGTAATCATCTGCAAACTTTTCAAGGGAGATGACTGTTTAGTTGATAAATGCTAGTCTTTTAAGGGAAGTAGAAATAGCCTTACAGTCAAACACAGATATTAATCTGAGCAAGTCTAAGATAGATATAAGGCTATCCTGGGCTTAGTTAAGCCACACTTTTAGGTGGTTAGAATGTGCAGGCTATATGGGTCTTTTTGTTTTCTATCTGCTGTCAAATATATTGTTCTATACTGCCCAAGTACAAATGATGTGACAACACCCTTAGTTCATATCCCTATTTTAGGGTTCATCCTCATCTTCAACCTCATCCTTAACCAGTTGGCACACACTCATTTTTGGAGCTCTTCTAAAAATGTATTTGGGGCTTATTATTTATTGCACAGTATGTGTCTGAAGCAAAATACATAGATCTCTTTGTCATCTACGTAATAATGATAGTTCATTTCAAATCTTCTTGCCCCAGGAATACAATGTGCACTACATAGGGAATGTAAAAAATGTAACCTGGTCACACCTCACATAACAAGGCATGGGTCTAGAGGTGTGTGCACCACAAGAATCTGTGAGACCAATGAATGACAAAATACCTTTACCTGCTGACAATTTTTATACATACAAAATAATGTTGCTATTACATGCTGCACATAAACCCCAACAGCCTTATTAAAGTGTGATTCAGCCAATTGAATAGGGCTCTATATAAGTACAGGGCATATGTTTTTACATAAGTGTTTAGTTAGTGAAAACCTTGCTTTTGGATTGAAGTTCACTAACTAAAAACTTCTGTAAAAAAATATGCTCTGTGCTTATATAGAGCCCTATTCAATTGGCTGAATCGCAATTTAATAAGGCTGTATATGTGTAACTGAGAGTACTAGCTACATGTAACATGGTCCTTGTTTTACTTGCAACTAAATCTACACTGCTATTATTTGACACTTGCTAATAATTAGCATATACATCAAATAATTGCATACAAAGTTGCAATTAATATCAATATAAAATAATTACATTTAAAATAAAATATGATTACACAAAACAAAACATATATAAAATACTTCAACCTGGAAGGAATAGTGTTAATGTGATGATCATTGATGCCCTTTTCCTCAATCCTCAGCCCAGGATAGACAGGATAGACCCTTAAACCCAGTCCAATGAAAGGGCCATCTAATGTATCTGGATTATGCCTAACTCCCAAATCCACCTTTATCCATCGCCCTTGTCATACAGAATTCCAACCAGTCCACAATAGAGGAGAGTTCCCTGACGTTGTTGATGTTTGAACAAGCCACATGATCAGTTATAGGTAAGTAAGCACACATTCCCATACACATCTTAAGTACTGACGGTTAGAAACATCAATGGCATAGATAATTTGAGTGGATTATATATCCCACTATGTCAATGTATATATGCCCCACGTTACATTGTTATCTAGTAATTTAGACGGAAAAAAGACTTTAGTCCATCAGGTTCAACCTCTATAGATCTATGATCTGCAATACACAGAATTATTGTTAATTGATCCAGAGGAAGTCACAGAACAACAAAATGTGAAGCTTTGCCAATTGTCTACACAGGGCAGAAAAATATAACATTCCTTCCTGAGCCCAGATACTGGTGATCGTATTCATCCCTGGATCAATACTCCCTATCTATTTATCCAGGATAGCCCCTAATGCCTGTTTGGTTTTGTAATGTAAAAAGATACCCAATCCCTTTTTAAAGTCACCTACAACCTCTACGGACCAGGATTGTTCACATTGTCTGATCCTGCCAAACCACATGAAATGGGATCAAAATGTCGTTGAAAAATACCATACACACATACTTTGTCTAATTTGTGACTGTAATCCTAACATCATATTAACCTTACAGAGCTGCTGTCGTGTGTCAACTCTTCTTTCAACAACCTAGACATGGAAAAACATGACCAGCAACAGAACTGCTACATCAATGTAAGCTACATAGCGAGTATTTGTGTAATAATATGGCCACGTATGCTGAAGGACACAAATAACACATCAATCACTTTATTAATATCGGCCTATCTCTTTCCAGAATACAGCAGATAGGTAAGCGGTGATAACTAATGACGATCCACAGCGCACATGTCCTGGTGGAACAAATCACCTCGCGGATGAGCTTGGGACTGCGTCCAAGGCAAAACACCACATTTGGCTCTCCAAAGATGCATTAATGTGTAATCTATGTGATATTCCTACATCATTAGCCAGATGAGTAGCTCGTTTCATATGTAGGGAAAGAACAGTGAAGACGTTTGTCTGAAATGAGCAACATATATCGGTACAGTGGATCGAAAAGGTCTAAAGTCTACACACCCCTGTTAAAATGTCATGTTTCTGTGCTGTCAAAAAATGAGACCAAGATAAATCATTTCTAAACATTTTCCACCTTTAATCTGACCTATAAACTGTACAACTCAGTTGAAAAACAAACAGAAATCAGTTAAGTAGAGTGAAGAAAAAATCAAAAAAGAAAATCACATGGTTGCATAAGTATGCACACCCCTAAACTAATACTTTGTTGAAGCACCTTGTGATTTTATTACAGCAGTCAGTCTTTTTGGGTATGAGTCTATCCGCATGGCACATTGTGACTTTGCAAGATTTGCCCACTCTTCTTTGCAAAAACACTTCAAATCTGCCAGATTGCGAGGGCATCTCCTGGGCACAGCCCTCTTCAGATCACAATTGGATTCAGGTATGGGCTCTGGCTGGGCCATTCCCAAACTTTAATCTACTTCTGGTGAAGCCATTCCTTTGTTGATTTGGATGTAGAAAGATGAAGTTGTAGAAAGACGAAGTTCCTCTTCATGTTCAGCTTTCTAGCAAAAGCCTGAAGGTTTTGTGCCAATATTGACTCGTATTTGGAACTGTTCATAATTCCCTCTATCTTAACTAAGGCCCCAGTTGCAGCTGAAGAAAAACAGCCCCAAAGCATGATGCTGCCACCACCATGCTTCACTGTGGGTATGGTGTTCTTTTGGTGATGTGCAGTGTTGTTTTTGCTCCACACATATCTGTTGGATTATGGCCAAAAGGTTCAACCTTGGTTTCATCAGACCATAACACCTTTTCCCACATGCTTTTGGGAGACTTCAGATGTGTTTTTTGCAAAATGCAGCCTGGCTTGGATGTTTTTCTTTGTAAGAAAAGGCTTTTTTATCTTGCCACTCTACCCCATAGCCCAGACATATGAAGAATACGGGAGATTGTTGTTACATGTACCACACAGCCAGTACTTGCCAGATATTCCTGCATTTCCTTTAATGTTGCTGTAGGCCTCTTGGTAGCCTCCCAGACTAGTTTACGTCTGGTCTTGTCATCAATTTTGGAGGGAGCTCCAGTTCTTGGTAATGTCACAGTTGTGCCATATTTTCTCCGCTTGATGATGACTGTCTTCACTGTGTTCCATGGTATATCTAATGCCTTGGAAATTCTTTTGTACCCTTCTCCTGACTGATACCTTTTAACAATGAGATCCCTCTGATGCTTTGGAAGCTCTCTGTGGACCATGGCTTTTGCTGTGGGATGCGACTAAGAACATTTCAGGAAAGACCAACTAGAGCAGCTGAACTTAATTTGGGGTTAATCAGAGGCACTTTAAATGATGGCAGGTGTATGCTGACTCCTATTTAACACGATTTGGAATGTGATTGCTTCATTCTGAACACAGCTACATCCCCAGTTATAAGAGAGTGTGCAGACTTATGCAACCACATTAGTTTTTTTTGTTTTTTTCTTCCCTCCACCTTACAGATTTCAGTTTCTTTTACAATTGAGTTGTACAGTTTATATGTCACATTAAAGGTGGATATAGTTCTGAAATTATTTTTCATTGGCTAATTTGTTTACAGTAGTGTGTAGACTTTTTATAACCACTGTAAGTGACGAAGTAAGCGCTCCGGGAGCATGTGCAATGTAAATATTGACATGTTCCTTTTATGTTTCAGATCGCAAAGATGAGTCCCTTTCCACGGTCAGAACAAGGAATGATGAGCATTCCCACGTTCCAGGACTATGCTATTGTCACATTGCATCATGTATGTTCATATGTCAGTCATCATGTGTTGCATCGGGTGTGATATCACATCCTCTACATCGATTTATATGTACCTATTGCTTTAGATCTGCCATTCTCTCCTCTACTTGGACTATTGGGAAGCCTGTATCATACTTCCTTCCAGATCTCTTCCTCAGTGCTGATGTGATCCTCCCTGTACATATGGGGAACAGTAACTCTAGCCTCGGAACATAACTGTTAATGAGGTTCCGTTTACCTTCAGTTATGAATATGCAACAGCAGATAATAGAGATGCTCATTCACAGAACAGAATACACCTCGAACTGGCCAGTTTGTTGGTAGTTCTGCTAACACATGAAATTATTTTGAACACACTTATATGGTCCTGGTCAGGTTCCCATCTGAGTGTCCAAACTTAGGTATGTAGAGTCTTCTCTCATAGTGCCATTTCCAGTGACATGACCTACGGGGGTTCTAACATTGACTGATTGAGCACTTCTACCTCTGCAGTTGCATAGGAGTGTGTGTTGCGCGCACACACAAGACTACAGATTACTTCTCCCCATGAGCATATCTCCTTCTGTATTGTTGGGTTTGAATATTGAATGTTATCCTGATATATTTAATAATATAACTGATATTGCCTCACGTTGGATGATGCACTGTATCTCCCCCCCTCAACTGATCATCTATACCAATGTCACCCCCCCTGCGTGCATTCTGGCCCCATGTCCCTATTTCCGTGTGTTACTGGAACTCTGTATCCTACCCACCTCCACCATGATACTGAGCAGGCCTGTGGTAATTTGTCACTGTGTGGCTTTGTGAACAATTAAACCATTTTTTTTCACTCAATGTTTGTGTAATCCTGTATATTTACCATGTAACAAGTCAATTACCCTGAAAGTCAGATGTGCTCAGCACCATCAGTTAGTGGTGTAACTATTCGGGGCAATCTGCGTTGACATTACTACATAATCATGAATGTCGATTCATATCATTCAAATTGAGCCCTTCAAGTCATTATATACAACCCTGCATGTCTCTAGACATGATTTCAGAATTCACACCCCTCCAACTTGCACCTACATGTATATTGGCAAGGTACAGATTAATGTAGCATATGTATCTATGTTAACACACACAGATATATGTATTGAACAATGACACTTCATTCTATCTGTATTCTCGCAACTAGAAAGCATGATATGGTACAAACACACAGAAACAGTGATAACAGTATAACATAATCATACTTTATTTCATACACAGAGTACAAACAGAAATGGACAAGACTGTGCATTAATATCATGTGTGTGTTGTGAAGAGATCCTAGTATGGCAAGGGGCTGTGGCAAATCTGAGGACATCTGAAGAGGAAACAGACAACATCATCAGGGTAATGCATAGCATCTCCTAGGGTCACATGTGGTCAGGACCCCACAGTAACCAACAGCATATAACACGACATCAAATCAACATAACCATTAATGCGCATACAACAACCATATGGTTGCCAGAATAAACAGACACTATAAAACAGGGATCATGTCATACTAAGCGATTTCACACACAGTGTGAATTGGTCAATAGATGATATGAATCTGGAAAACAGAGGTAGGAGGTGTTAGAACAATCATAAGCTGTTATTAGAGTACATTGTTTTTGCTTTTGACACTACTATAAACCAACTAACATGAACATCATCTCCGAGCAGTAAGAACCATATTTATTCTATCCTGTTCAGTCAGCCTTCCAGGAATATGCTTAGGATGTGGAATACGACAAGGCATGCTTCACTGTAAACACAATCCTTCAGCAAAATGTACTATCACTATCTATGTGGAATAGTTGTGCCATGCTGATATCACATCTCACTTCTAAATGGGTAGTACCAAGGCCAGACAGATTACACTGTTCACATTACCCCTAAACACATGCACATTGATCATGAAGTCAAACCCAGGAAATTGACACTTTGGTTTGGATGACATGAAAAAACTGAAGCCAATTTCATAATGTTAACGGGATGAAATGCTATAAAAACTTATGTGGAATTGCTGGTTTGGATTAGCAGATAGTAATGGGACTGTGCAACTCTATAGCCTGGACACTGATCATTATAATGGAAGATCACACAGTCATGTTTCTTAGTGAAAAGATATGTAGTCATATATTTCATTTCAGAGCCATCTGCAGTGGGGAATAATCCTGATAGAATGCCCGTTGGGAACTGGTTTGAGTGTTTACTCACATGATGGTATTGTACTGCTCGAAGATGAAGAAAATGTCTTCATAGTTGTGAGAGTTGGCTATTAACACCTACAAAGACAAAAACAATGTCTCATTCCGAACAATATTATGATTAAATACAGCATTTAAGCTCAAGGTCAATCCACATTGAACATCAATTGTTAAAATGTTCAACATAACCAGACATGTACACACTCTGTAGCCAATATTATGTCAACATGTATAACAATCAGTATTCTGTGAGGAGTGGTCAGGAGGCCCTCTCGGATAGTCCTAACACCTCCTACTCCGAGTTAGCGGGCCCCCACCGTCTGTGCCCGCGGCCCGTCTCCCTCTTCCACGCCGTGGTGTGGGATCAGGGGGTGCCACTACAGCAGGTGGCTGGGGTTCATGGGTGGGCGATGTCTGAGATGAGGAGGCAGACATCTCAGGTTGAGATTGGACAACAGAAGGCTGGAGAGGTATGGGCTGGCGACGTAGATTACGCAACAATGAGCGTCTCTCCCGGCTTGCGCGTTCCTCATATCTCTCCATCCTTCGGTTGTGCCTCCTCATCTCAGCATATATAGCACGTGTGGTGGCTGAGATCACCCTATTTCCAGCCAGGATGGCCCTGCTAACAGCCAATTGTCTTTCGCTAATGTCCAGCATTTGCCTTGCTCGCTGGCTTTGGGCCTGGTCCTCTTCTTCGATGTGAGCCATGATGTGCCATAATTGGCCAGGGAGATGTGGCAGAGGGCCTGGAGGTCTGGCATCTGGCGGCTGGGCAGCTGGCGGCTGGGCTGCTGGGGACTCCGCAGCCGGCGACTCAGCGGCTCTTCCTCCCGGGGCACTTGGGGCCGGGGCACTTGGGGCCGGGGCACTTCCTCCCGGGGCACTTGGGGCCGGGGCACTTGTGGCCGGGGCACTTCCTCCCGGGAAACTTGTGGCCGGGGGCACTTCCTCACGGGGCACTTGGGGCCGGGGCACTTCCTCCCGGGGCACTTGGGGCCGGGGCACTTCCTCCCGGGGCACTTGGGGCCGGGGCACTTGTGGCCGGGGCACTTCCTCCCGGGAAACTTGTGGCCGGGGCACTTCCTCACGGGGCACTTGGGGCCGGGGCACTTCCTCCCGGGGCACTTGGGGCCGGGGCACTTCCTCCCGGGGCACTTGGGGCCGGGGCACTTGTGGCCGGGGCACTTGTGGCCGGGGCATTTCCTCCCGGGGCACTTGTGGCCGGGGCACTTCCTCCCGGGGCACTTGGGGCCGGGGCACTTGGGGCCGGGGCACTTCCTCCCGGGGCACTTGGGGCCGGGGCGCTTGGGGCCGGGGCACTTCCTCCCAGGGCACTTGGGGCCGGGGCACTTCCTCCCGGGGCACTTGGGGCCGGGGCACTTCCTCCCAGGGCACATGGTGGAGCCCAGGCTGAGTGCGGTGCCCCGTATGACGGCGGAGCACAGTATGAGGGGGGAGCCCAGGGTGAGGGCTGTGCCCAGGGTGAGGGCAGAGCCCATGATGAGGGCGGAGCACCAGATGAGGGTGGAGCCCATGATGAGGGCTGTGCCCATGATGAGGGCGGAGCACCAGATGAGGGTGGAGCCCATGATGAGGGCTGTGCCCATGATGAGGGTAGAGCACCAGATGAGGGTGGAGCCCATGATGAGGGCTGTGCCCATGATGAGGGCGGAGCACCAGATGAGGGTGGAGCCCATGATGAGGGCTGTGCCCATGATGAGGGCGGAGCACCAGATGAGGGCGGAGTCCATGATGAGGGAGGAGCCCCAGATGAGTGCGGAGCCCCAGATGAGGGCTGTTCCCATGATGAGGGCGGAGCCCAGGATGAGGGTGGAGCCGCTGAGGGTGGAGCCGCTGAGAGAGGCACAGGATGGTGTGGCTGGTGCAGGCCCTGAGGTGGCCACGCCGAAGAGGGCCCGGGCATCACTTCCCGCTCCATATGAGCAAGTGATGTGGATGGTCCCGGGCCCTCCTGAATGTCCTGGCCCACTTCAGCCCTTCCTGCCTCCTCCTCTTCTGAATCTGTGGATACTGCAATGGAATAAACATATATTTCAGTTGGTTGCCATACACAATTGCAAGCTATGCATTTACATATCATTGACATCATGGTCCCCTGTGAGTGACTGTGGTGCTTGTGTTACACAGATGAGCCACGGGCTGCATAATGAGCATTGTGGATCATGGCTCATATGAATGTGTACTGCATGTGCCTCAGACACGTGCTCTGCTGCATCTGCTGTGCAGTGTGTGAGACTGACCAATCTGATAAGTTTCCAGCAATGGTTGTTAATATGCAGCTGAGACATGGGCCAGGTTAGGACAGTATATGACACACATGCAGTGCTACAGAGTCTGTATCCACATATGCCGCACAGACAAATCTTTAGTCACCATCGCAGTGGATGCCAAAGTCAGGCCTGCATTTGGGGATTGCCATGCTGCATCCAGCTGAGAATATCATTCTCCAAGTCATTAAATCTAATTGACTCATCTGTTCACATCAAGGAAATCCACATATCCAGGCCTGTGCGCAGCCCAGCAAGTTTGACTTTGGACCCCCTGCTCTATTGCAATCAATCTGGATATAATTAGAAATTGACATATCAGGGAGACAAATTATGAACAGGATAGGTTTGCTACCAGGACTGAAATGGTTATTGTCGGACCATACATTTTTAGTCAACCGTCGGGCTTACAGTGCTATTGTATGTGAATTATCCCTGTGTGTGGCCAGGGGTGTAGGAGGCCATATAATTCTTGAGCAAGGGTGGGCAGGTTCGTGCCTGGAGGGCCACACAGGTGAGCCAATCGCCTTTTCAGTCATCCGGATTGACTCACCTGTGCCCAAAACGGATATCCTGAAAGTCCGGCATGTATGTGGCCCTCCTTACCCACCCCTGTTCTAGAGGGATACAGCTCATTATATACAACAGCCAGAACACAAGCCTATTTATACATACATACATACATACATACAGCATGATATCCTGAAAGTCCGGCATGTATGTGGCCCTCCTTACCCACCCCTGTTCTAGAGGGATACAGCTCAGTATATACAACAGCCAGAACACAAGCCTATTTATACATACATATATACATACATACAGCATGATATCCTGAAAGTCCGGCATGTATGTGGCCCTCCTTACCCACCCCTGTTCTAGAGGGATACAGCTCAATATATACAACAGCCAGAACACAAGCCTATTTATACATACATATATACATACATACAGCATGATATCCTGAAAGTCCGGCATGTATGTGGCCCTCCTTACCCACCCCTGTTCTAGAGGGATACAGCTCATTATATACAACAGCCAGAACACAAGCCTATTTATACATACATACAGCATGATATCCTGAAAGTCCGGCATGTATGTGGCCCTCCTTACCCACCCCTGTTCTAGAGGGATACAGCTCATTATATACAACAGCCAGAACACAAGCCTATTTATACATACATACATACATACATACAGCATGATATCCTGAAAGTCCGGCATGTATGTGGCCCTCCTTACCCACCCCTGTTCTAGAGGGATACAGCTCATTATATACAACAGCCAGAACACAAGCCTATTTATACATACATACATACATACATACAGCATGATATCCTGAAAGTCCAGCATGTATGTGGCCCTCCTTACCCACCCCTGTTCTAGAGGGATACAGCTCATTATATACAACAGCCAGAACACAAGCCTATTTATACATACATACATACATACATACATACAGCATGATATCCTGAAAGTCCGGCATGTATGTGGCCCTCCTTACCCACCCCTGCTCTAGAGGGATACAGCTCATTATATACAACAGCCAGAACACAAGCCTATTTATACATACATACATACATACATACAGCATGATATCCTGAAAGTCCGGCATGTATGTGGCCCTCCTTACCCACCCCTGTTCTAGAGGGATACAGCTCATTATATACAACAGCCAGAACACAAGCCTATTTATACATACATACATACATACATACATACATACATACATACAGCATGTTATCTGCAGGCTTTTAGACAGCCCATCCCCCCACAATCTCAGCCAAGCATGTGTGTGATATGATACTCACGTTGCAGGGTGTTAGGACGATCTGTGTCCATCTGCCCTGGTATTCCCACCACAGATTCAGAAGGGATGAAGCGCATCACTGTCCTCTCCCATTCCTTGTAAACAAAAGTGACCGCGGGCCCACCACCAGTCTGACGTGCTTCTGCTGCCTCATCGGACATCTTTCTTTTCACAGCCATCTTTAAATCATCGAACTTGTGCCGCACTGCCCTCCAGTCCCTATTAGTAACCCCTACTGCCGACACAGCTCTGCCAATTTGGGACCAGGCCTGGCGCCTCTGGCTGGCATTAATGTCTCTGCCACCACATATAATCCCCTGGCGGGCACAGATTTCCCTGAGGAGAACCTGGATCTCCTCTGGGCTATAATTGGGGGCCCTGGGCCTTGCCACAACCCGTTGCCTTACAGACGATGCCTGGTCTTCCTGTTCTATCCCTGGGGCCGCTCCCTCATCCCCACTACCTCCCACCAAGGGATCAGGCCCCTGACCCTCTGCCCCTTCCACTTGAATTCCTAGCTCTGGGGGCACTTCCCTCCCCCCCTGCTCTCCTCCTTGCTCTCCTCCTCCTCCTCCTCTCCCTCCTCTCCCTCCACCTCCTCCTCCTCCTCCTCTCCCTCCTCCTCCTCTCCTCCTCATCCTCCTCCTCTCCTCAGATGTTCTCTTCACTCTCCTCCGCGCCTCTCTTGCCTTACCACCTCCTCTCCTCTAAACTCCTCAGAAAATAAATTAACGATAAATCAAGATAATCTTTGTGTTGGTTTAGGAGGTAAAAAAAGATGCAAGTATTATGTGTAGTATTATGTGTGGGGGGAGGGGGGGTAGGTCTTGGGGGGGGGGGGTGTAGGTGTGCAGTGGCCTACCACTAGGTGTAGCTATGTGTACGTATTAATCTATGTGTGTGAATTATGTGATATCAGTAATTATGTGTATTGTAAACAAAGGGTTAAATTATCTGCTAGTTCAAAAATTGAAATTCTCTCCTCTCTCCTCTCTCTTCTCTCTCTCCTTGCTCATCAAAAACCCACCAACGCCTAGACCTGTGTGTCTACTTGCAAAAGCTCCAGCACAGTCAATTATGTTCTGTTTTGGCTCCCTTTTAAAGGCATACTGCCGTCAGGTTAAGTGGTACGTATCACGTATTTCGCGCTCTTTTCATACGCAAAGTGATCCGAGATATCGTAACTCATGCGCAAATACGAACGTGTACGCATTTGCATCCATCGCTCGTATCTCGCAGCACTTGGAATTTAATAGCGTCGGAAATGGTTTCATTTTTAAACTACGTAGGACTTGCGTTTTCACCTATTATTTCCGCAGCTCGAATTTAATAGGGCCCTGTATCTTCTGCGGGCTCTTTTACGAGCTCCGATTTCTAAAATCGTAGCAATTTAATGTGGCTATTGGACTACCAGGAAAGGCTGTATAACTGGGCTTTACAATGGGCAGAAACTAGCCATCTGTCACTGCCAGTGATAATCACCCCTCTCTGTTTTAAGCAATAAAAGCATGTTGTTTATAGAATGTATATTTATGTTAATTTAGGTTTATTACAGTGAGGATTTGCAATGCAGAGTTTCCTGTTGTTTGGAGTTAGGACAGCAGTATTTACATGTTAAGAGAATGTTTCAAGTGGATGTCAAGGCTCCTTCCTATTTTCTTTGTTTACCATTTACTTACATTAAATGCTATGGACAGCATATCAATGTCACAACCCGCTCTTAGTTTGGCTTGAAAAGGCCAAGAAGACTAATTCCTTCCTACATGTCGTATAGGTTCCTTATCCCCACACATAGGCTAGCTAGGTAGAGAAGGAGACAAGCTGGCACCAGGTCCTTGTAGACAGACCTGGCCCACATGTAGTAGTTCAAATAGGACAAAAGGTGTCAAACCTGTGTTTGCCAAGGGAAGTGGCCCATTGGTGATTGATGCAAACCCTGTATAAAATGTGTACTGCAAAGAAAAGTTTATGCATGGTGTGTTTCATTTAGAAGGAAGGCATTTATTATAATTTTATAATCAAAAATTAATTTCTGCAACTTGGCCTGTTATCTGGTAACCCAGTTGGGAGCCATAGATCTGGGTTGTGTAAATTTTAAAGGACAGGCTCAAGGACAGGCTCTCCACTATTCGGTGGACACAGTAGAGGGTAGTGGGGCTGGTTAGCAGGCTCAGGTTAACTCCTGAGCAGGGAGGGAATAGTGGTAAGGCCTGGTGAGTTCAGTGGAAACTCGCGGTTGGGTTTATCCATTCTGTAGCTCTCCTCCCCTTGGATAGAAACACCTTTATTAAGTCAGAAGGGAGTCAGTTAGGGGGTTGTAGCAACTACTGGGTGTATTCACTTTTTGGGGGCTGACTTTGACATCCAAACCAATTTTAGCACTTTGGACTCTCTATTAGATTGAATAGGGGGGCACAAACCATGACTAATGACAAGTACTTCCTAATTTGTGGTTAACCACAAGACAAAGGATCAAAGGGGTATCCCTTGCAAAACACTGGACACCAATTTACTCTTGTCTATTGAAAGTGTCACGACTGCTGTTGTTTTTTTCACTTTCTAGTTTTATTAGAAGAGAATAAATATTTTGAATTACAACAATCTTTACATTCACCAAATACGAGAGAAAAAAAAGAATATGTGTTTGTAAGAGAAAAAGGATTTCTCATAAAATACTACTCAGTTTAAGACATTGTTGTCTTTATAGGTTGCCTTTAAAGGTATCTATACATATATCTTCTATTTGTTTTTTCTTATTACATTATTTCAAGCAATAGTTTACAAATTCACTTTCAGTGAAGATATAAAAAGAAATATCAAATATATAAAATAAAATAGCTAAATTTAAAGTAAGGAGTATCATAAATAACAAACTCATTAGTAATAAAAGAAAATAAATTATCTTCTTCTCAATTATAATGTCTTTTCTCTGTTTTCTAAGCTTTATCTAAGATAGATATTACATTTTTTATGGTTTGCATCTCCTTATATCTCAGGAGCTGTGACCACAGACTTCCAGTTCCATCCAGTAGTTATTCTTTTTTTTAAATACTAAGAGATTGAGTTGTGGCAAGCCGCTGTTTCCAGAAGGATGTCATGGAGTCCTCCAATATATGTGTGATTCGGTCATTGATGAGTATTTGATTCAATTTGTTTTTGACTGAAGTTATATTCAGTGAATCAGATTTACAATGTTTAGCTGTGTGGCGTTTTGAATAATTTGTTGCGGGTATTGGTAAGGCCTGGGACTAGTGCACCGAAAAGACATATTCTCATTTTTGGGGTAAGATCCAGATCTAGGGTCTAGTTGATTAGCTGTTGCACTCTCCAGAGTTTGGATACCTTTGGGCAATACCAACCATATGAATAAAAGTTCCTCTTTCAAGGCATCCTATGAAGCAAAGAGAGCTTATAGAGGTATTTCAGGAATTTAGTTTGAAATAAGATAAATCCTATAAACACCTTGAGAGGCATCTCTAATATGCTGTCGTTTAGTAATTTTTTGACAGCCTGGTTGAGAATACGATGGAGAATATTCTACACTACTTACTGCAAGCTCAAACCCAAACAGGGCCCTAGCCCAGCCCTGTGACTGAGAGCAAACTCAGTATCTAGTCTGGTAACTGGAAGCATCTATTTGTCACCCTTAAAGTGGTACTAACTCCCAAATATTTTTATTAGCCCACTGTAATAGTTACAGCCCAAAAGACACTCTACACATAAAATAAATGTTCATAAAATGAAAAAGAAAATGCTCTTATGGCCATTATAATAGCACTTGGCTGTGGAAGCCACATGGCTAGTGTTCATTCAGTTGTGCACAACTCTCTGTGATCTTATGGAGAGTTGGAGAATCTGTCAGCTACTGTTACTCTGAGCTTCATCAAGCTCATGTTCATTGCTTCAATGATATCATCTATCTATCTCCACCAGTGCCTCCCTCTTCTTCAAGTGCCTTTAGTCTCTCCCAGCAACATAGTCTGTTCTAGGGAATACTGTCTCCTCATGATATGGCCAAAATCTTTGAGCTTCAGCCTCATGATCATTCCTTCCAGTGAACAATTAGTCTTGATTTCCTGTAATACGAATTTACTGAATCTTAATGCAGTCCAAAGAACTATAAGCAGTTTTTGGCAATGCTACAATTCAAAGGCATCAAATATCAACGTCTTCTTTATGGTCCAGTTCTCCCATCATTTTTTTACAAACTGGGAATACCAATTCAATTCAATAAATTCATTAATAATACAGTTCTAGTTTTTTTTTTTTATTCATCTATTGCCTGTTTAATTACTTACTGGTGAATATTATAATCTATCATTCATGCAAGTCCTCATTTGCATTGTTTTGGCTTTATAACTCCATGCTGTTTTGTGCATACTCTTATAATACAATGCTTTACCCCCATAATACATTTATTAATGTAGAATTCCAAAAAAGTCTAAACCTCTGCAATATTTATTTTTTAACTATAATACTAAAATGCTATTATCTGATTCTAACTTCTCACATTTTGACTCCTGTAAACTCTTGCACACAGATATTCCTAGCACAATATTCTGTCTTTCAATCTATTAAAAATGTTGCTGTAAGGATACAATCACCACCTCCTTCATCAGCTTCTGCTGGTTCCTATTCAGTTCTTTACTAACTGTACAATTCTTCAATTACAGTATTCAAAGACACATTTAAAGACATTCATGTCATTGCTTCTCTCTACATAAAGGAATTCTTTAGCCGGCTGACACAAAATGTAAGGCCAGGCAATTAACAAAGGTCCAGAATAAGAGAAAAAAAGTTAAAGTTGTGAATGAATTAACAGAACACATTCAAATTAGCATTATTGATAGTGACAACTGTTATCTGTACATGATAAAAGAAATTCCTCTTTAAAACATCACACTGGGACAAGTAAATAATATTAGGGATATTACTTATAATAACTTTAGAGCAGGCATGGTTATATGAATTGTAGAACAGAGAATACATTCGGCAAACTGAAATTGATTACAATGTGCAAATTTAATTATATTGGTTCAAAAAAACATATATTGTTAAAAAAACAGTATTTGTTCGGCCTTCAAACATGTATGTTATGTTGCTGATTATTCATGTCTCCATATTTGGGGATGTTAAATAAATATATATTGATTTGTATTGAGCCATAGTTGGCCATAGAGCCACAAAACTATACATCTGAAAAAAATCACATGACATCATAGTCTAAATTCAAAGTGCAAGTACGCCAATAGTAAAATAAAATGTATACAGTTTTTAGAGCTTTTTTTGGAAAAATATATATTTTTTTAGCGTAGATCTGTTTGTGGTTGTTACGTTTGATACTGCAACCACATGACCTAAGCAAGGCCCAGTTGGTATGTACGAATAAGGGTTAAACACAATTACCTCTAAAATATAATGATTAGACACAGACCACTTCTTGGGAGGAAAACTGGCAATAGCATTTATTGATAAACACAAATAAACATAATAACCATAACCATTAATAAATAAACATAACCACGTAAGAGGAGGAGCCTGGTCAGAGACAATACACCCTCTGTCCTGAAGCCACATCCAGGGTCTACCGTGTTGTAACATCCATACCCGTACCACTGTCAGGTAGGGTCTTACCAATTCTCCACTGTCCCGGTGACTCCCCTCACCACCCGCCACGGAAAAGACCGCAGAAGACCTTTTGCGGTCTTGACTTCCCCCAAAAAACGCCATGGCCAGCCGCATACAGTCCTAAAACACCATCTTTCCGAGCTCCATCTCCACTTGTGAAGTTGAGCCAGAGCGGAGCTGAACTTGAATCTGACTGCTTCCTTACAGGTTATCCCTATCACAAATCACTCATGTCCTTCAATATGAGGTAACTACTACCATGCCTGAACTTTTTAGCTCTTGAAACCCCTCAAGCAACTAGTGTATGTTACCAGGATCTTGACTACCACTAGGAAGGACTACCACCAAGGCAGGAAGCAGTAAATGCTACTCGCGACCCGCTCCTCCAACTGATGACACTAACCATTCCAGGAACAACTAATTGTACTCGCATCTGCCCCTGAACCCCCCCCCCACGCCGTGGGCGATGATTGCAACTGAGACAAAGCTCCTACATGGACATCACCGCTTATAACCTTCCAACTCTCCAAACAACATTCATCAAACTCACAGTTACAATGTGGAATACAGTGGCTGCTTTGCATCATGCGAGTGGGTACCCAGTTACAATGTGGAATATGCACAAACGCTGCCTGCAGTCTCCAGCGTCATAGCATCATAATCATAGACACCCAATCTTATTCCAAGGAAGGAGAGGACCAAGAGAACCATAATCCCACGAAGGGGGGAGTGTGCCTTTTTCACTGGGACTACCACCCTTTGCACACCAATTCGGTCTTGGACTGTCACAGCCAAATGTTTGCCTGATCACCCTCCCGATCAATCACCTGAGGTGGACATACTTTGTCTGTTTTCCAACCAACCTCTAGCTACCATCCGACCAGTGGGAAAGAGATGGCTGCACAGTACCACAAGGCTTCCCACATGTCACAAACCTCCTCCGTACCAGTGATACACCAACTACTCATTCCGGCCCAAGAAAGTCCTCACACCACCAAGGGGGAGCATCAGTGTGCTTGTTGCATCTTAAACTACCTCCCTTTCTCCACCTGGACAATCTTGGCCGTTGCATCATACAGTCACATGATCACCTTGGATCCCAGCACCAGTCCTCCGACCAGTTACCAACCTTCCTCTCCCTACCAGCCGATCAGTGGGAAGAGTTGGTTGCACAGAACCTCAAGGCTTCAGACTTGTCACAGATCTCTTTCCATCACTGTGGTATACTGCCACATGGTACCATGATCACACTTTCGATCCTGAGACCAGGTACCTAAGGTCACAAACCTTGTCTGTATACCAACCAACCTCTCATTACCGGCCAACCCCATCGGGAAGGAGACATGGCTGCACAGAACACAAGGCATTAACACTTCACACAGAGCTCCTTCCCGAACAGTGGTATTTCAAACCCTTGGGAAAAGGCTTCCAGCCACCTACCAATCCCCTTTGCCATACCTCCTGTTCACCTTTTCCACTTTCTTTTCCAATTTCTTCCCTCGTTAGGTCCTAACAGCTTGTTGCGTTTCCGAACGGCCACGGCTGCTACCTAACGCCCCACCTTCGGGGGACACTTCCTCTGGGTCTTGGGTCACCGAGGACCCCCAATCTTGCTCGTTCTCGCACCCCGGCCAGCAGTCCAAGGTACACACATAAAAGCACCAGCCAGCCATTCCGTCTGGAAACCTGGAACCTAAGCTTCTTTACACCATAAGGCTCCATTAATCCGGTACAGAAGACTGGTGTTTTCGCCAACGTAATCCGAGCCGGGATGATACATAACTGATGCTGTAAATAGCACACGCAACAGCCGAATTATCCAAACAAAGATTTTATGCTCTTTTATCCTCTGCCGATGACCAATGCATCACTCTAAAAGGATATACGTGTCCAAATACTTTGTAGCCCTAGACACCATTACAATAGCTCCTGATACCCCCCTGAATGATAAAAGAGTGATACAACCAAAGAGAGTAAGGGGGAGATGCCACGTAAGACACTAAACCGACCTTTTGAGTCTTCCATTATCTGAGACGCAAGCAATAGTGCGAAGATAAAAGAAAATTAACCCCCACCAATGAATACCCACAGTGGGAAAAGCTTGGAGGATTACACGACATACCCAGCTAATAACAAAACCCCAAGGGGGGGGATACCACTCCACCTGACCCTCGGCAGCAGGGCAAAAGTGGACCATCTGAGCAAAGACCACAACTAAATTTGCAGAAATGTCCCCCGACGCACTACCTCCCAAATACTGCTGCAAACCCGAAACCAGTGATGTGAAAACTTCCTACCATAAAATTGACAACGCCTCCCAACATATTGGGAGGAGTATACTTTGAACGTTCAATTGAACATAGAACCCTAACCCACAAACATAAACAACAACGCGGAACAAACATGAATGACCCCGCGAGACCTACAGGTTGAAAACTATACCGCAGAGATAAAGGAGGAATAGAACAGCAACACTTAAATAGCCAAAGGCACAAACAGTTGAGCCACAAGAGCAATCACCCGCCCCATAACTAACATCCTGATGAACCCCCTTATGAAGGGGTTCTGTCAGGAAACTGATCCAAGCTGCGACCGTCAGAACAATAACATAACTATATACCAATGTAACTGGCAGGAAAAAGTATAATTAGGCAAGCAATGGCGCTAAACCTGCACCTGGTCATTGACCCGCCTAAGGAGAACACCATGGAGAGGAATTGGGCCCTAATAACTCCTAAGGCCTCATCACCAGGTAACCATGACGTAGTTTTATAGGCTTATGGCCCCTGCGCCAGGCAGCTCCATAAGGGCGGCTTAAAATCGAAAAACCCCTTAAAGCAATCTGTACCTGTTGCATTTGTAGCCATAACAACCTGACTGCTAACCTTCAAATTTCACTATAAAATGCAACAACCTTCCCCTGGAGTGCAACGCTGTAACCTGCAATTGGAGAAAACCAACTGCCACCTCAAGGGTTGAAATCCTATCCGTAACCCGTAATGCATGTACTCGAACACACTATTGTACATATCATGAAAAGGAAAATGTTGTTAGGTATAACATAAATAGCCACCATGTACTCCAGAGTCGCTGATCAAGCACATGAAATAGCTTTACTTGTGGATGATAACTGTGGTACACGGATACCAATGAATCAGATAATATATATATATATAATACGAACTCCCATAGCCTTTTATATCATATTTACTAAGAAAGTATCACTGCGTGATAGCACCTATGTGCTGCTTACCTTCAACTGCAGCTCCCCAGGCAGCATGGAGTTAACTGCAGCATGAGAGCAGTAGGGGCCGGCGACATCACCATGAGTCACAGCCCACAGAACATGGCACCACAGCCCGAATAGTAAACAATAATGATGTGCATACTGCTGACCAACAGCACACTATATATATATATATATATATATATATATATATATATATATATATAATATACTAGCGACTTCCTCCGTCAAAAAATGACGGTCAATAAAATAAAATGTTTAAATGCTGTTGTCCACACATTGTGAATGTACTGTGTGCCTCAACTATATAGACCCCTCTAACACACTAATGAACGCATGTCAATAACACTATAAGTGCCATGAGGGCCATCCAGGACCCTCATGAACCCAAAGTGTAAGCACTACACCATTTTAACCATCCAGACCCTCATAAGCCTCTACTCTTAACCCCATCAGTCCCCATAAGGGTATATTATGACCATTATGGGCCTGTTACACCCAACATTACACCACATAAGTGCCATGACGGTCCTCAAGGACCATCATGACACTAAGATTAAACACTACACTGCACCTATACCCCCCCAATAAAACATTAAATATCTAACTAACACCCTCTACACTAACCTATTAACACCTACACTACCTACCTACACTACACTACCTACCCCCTAATAACCCCCTCCCCACCACTGTAATTACAGAAATCAAAAAAACTAAAGTCCTCCAAAATATACATTACATAAAATAAAAAATAAAAAAAATCACCAAAAAATAAAAATCATACATTACAAAAAAAAAAACTAAGTCACAAAAAATAGAAAAATGAACATTACAGAAAATAAAGAAATACATTACAACCCCCCCACTACAGAAAAAAAATAACACTCCTGAAAACGAAAAATATAATATCATACATACAATACAATAGCATACAATACAATACAATTAAATTCAATACAATTAAATACAATACAATTTAATACAATACACCCCTATCTAATATACTTCCCCCTATCTAATATACAATACTATCTATCTAATATACATCCCCCCTATCTAATACACAATAAATACTATCTATGTAATCATACATCCCCTATCTATTAAATACACAATAAATACTATCTATATACTATAAATCCCCCAATCTATCTAATATACAGTACATGCTTATCTCTATATAGCATCCCTAATACTAAGCTAAATAAAATAATTAAGACCACTTACCTTTGAGATGTTTCTTCAGATCACCAACCTAGGGTAAAAAAGATTAAACAATTACCACAACACGTTACATAAAATAAATAAAACATTCTAAACATTCTAAATATTCTACTCACCTTTCCAGCATGTCATGTCCAATCTTTTCTTCTCCGGTGCCTGTTAAAAAAAACATTACATTACACACATACATAAACATAAAACCAAGTAAAATAAACATAATCTACATTGCATTTACCTCCCACGATGTCTCCCGGCCTCCTCATGTTCTGCCCCGGATGGGCCCTGGAAGCATCCGCACCTCTCAAAAAAAACGTTAAAAAAAAAACACACATACCGCCACTGGCGGATGTTCCCGACGCTAATGAGCTTCCTACAGAGTGTTCCAGAATAACATTGGCAATGGTGGCTCTGATGGCATGAAAACAGCTGTCTATCAAATTCAGCCAATGAGGAAGACGCCACATTGTGAGCACAATGAAAAAGGGATACACCCCAAAATCGCACTCTGATCGGATAACGCAACCTGTCCTCAATCTTTAACTTGTACCAATCCCAAAGGCTTTATTGCCATCCAGGCGCAATCACAATGGGAATACACCCCCATGCAGTGATTAGCTGAAGACATCTGCGCCCTTCCTATGGCCTGTAATACTGATATACATTGAATAACAGACAAGGAGAAGACGCAAATGCCTTCACCAATCAGTACGTGGGGGTGTGTATTCCATTGTGATTGGCTATTGTCAGTGTAACCAATCAGAATGCGCAGATGCCTCCAGCCAATCACCCTGTGGGGGTGTATTCTATTGTGATTGGCTGAAGGCATCTGCGCCTTGTGATTGGTTTAAATAAAGATTGACAGGTGCATTATCCAATCAGAGTGGGATTTTAGTGTGTATACCTTTCTGATTGTCTCACACATTGGCGCCTCCTGATTGGGTGAATTTGATAGACAGTGTTTTCAACCAACCAGAAGGCGCCATTGCCTATTTTCTTCCGTAAAAGTCCCCGGGAAGCTCATTAGCGTCGGGGATGCCGGTGAGTGCGGATGTGTGTTCTTTTTTTTATTTTTTTTATTTTTAGAGCGCGGTTCCAGGGCGGGGCAGAAGAGGAGGAGGCCAAGTACAATGTAGATTATATTTATTTTCTTTAGTTTTTATGCTTATGTATGTGTATTAATGTTATGTTTTTTTTAACAGTGGCTGCATCGGAGAAGAAGGATGGGGACATGCTGGAAAGGTAAGTAGAATATTTAGAATGTTTAGAATATTTATAATGTTTATTTATTTACTGTAAACGTGTTGCACTAATTTTTTTATTTTTTTTTCCTAGGTGGCTGATCTGAAGGGACATCTGCAAAAGTAAGTGGTCTTAATTATTTTATTTTAGCTTAGAATTAGATTATTTTATATATACATAGCATTTATTGTATGTTAGCTAGGGGTATGTGTTTTATATAGATAGCATAGCATGTATTGTATATTAGATTGTGGTATTTATTTAGATAGATTGGGGGAAGTTTATTAGATAGATAGATGTATATTAGATTATGGTATTTATTCAGATAGATTGTGGGATGTATATTGGATAGATAGGATGTATTGTATATTAGATAGGGGTGTATTGTATTGTATTTCATTTTATTTATATTGTATGCATTTGTATTGTATGTATTTGTATTGTATGTATTTGTATTCTATGTATTTCCTTTTCAGGTGTGTAATTTTTATTTTATTTTCTGTAGTGGGGGGGGGGGTTGTAATGTGTTTTTTTATTGTCTGTAATGTTCCTTTTTTATTTTCTGTGACTTAGGTTTTTTTATTTTCTGCAATGTAGATTTTTTTTATTTTTTGTGATTTAGGTTTTATATTTTATATAATGTAGATTTTTTTTTCTGACTTTAGGCTTTTTTATTTTCTATAATTACAGTGGTGGGGTTATTAGGGGGTAGGTAGGTAGTAGGTATGGTGCTCATAGGTTAGTGTAAAGAGTGTTTAGTTGATATTTAATGTTTTATTGGGGGGTATAGTGCAGTGTAGTGTTTATACTTAGTGTCATGATGGTCCTTGAGGACCATCATGGCCACTTATGTGGTTAATGTTGCGTCTTGTAACAGGCCCATAATGGTCTTAATATACCCTTATGGGACTGATGGGGTTAAATAGAGGCTTATGAGGGTCTGTATGGACCCCCATGAGTGACAGGGTTAATTAGAAGTTTATGTGGGTCTGTATTGACCCCCGTGAGTGAGGGGGTTAATTTAGGGCTTATGGGGGTGTATATTGACCCCCATGAGTGAGGGGGTTAATTAAGTTCTTATGGGGGTCTGTATTGACCCCCATGAGTGACAGGGTTAATGAAGGGCTTATGGGGGTCTGAATTGACCCCCATGAATATCACGGTAAATTAGGGGTTTATGGGGGTCTGTATTGACCCCCATGAGTGAGGGGGTTAATTAAGTGCTTATGGGGGTCTGTATTGACCCCCATGAGTGACAGGTTTAATGCAGTTCTTATGAGGGTCTATATTGACCCCCATGAGTGAGGGGGTTAATGAAGTGCTTATGAGGGCTTGTATTGACCTCCATGAGTGACAGGGTTAATGAAGGGCTTATGGGGGTCTATATTGACCCCCATAAGTGAGGGGGTTAATGAAGTGCATATCAGGGTCTATATTGACCCCCATGAGTGAACACCAGTTTATGGAGGGCTTATGGAGGTCTGTATTTGACCCCCATGAGTGACAGGTCTAATCGAAGGCTAATGGGGGTCCTCTATTGACCCCCCTGAGTTAGGGGGTTAATTAGAGTTTATTGGGGTCTGTATTGACACCCATGAGTGAGGGGTTAAAAAAGTGCTTCTGGGGTCTGTATTGACCCACATGAGAAACCAGTGTTAATGAAGGGCTTATGGGGTCTATGATTGACCCCCATGACATGAGGGGTTAATGAAGTGCTTCTGGGGGTCTGTATTGACACCCCATGAGTGACAAGGTTAATGAAGAGCTATGGGTGTCTATATTGACCCCCCATGAGTGAGGGGTTAATGAAGTGCTTATGGGGGTTTGTATTTGCCCCCCATAGTGACAGGGTTAATGAAGGATTTAAGGGGTCTATATTGACCCCCATGAGTGACAGGGTTAATTAATTGTTGATGGGGCTATGTATAGACCCCCATGCATGATAGTGCATATATATGTTTTTATAACAGCCAACGTTGGAGCCCTCCACCTTTCGCATTTGTAGTGCAAAGGATGCAGTTCTTGCGAGCTCGCAAAGCGTGACGACGATTTGTAGTTTGACAACTATTATATGTGATATAATCTATCTAAACCTCATTACCCAACACTAGGGCCCGAGAATGCGAGGGAAGCCCTTGCGCCCGCAGACCAGGGGCCAAATAAACCCCTCTAGCACAGAACATAACCCAGCCCAACACCACAGGATTACCCAGAGAACCAGAAGCACAGGGGACCCCAAGAATCCCCTACCCCAACCAAAAAGCCAACCGCAACAAGCGGCACAAAAAACAGAAACCCACCAAGCTCCGTGAAAAACACCGATGGGCATGCGCACAACCCCGCTGCGCGTGTGTTACTGTGTTCACCGCCGTGTATTTTCTCTAAGTCCCGCCTGCCTTTGTTCAGCCTCGTATTCATCCAGTTTCAGAATTTTTATAAGTTTTTTCATTCCTCGCTTAGCTTATTTTGGATTGACAAAAACGCCAAATATGGCTCAAATCTGTTGCAACCTCACTCCCAGGCTTCCTGGCTTTCCCCCTGTGCTGTGCGTGAGTGTGTTATTATTTTTGTTAAATTTGTTACCTCTCTTGGCTCACAGTTGCGACTCTCTCAAGTCCCACGTGCTTCAATGCCTCGCCTCGTTTCACGTTCATTGCAGCAGACGTTCCTTGAATCGCAAGGGACGCAAGTGTTTGAACCAACATTGCAAACGTCACCAACATCGCAAGATCCCCCAACTATATATGTGATATATATACTGTATATATATATATATATATATATATATATATATATATCTTGTTTTAATTGTTATATTGCATATAATAATTGACAGCGTTATGATTGACAGCGTTTTCATCCAATCAGAGGTGTAATTTCCAAATTTGTACCGGAAGAAGCGATACAAGCCTCATTTGCAGAAGGGAGCTAGCGTCAAGTTTTTTTTCTGGGGCACTGCCAGAGAAGACTAGAAGAAGGACGGGGCATCGCTGAAAGTAAGGGTCTGTATAGACACTTATGGGACTTATAGGGTTAAGTTGTGTCCTATAAGGGTCTTGAAAGTGCAGAACTTTAATTTTTAAATGCTGCAGGGGTCCCGATCGGGACCCTGCATCATTGGGGGTTAATGTGGGGACCCTGCGGAGGTCCCAATCGGGACCCTCGCATCCTGGGCGTCCTCATGAAGGGAGTGGGGGGGGTTGTTAGGTGCAGTGGGGACATTCGGGGGAGAATACGTAAGGGTTTCCTAAAGCCCTTGCGGGTCCTCCTGAGCACAATGTAGGCCCTCCATCCTAGCATTTGCGCTTTGTGAGCAGGGATACCTTTGCGAACTTGGGGGAATCAGGCAATTGAATAGGGATGTGCGATTTTAGCCCTGCTTAAGTGACACATCAAAGGCTTCAGAGTGGTGTAGGCCCTGAGTTGCACGGCTGCCATTTTTGCAAGGCCAAAATTCAGAACCCCATCCGAGCTCGCAAAAAAACGCCAATTGAATAGCAAATTTGCCTGCGATCTCAACTTGCAAACACAGATCTCGAATTCAAAGCAATTGAATGAGGCTAATAATGTATTGAGTATTCCAATACGCTATTTGATCAATTTGGGCCTCTGTGTCTAACAAGGCCACATTATTTATGTATATTTCCTTCTTAATCTATATTGCAATTTCTGAACCCTGACTCTTCCCATGAGGCACTGCCTCACCAGCCTCAGTTTCATATGATAATCTACTTCCCAGCCATCACCCAGCACGGAAGTGGTGTAGACTTTTTTACTGTCTTCCTTGCTTCAACTTTCAATTTATACCATCAGTTCCCTTCCTATTGTGCTGTCATTTCTTTAATTAACCTCACACATTATCCCCCTGTTCTCAATCTGGCTACCTCATATTGTAACAATATATTAACATCCACCCTCATTTAGGATGCTTGAAGCATACTAACAAGGCCCCACATACTTGATCCTAACAACAATAATCAGGACATGTCAATTTAAAAAAGTCTGCCAGGTTATAAACCTCAGCAGATTTCTGCACTACCACTTCATTCTTCTTTCATTACGTCTCTACTCTCAACCTTTGCAATTACAATTATTTATCATTCCTCGCCTTGACTCCAATGCAAAATATATTTTCTCTCCTGTGCCCACCTCCACCTCCCACAACTAATTGTTACACAGCCCAGACCTTGCAAACTTTTTTTAATCTAAAATAGGCAGCATTAGGTAAGACTCTTTCTACACCAACAAAGAAAGTCCAATTTTCACAACAGTACACACATATCCTACACAGGCTTCTCCGCACCCCAAATACACACCGGGCTCCTTCACACCTGCAAAAGAAGTAGAAGTGTGTACAGTACTATAATTTTTTATCCTCACTACTAGTTCCCTCAATTCATTTCCAGCACAATTACTTCTTCCTCCCAGCCACATTTATCCCATCCTTAATGCATATTTTCATTCCCTATCTATAAAAGTTTACATCATCATTGAACCAAGCACAACATATTCCTATTCAAAATAAAGCATTTCCTGACTGCTCTTTCTTTAACTATCACCCTTTCTCCCCAATTTATCTGGCTTCTATGGTTCTTGAATGGTTCCTCTACAATCAGTTAACTAATTTCATTACTTCCAACTCCCTATTTTTTGATCCTCTGCAATATTCTATTTGTTCTTGACTTCAACACAATTTATCACTTTCTTCACCAGTCTTTTGGCACTCATAACACAACACGTTCTTGGTTTACATCCTACCTCTCCACATCTGCACCTGTAGCATTTCCCTCTCTGGCACTTCTTCTGACAGATGGGGCTCAGTCCCTTACTCCTTTCAGTTAACATATCCTTCATCTGCATCCTTTAAACTAATTTAAGTTTTAATATCATATGTATGCAGATGACACCCACATTTACCTATCTCCAACCAACTTATAACTATCCCTACCAGCCAGAGTCAAATCTGGCCTACTTGGAAACTCCTCCTGGATGTCCTCACATTACTCAAAGTTCAACATCTCAGAGCTCCTACTGCCACGACCCTCATACCAAAAATCCCCCTTACTGTTGTGAACTCAATTATCACTCCCAGTCCTCATGCCCTCTGTCTTTGGAGAAATACTGGACTCTGTACTTTCTTTAAAGTCCTACATTCAGACTGTAGCTAAATCCCACCAATTTCACTTAAAGAACATGAGTAGAGGCTGTCAATTTCTTACACAAGATATTACAAGAATTCTAATACACTAACTCATTTTGTCTTGCCCTGACTAAAGTAACTTACTGGCCCTTTAATTAAAAGTCTATCACCACTTCAGTCTATCATGAAAGAGACTCATCCACCTTACGCATCACTTCTCCTCCACTGCACTTCTCTCTCAGTCTGTCAATTGGCTCTCCATACCCGCAGAATAAAAATTCTGACTCTCACATACAAAGCTTATAATGCATCCACACCCACCTACATACAGTGCATTTCAAAATGATTCCCCCTTGGCATGTTTCGTGTTTTATTGCCTCACAACCTGGAATTAGCATGGATTATTTGAGGATTTGCTTCATTTAATTTACAGAACATGCCCACAACTTTGAAGATGTTTTTTTTATTATTGTAAAGCAAACAACAAATAGGACAAAATAACAGAAAAAGTCAATGTGCATAACTATTCACCCCCTAAAGTCAATACTTTGTAGAGCCTCCTTTTGTGGCAATCACAGCTCCAAGTCGCTTTGGATATTTCTCTATGAGCTTGCCACATTGGATTTTTGCCCATTCCTCCTTGTTAAACTGCTCCAGCTCCTTCAAGTCGGATGGTTTGCGCTTGTGAACAGCAATCTTTAAGTCTGACCACAGATTTTTTATTGGATTGAGGTCTGGGCTTTGACTAGGCCATTCCAACATATTTACATATTTCCCCTTAAACCACTTAAGTGTTGATTTTGCAGTGCATTTGGGGTCATTGTCCTGCTGAAAGGTGAACATCCATCCTAGCCTCAAATCATGCACAGAGTGGTACAGGTTTTCCTGAAGAATATCCCTGTATTTAGCACCATCCATCTTTCCCTCAACCCTGACCAGTTTCCCAGTCCTCAAAAACATCCCCACAGCAGGATGCAGCCACCACCATGTGTTGGGTTTGCGCCAGACATAGGGTTTTCTTTGATCGCCGAAAAGTTCAATTTTAGTCTCATCAGAGCAGAGCACCTTCCTCCATACATTTTGGGTGTCTCCCAAATGCCTTTTTGCAAACTCAAAACGTGCCATTCTGCCATAAAGTTCAACTCTATGGAGCGTACAGCTTCTTGTCGTCCTATGTACAGATACTCCAGTCTCTTCTGTGGAACTCTGCAGCTCCTCCAGGGTTACTTTAGGTCTCTGTGCTGCCTCTCTGATTAATGCCCTCTTTGCCCGGTTTGTGAGTTCTGGTGGGCGGCCATCTCTTGGCAGGTTTGCTGTTGTGCCATGTTCTTTCCATTTGGTTATGATAGATTTGATGGTGCTCCTCGGGATCATCAAAGATTTGGATATTTTTTTATAACCTAACCCTGACTTGTACTTCTCAACAACATTGTCCCTTAAAAGTTAAGGGAGGGTGAATACTTTTGCAAGGCACTGTATCTGCTCTCATTGTTAAATATACTCCAAACCGTCCCCTTATCTCTGTGCAGGACCTGCTACATGTCTTGCTCTGTCAGACTGTCCCCTAGCTTTCAGAGTTTGTAGAGGACTACATTGCTAAGGAAGTCTACCTACTATTTTGCTTACATCTTCTTCTCACTGATACCAACTGATCTACTGGTTTATTCTTAAATATGACACACAGCTACCTCTGCCAACCTACCCCTGTTTACTCTTCTTTCCCACTTCTTTTGCATCACTTGCCTAAACTTCTCCTTCAGACTGTAATCTCTCAGAAGCAAGGACCTCTTTTTATTTTGTATTAATATTTGTTATTGTATTTGTATGTGTCGCATGATCTCTGCATATAATGTATGTTCTCATTGTATAACATGCTTGATCATTATAAATAAGGTTCATAATAATAAATAATAAAATAACAGTACTTTAAAATATTATTTATTACAATAAATATAATTCATATAAAAGTGCAGATATCTTGAAATACTCATGATCATTCTAAGATTTTGCCACTCAAAAGAAACAAACATTTTCTTTTAATGCTGCTCCAACAAAGAAAAACAAATTTAGATTTCAAGGTATATTATATTTCTGACAATGTCAAACAGCTGGCAGGCAGAACTAAATGAATAACAACACATAACAAGTAGTGAAGCTGTCAAAGGTTTTCATCATTTTTAGAAACCTTAACATGGATGCAATTTTAAAAATAGTTTGTGAAGGCTCAATTTTTTGGTTGCTGATTATGTCTGCTAAAATTAAAAGACAACTCATATCACCATATATCATTTTTTTTAAATCTATCATATTTCTTGTTTAGACTAATCAGAGAAAAAGACAAATGTAAGTTCCTTGTTGCATATACATAAGTAAAGACATACAGTGTCTTGCAAAAGTATTCACCCCCTTGACTTTTACATATTTTGTTACATTACAGCCTTACGTTCAATGTTTTGTTAATCTGAATTTCATGTGATGGATCAGAACACAATAGTCTAAGTTGGTGAAGTGAAATGAGAAAAATATATACATAAAACTATTTTTTAGAAATAGAAAACAGAAAATTGGCTGTGTGTATGTATTCACCCCCCTTTGTTATGAAGCCCATAAATAGCTCTGGTGCCACCAATTACCTTCAGAAGTCACATAATTAGTGGAATTATGTCCACCTTTGTGCAATCTAAGTGTCACATGATCTATCATTACATATACACGCCTTTTTTTCAAGGCCCCAGAGGCTGCAACACCTAAGCAAGAGGCACCACTAAACAAACACTGCCATGAAGACCAAGGAACTCTCCAAACAAGTAAGGGACAATGTTGTTAAGAAGTACAAGGCCGGGTTAGGTTATAAAAAAAATATCCAAATCTTTGATGATCCCCAGGAGCACCATCAAATATATCATAACCAAATAGAAAGAACATGGCACAACAGCAAACCTGCCAAGAGATGGCCGCCCACCAGAACTCACGGACCGGCAAGGAGGGCATTAATCAGAGAGGCAGCACAGAGACCTAAGGTAACCCTGGAGGAGCTGCAGAGTTCCACAGCAGAGACTGGAGTATCTGTACATAGGACAACAATAAGATGTACGCTCCATAGAGTTGGGCTTTATGGCAGACTGGCCAGAAGAAAGCCATTACTTTCAGTGAAAAACAAAATGGCATGTTTTGAGTTTGCGAAAAGCCATGTGGGAGACTCCCAAAATGTATGGAGGAAGGTGCTCTGCTCTCATGAGACTAAAATTGTACTTTTCGGCGATCAAAGAAAACGGTATGTTTGGCGGAAACCCAACACATCACATCACCCAAAGAACAACATGGTGGTGGCAGCATCATGCTGTGGGGATGTTTTTCAGCAGCCGGGACTGGGAAACTGGTCAGAGTTGAGGGAAAGATGGTGCTAAATACAGGGATATTCTTGAGCAACACCTGTACCACTTTGTGCGTGATTTGAGGCTAGGACGGAGGTTCACCTTTCAGCAGGACAATGATCCCAAATACACTGCTAAACCAACACTTGAGTGGTTTGAGGGGAAACATGTAAATGTGTTGGAAAGTCAAAGCCCAGACCTCAATCCAACAGAAAAACAATGGTCAGACTTAAATTTTGCTGGTCACAAGCGCAAACCATCCAACTTGAAGGAGCTGGAGCAGTTTTGCAAGGAGGAACTGGGAAAAAATCCCCAGTGGTAAGATGTGGCAAGCTCGATAGAGACATATCCAAAGCGACTTGGAGCTGCGATTGCTGCAAGAGGTGGCTCTACAAAGTATTGACTTTAGGGGGCTGAATAGTTATGCACATTGACTTTTTCTGTTATTTTGTCCTATTTGTTGTCTGCTTTACAATAAAAAAAAAACATCTTCAAAGTTGTGGGCATGTTCTGTAAATTAAATGATGCAAATCCTCAAACAATCCATGTTAATTCCAGGTTGTGAGGCAATAAAACAAGGGAAAATGCAAGGGGGGTGAATACTTTTACAGGGCACTGTAACTGGTTTCATTACCCTGTACCTCTCCCTAATTAACTCAAAAAATTTCAATCAAAAAATGAGAAAAAATAATAAGTAACAATTGTTGTACTAAAACCATATATAAATACTGTTCTTAAAGAAAGTTTATACTATAAAATATTTAGGATATCTTGAGCCTGAATTAACTTGATAATGGGCAAAATGTTTTTATAAAGTCTAAATTATCATTAATTGTATTTAAAAACTTTTTTTTTTGCCAATATGCTTAACAAGTGTCACCCTTTCTGTTTATCTGGAGGGAATGCAGAAAATGATTTAGCCGCTTCAGTTGATGTTTTAATCCTTAGTGCTTTTTACCTGACTATTAGAAACTTCAAACGTTTGCAAGGCAATGAATGACTAGCGTAAAGAAAATATGACATGTATTGGAAACTAAATGCTGTGTTTTCTTTTGTCTTTTAAATAGTATATATAGTATATATATTTTTATCAGTATTGCTTCTGACTTGATAAAGAGAGGGTTCATCTATCGAAAGCTTGTCGCTGTATTATGAATACGTTTGTCCAATAAAAAAGGTATCACTATATACTACAATACTTTATATATCTACATATATATATATATATATATATATATATATATATATATATATATTTATATATATAATATATATATATATATATATATGGGCACGTGTCTTGAGCTGACTTTATGGCACATGTCTTGAGCTGACTTGGTGGGAACATGTAGGTATTCTGCTAACATATCAACCATTGCTATCATGGGTAAAACATGCTATTTATCTGAACTTGAAAAGGGGATGATCATTAGGTTTCAGGCCAGCGCAGTTTGTGAACTGTTTGTGTGTGCTGCTATGGTTAAAGTGTACTGTGACTGGACGATCAGCACCATTGTGAATGATATGAGTGGAAACTGTTGAGTACCATGTGCCATTGATGTCAGAGGTGATTGTCGGCTGCAATGATGTGTGAGGGTCAACCAACACGGTATAGTTGATCAACTCACCATTCAAACGAACCAGGGGGCTTCCAGATGTGTGTCTAAAATGATAGTACAGCCAACCCTTTTGCGTATGGGGCTCCAAAGCAAATGGCTGGTCACTGCACCCAGGCCGACGAGGTTTCATTGTTAGAAACAGCTTTAATTTCAACACAACATTACCAAAATTGGACCTTTTCTGATTGGCAAAGGGTTGCCTTCTCTGATGAGTCACATTTTCTGCTCCAGGTGTGAAACCTCTGAGAACAAGTACTTTGCAACACTTGTTGGAAGAACACAAGCCAGTGGTCTGGGAATGATTTCTGGGGAATGCTTTTTAGGGATTTTCTGGGTCCACTCATTTCTCTGGAAGACACTCTGGTAGAACAAGTACACCCGTACATGTTATCTATCTTCCCTGGAGAGGATGGGATCTTCCAGCAGGACAATGCAACATGTAATACTGCCAGAATTGTCTGGGATTGGTTGGAGAAGCACGGCAGGTACTTCCATAGCCTCCAAATTGCCCAGACTTGAACCCGATTTAGCACCTGTGGGACCACCTCCACACGGCTGTTATTTGGGATTTTAGCTGGTGGACATCATTTTGTGACTTGACTGTGTATTTATAAAGGCTCAACTGTTGTATATTGCAACATGACCCACTATATTTGCCTCCTTAGGCCTGTGCCTCTATTGTGATAGAATCATACAAGGGGTGTATGTAAGTAGCAGACTTACCAGAGCCCTTTTTCCCCATGGGAGTGAAAGAGTTAAGCCTCCTGCAACAGACTAATCAAACCCAGCTGCATTCTGCCTTTAAAAGGACTACTGAGCACTCAGCAGGGTGGGTTCAGTCTGGACTGAGAGCCAGGAGAGACAGCTCTGCATGCTGAAGTAAACCCACAGACTTTTGCAGCCGAAAACTTACAGGCCTGTATACGTGAACACTTTATTTTTGCATTAGTTGATGCTAGTGAGGAAAACTGATATTTATGTTTAGTTAGTGCTTCAAGGAAAGCTAGGCTTTGTTTTGTATTATTTTTGTTTGTACCTGCTGACAAAGTAATCAGTAAAGCTCCTTAAAGCTACAACGCCTCCTGAGATACTTCATTACAGAGACGGTCAACAGGGCATTGACCCTGGAAGTGGCAGCCAGCCTGTCACAATTTGGTGGCAGCGGTGGGATATACATTGTCTGCGCTTAAGAAGACAGCCCACAGTACAAAATGGAGGCGCTAGTGAAAGCCTTAATACAGACCACTACCCAACAGCAGGAGACTACACAACAGTTCCTAAGGCAACAGGCCCAGGCGACACAAGCACTGGCGGAACAACAAGCTAGAGCCACCCAGGTCCTGGCAGAACAACAGGCCCAAGCCATGGAAGAGCGGAAGCTGCAGCGGGAGACCAATCAAATACTGTTGGCCCAGCTACAGCAAATGACACCTCTCAAACCTGCTGTGTCACCAGAGACCTGTATGAGGGGCAAGCCAAATCAGTTTCTACAAAAAATGAGTCCTGAAGACGATGTGGAAACATATCTATTGAGCTTTGAAAGAACTGCCGTCAGAGAAGCCTGGCCCCAAGGGCACTGGGCCAGCATAGTTGCACCATATTTATGTGGAGAGGCACAAAAAGCATACCTCGACCTGGACAGTGAACAAGCCCTGAATTATGCCACCTTGAAAGCAGAGATCCTGGCCAGATCCGGAGTTACCCGTAGTGTCAGAGCACAAAGGTTCCATTCATGGAAGTTTGTGGAGAATAAGCCCCCTCGCCCTCAGATGTTTGAGTTGCTGCACTTAGCCCAAAGGTGGCTACAGCCAGACAGCAATAAACCAGGTATAATTGTAGAATTGCTGATTATGGACCGCTACTTGCGAAGCTTACCACCAGGCTTAAGAGAATGGGTGGGGCAAAACGAGCCAGAGACCCCAGACGAGTTTATCTCCCTAACAGAAAGATATCTCGCCATGAAGGAACTAACCCGTTTTTCAAAAGAGGAGACCTCTGGTGTTCAAAGGCGGCCTAACAACCCTAAGGTTCAAACTCCTAACTGGATGAGAACCAGACCAAGACTCATGAAGCCGGAAGTTGGAAGACACTCGTTACAAGGGAACCCAGGAAAGGTTAGTTCCTGAAGAAAACAAGCAAAGAGGGACCCCCAGTAAGCAAGATCAAATGCTTTTACTGTGGGGAATTCGGACACCTAGCTGTCTATTGCCCAAATAAGGAGGAACCCATGCAGTGTAACCTGGGGGAACATACGTACCACTGCAATATGATCAACCTGGTAGGAGTGGCTGGAAAACTACACCAGTTCGTCAAAGCCATAAAAGTGAATGGGAAGGAAACCATAGCTTTAATTGACTCTGGGAGTGCGGTGACCCTATTTTCGGCCAAAGTTATAAAATCCAGCAAAATACAAAACTCAAGGAAGGTGGGCATTACCTGTGTACATGGGACAGTGAACCTGTACCCTACTGGTACCGCAGCACTGGAGGTTCAGGGGAAAAAGATGTTGCTCACCGCTCCTGTAATAGCCAATCTGCCCTACCCTGTTGTATTAGGCAGGGATTTTCCGCAACTTGAAGACCTGTTCCAAACAGGAAAAGGTAAAAACCAAAGACAAACCGAACAGAGTGGCCCAGAGGCCAAGGAAACCCTGTGGTCACTCCCACCGTTTGTGGACCAGGATCTATTCTCCGGATCCGGGAAAACCCGCAAAACGAAGCGGGAGAGAAAGAAAGCTAAGCGCTTAGGCACAAAGATAAGAAGGAAAGCCGTTGAGGAGGCTTTAGCAGCCTGCCAGACAGGAGAAAGGAAGGAGACCGTCCAGAAAGGTCCCACGGCTCAATCTGATGAAGAACGGGCCCAAACGGGAGAACATGTAGAAGAGGAACTTACTCCACTGCAGTGTTTCCCTGACAAGTATGACTTTGCTCGTGACCAAGCTGTGGATCCGATCCTACAGAACATACGTCGTCAGCTTGTAGAAGTGAACGGGACTCCGGTCACCGGGAGAGAGAGGAGACAGGGCCCTTATTTCATACTGCGGAATAACTTGCTGTACAGGGTCGTTCCTTCGAAGGAAGAAACACTGGAGCAGCTCCTAGTTCCCCGAGCACAAAGGAGGAAAGTCCTTGATCTGGCACACCGTAACCTCCTTGGGGGCCACCTTGGGAAGGATAAAACCCTGGGAAGGATATTGAAACGGTTTTTCTGGCCTGGCATTTTTGCTGAAGTAGCCCAGTACTGTGCATCTTGCCCTGAATGCCAATTGGCAGCTCCCCGCTCCGACCTAAGAGCTCCACTGGTATCTTTACCCATAATCGAGGAGCCGTTTTCAAGAATAGCAATGGATCTGGTGGGTCCACTAGAAAAATCAGCACGAGGGCACCAATACATCCTCGTAATAATGGACTATGCCACCAGATACCCGGAGGCCATACCCTTACGCACTGCTACCTCGAAAAATATTGCAAAAGAGCTCGTTCAACTATACTCAAGGGTGGGGATACCCAAAGAAATCCTAACAGACCAAGGGACCCCTTTTGTGTCAAAGCTGATGAGAGACTTGTGCCAGCTTTTACAGGTGAAATCACTCAGGACCTAGGTTTACCATCCGCAAACAGACGGACTGGTAGAACGGTTCAATAAAACTTTGAAGAGTATGCTAAGAAAAGTTGTAGCACGAGATGGGAAAAATTGGGACCTACTCCTACCCTATTTACTCTTTGCCATAAGAGAAGTCCCCCAAGCTTCCACAGGATTTTCTCCCTTCCAACTTCTCTACGGCCGCCATCCAAGAGGAATTCTGGACATATTAAAGGAAGAATGGGAAGAGCAAATAGTGCCGGGCGAAAATATTGTGGATTATGTGAGGAACATGAGAGAAAGAATTGCCAAAGTTATCCCTCTGGTGCGAGACCATATGGAACGAGCTCAAAGTAACCAGCAAACCTATTACAACCGCACGGCCCAGGTGAGGAAGTTTCAACCCGGAGACAGGGTTCTAGTGTTAGTGCCAACAACCGAAAGCAAATTACTGGCCCGATGTCAAGGCCCCTACGAAGTTATTGAAGCTATAGGTGAGGTGGATTACAAAGTCAGTCAACCTGAGCGTCGCAAGAGAGAACAAATATATCATGTAAACCTTCTAAAACCCTGGAAAGAGCAAACAAAAGTGATGGATGTCACTTGTCTGGCTGAGGAGTCAAAAGATGCCAGCGAGTCCAAAATCTGTATTGAACCTCCGAAAGCCTATGTATCACAAGAGTTGTCCCCTGCACAAACAGAGGAAACCTACAAAATGTTGAAGCGGAACGCGGATGTGTTTTCCACCAACCCAGGTCGCACCACTGCCATTTACCATAATATTGTCACTAAACCAGGCGTGAGAATAAGGATTAAACCTTACAGCATACCTGAAGCAAAGAGAACCGAAATAAGGGCTGAGGTGAACAAAATGTTAGAACTTGGAGTAATCGAGGAGTCTCAAAGCAAATGGTGCAGCCCCATTGTCTTGGTTCCAAAACCTGATGGAACTGTCAGGTTTTGCAGCGATTTTCGCAAGCTAAACGCTGTATCCGAGTTTGATGCATACCCTATACCTAGAGTAGACGAACTAATCGAGCGACTCGGAAAAGCGAGGTTTCTAACAACGTTGGATTTGACTAAAGGGTACTGGCAAATACCCTTGACGCAAGCGGCCAAGGAGAAAACCGCCTTTTCAACACCTGACGGTCTTTTTCATTACAAGGTGCTACCTTTTAGATTGCACGGAGCACCGGCTACTTTTCAGAGACTGATGGATAAGCTGTTACGCCACCATTCAGAGTACGCAGCCGCTTACCTAGATGACATAATCATCTATACCGATGACTGAGAGACACATCTGCTGAAAGTGGAAGCAGTTTTGGAAGCCCTAAGGCGCGCACACCTTACAGTAAACCCCGGAAAGTGTGCCATCGGTCTGAGTGAGGCCAAATAATTGGGATATACGGTGGGGAGAGGAGTTGTTCGACCCCAGCTCAACAAGGTGAAGGCAATTCAGGACTGGCCACAACCTCTGAATAAGAAGCAAGTAAGGGCCTTCTTGGGGATAGTAGGGTATTATAGGAGATTCATACCCCATTTCTCTACAAGAGCTGCCCCCCTGACAGACCTTACAAGAAACAGAGCGCCCAACATGGTTAAATGGAGTTCAGAGGCTGAAGCAGGATTCACGGATCTAAAGTCGGTCCTATGTCGGAATCCTGTGCTAGTGACCCCAGATTTTGGAAAGGAATTCATCTTGCAGACGGATGCTTCGGGAGTGGGACTGAGCGCTGTGTTATCGCAAGTAGTGCAGGACGAGGAACATCCCATTTTATTCCTGAGCCGCAAACTGTTGCCACGAGAGTAGAAATATTCCATCGTGGAAAAGGAATGCCTGGCCATCAAATGGGCCACGGAGGCGCTTCGTTACTATCTCTTAGGGAGGAAGTTCACTCTGGTCTCTGACCATGCACCCCTGCAATGGATGCAGCAGAATAAGGAAAAGAACAGCCGGGTAACGAGATGGTTCCTGTCCCTGCAGCCCTACTGTTTCCGTGTCCTCCATAGAGCCGGCAGCCTACATGCTAATGCGGATGCTTTGTCTCGAATTCATTGCCTCACGGCGTTGGCCGCTCCACCCAGTGGTGTCGAGCTGGGGAGGGGGATGTGTGATAGAATCATACAAGGGGTGTATGTAAGTAGCAGACTTACCAGAGCCCTTTTTCCCCATGGGAGTGAGAGTTAAGCCTCCTGCAACAGACTAATCAAACCCAGCTGCATTCTGCCTTTAAAAGGACTACTGAGCACTCAGCAGGGTGGGTTCAGTCTGGACTGAGAGCCAGGAGAGACAGCTCTGCATGCTGAAGTAAACCCACAGACTTTTGCAGCCGAAAACTTACAGGCCTGTATACGTGAACACTTTATTTTTGCATTAGTTGATGCTAGTGAGGAAAACTGATATTTATGTTTAGTTAGTGCTTCAAGGAAAGCTAGGCTTTGTTTTGTATTATTTTTGTTTGTACCTGCTGACAAAGTAATCAGTAAAGCTCCTTAAAGCTACAACGCCTCCTGAGATACTTCATTACAGAGATGGTCAACAGGGCATTGACCCTGGAAGTGGCAGCCAGCCTGTCACAATATATATAAATACTGTGTTTTCTGGTACATGCAATCATATAAAAAAAACAACTCATCAGCATGAAAATATACTATTTTTTACCTTACAAATAGAACTCAGTCAACAGTAGCAGGCAACATCTGTAGCTTTATTTAAAAAAAAAATCATATTAACATAAATAGCAGCTGTTAAAATCTGCTCATGTATTAACAGTATTTGCTTAAATCTTCATTTATATAAGATTATGTAGAATGATGCAAAGCAGAAATCACTGCCAGCTATTTACAATGCCCAGACATTGTTCTCCACTTCCCTATAAGGGATTTGTACTTTGCTTGTTTCAGAATTATTTCATTATTTTAAAAATCAATGGCAACTGACCAAATTCTTCAAAGTGGAGTTTTGACAACATGCCAAAATATTTTATATAATGCTCTAGTTAAGCCATCTGTTGTAGGAGATTTGTTCTGCATAAAGTAATTTAAATATACAAAATATAGTCAAACAGAATGATGTTATATTCTGTTTTAAGGAAAGTAAACATGTCAAAATTCTTAAATACATTACAATTGTTGATAATGATCAACAAAAGAAATCCAGACTTGCCTTGAGGAATTTAGTGATAGACTGTGGTAGATAGGATAGGTAGATGTGATATTTTCAGGATATTCTTGATGTTATTGCTAATGCTCACCATTTTTTATAAAGTGCAATACTCATCTGGACCCATCTGTAACAATGTTCTATCACTAACAATATGATTATAGTTCTTGTATATAACATTATACATGTATTGTATGGGATTGAGTTGTGCACAAAAAATAAATATAATTTGTTTTAATTTGCAACACTTTATTTTTTTTATTCCTTTGTAATGCTCAGTTCAGCTGAATGCTCATTTTTTCCACACAACATGCTCTTTACTTCATTACTTTACTAGCGACTTGCCCGTCAAAAATGAAGGGGCAATAACATTTTAATGCTTTTAAAACTGTTTGCCACACAATGTGAGTGTCTTTAATTTCCCCAACAGGTATAGAATATATATTTTTTTCTATATTAACTCTTCTAAATGTCATATATGGAATAACAATATAACAATTGCTGAAGTTTTTATGAATACATATTGTAAATCATAACATAAAAGTTTGTAATATGCAACTTCTATTTGAAACAATCTTGAACCATTTCTTTAACAACACCAACATTTTGAATTGATAGTTATACATGAACATAATGCTTTGTAGCATTCAACTTTTTTTTAATCCTTGTTAAACCAAATAGGTATTGAATCCAGAGGAAGGCACACAATAAAAAAACCCATTGAAACTTGGCCAATTGTATCAAAGAGGGAAAAAAATAAATTATTATTATTATTATAGTTTATTTATAGCTCGCCGACATATTGTGTAGCGCTGTACATAAATTAGGTTCAGACAAAGATAATTACAGATTAACATTTAGCAAAGGAAGGAGGGCCCTGTCTTTGAGCTAGGAATCCAATGTCCATGGTGAATTCCCAAAGTACTTAGGACAGAAATGCGTAGACTTACAATCTAAGGTATAGTGACTGGTGAAAGAGGGGGAGAGAGGTGATAAGTGTGTTAGGGTGGAAGGTGATACGCTTCTTTAAAGAGATGCATTTAAGTGAGGTTTTAAATGTTTTGAGGCAAGAGGATAATCTGGTGGAGCGAGGCAAGGAGTTCCAGAGACTAGGGGCAGCACAAGAAAAGTCCTGGAGGCGGGAGTGAGAGGAGGTGACAAGAGTTGTAGAAAGAAGAAGGTCATTAGCAGAACGAAGAGGGCGGGACGGGGAGAATTTGGAGATGAGAGCAGAGATGTAAGGGGGAGCATTATTGTTGAGGGCATTGTAAGTTAGGGTCATGATTTTAAATTTTATTCTTGAGGTTAAGGGAAGCCAGTGGAGTGATTGACAGAGAGGTGGTGCTGACACTGAACGTTGTGTACGGAAGATGAGTCTAGCAGAGGCATTCATAATGGATTGAAGTGGAGACAGTCAGGTGGTGGGTAGGCCAACAAGAAGCGAGTTGCAGTAGTCTAGTCGAGAGATGATGAGAGAGTGTATAAGGATTTTAATTGTGTCTTGTGTAAGATAGTAACAAATTCTGGAGATGTTTTTTAGATGGAGAAGACAAGATTTAGTTAGTGATTGTATGTGAGCAGGGTTCAGTAGAACTCCGAGACAATGGGCTTGGGAGGAGGGGGTGATGATGTCTTTGTTGAAAGTGAGAGAGATGTGAGGAATTGACGCTGTGGGAGAGGGAGGGAAGATTAGTAGTTCAGTTTTAGACATGTTGAGTTTGAGATGGTGGGTGGACATCCAAGAGGATATACGAGAGAGGCAGTTGGAGACGTGTGTTAGAAGAGAGGGGGATAGATCTGGTGCGGAGAGGTATAGAGATAATAATGAAGCCCAAAAGAGTTTATGAGGGTACCAAGTGAGGAAGTGTAGATGGAGAAGAGGAGGGGGCCAAGGACAGATCCTTGGGGTACACCAACAGACAGGGGGTGAGGAGAAGAAGAGGTGTCAGAGAAGGAGATACTGAATGATCGATTTTGTAGGTATGATGAGAACCACGAGAGAGCAGTGTCTCGAATACCCAGGGAGAAGAGGATATGAAGTAGAAGTGGATCGTTGACAGTGTCAAAGGCAGCAGAGAGATCTAGAAGAAGAAGAATTGAAAAGTGACCCTTTGACTTTGCGGTAAGCAAGTCATTGGTGACTTTAGTGAGAGCTGTCTCAGTGGAGTGTTGGGGCCGAAAGCCGGATTGGAAGGTGCCAAGAAGGGAGTTAGAGGAAATAAAGCTGGTAAGGTGGTTATAGACGAGCCGCTCCAGCAGTTTGGAAGCCAGGGGAAGCAGAGAGATAGGGCGGTAGTTAGATGCAACGTCAGATGAGGGTTTTTTGAGGGTGGGTATAACTATGGCATGTTTTAGAGAAGACAGAAACATGCCAATAGTAAGGGAGAGGTTGAAAACATGTGTGAGAGCTGGGATTAATGTGGTAGAGAGGGGAGATATGAGCTGAGATGGAATAGGATCCTGAGGACAGGTAGTGAGGCGAGTGGATGATAGCAGTTTGGAGACTTCATCCTCTGTAGCCGGATCAAAGCAGTTCAAAGCAGTTCAAAGTGCCAGTGGGAATGGGGAAGGGAGAAGACTGGGTTTTGTTGGTTATTTGAGAGGGTGGAGTGTGTAAACCACTATGAGATAAGAGGTCATTGCAGATGTTTTGAATGTTATGAATAAAATGGTTGGCAAAGTCTTCAGCAGTGAGAGAGGAAGGGATGGAAGGAAATGGTGGGTGGAGGAGAGTATTGAATGTGGCAAAAAGACACTTGGAGTTAGAGGACAAAGTTGATATTAGTGTTGTAAAGTACTGCTGTTTGGCAAGCTTAAGGGCAGAGGAATAGGAGCGTAACATACATTTGTAGTGGAGGAAATCTGCTGAAGTGCGTGATTTATCCATAGTCGTTCTGCAGTGCGGGAGCACCTCTGGATGTATCGTGTTTGTGTAGTGTGCCATGGTGGTGGATGAGAGCGAGGGCATCTGCGTGTGGATTTGGGGGCCAGAGTGTCAAGGGTGGAAGAGAGAGTAGAGTTGTAGAGTGAGGTGGCAGTGTCAGGGCAGTTGAGGTTGGTGATGGGACTGAGAAGGGGTTGGATAATAGTGGAGAGCTGAGTTGGGTCTAGTGCTTGCAGGTTTCTGTTCCTGATGGTGGTTGGGGTTGGAGAGGGTTGGAGAGAGGGTGATGTGGTTTAAAAGTAAGGAAGTGGTGGTCAGATAGAGGGAGTGGACGGAGAGGTTAAGAGAATGTCCGGCATGATGAGTATAATAATTTGTTAGTTGTGAGAGGCCAAGGGAACAGGTGATTGCAAGCATTTTGGCTGCTGCTGGGGAGGTGGGAGTGTCAACAGCAATGTTAAAACCAGTGAAGGAACATTAGAGGAGAGAAAGTGAGGGAGCCAGGCTGAAAAGTGATCTAGAAATTTAGAGGGAGTGCTGGGGGCAATAGATCACAGCTACACGTAGAGAGATAGGTGAGAAGAGGCGGATTGAATGAACTTCAAAGGATGAGAATTGGAAGGATGGGACAGGGGGTATGAGGTGAAATGTACAGCGAGTGGTATGCAAAATACACACACCACCACCTTGTTTGTTCAATTCCTTCCTGACCCCATTAACTGGTGATCGGATTACTCCCTGAATCAATACTTTGTATTTAATTATACATTTCAATGTATTAATACATGGTTAACTTTCTACCAACATAAATCCTTGAATATATACAATATAGAAAAAACTACTTTGCACAACTTTTAAAATACAATGTTAACATGTGAAATAGTAACAAAAAACAATAACATTTAACCTTGAATTTAACGAAAATGCCACCTAATTGTTTTGTGGGGCCAATCATAAAAAAAGTAAGTTCTAACACATTCCAATCTGTTAATTTTTCTTTTTGTTTTAATTGTTGTAGTTGTTGAAAATGTCAAATAGAGTTTCCTAACTGAAATAGTGGTCCTCTAAAAAGAGACTGCCAGATATAAAAGTTCATCCCGAAGAGGGCTGTGCACAGGAGATGCCCTCGCAATCTGACAGATTTGGAGTGTTTTTACAAAGAAGAGTGGTCAAATCTTGCCAAATCAAAATGTGCCATGCTGATAGACTCATACCCAAAAAGACTGAGTGCTGTAAAAAAATCAAAACGTGCTTCAACAAAGTATTAGTTTAAGGGTGTGCATACTTATTCAACCATATTATTTTATTTTTATATTTTTTCTTCCCTCTACCTAAACGATTTCAGTTTGTTTTTCAATTGACTTGTACAGTTTATATGTCACATTAAAGGTGGAAAAAGTTCTGAAATGATTTATCTTTGTCTCATTTTTTTACAGCACAGGAACCTGACATTTTAACAGGGGTATGTAGACTTTTTATATCCACTGTATGTCCAAGTGGTTCCCTTACAAAGAGCCCAGCAGACTTTTAATTTTGTTTATGGAATATAACCACTGTTTACTGTTGTTGTTTTTTAACTTTTTGTTCTTGTTGTAGTTTGTGCAAATGGCACATAGAGTTTCCTATGTGAAATAGTGGTCCTCTATAAAGAGTCCCAATGTCCTAAAATGTTGTCCTGGCATTTATAATTGAAATAGTTGTCCTCTAAAATGAGGCCGAGTGACATAAAATTTGGTCCTCGAAATAAAACCACTGTTCTCTATGTTTACAGCACCTCATAGTACACAATGTTTTTGGTAAAAAGGCGTCCATCTTCCAATAAATCACCCTGACTTGGGTTTCAATATGAACTTTAATTTCCTCTGGATTATTGTATCTTGAAAATGCAACATGCAGTTGTTCATGTGCAAAGACAGGTTCCTTTAAAAAATTACCCACAGACTTAAAAGTTTGTCCTTGGGATTTATTGATGGTCATGGCAAATGCCATGATAATGGGAAATTGTCTCATTTGAAGGACAAAAAGCAAACCACGCTCACTTGGAGTCAAATCAATTCTTGGTATAAGAACTGGTTCGCCTTTATGGGTACCATTCATAATTTCTGCATGTATAAAATGATCCTTTAAATCCTTCACAATTAATCTGGTCCCATTACAAAGTCCTTTTTTGGGATTCATATTTCTCAGTAGCATGACAAATGCCCCTTTTTTAAGTTGCAAAACATGTGGTGGCATTCCAGAGGGAGTTAAAGAATGAATAAATTACATAGTAAAGTTAGCTTCACTATCTTTGTCATCAACCAGAACAGAATCTGCACTGTAATCATTTTTTTAGGGTGCATTGAATAATTTCAATTTTTTTTTATTCAGATTCAAGGCATCTACATTTTTTGATGTCAATATGACTTTGCTTGCAATGTCTGAGTAATCCTCGTTATTGATGGTATTGAGGAAGATTGTCGATAATAGTGATTCTTTGGAAATAATTTCTGATTGAATTTCCACAGCATCATCCGGTAAATGATTTATTTTTGGCTGTTTTCTTTCCCAATCTGAATGAGCCAATCATTGAATTGATTTTGGCCTTCAGATCTCATATTTATTTGTAACGTAAGGTGTGTAAATATTTTCCACACCTTACGTCTCTTTATACACGGTTCGACAATGTCAGTCCTATTGCCATGTGGCACCACAGGTAATGTTTGCCTAAAATCTCCTCCTAACAACATCACCTTTCCACCAAATGGCAAATCATTACCCATAACGTCTTTTAATAATCGATCAATACATTGCAGGGCATGACATGCCAATATAGTTGCCTCATCTATTATAATTAATTTACTCTTGTGAATTTTTTTTGCCTGTAATGAATTAATTTGAATATCCGATACTGATGTTTCCAGAATGGGAACTGGCAGTTTAAATCAACTATGCACAGTTCTACCACCTTCTAACAAAAGTGTGGCAATTCCAGTGGTTGCAAATGGCAGTGCTATTTGACCCTGTGCTCGGATGTAACTCGTCAACAAATTATATAGATACGTTTTATCTGATCCACCAGGGCCTTCCAGATAGAAATAATGCTCCTTGAGCATGTCATCATCTGTTGCATTTGCGATGGCATTAAATGCTTCCAATTGTAATGCATTTAAAGTTTAAATTTGTTCTTGTGTTTTTTGGTATTCATTGTCAGTGTCATACTCATCAAAGTTAATTTCATCTATAATTCCTGGGTCAGGCAGATTAGAATTGGCACAATTTAATCCATGACAAAGAAAGATTTCCTGAATTATATTAATGCTTTCAATAGCACAATGGTCTCATTGTAAAGTTTCAAGAAATCTTCACACGCATGTAATTTAAATGTTTCTCCCATTCTGTATCATCTGCCAGGAAGTTTTGATGTCTTGCAGCTAATTGGAAAGTATCATAAACAATGTCATTGACTGTGCATAAATGTTCATAACTTTGTGCACCGGGAACATGTAAAAGAAGTAATCTTAAACTGAAACGTTCAATGTCTCTTGGACTGACAGTATAAATTCTTGGGATAATTTTATTATTATGCTTTTTTCGTTGTCGCCATTCAGCATTTCTGAATACATAGTGATTTGGAATGTCAATGTATAAAAATTGTCTGGCCTCAGTGTCCTGACAATTTAATTGAAACCAAGCAGTAAGTATTGTTGCTCTGTGTTCACTTTGTGCTAAAGCAATTATTTCATTCCCTGCAGTGAAGCAAATTGACTTTGTGGCAAATGGACAGCTAATCGATACACAGCATGTGACGCCACATTGCTTCTGGAGCACTTACATAGCGAGCATCTAAATAAGATGAAAGTTTGTCATGGGCACCTTGCACAACAACAGTTGCTGCATCATATCCTTTGTTTATATATTTATACACATATTTGATGGATTTGATAGAAGTGAAAGCTTCCACATTGATATGTGCATTTTACTTCATCAGCAAATGTGGATTGTAAGGAACCACAAATCTATTATCTACCTTTTGGCCAACGATAATAGTTGTTTGTCCTTTTCTTTTATACAATCACAATTAGCATAAGTGTGCATTTGAAATTGTTTTGGAAACTCTTTTGTGCATGTTTTATTTTCCATACATGGTGAATTTGGATTGATATCTCCACATGGACCATGTATCATTCTATGAGTTACAATCTCATAAAGTTTGAAATGTTTCTCTGGATGTGGCAGTTCAGCAGTAATTACTGAATCCACTCTGTCTGCCTAATTCATTTTACATTTTTCTTGCAAGATTAAAAGTATATGTGCATGTAACAGGCCTCTTTTTTGAAATTCAATGGTATAAACAAAAGCCTCACATTTCCCAAATAGGTGTGCTTTAGTTATATCATGAATTAATGAATTTAGTTCTATTTTGAATACTCTTGCCACCAAATCTGGTCGGTCAGAAGTATTTTGGCCAAGCTGTAAATTTTCATTGATCTCTGGCCATTGTGGATTACATGTGAATGTAATTAATAAATTTGGTTTGCCAAATTTAGTGACAATAGCCATGGCATCATTGTATCTTTCTCGCATATTGTGATGAGATACTTGGAAAGAGCATGTCAAAATGATTGCTCTTCCAGCAGGAATGTCTCTGTTTGCAGCCAATTCAGCGACATAATCCATCAATCCACAATATTGTTCTACTCAAAACTTGTTTTGTTAAAATTTGACAAAGTTTAGATTATTTGCTTCCACTTCTAGAAAGGAATCAATCATCCATTGTTGTGTGAGTTTGCCCCCACATAAAATAGGATTAAAATGATCCCGAACAGCAGTTTGTGCCACTTTATATTCCAGCATAGAAATACTATTTAACTTTGCAACTGTAAATACTATTTAACTTTGCAACTGTAATTTTAGTTGCCATCCTGGCTCACCATTTGGAAAGAAAATGGGATATGTCATTGGATCCAAATTACTACTTAAAATATTTATGCTTATAAAAGGTTGTTCTTGATTGCGTGGATATATTCTAATATCCCGCTCAAAGGTTGGTTCCCCATCATAATTTTTAAATACCATGGCAACCTCATTTGCTGTTGGTAAATGATAATGTCTTTGATCAGTATGGCGATCTCTTTTGAGAACCATATTTACTCTTGGCATTGGCAATTGATTTATTTGCGCATGTGCCTGTTGTTCTTTTTCAACCTCTGCAAATTTTTTTTATGCTTTACTATATGGGTTGTTCGCCATGATGTTATTGAGCTGTTCAAAGACTATGGGTAAGCATTATTTATTTTTAGGAAGCATAATTCGTTGTTCAACAGCTTCCATTGTATCAAGGAAATGCAACTATGCACATTTCCTTTGTTCTCCTGATTCTGGGTGTAAATGTGAAGTCCGGTGGTATATTTGTTCTTGTACTTTAAAACAGTAAGGACCATGTCCTGGGACATTTTCTGCTAATGTTGCACCAATTGAAGCAAATGAAATTGCACTGTTATAAAACCTAATGTTTTTCTTAAAATTGATATAATTTGGATATGTTGGATCACTCATTATAATTTCTAAATATTCTGGAAATGTGTGTCTTTCTGGAAGTCTTACCTTTCCTTTCTAACAGCAACTAATAAACTCCCTATCAGTTGGTCTTTCTTTCTGAAAATTATAGGCCCCACAAAACTGACAAACCGCATTCATTAATCCACAATAATGAGTGTCTACTGTTAGTGCTGTAAATAAAGGACTACCATGAGCTTCCTCAACATAGATCTCAGTACAACTTTCTATATCTACATTGGCGCCATCTCTATGAACATTGGTGTCAGGAGGCAATATTGGGTCAATAGAGTTAGAGAATGTTTTACAGACATTTTTTGGTTTACTTTTTCTTTTCTTTGAAGCTTCAGCAGACTCATTTTTGTGTTTTTTTTATCATTTTTCTTTTTTTTAGAAGTTTCTGTCGATCTTCTTCTCTTAAACGTTGTAAAGTCTTAGGGGTTTGTGCATCTCTCCATCTCAGCTTCCATTCCCTTGCAATTCTTCTTTTACTAGAATATTGCCCGTCAAAAAATGACGGCAATGAAATTGTAAGTGAGTAGTAATGTCGCAAACATCAAATTTTCAGTTCGCGAACAGCGGTCCAGAACTTCCATCAAATGTTCGCGAACGGACGAACCCGTCGAACCGCCATAGACTTCAATGGGCAGGCGAATTTCAAAACCCACAGGGACTCTTTCTGGCCACAATAGTGATGGGAAAGTTGTTTCAAGGAGACTAACACCTGGACTGTGGCATGCTGGAGGGGGATCCACGGCAAAACTCACACGGAAAATTACATAGTTGATGCAGAGTCTGGTTTTAAGCCATAAAGGGCATAAATCACCTAATATTCCTAAATTGTTTGGAATAACATGCTTTAAAACATCAGGTATGATGTTGTATCGATCAGGTAGTGTAAGGGTTACACCTGCTTCACAGTAACAGACCAATCTCCCTGTTTAATGCACCGCAAACAACCACAAACAGTCCCTTTGCACAACCACAAACTCCCCATTTGCACATGGTTGGATACCAAGCTAGCCATGTCCCGTTCCTTGTCCTCACTGATGTCATTGAAGGTCTCTTCCTCCACCCAGCCACCAAGGGTCCCTGAAAGGTGACAACAAGCCCCCTGGGATGCCTGCTGTGTTTGGTCTTCCACCTCCTCAAAGCCACCTTCCTCCTCTGACTCCTCTTCTTCAGACTCCCAGAGTCTGGGGGCTTCCACTGCCCAGCATGTAAGATTATACACAGGTCAGAGTCTGGGGGCTTCCACTGCCCAGCATGGAAGATTATACGCAGGTCAGAGTCCGGGGGCTTCCACTGCCAAGCATGGAAGATTATACGCAGGTCAGAGTCTGGGGGCTTCCACTGCCCAGCATGGAAGATTATACGCAGGTCAGAGTCTGGGGGCATCCACTGCACAGCATGGAAGATTATACGCAGGTCAGAGTCTGGGGGCTTCCACTGCACAGCATGGAAGATTATACGCAGGTCAGAGTCTCGGGGCTTCCACTGCACAGCATGGAAGATTATACACAGGTCAGAGTCTGGGGGTTTCCACTGCAGAGCATGAAAGATTATACACAGGTCAGAGTCTGGGGGCTTCCACTGCACAGCATGGAAGATTATACACAGGTCAGAGTCTGGGGGCTTCCACTGCACAGCATGGAAGATTATACGCGTTGCCTCTGCGTTATTATAAGGTGTGTACTGTTAAGTAGTACTATTCCTATCGGTTTAATCCCTGTTACGTCCACTATCAGGGGACGTGTATATGGCATGGATTTTTGAAAGCGGGAGATGGAAAAAGATCTTTGGTCGGTCCTCCCACTTCAAATTTGGTGCACTGCGCGTGCAATCTAAGGTGCCACCATATATGAGTGTCACTGTGCACTGGCAAAAGTTGGCAGAGTAGATGCAATAGGCTTCACACACACGCCTGTAGGCAGGCAATTGCTATTCAATCTATTACAGTCAAAAAGTGTTGTTTTATGTCACTGAGCACAATATAAGCTGTGAGCCTGACACAGGCAGGCAACTGAAATTAGATTACAGGAAAAAAATGGTTGTTTTCAATGTATGTTACACCACCAGGTATGAGTAGTGAAAATAAGCACAATATAAGCTGTTAGGTGTTAGCCTGTCACACACACATGCTGGCAGGCAGGCATAGATTACACAAAAAAAAATTATAAAATAAAATAAATGATGTTCAAAGTTTCCTCAATTATAAAGTATAGGGGGCGAACCGAAAAGCGCATGTGTTCACCGTTCGCGGCGGACGCAAACATGCGAAAATTGCCGCGAATAGTTCTCCGGCGAACTGTTCGGGACATCACTATAAGTGAGCTAATGGTGTTTGGTGTATTAAGTGTGGCTGATGTAGCGTCGTTCGTTTTCTGTGTGTCGTGTGACTTTTTCGTAATATCCGTAGCTGTTTGGTGGGCTTTTTCGGAATATCCGTAGTTGTTTGGTGGTGTTTTGCGTGTTTATGGTAGTGTTTTGCGTGTGTAGGGACCTTTAGCCTCGTTTTCGTTTTGTTCGGCTGCCATTTTTTCTCTCGCTTAGGTGATTTTCGGGTTTCTAAACTCCGAAATTTGTGCTTAAATGGAGGTGTAACTTCACTTGCAGAGGTGCCCCCCATTGCTGTGAGTAACCTTTTTCTGTGTTTGCTGTTTGTATTTATTGTGTTTGTAATGTTTTTGGAGTAGCGCAGGTTGCGTCCTTGTTTTTTAATCTCGTAGGTGTTTTTCGGCAAATACGTAGGTGTTGGTGGTGTTTTGCGTCTTTAGACTGCTGTAGCCTCATTTTCGTTTTTTCCGGCGGCCATTTTTTCTTTCGCTTAGAGAATTTTTTAGTGTCTAAACTCTTTATTTGGTCCTGGATGCTCCCTCTTCCTGTAAGTAAGCTTTTTATGTATTTGCTGTGTGTATTTTTTGTATTTTTCATGTTTTGATGTGCGCGTGTTGCGGACGATTTTTGCGAGGTCGTAATGGGTCGTAATGGGTCGTAACGTGTCTCGTATTTTGTTTGCGTTACGACGTACATTTTGCGAGGGTCGCAGTTGCTGGCAAGGAGCGCCTTCAGGGCTCCTTGACAGAAACTGCGACACTCGCTTTGCGAAGGCTGCGGGCTCGCTATGCGAGCCAACAAGCGTTAGCAACAATTTGCTTGCTCACAACTATATATGTGATATTCTTTCTTATCTTCTGCGTTGTCCGACATTGAAATCTGTAATTGTAAATACAGGTGTAATTATTTTTTTTATTGTTCATATTTTTTTAACCTGTCATGAATACCAAAGTAAATTAATCAATCAATGGTTTATTTTTATTTTGCATACCTTAAAAGCTAAAGAGCTAAGCATATATATATTTATAAAAAAAATAATGGTAACATATATATATATATATATATATATATATATATATATATATACTGTATATATATATATATATATATATATATATATATACTGTATATATATATATATATATATATATATCTATGTATATATATATATATATATATATATATATATATATATATATATGTATATATATTATTTTACACTGAATTATGAAGTAATTAATAAATGAATATCCATAAAGGAAATAAACTGAAACTGTCATGACTGCAAACAATAAACAGGTAATCATGTTTTCCTAAAGAAGGGCAAACAAAAATACCTATGAGCAAACTATAGATTGTCGTGAAACTATTTTTTTTGTATTAAATTAATTAATGAATAAATCAAGTTATGATGTGAAATTGTAATTTGTGAAAACATCAATGGCTAAACATATATGTATTCATAATGTCTTTTTTTAATCTTTTAATTATTGATCAATTATTAAACTAAATCACGTAAATTAATTAATCAATAGCTGTCATCAATGGACTAAAAAAATACTTAATACTATTTTTCTGAAGAATGTCATCACTAAATCGTATACCTGTCAAGTTGATGTTATATCAGCTGAAATCGTGCAGAGGTCACTGTCTGTCTTGAAGCAGGTGCAGAAATGAGGAATCTGTGCAATGTTGTAAAAAGCATTTGTAATGTTTAGGAATAAATATATGAATCATTTAAAGTATCATTTTTAATTTGCATACATGCAAAACATAAAGGGCTAATCATCAATATATTCATAAGTGAATGCATTGAAAAGTATTAAAAAGGGTCGTAATATAATAAAGGGATTTAAATATTGAAGTGCTTATTAGTTGCTATCCATGTTAGACAATGAGCATGAACACAATATGAAGTAATTATTAAATTAATATACATTAATTAAATAATTTTAAACTATCATGAATGCAAAACATAAACAGGTAATCCTCTATTCCTAAAGAAGGGCAAAGCAAAAAAGCTATGAGCAAACTATAGATTGGCGTGAAACTGTTTTATAATTTTTTTAATTAAATTAATTAATCAATAAATCAAGTTCTGATGTGTAATTGTCATTCATTATTAAAATGTAAATGGTTAAGCATGTATGTATTCATATTTTTTTTGTTTGTTTTGATTATTGATTAATTAATAAACTAAAATCTGTTAACTAATTAATTAATTAATAAGTGTCGTCAATGTGAAAAAAATGACTTAATCCTGGTTTTCTATAGAATATCATCATGAAATGACATACCTGTGAAGTTGATGTTATATGATGTAAAATCCTGCAGATGTCACTCTGTGTCTTCAGGCAGGTGCAGATATGATAAACTGTAAAATGAGGTAAAAAGCATATTTAATATTTTGTTTGAATGAATGTATGAATCATTGAAAGTATTCTTTTTACTTGTCATACATGCAAAAGGTAAAGGTCTAATCATCAATATATTCATAAGGAAATGCATTCCAAACTAATATAGTGTCATCATATAATAAAGGGATTTCAATATGAAAGTGCTTATAATGTCCTATCCCTGTTACGGAATGAGCAGGAACATACATTTGAAAATGTCGCTAATTTGTATTTCATTTTTTTTCTGTAATTAATAATCATTAATATTTAATCAATGAATGTACATTAATAATCTTTACTTCAGATATATAAATGCAATATTAGATATATGCATTGTAAAATAGACAATATATTTTTGATGAATAATTAATTCATTAATATTCCTTAATTAATTAATTAATACCATTGATCAATTGAAAACAAAAAGCCTTAATCATTTTCTAAAAAAAAACAGCAGCATGAAATGAAATACCTGTAAAGGTGATCTTATTGCAGATCAATTGCTGCAAACGTCACTCTGTGTACTCAGCTGCACAGATGATCAAACTGTCAAATAAAATTGAAATCATTGTTAATGTTTGTATGTAATTCATGCATTAATCATTAAGAGTATGATGTTTAATTGGCATACATGCAAAATATAAGCATGGATATATTAATAAATAAATGCACTATGTGTCATAATGTAATAAAGTGATTTCAATATTTAAGCGCTTTGAGGATCCTATTCCTGTGAGACAATGAGCAGCAACACAGACATATAATTACACTGTAAAATCTACCTATTTTTGAGGCACCTTTTACACATTTATATTACAAATTAATGACTAATTAAGTAATTAATGATAAACATTAATAATTGAGCAGCAACACACAAAAATAAGTGCATAAAAAATTAAGCAGCAAAACAAAAATATAAGTGCACTGTAAAAATTAAGCACCAACACTGAAATCTAAGTGCACTGTAAAATGTACATATATTTTGAGGCATTTTAAACCTTTTTTTTATTCTTATTCTTATTAATGAGTAATGAAGTAATTAATGAACATTAATAGTTAAGCAGCAACACCGAAATGTAAGTGCACTGTCAAATATACATATTTTTTTATCCAGTTTTGAATACATTTTTTATTATGACTAATTAATTACTAATTAATTAATGAATGAACATTGAATAAATATATTAGAAAGAGATAATCAATAATATAGTCATAAAGTAAAGTCAGTCAAAATAATATATATTTTTTTGATGAAAAATTTATAATTACTAAATTAATGTCCATTAAAAATTAATTAATTAATTAATAAATATATTTGAAATCGTTAAGCATTAATGTCTTGTTAAAGGCATTGCAAAATCTAAGAATGTAATATATATATATTTTTTTATAATATATTTTTTTAATTAATAATGAATTAATCAATCATTTAATATACTTTACCTATTTATAATGAATAGCCAGCAATCAATATCCTGAAGAGCTAACAATCTCTTCAGGAAAATGTCCAGTCAGACTGTTATCACCTGAGGAGAAAGTGTCAGCACTGTGGCAAGTGTGCCCTATATATAGGCTGCGTGCGCGAGACAGAACCCTTGGTTTAGACGGGAAAGCCGCCATTTCAGATGCGGAATGTGTGATTAGCAAGTTAGTGTTGTAAAATGGCGGCGCTATTCTATCTGTTACGCTCCTTTGGAGCATTTTGCGTGTTTTCTAACAGTGTTTTTTGGTACCTCATTCATGTCGAAGTCCTACATGTCTGGCGGTGTTTTGCGCGCTTCATGGTCGTGTAGCCTCGTTTTCATTTTTTTCGTCCGACATTTTTTTCTCGCTTAGGCGATTATCGAGTGCCGAAACTCAGCAAATTTGACTTAAATTCGCAATCAACCTCACTCCCAGAAATCCTGGCGTGCTATGTGAGATGTTTTTTTTTTTTGTGTGCATTTAGTGTTTTTTCTGTATTTTTGCTATGTCGTTTTTTTTTCCTGCGACTCGTAATTTTTTTTTTCTAAGTCCCGCGTTCGTCGTCTGCTTGCAACCTAAGGGTATCGCGTGTTTTGTAAGTGTTTGTAGGCTCGCGTCTTTGATCGTTTAAGTGCTGCAAGTTTTGTGGGGTGTAGGACTCAGTGCTGCGAGTTAACTTTTGTGTGGGGGAGTTTTGTGGGGTGGTTTGAGGTGCCGTAGGACTAAAGTGCTGCAAGTTAACGATTGTGTGGGGTTGTGTTGTTACAAAGTGAGGCACCGTAAAGCCTCCACCTCCGCAAATGCGGCCCCTCGCTTTGCGAGGGTCTGCATTTGCGTCCAGAACTGCATCCCTCGATTCGTGTTGCGAGCTCGCAAAGCGTGACAACATTTCGTATTTTGACAATTATTATATGTGATAAGTCATTGGTTTATTTTCTAAAACAACACTTTCCTTTTCAAATGAACTGTTTACATACTTGTTATAAAGACATTGTTTTAAAATGCATATAATATATCTTCTTTGGAAATTAAGAAACAAATACTAACTTTTGCTAAGTTAGAACTAGATTAGTCAGTATCAAAGTCTCCTCCAAATTAACAAGACAAATAAAAAAACAAATGCATACAGCTAGGCTTATAGAAAGCTATGGGGATGATAATAAATCAAAAAAATGTATTTCCTAATTTTGCTTTAATCAATGATAGTTCTTTAAAAAAGTATGTTTCACTGGTCCTTTATATTGGAGACAAAGAGACAAGATGATTTGCAAATTAAAATAAATTTTGACTTTTGCAGAGTGAATGAAAAGAAGAGTAGGCCAACAAAAACATGGAACTGAAACTGGCAGTAAACAGCTAAGCACCAACAATCAGGAAGTCTGGGAAAAGGTCAAAGGCATCATGAAGATTTGTACTTAATCCATTTTTGCTGCTAAAAGTTGATGACCTATGACTGGCACATTTCTAAAAGCTTTTACAAGGAATCCAATAAGGACCGTAGAAATATTAGGTGCATTGATTAATTTAAGGCTGCCAAAAGAAGAGACAATTGACAGACGGACAATGCTAATGACTAATATCTCTCAGGCTTACAAAATGAAGTCGAGGACAGCTGCCATAGAAAAGTAAACCAATGTAATCAAGCAACACTTTTGGCATACAGATAGTGGACAGTGATTCACCAAAAGCCAAGAAGAAAGGAGATGAAGCAAAGGCAGACTCTGAAGAAAAAGCATTGAGATTTGCATTACCCATCTGTGCTGTTAAATAAAAGACCCCAAAGTGGCATATGTTTAAGTTCTTCTATGCAGGTTTAAATATAAGACTGAAATATTGCCTAATTTCTTAATTTAAATGAGGAGACCAAGAAGAGATAACAAAAATGATAATGAGCTTTGACATTCAGCTAGACCAAGCTGATACAATAGTGTTGAGTCAAAAGCAGAATATGTATAAAGGCATGCTTGGAAAATGACTAGATTGAAATGGCACAGAATTGGAAAAGAATGTTATCAGATTCAAAAGAATTGGAAATGAATGCATTCTAATCACATATATGTTGGATTGATTAAAACTGAATCAAGTAGATTTGTAATTAACTGTATTTAAATCCAGTTACATTAATATGATGAAGAAAAATTCAAATGTGGACACAATTGATAAATTAAGCTACATGTAAGAAATTCTTAGACATACTGTAATTATTCAGTATGTTACAAAATATAATGTACATTATGGCTGAAAAGTAGTAAAAAAGATGAGGAACACATTTAAAAGCTAAAATGTAGGCAATCCAGCCATGAGGTAAATACTATTTGCTATAATAACGTCTATACATTCACAATATAATCTAGCATATTTATTTTGATAGCAATAAGCAGTTTTAATTCATTTATTCGGTATTTGTTATTTACTGTCAAATTCCAAATTTTTATGAAAAAATACACACTAAAATCAGTCTGCTTTAAAGAACCACAGCAGAGGTAGGATAGTAAAGTGCTAACACACATATATAATTATTTGCGATTCAAAGTTATTAATAAGATGTAAAAACAAGATTAAGTTCTTTACATGTTGGTTGTCACTCAACTCAAGCAATCCTCAAAACTCACTACCTTCGTTATCAGTACACAATTCATGGTTGAACAATTCATGGTTCAACTCATGGTTGATTAATGCCCCCCTGGATTAGTGACTTTGTTTTGCATATGGATTCTGATGCATCAAAGGAGCCTGGATGTTCAATGATTTCAGTAATGAAACCATTGGGGACACACAAATATTAATAATATAAACATGCACCAATTAATAATAATATAGATATAAAAAAATAATAATAGTAACAATATTTTCATGGGAAATTTAAACCTTTTGCCCCATAGAAGTTATCTTTCTGGATTGCTAGGGGGAGGCCTCTTTGCAATAAGAAAACATGATTTTCTTTTGGAATCTGTTAGAAGGTCAGCCATTTAGAAACACAATTAAAAACAGCTCAAAGACAAGCAACTAAGGTCCAAAAGACAAAACTTATAATGATAGACTTCATTAACCTAATATGAATAGCTTAGAGTACAGAGGAGAAAGGGGTGATATGTTAGAAACCTTCAAATAGATCTATAATAATAATAACTATAATAATAATAAGGGAAGTGCATTTTAGAAAATGAGACATGCAAGAAAAAAGGTCATGATTTAAAGATGGAAGTTAGAGGATTTAAATGTATTATGAAAAACACTACTTTACAAAAAAAGTAGTAGATAAGTGAAATAGTATTTCAGTGAAAATGGTCAACACACAGTTATTTAATTTAAGCACACCTGGGATGAACATTGAGGCTCAGTTAAGCCAAACCTTTAGGTAGATATAATGGACAAACAATTGGTCTTTTGGGTTCTTATCTGCTTTTAAAACCTGTTTCTATTTTTCATTTGGTGGTAGCTATCATTGATTGATCAGTAATTCAACAGGTATGTTTACTAGGGATAGAGCTTACTCAAATGAATTGTGTATATCAATCTATTTTTGTGGATTTATATTATATTTCCTGAATATTCCATGGCAGCATTAACATATTTTTTCTCCTGCCCCCTGCGCAGGACAGGAGAAGCATTTTTCTCCCTGTAAGACCTTTTCCTTCATATGTGGGTTAAACTTGTGCTTGTCCTGATTTGTACTTTAATGTATGCAACTCACCTCCCGCCACAGAGCAGGTGCGAGACTCCTCACGAGGTTCAATCCCCACTTGCAAAGCTAGGGCCCATTTTATCCCCTCCCTGAACTCAAACGTCAGCAGCTCTAAACCAATTTAGGGCAGATGAACCCTATCAGGAGAAAAAGTCGTCTGCATCCCTAATCATTTGACGAGCCCTATCTATCAACACTGGATCCCTGGCATTCCTCCATGAACTCCTCTTTATCATCTCTGACCAGATAATAAAGAGGCCTGGGAACTTGGCCTTCCAACTTTCCATATCCCTCTTCATGTCCTTCAAAATGCTCCTCATAGGGACCACCCCCAGATTGTTACCCCCAGCGTTAATGAGAATGAGGTTCGGATTACCATAGCGATGGGCGTAAGTGTCCAGTAGCTCACTCACCTGTGACCATCACAAGCCCAGATCCCGTACCACCACACCTACAGGTCCGTTTCTGGAATGTCATGTTGTGAATTATCCTTGGTAACTGTGGCTAACCGGTGGTCCCAGTACACATACGAATGGCCAATGATCCACAGCTGTTTTCTTGTTCCTAAAATCACAGAAAAGAGTCTGGTAGGCAACCACCGCAAGACGTATGTAAGACTTAAAGCACTGAGATTCCCATCTCCCAATCCTTTTTCACCTTTTCCTCGGGTAAGCCTAGACTTGCTGCCTCGGTTGCAGTCCCAATCCGAAGTATTTTCCAAACCAACGATATTTTCAGCACCTTCTATAATTGGAATCGCGACAGTACAAGGCCAATGGCATGTATCAGCAATGGCCCACTGCCCTCTGGCCACTGATGAAGGTACAACCTCACACATTCGTGGCACCCTGTCACCTTGCAGACAGGTATCCACCAACTGTAAGCCCCCCAAACACTGCCTGTTTGCCGAGACCAGTTCCCCTATTCTGAAAGCCCCAAAGAATGCAAGGGAACAAGCTGTCCAGAAAAGCAGAGATTCAAAGGGAGAGTTCACCCAGTACAGGCGTTGAACTAAATAAAAGGGAGAAGGTGATGGGCCGTCTCTGTCCTGCCTGCAAGCGCCTATAAACATGCCTCACATAACCCGACGAACCACAAATTCCTTCCTCAGGTCCCCTCCTCAGGTCAACTGACGCCTTTGATTCCCTGTTTTCCACACACCGTAACAGGAACAACAGCAATATCCCTAGGGCTTTTTCTTCTGTCCCAGCCCCACTGGCTAGGTCACTGTACTTGTTCCACACTGTTTAAAATGCCGACCAAGTTGCTGGAGCCAGTGATTGTCTGATAAGCCTGGTTATCTCACTGCTCCAAGCTCCCTGAGCTCCTGAGGGATAGTTTCGCCCAGCCTCTTCGCTTCCGAAGCCTGCGTCCTGAACCAAGCCTTGTGAAAGCAAGAAAGGGCATCAGCAATGCTGTTCTGTAACCCCAGAACTTGTTTTGCCCTAAACCATATGTTCTGGCAAAGACAGCTCAGGACCAAGTGCCGAATGAGCCAAATCACTGGAAAAAAGATGCAGTCTGGCTATAGATCGACTGTACTGCCGCCATGTTGTCCATGAAAAAGACAACCTGTTGGTCCCTAAAATCCATTCCCCACATGTGGATCTTGACAATGATTGAAACATCTAAAGGAGGGCCAGGTTTTTGGTAAGGCCTGCCGTTACCCAAGGCTCAGGCCACATGGCGGCACACCATTGCCCCTTGAAGTATGCACTGAAACCTTCAACCCTGATGAGTCCGTAGTTAAGTGCTGGTCAAACTATGTGAATGAATTAGCGTTGTTGAAATCTCTGAGAAAGGTAAGCCAGACCCCTGCATCATCCTTTATTGTTTCGTTCACTGCTATGAAGTTAGCCGTAGCCAGAGCCAACATTCTATTGAAGATCCTGCCCATGGGAATGATCCTGCAGGTGAAATTCAGCTTTCTGAGGATGGACTGCAAAAAAAAGCAATTATAATAGTCCGATATGATTTGTGGAAAAATGTAAAAGTCTCTCAATAATGGAGTCCTTAGTACAAAGTTCACAGTCCAAATGTTAAAAGTCTGTTCAATGAGAGCTTTACAATCGGTGATTATAGAGCACAAGCAAGAGGAAAAATGTAAGTCTTGATGAAAAAACAATAAGTCTATAAAAATCAATAAGTCCAAAAAATAAATCCAGATAAAAATAAGTGAGCACCTGTTTGACCAAGTCCTTATGACAATGAAAGAGTTCAATGAGGTTGATGAAAACATCCACATATGCTGTTAAATGTCCAGATTGTGGTGCAATAGATATAAAAGTCCAGGTATGTTAAAAAATAAAACACAATGGTTAATGCAAACAAAATAGTCTCACTTAATTTTCACAAAACACCACCCAACCAATTACCAATAACTAGACCATTAAACCAATTTCCATTTATACTTATTGTCCTATTCACAGTAGGCATTTAGTTGATGGATGTAATTTAATAACCAATACATTTTGCACTGATATTAATAACAATCCAGAGTTTATGAGCGATAACGTATTTCCCAAGTTGCTCTCCTTTAGCAGATGTTAGTATGTACTATGCCCTAGCAAATTGATAGAACAAGGTGCAGAAATGTTAGAAGCCAAAGGACAGTAAAAAGAAAGACAGGCGTAGGAAAGAGTAGAAAAAGTAAACATGACAAAACAATGAAAACATATGCTCAGATGTACTTCATACAAACCGAGTCGTACACATCACACTTAGCCAGGCTAGGCTATGTGATTCATAACAGGTGGATCACTTGCTTCTGGAAGGTTAGGTCCTCTGGTCAAATCAATAGGCCATCATGTGCAGACATGAAGGCACAGGACAAGTAGTATGTGACTTTCTCAAAGATTTTTACATCTTTTCTCTTTTCCAGCAGATACTGTACACAAATGAGCGTATTGTCATGACAATGAACAAGAGTTTGGCCTTTCCCCTTTTTCTTTGGAGCAGACAAGATTTCTGTCTGGATTTGTCTTTTAGTCAGCAAACTCTGTATCTGTTTCTTCATCTGTATTATCTGTTGTCATCAGGATAAGTACTCAGTAGAGACTTTCTCTCATCATATATCAGGGCACACTTATCTTTTCTCTTTGTTACTCTCTTTGTCTTTTCTTCTTCTTTACAGGCATGCAATCACTGTCTACACTTCTGGAGTAGGCAAGTGTGACAAAAATAAAATAAAAAATCCAAACATACAAGATCTGTCATACTAAAAACTTCCAAACATCTTTTATCCAGACATCCTCTCATCATATACACCTACCCTGAAATTTTCCCTAACTGTAACATAAATTAAACATATGCATAACTCTATAAAAAACAAGGGGTGGTAGTCAAAGCCCAGATCTCAATCCAATAGAAAATCTGTGGTCAGACTTAAAGATTGCAGTTCACAAGTGATCCAACTTGAAGGAGCTGGAGCAGTTTGGCAAGGAGAAATGGGCAAAAACCCCAGTGGTAAGATGTGGCAAGCTCATAGAGACTTATCAAAAGCAACTTGGAGCTGTGATTGCCTCAAAAGGTGGCTCCACAAAGTATTGACTTTAGGGGGGTGAATAGTTATGCACATTGACTTTTGCTAGTATTTTGTCCTATTTGTTGTTTGCTTCACAATAAAAAAATAAAAAATAAAAACATCTTCAAAGTCGTGGGCATGTTCTGTAAATGAAATGATGCAAGTCCTCAAAAAATCCATGTTAATTCCAGGTTGTGAGGCAACAAAATTTGAAAAATGCCAAGGGTGTGAATACTTTTGCAAGGTACTGTATACGTAACCATTAGAATCTTCTCCTGCTAAAGCAGCAAAAATCATTATTAGAACATTTTCAATACTACAAAATTACATCTCTATAAGTGATAAGACATTACATGATTTATCCTGTAACAGGTTGTATACTAAAAAAATGACTAATTATATACGTAACTGTAAATATACATTTACTAATGTAGCTCTAAAATCTTTTATCAACTCTTAATGTAATCCACCTCTTATCATGTTCCCTTCTTAGAGGCATAGAGATAACTTGCAGAGCTTTTCCCTAATTCTCTACCCATTTGCACCATGGCCATCATCTACGCTGGGGATGGGCCTGGAGGAATAGAGGTCACAATTTTACAGTACTTATCCAATAAGAAAAAACAAAACATAGTACATTACATACAAAAATAAAACAGAATTGGTATGATAAGGTTCTTTAAACAAATAGGATATCATACACTGATTTCTAGTTATATGGGTACTCTCCAATATTGACCTGTGGAGTAACCAGGAGACAGGGATTGTGTACATACCACGTTTATTCCAACAGAGAGAAATGTTAACACGAGGATAGCTTCACTGAGCATAAAATTACAAAAAAATAAAAAACAAACTGGCCAGAAAAACAGACCAGCAAAAATCCAAAAAAGGAAAAACAAAACCTAGAAAAAAAAAAAAGGCTTAAAAAAATACATTCTTGGTTAGTTGACATTTCTGACTGTCGTGGACGCTTATCATAGCCCATAAAATAATTTCACCTTTTTAATTGTTGCTCCTAAATAGTATTTTAGATGTAGTGTACTTCACTCCTATAATTCTACATAGGATCATAAACCAATTTGACCTGGTGATTATTAGATAATCAATATTTCCCTTTGAGTACACAGACTGGTTACCACCAAACCTTCCTTCTTTTCCTGTTAATATCACACCTGATTATTTTATGAGATTGGTACCAAAATTATTAATTCTACCTGGCAATGTCTATAAGAATTATACATCTTATTTGTCATAACTTCATCACATCATAATGCATTACAGATCAATTAAGTGTTCAAAGTTTTAGATAATATAACATTTCATAAACCTTAAAAATCAATACTTCCTTGAAAAATAATATTACAAGTTGCTCTGGTCCCATTAAGCAAAAACAAAATTGTTTAGTTTAGAAAAAAATAAATTATCTGTGTACTGTATGACCTTGGAACTAAGACAACCAAGAATTTTGGCCTGTATCCAGTATAATGAGTCAGAATGACTCTCTTACAAAAAATGGACTGTATACAAAATCCTAAAGAATCTGCAAATTTCTATCTTTTTATTTTTCTTTAACACAGTTCTTTATTATTATATTTACTTGTAACTGAATTTCTCAAATATGAACCTTAAAATATTTAACATAGGTAGGAAGCAGATCTAAATAAAACCTTTATTAATGATTATCCAAAATGGCGGACAGCATACAAACACAAATATTAATCCGAAATTGATCAGATTTCAGATTATATTCTCCATAAACAAATTTATCACACTGTCCATCAGACACAATGGTCAATCCTTACACAGAAATGTAATGATACGATTTGGACATTGGTACTCTATGTGACCACCTATATTCAGTATATGATTGCAGGATTAATAGCAAATCTCCCTTTAGGGTATCACAAACCACATCACAATCAGAACATACAGGACATCCCCACACATAGGGCCTCATTCTATTAGCGGCCGCAGCCGTTGCGGGGCCGCAAGGACCGGCCGCAAGCTATTCTGCTATTCTATTCCCTTACGGCCGGAGGCTCCGGCAGGCTTGCGGCCGGTGCCTTGCTATCTCTTGCGGCCGCTCGCGCCAGAGGAAAGCCTTTGATCTAAAACGGCCGCAAGAGTTTTTCAATTCAATTGCTCCGGGAAACCTCTCTGCAAGGCTAAAAACGAGCCAGTGCTTACTTGCAGGAAAGAGGTCCCGCTAGCACCAATTAAGCACATAAAATAGCTCAAATAAAGCCATCCTGCACTTTGAGAAGACTATAAAGGGATTTTAGGTGTTAGAGAAAATAGCACATAATTATCCTATACTCAAATCCGTAAAATATTTTATTTTTAATATCCGTAAAATATCCATGTAAAAAGTCCAGAGTGCTTGGAGCACCTCAGACATGCCCACGCCGCAGCCGGAAAATAAACAGTTAATTTGAACTTGGGTTTGGGCTTATGTGCAAACTTGAGAGGGGGTTCCTTTTAATCCTCATGTCCCCCAATATGATCCCTAGCATTTACAGAGCTGTACAGTGCAGGCTTGAATTTATTTTTGAGTTTTTATATTTCACAGCTTACGGCCGGTTCCAAGATATGCGGCTGGCCGTAAAAGGAGATCCTTGCGGGGCCGTATAATAGAATCGCGAGTTAACAGAACCCCCGCATGGAATCGCAGCCTTACGGCCGATTTACGGCCACTAATAGAATGAGGCCCATAGACAGCTTACAATCAGAACATTCATGAGCTCTCAGAACACAGACAGCCCCACATAGAAGGCTTGCAAAATAAACAGGGAGAAAGACGAATAACACAAAAATGGCAGCATCCACAAGGAGTATTTCACCATGTGATAGCAACACTATCATGCCACTTTCCACTCCATGTTTACTTACTTAACTCCAATACTTAGTCATACAGAAATAAAACATCCACACACAGGGGCACACATGAACATCTCCAAACATAATGACCTCCACAACACTCCAAACAAGACCCCCCTTTCTCCACTGGAAAACATAATCTCTACATAGAAATTTCATACCAGCATGAAATATGCTGATAAAACATGAACACAGGATCCAGACAACACAGACAACACAGAACATATAACTAGATATTTGTGAGCTCACAGAATACTTTTTTTGTGCATAGATCTCCTCAAATCACCCTTGTAAGAATCAAGACAAAAACAATCAAATTAAGTAAATTTTACATATATATATATATATATATATATATATATATATGTATATATATATATATATATATATATATATATATTTTTATATATATATATATATATATATATATATATATATATATATATTTATATATATATACCTAATATACCTATAAATAATCCTAAATATAATTGAATCAAAAGGAACCAAAACAAAACTAAATATTGCATGCCCATCAAACCTGGAAAAAATATATGACATGAAATAAATTTTTCAAATTACATACAACACTTTATTAGGATAAATACACAATTTTTTCTATCATTACACACAAATAAACATTTAACTTGCTTATTAAATCCTTTATCTAATCAATATTTCCATAAACATAATTATTACTCTTGCAGCAGTGGTAGAGCTACTTCTGGTGCAGTGGGTGCAAAACACCTGGGACCACAACAGGGTAGGGTACTCTCATTACTAGCAGTAAATACAGAATACTTATTAGGTGGGCAGGGTAGACAATTACTCTGTGCACAGGCGATCTGATTTACATAAGTAACTTGTTATAATTCATTTCTACAAGGACAGCTTTCACCGCACGCTCTATACCTTTAAGGATACAAGGGGGGGTTGAAAAACTTTCTGGGGAAGGGTGGAGCTTATAATGGCACTTGGGCAAAGATGCTATAATACAGAAAAATATAATTAAATCCTTAAAATACATATGCACTCATAAAAAACTAAAGGTAACACAATAAAATCTTTAACTCTAAAAATTGGATATCCTCAGAATTTTCACAACAACTTTTTACCAGCTGGATTCAAAATGACGGAGCAGAAAAAACATGCATAGCAAAACACAAAGATTACAAAACTAATCCTAATGCCATCCTCACACTAATTAAGTAATTTACGCATTAATTACAACCTTCAGATGCAGAAACTAAAATATATCTACTATATAACCTATGCTTATCTCTTTGAAGTTTAAAAATTTGGGCCTAGACAAAAACTAACTTTACCAGTGCTGTAATCCAATTCATGCTCTCTCTGTCAGTTTTCTGGCAGCTAAAGAGTACACACAACTGAAAATGAACAACAATGGGTGGCTGCTTGTTTCTATTTCCATTAATTACTCTTTGCAATTCATTTAAAAAACAATCTTTTATGATCTCACATTTGATAAATTTCACACGCCAGAAATCTTCATATCACTTGCTAAATTCTTCTAAGGAACTAACTTTACAAAGGAATTATCCTTTCTTTCCATGTCCCGTTTCTACCTACAATATTTCCAAACTAATACACTTCTCTTTACCCGAGATAATCCGCTCCACAAACATTCAATCAAGCTAAAAATCGCCTAAAAATTCCATAACAATATTCCATAAACAAAAGACAGTTAATTCTTCTCTTTCCTAACATTTTAAAATAAAAAATCTTAGCGCTGAACTGCGCGATGTGCAAAATTTCAACGGTGGGAGGGAGACTCGTCCCTATCCTTTACTTTCTCCCTAAGTGCTGTGTCTTTGAAACTGTCAGCTCTCTATACAGATGGCATTTTAATCTCTAAGGAATAACTATATTAAAAATTAAGAAGCAATATTTTACAAAAAAACAGGAACAGACAAAATATAGCAACCCCAGAACAAATAAAATGAATGTTTTGCAGGAAAGAATAACACTTTTAAGCATAAAAACAGAAAACACACTATCTTCAAATTATATCCATTTGCAATGGAAAACACATACAATACTCTATCCACTAAAAATCGAGCAAAAACAAAATGCTCCATTGCAAAATATGCACACCTCTATTTTTCAACTAAAAAAAAGTATACCGAACACAGAAATTACCACAGAATAGAATCAAAATCGAAACTTCCATGATACAAGAAGAAGGGGGCGGCAGGGGGAGATCGCTGCTACACTATCTCTCTACTGCAAGGCTGTCAGTAATTCTTAAAACAACATGCAAAAATTTTAACAGAACACAAAAACAGCATGTTCTTAGTAAACAACAACAAATAAAAACAATCAAGCTTAGAACACATATCATGCGCTCACACGCAGTTCATATTTCACCTTACACACTTCCAGAATACTGCAAATACAGACACACTCTAAATAACAAACAAAGCAGAGGAACAAATCCCCTATTCTCTCAATTTCTCACACCTCACTGCACACCGCACTCACACTCACAGTACTCACAACACATACATGGGCCCAAATTCATTTGCAATTCTATACTTCAGCCAATTTTGTCATTTCAACGCCAGGCGAGTGTAGGTAGCAAATCTACCCTCTATCAATTCATCAAATCAGCACCGCTAACACAGAATCCATCTAGACAATTTGCCATTAAAGGAAGGCAACTCCTAATCCGCTGTTAAAGGAATGCAACTCCTAACAGGCCATTTATAGATAGACACACCTTACAAGCCATTAAAGGAAAGCAAATCCTGACACGCCATTAAAGGAAGGCAACTCCTCTGTTAATCTATATCTACAGCACTTCTTAAAATAATACTTCTTTGGGTACAATATCTCTTAATATCTCTTAATCACAGTCTTAGTAACATAACCTCAACAGGTAAAATATATCTTAATCCATCCTGCGTCTCTTAATTTAACTTAATATCACTAATCCGCATTTTTTAGGTTATCAACAACAAACAAATACATGCAATCATACCAGGTTCCAGGTAGAGGTCAGTATGGGTGAGGTCATTTTGCTGCAACTCTGTCCATCACTCCTACAGGTTCCAGGCTCCCATGGAAGGGACGCATGACAAGCAATCCTACAAACAAGATTTCACCAAGGCGGCTCTGCTCACCTCTAAATTTGGCCATGATCTGTTGTTAAGCGTCTCCCCCACAAATTCCTGAAGCTTGGGGTGCAACTCCTGCTGACTCACCAAATGTAGAAGAAAAACATATCCACAAACCGACATTCTACTCCAAAACCCAGTCATGATACCAAAACACAGAGGCCTCTGATTTTATTCACTTTATTTTTTCACACTTGGATCAGCAACACAATCGCATTCACAATGTCTGCTGCTGACAACAAATATAACCTTTTATAGTAGTTTCACATACAGAAAATAATATGTTCCATCACACCTTCTTTTAGGCCAATAAAAGTTTATTTATATTTGTAAGCCAATTAAAAGGCAAACACGCAAAAGAGCATGCATCAAAGGCATGCATGCTGTATGCTTACTGTATGCTTACATCATTGCGCACCTTCATGCGCAGTAAACATCCTCAACCGCTATCTCAACCTTCACTTAGAGAACATTTTGTTTTGACTTCAATTGTCTTCCAGTAAACTGCTGATTTGGGAAATTGCATACTTAACTGTTTCAGAGCTTACATTTAGCCAAACATGAAGGGTACTACAAACTTATAACAGTAAACTCCCCGTTATTCGGCACCCACGGGGACTGCCTATTGCCAAGTGCCAAGTGTAGTTGCCGATTGCTTGAGAGTCACTGTTTTGTGAAGCCTAATTAACCCTAGACCCGCTAAAAACCCTTAAACTATCTATTAAACAGCTACTGCTATCTAATCTAAGTCATTTAAAGCTAAAAAAATCTACAGAAAAAAGATGACATTAAAAAAAAAATGAAATTCCAGTTGTGCAGGATAATGGCGATTAAGAGTTTTTGTCAATCGGGGAATGGAGGCATGTGCCGGTTGCTTGAGAGCCCTGGTTGGTTGAGTGCCGGATAATCAGGATTTTACTGTAAATGCTATATACAATATCCCACAAAAGTGAGTACACCCCTCACATTTTTGTACATATTTTATTATTTCTCTTCATGTGACAACACAGAAGAAATGACACTCTGCTACAATATAAAGTAGTAAGTGTACAGTGTGTATAACAGTGTAAATTTGCTGTCCTCTCAAAATAACTCAACACATCATTAAAGTCTAAACCGTTGGAAACAAAAGTGAGTACACCCCTAAGTTTAAATGTCCAAATTGGGCAAAAGTGTCAATATTTTGCGTGGCCACCATTATTTTCTAGCACTTCCTTAACCCTCATGGGCATGGAGTTCACCAGAGCTTCACTGGTTGCCACTGGAGTCCTCTTCCACTCCTCCATGATGACATCACGGAGCTGATGGATGAAAGAGACCTTGAACCACCCCCCTTCATGTTCCGTTTGAGGATGTCCCACAGATGCTCATTAGGGCTTAGGTCTGGAGACATGCTTGGCCAGTCCATCACCTTTACTGCCCTGCGACCCAGTCTCTGCTTCAGTATGTGACAGTACATGTTGGCATTCATGGTTCCCTCAATGAACTGTAGCTCCCCAGTGCCAGCAGAACTCATGCAGGCTCAGACCACCACACTCCTACCACCATGCTTGACTGTAGGAAAGATACACTTTTCTTTGTACTCCTCACCTGGTTGCCGCCACACTGAACCAAATAAGTTTATCTTGGTCTCATAGGACCACAGGACATGTTTCCAGTAATCCATGCCCTTAGTCTGCTTGTCTTCAGTAAACTGTTTGTAGGCTTTCTTGTGCATCATCTTTAGAAGAGGTTTCCTTCTGGGACAACAGCCATGCAGATCAATTTGATGCAGTGTGCGGTGCATGATTTAAGCCCTGACAGGCTGACCCCCCACCCCTTCAATCTGTGCAGCAATGCTGGCAGCATTCATACATCTATTACCCAAAGACAACCTCTGGATATGATGCTGAGCACATGCACTCAACTTCTTTGGTCGACCATGGTGAGGCCTGTTCTGAGTGGAACCTGTCCTGTGAAACTGCTTTATAGTCTTGTCCACTGTGCTGCAGCTCAGTTTCGGGGTCTTAGCAATCTGCTTCTAGCCTAGGCCATCTTTATGTAGAGCAACAATTCTTTTTTTCAGTTCCTCAGAGAGTTCTTTGCCAGGTGCCATGTTGAACTTCCAGTGACCAGTATGAGACAGTGTGAGGGCGATAACACCAAATTTAACACACCTGCTCCCCATTCACTCCTGAGACCTTGTAACAATAGTGAGTCACATGACACTGGGGAGGTAAAATGGCTAATATGGCCCACTTTGGACATTTCCACGTAGGGGTTTACTCACTTTTGTTGCCAACGGTTTAGACATTAATGGCTGTGTGTTGAGTTATTTTGAGGGGACAGCAAATTTACACTGTTATACAGGCTGTACACTTACTACTTTACATTGTAGCAGAGTGTAATTTCTTCCGTGTTGTCACATGAAAAGATATAATAAAATATGTACAAAAATGTGAGGGGTGTACTCACTTTTGTGAGATACTGTGTATATATATATATATATATAATAAATAATGTATGGATATTTGTATTTCTCCACAACTCTCCGCGCCGGTCACTCTCTTCCTGGTTATGGGACCCACATTAGACCTTCTACTGAACTTTCCACTTTTCTTCTCTTGTTAAAGAGAGAATTTAAAAGGTAATCAGCTATGATTATGGATATATGTGTATAAGCCTTGTATCAATCATTTATTATATCAGAACTAAGGAGCAAAGCTCCACGCTAGCAATTAACCTTGGAGAAATCTCCCTATATCTTCATGTACTGTATATTACGTATTTACGCGTGGAGGGCTTCTATAGCTCTTTTGCTCACCATAAAATTAATGATTGTTTTGGTAAACAACCTCATCAGAAAATCTACTACACAAGCTGGGAACCGGCCCGACGCTGGTGAGAGGCAGTAACCTTGAACCAGTTGTAATTTATAATGGATTACAAGAGTGGAACCTTTGTCGGCACATTTGCATGTCCCAGTTCCCAAAATGCAGAGTAATAACTATTTCTCAGAATTCTGAACAGGAAACACGTTTTTGTAACTGTTTTAGATGTTCAAATTTGAACAAAATGTACTATTTATCAACTATATATAAATAGATTGCCATTTGGCCTCATACAACCTGTTTAAGGGAGTATATGGAAACCAAAATAATTACAGAAACCCTTTAGATTTCTGGTGGCATTCATTTTTGTTATGGCCAAAAATAAGTTTGACAGACACTTTTGTTATGCCCAAACATAAGATGCCTTGGGATTTTGTTGGAAGGAGATGAGAGATATTTAATTTAGCAGAAGCCATCATTGTTATGGGCAAGCATCATTCTTTGGGAATCTTTGAAAATAATGTTAGCCATGCTTTATTTGGTGGAAGACATTTTATTTTGGGCAAGTATTATTTTCTTTGTGACCCTGTATTGAATGGATGTAAACCATCAATCTTCTTTGAGGGTTGAATGGTAATATAATGTGCATTATTTATATTCTGAAAGTCCAACATATATTGCCTTGACTACAAGTTTAATGGTCTCCTAATAACTTTGATTGTGTCATAGAAACCCCTCTCCGTGTTAAATGAGCCCACTACTTGCTTTGGAGATGATTATCAGGGCAATGTTAAAAAATATATTTAAAATAAAATATTGTCAAAACTAGTAGACTAGTCAAATGAGTATGTGTTAGAGCACACATATATGAAAAGTACTTCCTACTGAATTAACTACAGCAGCTCAGTGAAGTTAGTGAAAATAAGCTGCTAACCAAGGGCCTCATTCAATTGTGATTTGGCCAATTGAATAGGGCTCTAAATAAGCAGATAACATATATTTTTTTTTAAGTTTTTAGTTAGTAAGCATCTATCCAAAAGCAAGGTTTTCACTAACTAAAAACTTCTTTAAAAAAAATATGATATGTGCTTATTTAGACAGTACAGAGAGACAGACAGCAAAGTGAGTGAGTGAGAGGGAGAGAGGTACAGAGAGAGAGACAGATAGGAAGAGGGGTACAGAGTGAGAGCGCATGCAGACAGAGCACAGACAGAGAGCGCAGAGACAATGCACAGATAGAGAGAGAGTGCACAGACAGTGCACCCAGAGAGAGCGCACATATAGAGAGCACACAGAGAGAGAGAGTGCACAAAGAGTGCACATAGAGAGAGAGAGCACACAGACAGAGAGCACAGAGAGAGCCACAGAGAGGGAGGGGTACAGAGAGAGAGAGAGGTACAGAGCCGACAGAGCACACAGGCAGAGTGAGCGTACACAGAGAGTGAGAGAGAGTGCACAAAGTGCACACAGAGAGACAGAGTGCACAGACAAAGTGCACAGAGAGAGAGAGAGCAGAGAGAGAGAGAGAATGCAAAGAGCACGCAGAGACAGATAGTGCACAGACAGAGCACACAGAGAGAGCTCACAGAGAGAGAGTGGGCAGACAGAGAGCGCAGAATGAGGGTGCACAGACACAGAGTGCACAAAGAGAGAGACAGAGGGGAAGGGGTACAGAGCTGACAGAGCACACACACAGAGGGAGCACAGACAGACAGTGCACACAGACAGCGACAGAGAGAGCGCACAGAGCACACAGAGAAAGAGTGCACAGAGAGAGAGCACAGATAGAGAGATTGAGTGCACAGAGAGATAGTACAGAGACAAATAACTCACAGATAGAGAGAGCTCAGACAATTCATGATAACATTCTATAATACCGTCATTTTTGACCGTCAAGTTACTAGTATGGTAGTAATGGCAATCCACATCTTGAGTGTGTGACCTCTACACTGTGCTTTTCAACAGGACACTAGATAATCACCTGCCTACAATCTGCTTTTTTCTGGACCCTGAAAACTGACATTTAGTTGGTCTCAATTTGTATGTCTTTTCAGAACACCACCTATCGTTGTTACAGAAAATCTGTGATAATAAGTGAATGAGAAATATGTTAGTGTTGATTGTGAAAGTTTCATAACATATTTGAATACCCTGATATAAGATATAGGGGTGAATTTACTAAAGGATCTTTACGGAGGGGGCCACAGGGAGTACCCATGCTCATAGGAATAAAAGGCTTGTGTGGTGTGTTAATGTTAGATAGATATTTTATTAATATGTAGTGCAATTGACCATGCACAGTCATGTTATTTTTTGCAGGTTGTGTTGTTGTTAAATTTCATTGTTGATGTATCCCCAACAATTGCAGGCTTGCAAACTAATATGGTACCTGTACTGATGGACAGCAATCGGCATGCCTGAACTCTCTAAGACACATGCGCCACACTGTTTACTATGCATAAAGGGGTGTATAGCGGATGGATAAGGCATTCCTGCAGCTCATCGCAGACTTAATTATAATACGGGCAAGTTATTAAATGGCATGGAGACGTAAGTAATGCTGATGTTAGAGGAGCAGCGGTAGATCATGGCATATCACGCTTCCAGTTTGTAAATTCCTCACATACTGAGATCAGTAAAAACATTCTTATTATTAAATTTTTTGCATGCCAGGCACAGAAAGAGGCTGCTCCTGTGTATTTCAGTTTATAAAAGATCCAGATGATTGTAAGTCTTTCTGACAAATAAAAGTAGTCTTACAAATTATAATAAAATAACACTGGTGTATTTCTAAATATGAAAAGAAAATATTATTTATGCAAATGATACAATGACATATTAAGAAATGAATAAAACCCAATAAGCTAAATCTCATTAACTCTTACCAACTCTTATTTGGGGACTTTGTTAAAGGACCACTTCACAATGAAAAAAAATATATAAATTTTAAAACAAGTCTGAGCATAATTTTGCCGGAAAAAAGTCTTAATTAGAAAAAATAAATGTTGATGCCTTTGCAGGACCCTGGCTGTATTCATGATACATTGGTTGACATTCTGTGTGAGAGATGCGCTGACATTTCTGAAGATCTATTGCTTCAGCCAATGCTACAAAGGTTCTGTTTCTGGTGAGGGGAATGGACTTTGTGTCTATTTTAATCTTATCAATTTATCTTTAAAATAGCTCTCTGTTCCCTCCTTCCCCATACCTGTCTCTACTAAAAAAAACTTTACAACATTCATTATCCATCCGGATCTCAGGATGTATTGTGAGAAACACTGATTGGACTCCTGTTCTTATGTCAGAAACTACCATATGCCAGTCAAGGTTGTGTGAAATGTTCTCTTTGCGTTGGGCTGGCGGATCCACTGATGGTACCATATTTACCATGTGTATTTACTGTGCTATACAAGTGGTTGTTTTACTGTACTGTAGTACTGGGTGCATTATATTTGTGAATAATATCTTGGTATAGTAGTCATATTCATGTTACACAATTTCTCAACTACTTTGTAATCACTGTTATAGTTTATCATTGAAGGCCACCTGTGGAGAGATGCGAACAACCAAATACTAACCACATATTTTGCAACAGTACTGAGTAATTAGGTTAACTTGACCTTCTGAACTAGTGTTCTTTATTATGTTACAAATAAATATTATTCAATGGCACCACTATTACTTTTAGTTATACTGTTTAGTTACCGTTTTATTTTTACTATAAATACGCTGTGCCCTCTTTTATAAATTGATCCTCTGGTCAAGACATAAATGATGGGACAATGTTCTTTTGCTGGATGCTGGGATTTCCATGCTTTGTTTGAATCTGTCTAATCTGATGGAAGGCTACTATAATTCTGCTGTGTGCTATAGCTGGTTAATTGTGAAAAGGAACCCTGGGCATGGACAGAGTTAACCCTGGGTCAGGACAACTTATAAACAGAGTCTTAAAAAATTAACATTTTAGGAAAAAATTATGTTTATGGTTTACGCAACTGTCAATATTGTTAGTTTGGCATATACCTGACAAATAAATGTCCTTTTTTTCTTGAACTGCTGTGATGCTTTAATGTCTGAGAAATATATTACTTTGAGCATACCATGAAACTTATTAATTTATGCACACATTCATTTGTTGTGAACTGGTGCCGGCATATAATGTATAACACATAACATATTTAGCATATGTAGGGTCTAAAAAACGCATTTTGGAAATGATCATACACATGAAAAGATTTCTTCATAAAACGATGGATACTATAAACCTATAGAAAGTTACATAAACCAAGTCAAACATGGGGGTTATAAATAACAATAAAATGAATATAAAATGAATACAAAAAAGAACATCAATAAACATATCTTGTTTTGGGACTTTTTGTTTATTTCAACATATTACTGCATTTGTCATAAAATGTATTAAGTATTTCCTAAAAAAGTATATATGCACCATTTAATGAGCACTCAGTTCATGATTAAAACAGTTTTAAACAATAAAAGGCAATAGAAGGCAATTCTTGCTAGGTTAGAGTGCACATATTGTGCTAAATTACATGATCCAAGGCCAATATTTATTCTTTTATATTATTTCTATTTTGAATAGAATAGCTGTCAGACATTGCCACTGAACGCTTGCAGTCAAAATTTTGATTATTTCTTTTTTTAATGACTTTTACAAATATGATTGACATGTCAACAAACATTTTTCATTATGTGTATTATTATTATGGATTATATGATGATAATACAACTGAATTCAGAAATTGTAAAAACATGGACATTTTGATTTTAACATTTTGCAACATGAAAACTATCATTACTATACTCTTTTTTTTTCATGCTTCAAAAGAAAACCGTACATGCATATATTTTTTAAAAAGCAATTAATAAAGTTGATACATTTAAAATTCCCACAGTGTTAACAAAGTAGGACATGCATCTTTAGGAGTATTATCCATAAGAAATAGGTTAGTACTATGAACATGATAACCCACTCTAAGAACAAGAAAACAACATCTTCTAGCTTACTTGTACCCTACACAAAGAGAAATATCCTCTAGTATATCAGTCTGGGCTCACTCAAAAGAGTGACCGAGCCCCAAAATACCAGGCGATCCTACCATGAAGAGTAGAAATAGCAAACCCCAGACCTATGTTTTAGCCTTAACTGAGCCTCGTCATTAGGGTGTAGCTGTACTCCCTAAGTCATTTGTATAAGATAGTTTAGCTGGACCCTACTGACGAAGAATAAAAAGTACGCCTGGATTTGATTTTACATTGCTTGTTCTTATTTATACATTTTGGAATTCTGTTTTATAGTTTGTTTCTTTAAATATAAATTTCCTGATGCTCTGGATTTTTGTTCCCATATTTTTTTATTTCCAATAGAGTTCCATTTGTGTGTAAGCACTATTTGCATTTAGACAATTAAGCATCCTAAATAGTTGCAATAGAGTGCCAGGGTGATCTGTACAATGGAAACATTGGCTTTTAAAAACAGTAAGGTTGTAAGAAGCTTTGTATTTTTAGAAAATTATGTATATACTAGTTTACTTGAAGGTAGTATTGCCATCCGCCATTCATATAAATCATAATGTGTTTGACTTTTTGAAAAAACATTATTTCACAATTTGTTATGATATGAAATAAGCCTGAATTACCTTCTATCTTAAAAAGGGGCTTATTACCAATCCTGGGCCAAAATCTTTATTTTGAGCTATGGGTATTAAGGCAGATTGTGTATGTGTCAGTTTTTTTTCTCATTTTCATTTATTTTTATAGGAAGACATGATAATTAGCATGCCTCAAATTACAGCTTTATGAGCTTCTCAGATTCTGATTGTATTCATCTGGTCTGTCTCATTATTGTAAAAATAATTTTTTGATTGCCTTTTCACAAATAAAAGTTGCCGTATTGCGAGTGGTCGTCAAGCAATGTTAATGTTAAATAATACGGGCTGCACAATGAGCGCCAAAGGCCCTGACGACTTGCTTCAATGAGCGGCAAAGGCGCTCATTGCAGGGCTCGCGATGAGCACCGTGGATTGGACGACATCTGCAATGAGCGCTCATTGCAGGGCTTGCAATGGGCGCCGAAGGTGCTCAATGCGAGGCATGAAAGTGGCGGGTTGGCCAAGGCCTGCAATGAGCGCTGAAGGCGGTCATCACGAGGACCATAAAGTATATGGTGGGACAGGCTTGCAATGAGTGCCGAAGGTGCTCATTGCAAGGCATGAAAGTGGTGTGTTGAATGAGTCCTGCAATGAGGACCGTAAAGTACACAGTGGGAGAGCCTCGCAATGAGCGCCCCGAAGGCGCTCATCGCGAGGCACGCAAGTTAGAGGGGGGAGAGTCTTGCATTGTGTGGCAAACAGTTTTAATATTTTATTGCAGTCATATTTGACGGGCAAATCGCTAGTTAAGTAATATCAGCCCTATTAAATCCCCCCAACGTGTAAAACCGTAGCCCGTAACGAAGCCTGCAAGACTTACAGTTATTAAATTGGCCTCTCAAAGCTGCCCGCAAATGACCTGTGGGGTTAAGGCCGGAAAAACCATACGGGATGTCGAAATCTGAACTCTGTTGCCGCAAATCCTTTGATCTGTCAAGCCCGTAACTGTTACATTACAATATGGCTATTAAATTGCAACAAATTCACAAAGACGCCCTGTAACCCGCAAATGGAGGCAAATATATTACAGCCTCAAGATAGGATCCACAAAAGCTTTACAGCCAATTTCTCAACACTGTAAAATACAATAGAAATACAACAGTGGACTTTAAAATATGAGGAAAGCATGGAAAGCCAAATAACTATAGAAGAGACAGAAAAAGGGATCCCTTTAAACTTTGGTACACTCTTTCAGAACGCAATAACCTTTAAAACGTAAAATTTATTAATGTGAATAAAACCAATGAACCATAATAAAAACTTGTAACCAGACGTCACGCTGTATGCGTTTGTATTGCTTAAAGATTGGACTCCTCTATTGGTAGTATGGAAGAAATTTGAGTATGGAAGAAAATAACAGCAGTGGGCTGATGGATTGGATATCAGCTGAATACAGAAAAAAAAGTGCTAAGTGCTGAATGAAAAACAAAGTGCTCAACGTATGTATGGCATGGATAATTCCCTGCAATAAAGTGACTAATGATAAAAGTGACTACTGTGTTAATTGAATATATTCAATATTTATTCAAACAAATAATGATGTTCTACTACGAGCTACAAAAAAAAATCCTTATATATAGGCGTTCCAGCCAATACATTCTAAAGGTCCACTTAAATGTAAAACACCAATTATTTCATTGAGGGGCTCCCTTATAACAAAGTGAAGGATAAATGCGGACTGGTTAATTATAATATCTATTTTAACCACCTCCTATGTGGGCATTGAATCAATTTAGTCAGGTCTATGACTCTCTTCACAGGATGATTGACCATATTTAAACATGGGGTGGTAAGTAACCACGAGCCGCTGAGATACGTCAGCAGCGTGGCGTCAACCACATAGGAGGTGGTTAAAAAAGATATTACAATTAACCAGTCTGCATTTATCCTTCACTTTGTTATAAGGGAGCCCCTTAAATAAATAATTGATGTTTTACATTTAAGTGAACCTTTAGAATTAATTGGTTGGAACAACTATATATAAGGATTTTTTTGTAGCTCATGGTAGCACATCATAATTTGTTTGAATGAATATTGAATATATTCAATTAGCACAGTAGTCACTTTTATCACTAGTCACTTCATTGCAGGGAATTATCCATGCCATACATACGTTGAGTACTTTGTTTTTCATTCAGCTGATATCCAATCCATAGGCCCACCATTGTTATTTTCTTCTATACTCACCAATAGAGGAGTCCAATTTTATTATGGTTCATTGGTTTTATTCACATTAATAAATGTTAAGTTTTAAAAGTTATTGCTGATATCTTATCAGATTCTCAAGGAGTGTACCAAGGTTTAAAGGGATCCCTTTTTCTGTCTCTTCTATACTTATTTAATTTACTGTTTGATCCCTGGTAGCACCCATACATAACAATTACCTCAGTTTAAATACCTTGAGCCACCATATCATTTATTATTTTTCCAAAGCATGGAAAGGCATTACAATTACTTGCACAATAATATCGGGGGAAAAAATAGGCATTATATAATTATTTTATTTTGTCATATGTGGGAATGGTCATGCATATGCCAATATGAAAATCCATGCTACAACGTGCAGAAAGCTATGACAGACACACTACCTCATTATATTGCAACACAAATACATTCATATGGCTGATATATTAACCCTTTCTCACTCACAGAGGCTCTAATGTGGACCCTAAAAATACAAACATATACATTGGGACAACAAATAGTGGCCAGATTACACCACCATATCACATATATCAAGTACCAGGGGAACATTTCACATATGGTTGTCCAGTCCCTCAGTTGTGTCCGACTCTCTGTGAACCTATGGACTGCAGTACACCTACTAATGTCTCTGTCTGTGCGTATCCACAAAGATACTGGAGCGGGTTTCCAGTTCCTTCTCTAGTGGACTGTGATTTGTCTAACCACTGTGATATGACCTGCCCACCTACAGTGGCCCTACATGGTATTGCTCACAGATTCATTCAGGTACACAAGCCCCATCACCACCGCCACTTAGCAATCCACAAGGGGGCCAAGGGAACATACACCACACTAATGTAAATTGATGAACAGCAAAACATAATGGGAGGTCAACAAATGGGAATGGGTATACATCTTGGCACATGGCCACCAGCAATGGCTTGGGACTTTCCAGGATGGGCATAGCGGAGATTATCCCAGCCTCCATGTGTTTCTGCGGCTCTCCTGATGGGTTAGAGTAGATTGGTGTGGTGTATGTTCCCCTGGTCCCCTTCAGCATTGCTAAGTGGTAGTGGTGAAGGGGCTTGAGCAATGCAATGAAGCTGTGAACTATACCATGTAGGGCCACTGTAGGTGGGCAAGTCATAGCAGAGAGGTAAGACAAATCACAGTCCACTAAAGAAGAAACTGGCAACCCATTCCAGTATCACTTGTCATATTGTTTGCAGGCCCTCAGGGGACTGTTGATACTCCACAGTATCATTAATTGGACTTTGCATGTGTATTAACCCTTTATTTTGATTATATGATATACTGTATATATATATACTAGCGACTTGCCCGTAAAAAAATGACGGTCAATAAAAGAAAGTGTTGAAATGCTGTTTGTCACACAATGTGAGTGTACTGTGTGCCCCAAGTAACTAAATTCCTCAAAAAGCAGAAATCTACATAACATAAAATAAGAAAAACTAAAATCACCAAAAATAAAAAATGTACATTACAGAACAAAAAAAAAAACCTAAGTCACAAAAAATAAAAAAAGGATCATTACAGAAAATAACAAAATACATTACAACCCCCCCTCACTACAATTTTTTTTATATGAAATACATATAATACATACATATAATACAATACAACACAATTAAATAAACTAAAATACAACACAATTAAATAAACTAAAATGCAACACAATTAAATAAAATAAAATACAATACAATTAAATAAACTACAATACAACCCTATGTAATATACATGCCACTATCTACTATACATGCCACTATCTACTATACATGCCACTATCTAATATAGATGCCACTATCTACTATACATGCCACTATGTAATATATATGCCACTATATAATGGAATATACATCCCACTATGAAATATACAATACTATCTAATAATACATCCCCCTATCTATGTAATTATACAATCCATGCTATCTATATATATATAGGTACCCTAATTGTAAGCTACAATAAAATAATTAAGACCACCTACCTTTGAGATGTTTCTTCAGATCCGCAACCTACAGTAAAAAAAAATAAAAAAATTAATACAACACATTTACATGAAATACCTAAACATTGTAAACATTGTAAACATTCTAAATATTCTAAATATTGTAAATATTATACTCACCTTTCCAGCATGTCCCGTTCCAGCATGTCACGTCCTCCATGTTCCGTCCGCCATGTTCCGTCGGCCATCTTTACTCCCGTCAAAAAAAAACAGTACATTAGTAAACATAAAGCAAAGTAAAATAAACACAATCTACATTATACTTACATTTCCGCGATGTCTCCGGCATCCTCGTCTTCTACAGAAGCATCCGCGCCTTTAAAAAAAAAAATGTCTCCGACGCTAATGACCTTCCTATGGAGTGTTCCAGAGTAAAATTGGCAATGGCGGCTTCTGATTGGCTGAAAAGGCTGTCTATCAAATTCAGCCAATGAGAAGACCCCATTTGTGAACCAATGAAAAAAGTATACACCCCAAAATACAACGCTGATTGGATAACACACCTTTCTATCTTTATTTGAACCAATCCTAAGGCTTTATTGCCATCAGCCAATCACAATGGAATATACCCCCACGTACTGATTGGTGAAGACACCTGCGCCTTCCCATTGGCTGTAATATTGATTGATTTTAACAGTAGCCAATGAGAATGCGCAAATCCTTCACCAATCAGTATGTGAGGGTGTATTCCATTGTTATTGGCTTTTGTCAGTGCAACCAATCAGAATGCGCAGAGGCTCCAACCAATCACCCTGTGGGGGTATATTCCATTGTGATTGACTGAAGGCATCTGCGCCTTGTGATTGGTTTAAATAAAGATTGATAGGTGCATTATCCAATCAGAGCGGGATTTTAGGGTGTATCCCTTTCTGATTGACTCACACATTGGCGCCTCCTGATTGGGTGAATTTGATAGACAGCGTTTTCAACCAATCAGAAGGCGCCATTGCTTATTTTCTTCCGGAAAATTCTCCTGGAGCCTCATTAGCGTCGGGGATGTCCGGGAGTGCGGATGTTAGTATATATATATATTTATTTTTTTTACAGGGCCTGGCAGAAGAGGATCCGGAGGAGGCCGGAGACATCACAGGGAGGTAAGTATAATGTAGATTATGTTTATTTTATTTTGATGTATGTGTATTAATGTTGTGTTAACAGGTGCCGTGCCGGAGAAGGATTGAAAGAATGCCGGACGGGACATGGCGGAAAGGTGAGTACAATATTTAGAATATATAGAATGTATAGAATGTATAGAATGTCTGTAATGTATAGAATGTCTATAATGTTTATTTTATTAGTGTAAACGTGTTGCACTCATTTTTTGTAATTTTTTTTTCATAGGTGGCTGATCGCAATGAACATCTGCAAAGGTAAGTGGTCTTAATTTTTTTATTTTAGCTTAGACTTAGATTAGTTAATATATAGATAGCATTTATTGTATGTTAGCTAGGGGTTTTATATAGATAGCATAGGATGTATTGTATATTAAATTGTGTTATTATTTATTTAGATAGATTGGGAATGTATTATTAAATAGATAGGATGTATATTAGATTATGCTATTTATTTAGATAGATTGTGTAATGTACATTAGATAGTATTATAATTGTATTGTAATTTTATGTAATTGTATTGTAATTGTATGTATTTGTATTGTATGTATTTGTATTGTATGTATTTGTATTATATGTATTTCCTTTTCAGGTGTGTATTTTTTTTTCTGTAGTGAGGTGGGGGGTTGTAATTTTTTTTTTCTGTAATGTTCCTTTTTTATTTTTTTGTGAGTTAGATTTTTTTTGTGTGACTTTAGGCTTTTTTATTTTCTGTAATTAGAGTGGTGGGGGTTAATAGGGGTAGGTAGTGTAGATGTTAATAGTTTAATAGGTGGCACTTATGTGGTTAATGTAGTGTTGTAACAGGCCCATAATGGTGTTAATATACCCTTATGGGACTGATGGGGTTAAATAGAGGCTTATGGGGGTCTGTATTGACCCCCATGAGTGACAGGGTTAATGAAGGGCTTATGGGGGTCTGTATTAACCCCCATGAGTGACATGCTTAATGAAGGGCTTATGGGGGTCTCTATTGACCCCCATGAGTGACATGGTTAATGATGGGTTTATGGGGGTCTGTATTTACCCCCATTAGTGACAGGGTTAATGAAGGGCTTATGGGGGTCTATATTGACCCCTATGAGTAACAGGGTTAATGAGGGTTTTATGGGGGGTCTGTATTGACCCCCATGATTGACAGGGTGACAGTGTATATATTTTTTTCTTTTACAACAGGTCCTTTAAGGACCTTTACGGTCCTTTAAGGACCTGTAACGCGGTAATTTAGAATTTTGATTGCAGCGGGGGACCCCGATCGCGTGCAATCGGTACCCCCACTGCGATGGTTAATGTGGGGTTAATGCAGGGCTCTGAGCTTATCTTGGATCCTCTGGGGTTAATGCGGGTTTCTGAGCTTATCTCGGATCCCTTCTTGTCTAATTTGTGATTGGCTGGGCTGTAAGCCTCGTTTTCGGGTTTTTTTGGCGGCCATTTTTTCTCTCGCTTAGCGGATTTTCTTGTGTCTGAACTCAGGAATTTGGACTTAAATGGAGGTGTAACTTCACTTTCAGAGGTCCTGGGTGCCACCCCTTGCTATGGGTAAGCTTTTTATGTAGTTTGTGTGAGTATTTGGTGTGTTTTCACTGTTTATAGTTGCGAGCGGGTCGGCCGTTATAGTCGGATTCTTAGTGCGTGTTGGTGTTTGTTACGTTAAGGTTGGTTCCAAGGTGGAAATTTTTTCTAAGTCGTGCGCGTTTTTTCTAAGTTGTGCCTGCGACGCTCATCGCTAAGTCGTACGCACCACGCAACACAGCGTGACGACGAATCGAAGTTCGACAATTATAATATGTGATATATATATATATATATTATGATATATATATATATTATTATGTGATATCTAATGCTATCATGACTATTATTATTGTTATGTTATATGTATTGATCTATTGCATAGTAAACAGGGCTCATTAGTTTACATATAATGGAATGTGAAATATTGAGAAAAGCACATTTAGGAACCAATGTAATACACATATCACATTAAATAGCCAACCAAAAATTTCGAGGCTGAGGATCTCAAAATTAAAGTTAAAACATAACTTTTATTTACATAAAAAATAGAAACCAAAAACATACGTTTAAATCAATTGATACAGCACTTCACACTGTGAATTTCTATAGAAACCAGCTATATTAAGTGTGCCCTAACCATTTTGTATGGTAATGATAAGGGCCCAGAGGAAATCACCAAATTTTAGAGTAATAGTGGAAATAATGGGATTTGTATAGAGGGAATAATAGGGTTATTTACCTGTGTGATATATATTGGCTATTTCGAGCGCCAAATAAGAACAGTAGCAAACCTTAACCTCATATTTAATTAAATTGATACTAGATAATGAGATATTGTTTATACTATAAACTTGGGCCCTTTTAGGCCTCATGGAAGGCTTTGTTTTTATTGCACCCTTCACATCCTTGTTTTTAATGTTTTATTCGTCGTTGTGAGGTACAAGTACCTAATAAATGCTAATGCCTTGTATTGAAGTCTTTACCATTGCCTCACTCATTATATATATTGCAAATGTGCAAATGTATTGTGAGTATTAATTTACGTATATATATATATATATATATATATATATATATATATATATATATATATATGCACATTGTGAATGTGGAGCTTTATTATGAGTATTCATTTACATATATATATGGGAATGTGTCTGAATGATTCGTTTGGATATTATATCCTATTTGAATTATGGTTTTGATATTGTCGATTTATGAGCATTACATAGTATCAAGCTCCATATGGAAACAGGAATATGACAGAAATATGATGTGGGACTATATTTATTTAGAACAGTGCAGTTATATTACTTACAAGTTAGGGGGTAAGTAGTGGGTCCTTGTCCAAACTCCACTACCACAGTGTAGTAGTTGACACACAGGATTACATAGTTAAATAGTTACATAGTAATTGAGGTTGAAAAAATAATTTTCGTCCATCAAGTTCAACCTTTTAAGATCTCCTCTGATCTGCAATATGCAGATTAGTTGTTCATTGATCTAGAGGAAGGCAAACAGAAAAAAAAACCCTAGTGAAACATTGCCAATTGTCTCAAAAAGGATAAAAATTAATTCCTTCCTGACCCCAGATACAGACGATCAGATTTCTCCCTGGATCAATACTCCCTCTCTAAATAACCAGGATAACCCTGATTACCCTTTTTAATAAAAAATATATCCAATCCCTTTTTAAAGTTATCTATCGACTCCACTGTCACCACCTCTCTTGGTAGATAATTCCACAGGTTAACTACCCTTACTGTGAAGAACCCTTTTCTTTCTTTAAGATGGAATAGTTTTACTTCTAACCTCAACCGATGTCCTTGTGTCAATTGAAAACCTCTTGGCACAAAAACCTCCCTTGACAAATCTTTATACTGACCCTGGATGTATTTATATAGGGTAATCCTATGCCCTCTTAGACGCCTTTTGTCTAGAGAAAATACATTTAATTTCAGAGTTTTTGTTGGCCACTTACAGTTTTTTTTTTTTTATTCAATCTCAAATGAGACTGTGTTGTGATTGCTGTTTCCCAAAGGTTGCCCTATTTCAACATTTGATACCATATCAATATTATTTGTGATAACTAAATCTAAGATAGCCTCATTTCTAGTAGGCTCTTGTATAACCTGGGCCAGATAATGATCCCTAAGTTTTCTCAAGAACCTGCTCTCTTTACCCGTAAGGCTGGTTTCACTCCTCCAGTTCATTTCAGGGTAGTTAAAATCTCCCATTATTAGAACTTGCCCATGCTGCGCTGCATTTCCAATCTGTAATAATAATTGCATTTCCTCACTTTCAATTTCATTTGGGGGTTAATAGCATACTCCTACCAATATTCCTTTGGAATTTGCTGCTCCGCTATTTAACTCTACCCACAAACATTCAATATTATCACTAGCTGCAGCATAAATATTTTCTCTGACTATGATATTACATATTTACCTTTAACTTTTGTTTAGGTTAAATTTAAGCCTGTATTTTATTGATTTTCTCACATGTATCACATCAGGAGGGGACTATTGTATATATTTTAAACGTATGTTTTTTTTTTCTATTTTTTATCTAAATAAAAGTTATATTTTACCTTTAATTTTGAGATCCTCGGCCTATAATTTTTTTGGTTGGCTATTCAATGTGACTTGTGTTTACCTTGGTTCCTAAATGTGCTTTTCTCAATATTTCTTGTATTATTACATTAAAATGGTAATTTTCCCATATAATGATGGATTTTTTGGACAGTAATTCATTAGGAAGAATTGTGGATTGAGGATATGGGAACAAGTCCCAATGTGTGAACTTTAAACTCCTCCTTTTCTATATATAGGAATGTGACACAAATGTGATGCATGTGGATGTCCCATAATCCCAACCATTGAAAACACACCGACATGGTTAGAATGGTATACCAAAGTTTTTTTTCATAAACAGAAAACAGTCAGAGATGGTCAATACTGTACACTAATATCATGCGTGTGGTTTGGGCAGATCCCGGGAGAGCAAGAGGCTTGTGGGAAAAAGGGGATAACTGAAGGGGGTAATGTCATAGAATAAGCATGATGCATAGCACTACCAGGTTCACATGTGGTTACTACACTACTGCAACCGTAATCTGATAAAAAAGGATCATCAGAAATCACTCCATTTGATTGAAGAAACCAATAATGTGCCTAGTCCTTAAAACTTGTCTAGATCTGCTCAATGCAACAGATGATTCAGACTGTGTAATCCAATCCAGTTTAAAACATACAGTGTGGTGATAAATCAAAAATCTGAAAAAATTGGTCAACTAAAAAGAGGAGGAAAAAAATAAATAACCCCACGAGAGGCAGCATCTGCAGGTGTGCAGGCATGGTGGGAGGAGAAAATTTGCCATGCTGTGGGTGGCTGGGGGAGGCCTCTGGGGTGGAGGAGGAGGGGATGGGGACGGCCCCAATCCTTAGCAGCCCGGCCAGGTAGGATTCGGTCATCAGATGATACCTCCTCTCATCCCTATTGCGCCTTCCCAGTTTGCGCATTACCTCTGCCTTATTGGCAAAAATACTGACCTGGATCCCCCAAAGACAGTCCATCTGCTGATGCATGAGGGCCACCATCTCCGTCTGTGCAGCCTGGCTTGATGTTGGGGTTGGAGGTCCAAGGGGCTTGGCACGGTGAAGGGGTGGCGGTGTTGGTAGGGTCTGGGGCCTGGCTGGAGGGAGGGAGTTGCAGTGTTGGCCATGGTGTGGTTAGGCCCAGTGGTGGTGGGGGCCAGTCCAGTACACTGCTGTGGTGGGAGGAGGTGGTGGCTAGCTGCTGTCATAATTACTGCAGTTGGAGGGCCCAGGCAATATACTTAGTCTTTAGAGGTGGGGGATAGTGGAGTCAAATTTGGGCGGTGTTGCCGGTAGTCCTGATGGTCACCCCACTAGCCATATGACATCCTCATCCTCCTCCAAGCCAGGGCCATTAAGTCCTCTTCTTTCCTCCTCAGCCTGCTCCGGTTCCTGCTGGGTGGGGGCATGCTCCTCCACTTCCTGCTCCAATGGTGCAGACGCCCCTGCCTCTGACTCGCCACTGGACCCAGACTTCCTTGATGCTGAAAGAGAGAAACTGTTGTTGTGTCCAGGAATGGCAGTGATTTGACAGCTTCATGGATTTAATGACACATCCATTTATCCCTTGTTAATTCCATGGAGCTGACATGTCAATATCCTTGATGCTCATCTTGTACATGTGTAGTGTGTGTGATGCATGTATGGTGGCATGTTGGTGTATGTGACATTCACCTGGCATGGAGGCTGGTCCTGCTGGGCCAGGAGGCCTGAAGCTCCAGTGGCTTCAGGTCTGCCAACCCTCTCCTACTCATTATAGGCCACAGTCTGGTTGTTGTCCTCATCATCCTCCTCATTTTGGACATAATTTCAGCAAACCGGTGCTTGACAGACCTCAAATCCCTTGGGTCTGTGCCTACCGCTGTCACCTCAGATGCTACCCTCTTCCACGCCTGAGCCCTATGCCCTGTTCTAACTTTCCTCCCCCTGCAAGAATCCCGGGGTGGCCATGGATAGCACCGAGGAGGACCACTTCTCATGGTGCCTGTAATTGTGGGCCCTGTGCTTGCCCTTAGCCTTTTGCCTTTCCGACTGTGGACAGGGATCATTGCCTACCTGTCCTGTCCCTGAGGCATGTCCCTCACCCAAACTACCACCCCCCCTTTGGATCAGGTCCCTTCCCCACTTTCCCTCTCCTATGTGTGCCTGCTGATCGGGCCACCCTGACACTACCCACCTCCTCCTCTCCACCACTCCTCTCTGACTCCTCCTCCTTCCAACCACTCACAACTTTATAATCTCCCTCTGTCGATCATCTTCAGTTAGACCACTTTCTATTGGCTGAGAGACCTGTGTAGCACAACTTTATACCACAATTGGATAGCGAAAGGGTTTACAGGCTAGCGTCTATGGCCCATAACTCGTGGCATAGTTCAATTTAATAACTCTGTAACAAATTTCAAGCCTTGCGGGTATGCAGTTGCCGCTACGGGCTTCAAATTGAATGGGGCTGTAAGAGCAGCAGCTTTTATTACATTTTCATTAATGCACCACTTATCTAACTGACTTGGGGAGCTATGCAATTCACTATTTTGTAAAGTTACACCACTAAAAAGTGGTAAATAACTTTCCCTAGCTATTTAATTCACCCCTCTCAACATGACTGCGAGTGAGTTGCTCACAATGCCTAAGAATAACCACTACTCACAATATTACACCTGCTTCCCCATTCATTTTCACACATCAGTAATTTGCTCAAAATAGCTATCCAATTCCAAATACTCATAATTTCTTAATACACGCAACTCATACTATCACTGATTTCTACTAAAATTATTAAAAGCACTAAATAGCACCATCAAAGGCTATACAGACCCCCATGGCATACCATTAGCCCCTGTATACCAAATTATCAGGGCATTTTAAATTAGTTCTAAGTTTAGAAATATTTATATATAAAACTATATTGTGAATATAACTGTATTAAAACTTTTAACATCAGAAGTCAAAGGTGTAGTTCTGCTTTGGTATTCAGCAGTGCATTGCAATGTCAATCAGTTCATAGTTTACTGTTTAAATTAAAGCATAACCGGTTAAGGTAACAATAATTGCAAAAGGTTGGCAATGACGCAATATTGTTTTCACATTCGGCAGTGTAAGGTTACTTGTTTATTTGATCATAGAAAATACCGTTTTGACAAGAGGGTAATACTGAGTATTTATCTTTTCTTTGATAAGTATCTTCAAGTTTCTTTAGTCACAGTGTGCAATTTAGAAAACAAATTTTATATAGAAGCAAAATCAGACTATTTTATTGTATCTCTAAGGTAATGTTGGCATTCAAAAATGTACAAATATTTTGCTTAAAAATACAAGTTACCGTATATACTCGAGTATAAGCCGAGATTTTCAGCCCTTTTTTTAAGGCTGAAAAGGGTCCCATCGGCTTATACTCGAGTCACTCCCCCCCCCCGCCCCGTGTCTCTCTAACCGCCCGTGTCTCTCTAAACCCCCCCACGTCTCTCTAACCCCCCCCCGTGTCTCTCTAAACCCCTGTGTCTCTCTAAACCCGTGTGTCTCTCTAACCCTCCCCCCGTGTCTCTCTAACCCTCCCCCCGTGTCTCTCTAACCCTCCCGCCGTGTCTCTTTCCCTCCCCCCTCCTCATTCTAAACCCCCTCCTCATTCTAAACCCCCCTCCTCACTTTACCTGTCTAAATACCTCCCCCTCTCCTTTTGCCCTCACTTACCTCAATCTGCAGCTTCTCCTCCGCTCTCCAAGCTCCTTCCTGCGTCGGGACCCGGCATATGCTAATGATGTAACATGGGCGCCATGTCATTAGCATTGGCCCGGTCAAGACGCAGGAGGAGGAGAAGCTGCAGATTGAGGTAAGTGAGGGCAAAGGGAGAGGGGGAGGTATTTAGAGGGGTAAAGTGAGGAGGTGGGTTTAGGATGAGGAGGGGTAAAGTGAGGAGGGGGTTTTAGGATGAGGATGATGATGGGGGGTTTAGGATGAGGAGGGTTTAGGATGAGGATGGGGGAGTTTAGGATGAGGATGGGGAGGGTTTAAGATGAGGATGGGGGGCTTTAGGATGAGGATGGGGGTTGAGGTTGAGGAGGGGGGTTGAGGAGGGGGCTGAGGAGAGAGGTTTTGGAGTGGGACTAAGGAGAGAGGTTGAGGAGGGAGGTTGAAGAGGGGGGTTTAGGATGAGGAGGGAGGTTGAGGATGGCGGTTGAGGATGAGGATGGGGGGTTGAGGTTGAGGAGGGGGGTTGGGGTTGAGGTTGAGGAGGGGGGTTGAAGATGAGGAGGGAGGTTGAGGATGAGGAGGGAGGTTGAGGATGAGGAGGGAGGATGTGGAGGGAGGTTGAGGAGGGAGGTTGAGGATGAGGAGCGAGGATGAGGAGGGAGGTTGAGGATGAGGAGGGGGGTTGAGGAGGGTGGTTTAGGATGAGGAGGGTGGGTTGAGGATGAGCATGTGGGGTTGAGGACGGGTTTGAGGATGAGGAGGGGGGTTAAGAATGAGGAGGGAGGATGAGGAGGAGGGTTGAGGAGGGTGATAAGGGAGGGGGGAAGAGGCACAGGGAAGAGAGATGGGGAAGAGACACAGGGAAGGGAGAGGGGGGAATAGACACAGGGGAGGGAGAGGGGAGAAGAGACACAGGGGAGAGAGAGGGGGGACACAAGAAAAGGGCACACAAGAGTGGGGCACAAGAGGGACACAGAGAGCAGCACATTTCCAACCCTCGGCTTATACTTGAGTCACTCATTTTTCCCAGTAATTTGTGGTAAAATAGGTGCCTCGGCTTATACTCGGGTCGGCTTATGCTCGAGTGTATAGGGTAATTACAAAAAATACAAGACATTCATTTTATTTTTACAGTGTATGGACAACAATACTATTAGTTGGTAATTCAAGTAATATTCTCATGTGTTGTGTTTGTCTGAGACATAGACTATCTACCTTTGATTGTTTACATTTTACTGATTTTGTTTTTAAATTATATATAAAACTTGATCTCTGGTTTATTTATTTACAATTATTATTTAACAAATTCTGCCTCAAACTAATGTATAATGTGAGTTCTTAGGGTTTGATATTTTATTAGGAGGTTTTCTATAATTAATGCTGGACCACAGCTACTTTCAGTTAATATCTATAAAAATAATGCACTCTTTATACAGTATAACACTTGTTACTGTCTGGAGTTATAGTAGTTTGGCAGCTCACCCCTTTAATTCTTTGTGTTAGTAATTAACAATAATTTGTATTTTTCTGGAAGTGGCCAGGCGATGGAAAAAAATTACATACTCAAAACTATATAGTTTACTAGTGACAGCAATACAATTTGAAGCCATGGTAATGCTGTTTGCCACCGAATGTGAAGTTATGGCCCCTCTAAACAGCTTTGGCGCTCATTGCGAGCCAGAACTTGCTAACCTTTGGCACTCATTGCGAGCCCCACGATGAGCGCCTTCTGCGCTCATCGCGTGGCTTGCAATGAGCGCATTTGGCACTCATTGCAAGCCTCTCCCCCTATGTACTTTATAGGGCTCGCACTTGCGCACCCTTGGCACTCAT